>JAZKJV010007112.1:325000-989583 GCA_037367405.1 Ottelia alismoides
CTAATCGAATTCGAATGATTCAATTCAATTAGCAGCCCTAGGTTACACGTAATATAATGTGTTTCAGATCCATTCCAAATGCAATAAGAAAAATCAATAGAATAAATTACAAAAAAACGACCCCAACTATATTTCGACTCCCAAGTAGGGCCTTGTTTTTGGAAACATAACAATATGGGTTCAACGATCTTATTTTTTGTCTTAAATACATGTCCGTAAGCTTCTGCAATCCTTCTATGTTGATGTTAAGGCATAAAGTTGAAATTTTAATATTCTCTATATCATTTCAAAAATGAGCCTCTAATTGAGAATTGATGCATAGTTGGGGCTATTTTTCTTGGTAATTTATCTAATTATATATCTTGTAATATTTAACTATTTGTTATAAAAGTTTCTTTTAACATATTACTTTTATTTTATTGTATTTGTAGTTTGTGTAATTTTGACATTTAATTTTAGTCATAGGAAAATTTTATTATCCGTAGAATAATCCGTATTCATTTGTAAACTATAAGTATCTGAATTGTGATTATTCATTTCCATATATGTATCCATATTTCAATATCCCCAAGATATCTGTTTCCGTATCCATATCCAAATTTTAAAAAAGATAAGGACTACCCATATCCGTCTGCTTGCATCATTATTGGTAATAGCTTATAAGTAGTGGTGGGTACTACTAAACAACTTAGGCTTAAGTATTTTGGGTTGTGATCAAAGATTCCAATTGAGTCCAAGCTCAACAAATTGCTTAAACCAATAGTCACCCATAACGGACCGGATTTAGGACAAGAGACGTTACACTTATGAATCGTGCCTTTGGTTTAATGACATACAAGCGTTTGCGTACATGCTAAAGGTTGAACAGGGAAATCTGCATTTAGAATGTGCCAAAATAACTTCTCATTAATCTTTACCATAATAGGGATTTGCAGCTATGTTTATGATCGCATATATTAGGATAATCTTCTTGAGAAAAATCATCCCATTTATAAGTTTATCCAGTCCTATAATTTGCGTACATACTAATCTATCCAGTCAAGTGGTAGAGATGGATAAGGGGTTAAGATCCAAATTTTCTAAAATTTAATGTGTACTGAGAAGGGAATGGACAACAAACTAACCAGTAACTAGAGTTCACGGCGCGATTGCAAAAGACGGAGGGGCACGAGTGTTATTGGAGAAGTTCGGAGTGGTACAAAAGTAAAAATCTCCTAAAAAATTTAGTACCTTCAGCTTACGGTGGCATTTATCCGTTTTTCCATTTAAACAAAACAAATAAAGATGAATTCACACCTTATTCTCTGTCAAATCCCTTCTTTCAAATTTAAAAAAAAAAAGTAAAGTTCCAACTTACGCCATGTTATCTAACATCCTTATCAGATTAGCCCTTGGAAATTTCTGTCTATTATAATTCAAGACGATCACCAAAGGATGAGAAATAAGAAATAACTAAGGCTAGTCTCGCTCTTATTCAATTGCTTTGAGAAATAAAGAAAAGAATGAGCAATGTATAACGCGAGATAGTGACTAATGCGGACATATTGCTAGGTGATTACTTATTCTTAAGACCAATCAAGCTACCTCTAAACAAACCCCATGGGATCATCATGATGCCTCAGCGTAATACAGTGACTAAAATCCTGATATATGGATGCAAGAAGGGTTCATGTGAAAATATGATGGAAAAGGAATTCCGCACCCGGAGAAAGTTTTCCGATCAGGGGCAACAGGATACGGATTGTTCAAGAGGTAACAGTGACGAGAGAGACTGCGGAGGTAGCAACGATTGAGAAGATGTTAGATCACAGTTTTCCAAGTTACTTAAAAGTAATCCTCTTTAACAACTGGTCGTCGAATCTTTAACCATGGAGCGCATACAATTATGAATTTACAAGAATGTGTCAAATGTTTACAAAAACATGCACAGATGGGGAAAAATAAGTCAGGTGAAATATCGGAGTACATCTTATTTTCTATATAAAATGCTTTCAAGGATTTCCTCTAACTTGATAAGCGAAGATAAAGCCACAAGACAGAATTTTGCAATCAAATAGAATAATATAGAATATGATGCCAAAAAGTCTAGATAAGGATCATCAGTACAAAACAAGAATTACCCTACAACAGCACCGGGGTTAATGCCCAAAGAAGAAAAATAGGTTCCGGGTCCAGATGCATGCAGTATGTAACACACCCTCTTTATAGCCTACTTAGAAATTGGAAATTTTATCATTCCAGTCACCTGAAGACTATCACGGACCTTTTTAGAGGCACTGGTTAAGATTACAATGCTGCATCGGCCTTCCGCTTCTTCACAACTACGATGCAATGACAATGAAGACAGGCAGATAGCCCACCCAAAGACGGTAGTTGCACTACTCACATTTTATGGACTTGTAAATGTGGCGAACAAAGAGCAGCGCTGCTCGGAACCCTGTAGTCCCGAGCATGAGGAAGAAGCCATAGCAGATGCAAGCCATATACCCAAAGAAGAAGGATGTCTGCATGAACCCTGACATGTCTGATCGAGCATAGTAGTAATATAGGCAATACCCATAGATAAATACACCAGTTGAACCTCCACAGAGGAAGGACCTGCAAACAATGTGTTAATAAATTCGAAGGGAGATAGCTTCCATGGACAACAGTTTTAAATTAGTACACTGCAGGATTAGATTGTTGTGCTTTTGATTTGTATCTTTTTCTTTTTGGATAAAGTTGATATGTGTGATATCTCACCCCTCACAGATTGCATGTTTCCAATAAATGATATTATGTGACGGAAAGGATAATGGGAGGTCTGGTGCTTTAGCTAACATCATATTTTCTCTTATAGTCTCTTGTTACATAAAACTAGCTGCCAAACATTTGGTGGACATGGTGTAATCGCAAAATTAAAGATGTCATCAATAACTCCCGTCCACCTTTGATATCAAAATAATAGATAATGTGATTTAATAAACTTCCAATCCACCAACACAGCACCTTTAGGCAAAAGTTTCACTAAAATTTGAAAATAACAGAATCTATACCTGAAAAAATTTCAGCACCAAAATCTAAATTATTCTTTGAAATGAATGAGGATCAATTAAAGCATAAAATCTAACAGGGAACTCCTGCATCGACAATTCACCCAAGAGTCATAAAACATATCTTTTAATTGTACGCATCAGAGTCGCATTCCGAGCAGTACTCTTATCCATGGTAAAGGGTGAAGTTAAAACAAAATCAGCATACACGACATATCAATGTCCATATCCCGTTGAAGCTAAGTTACAAAATAAGATAATAGAACCCCATACATAACATTCAACAGTAATCTAATATTACCCCAAGATAAACTGTAAACCACTCACCATCTTTGGATCGAGTACCCAATATCATTTGACACGTAGCATGCCGGGCTCTGATCCTATCATGAATGGATATCCATGGGTCGACCTGGAAGTTTGACCCACTGCCTAACCTTATGATGCCCATTTTTATCGTCCCACAAATCTGGTAAGCCCATCTAATCGAGATGCAAATGGTTGGATACATATATTTATTCATTTTTAAATACAATAAGGACGTGGATACAGCTATTAGCGAATATGAAAACTATGCTATCATGTCTTTTAAAAATTAGATAGAAATGTAAAATGTATAAGAAAAGGATAAGGATAATACTAGAAGTACGCAATAGAATAATTTAAATATATATGCATTGGATTAAGGTGGAGCAACGAGCTCAATCCCACCCAACTCGGCCCAAGCCCACCAATTTTTATTAGGCATTGGGCTGGGACGAGGAATGCATTTTTTACTAAATCGAGGACCCGGGCCCAGGCCCACCCCAAGGCATGTGGGGTCGAGTCTAGGTCTGAGCCGGGCTTAGCCCGTCCCTACTTATTTCCACAAGGAGTTACATGCGTAAGATCATAAATATAAATATATGAATAATCATGATGATCTAAGTATCCACACGAAGAACGCATATTTTTCATGAATAGTTCGAACATTGTCAGTATATGATTCAACGAATTAGTATATTATTAAAAGAATATTATTCATTATAACAAAAAAAGAAAAAAAACGATATATTTGTTATCTAACTGCATGAAGAAGAAATATATTTAAACTTGTGAACAATATATTTGTTATCTTATCTAATTGTGTGGACAAGAAATATGCACCAACAATTATTTGTTAAGTTTTGATAATGTGGGGGGCACCGGCCCATATGTACATAGAGTTCAGGTTGGGCTCGGCCTTTTGCCTTTGTTCACGGTACTTGTGACCCATTCAAATAATTTGGGTAGCCGTTAAAATCAGGTATCCATTGGAACGAATCAGATCAATCAGTATTTGGAATATGCATTTGCTAAAAAAATGCACAATTTGTCAGGTGGAACATAATAAATGAAATTGTATCATACATTGTGTTCCATGGATATCCACGCGTACCCGTGACCCGTTGAAATAATTTGGGCACCGGTTGGAATGGTTATCCTTTAAAACGTGGTGGGTCAAACCATGACCATGTAATAATGGGTTGGGACGGGTCACAAACAAACTGGTGGGGTACCATACCTCTGAACACCCCCTACTACTACCAAATGCACCCCTAATACAAAAGGGCACATAATTTCATAATAATATAGACTATAATTGTTGAGATAATTATTTTATTTATTATTTATTCATATTTCTTATTTCTCTATCTATTTTATGTATTTTTTTCATATGGCTTTTCTCCTATATAAGAACAGGGTCACAATGAATTAATCAATTTTATTTTTTCCTTTCCACATGGTATCAGAGTGACGGTCCTAGACTAAAGCATGTGCCCTAGCCGCCCCTCCCCACCAAAAGCCTAAGGGGACACGTCCACTACGTGATTCAGTAGTAACCGAACGTCGCCACCGTTGTTGCCCTCTCTCGGTCGGCAATAGCAGCCCAAGGTTGTCGTCGCCGCCTTAGAGGCCCCGCAACAATAGCGGTAGGCTGCCGGCTGTGCTGCTGAACAGCAGCTGCTGCAGCCGCCTTACACCACCACCACCACCGTGAAGGGCATTCATTCTCCCTCTCGTATGGTCCCAATTCGTGTGGCGCCCTAAAGGTCTCCAAAAAGGCGGTTTGATTCCTTGTTCAGTCTGATTTTGGGTTTCTAGGATGTGTTTGATCATCTAAAACCACCTTAGTTACCCGGAGAGGCCTCTAATGGATGAAAGAGGTTGTGGTATGAGTCTACATCACAATTTCTTGTATGCATGTGTAGGCGCATTCATTCTTGTCTACAGCCCCAGTCTTCGTTGCAGATGTCATCATGTCAAACAACAGAATCGATTCCGAAGTCGATGTCTCATTGTCGGGTGCCTTCAAAGGCTCAGCACCCATTATCGAGATGGATGGAACTAATTGTAAATTATGGGCTATCATGAACCTAATGCAATGCAACGGTAAGATGTGCATTCTCACATAGGACGAACTAAGTAACAAGACTGGGGTTAATGCCTCGTGAGAGGCAGATGACGCATATACACGTGTCTGGTTGTTTGGGATAGTGTCAATGGAGATAGCCAATGATATTCTTAGTCAACCCACTGCAAAGGCGATGTGGAACATCCTCGTTGCTACTTATTCGCAAGCGAAGAATGAGTCGAAGATACTACAACTTCGACATGATATCTTCACATTTAAGCAGAACAGACATCACCTCTATACATTTTACACTTCTCTCAGGGGTATGTTTGAGAAGCTTCATGGTTTCATTCCTTTGACTGCTTCACCATAACAACTCAAGGCTTACAGAGATTCAATGATGACGGGAGTTTTTCTAGCAGCTCTTGATCATGAATATGATGCGGCTCGATCAGACATTCTTATTGATCCACTGTACCTCCGATGGAGGAGGCATACCACAGATTGAGTAGGCTCTTTGTAGCGCCTACTGGTGTTACTCAGTAGTCTCTGACATCCTCAGTTATGGTTGCATCTCATGGCAGAGGGAGTTTTTCACAATACCTTGGACGTGGTACCCGTGGCAGGGGAGGGGGTAGTCGACCCCACTAGCCGTGCACCTACTGCAATAGGTCAGGTCATTCTGAAGATACACTCTACTCCAAGCATGGCATTCCCGCTTCAGCTCGTGTTGAAGAGCAAACTCAGTCAGTTGGTGTTCCTCCTCTCGCATCTGATCAGAGGTTTGATGAGCTCGTGGCACGACTGAGAGAGATTATGCTTGCACCTGGGTCGTCTACTGCTCCTTCAGGATCCTCAGAGATAGCTACATCAGCATCTGCATCCACATCAAGTACCGCATATACTTCTACTAGTTGTTATAGAGCAGATTTGTCAGAGCGGATTATGGACTCGAAAGCTTCACACCATCTCTATGGTGATACAGGATAATTTAGTGCATACAAATCGATTCAACTAGGCAGATATGTAGTCATAACATATGGGACCCGCTCTCCTATTACTGGGCAGGAGAAGGTGCAGTTGACTTCAGCAATGCACATGTTCTTTATACTCCTGATTTTTTTATGAATTTACTGTCTATTAGTAAAATCACTAAAGATTTACATTGTCGTGCCATATTCGATCCGTCCTCTCTTGCGTTTCAAGATATTCTTACGGGCAGGGTGATTGGATCTGGCCGTGAGCAAGGATGTCTCTATAGACTAGTCAAGTCCCCATATGTTGGTGCTTCGACCATTCACACTGGATCAGTCTCTCTTTATATGTGGCATCTCCGGTTTGGTCATCTTCCTCTGCAGAAGTTGTCACACCCTTCCTCAGATTTCTCCTCATTCTACCCTCCAGTGCGAGGTTTGCCAGCTTGAGAAGCACCACTGGCCTACCTTTCAGAGTAGTCAGGTCGTAGTAGTCATAGATTTTTTTTAGTTGAATTATCTTGATATTTGGGGTCCAAGTCGTGTCCCAGACCATTAGGGACAGATTTTATCATGTTATTCAGTCTTTTATCTATGAAAAAAATGTTTTTTTTGTGAATGGCAAGTATATTTGTTCTGACAATGCATTAAAATTCCGTAGTTTACAATTTTCACAGTCTTAAAACCCTTGGCATTGTTCATCAGACTTCATGTGCGTATACATCCTAACAAAATGCGGTGGTTGAATGCAAACATCGCCACCTTTTGGATGCAACCAGAACCCTCCTAATTCAGAGTCGTGATCCTCATTCATATTGGGGAGATGTGGTTCTAATTGCTTGCTACCTGATGAATCGCATGGTCTCGTCTGTGTTGGGAGAGAAGATCCCATTCATGATTGTGTTTCCCGAAAAGGATCTTTCCTCCATCACTTTGGGTGTTTGGGTCAGTTGCCTTTGTCCATCAAACGTCTCCTCACCATGACAAGCTCTCTCCTAAAGTTGTCAAGTGCAAGGTTCAAAAAATCAGTATGCGATATTTGTTCGGTCAGGAGGTCTGGAGCGAGTAAGCGGGTAGGTGGAAGTATATGCGGAAGTATATGTGAATTATATTGTTTTATTATTATAATTAAAAAATAATTAAAAATATAATAATAATTTCAATTTGGGAAAAGGACTCTTCTTTCTATACCCCAGGTCAGTCTATATTTTGATTGCCCCGTCTAATGCCTAGTTTAGGCCTGTGGTCGAACTCCATTTTTCAGCGGCATCACTGACCTCTTCCAGACACGGGAGCGCTGATCTAGTACTTGTCCTCCTTACTGAAGAGAGAGAGCCCCTTAGGGTTGAATTGTTCACGGTGGATTAGTTCCTCCTCCTAGTTCGATGATTCTTATAAGATATAGGATTTGAAGAAGAAAGAGAAATAGTTCAATGAACGGTGGATTGATTCCCTGAAGTTCATTCATTCATTCTGCATATTGGTATTCTTATTGTGGTGGGAATTCTAATTCAGATATTTGTGTTCGAAAATTATAACATGGAAGAAATATGAAGTGAAGACTCTTCGTACAACGTGGTAGCATTTTCAAAAGTCATTCATTTCCAACGGATAAAGATATTAACTGCGAAGTGAGTAGAAAATATTGTAATTTGATTGAAGATAGAAAAAATGGTAGATATTCATGTCCAAATTGGAAGGTAACCTTTTTTTGGAAGCGTAACCTAGTTAGTAAACACAGTCATGAACCTTCGTACTTTAGTAAATGGTATATTTGTCTACTCAAACTCAAATATTAAAAAATTCAACCATTTAAATTAAATATATATATTGTTTTATCCACTTATAAAATTCCATGCAAATCCGGCACCTATATTTATTTTATCCTTAAAAAGAACTAAGATAAACACATGTAATTTATTCTATATTCATGCGATTATGAGATAATATAAAAAATAGAGTTGTTGCTGGAGAATCTAAAAAAATAGAGATTCATTCTTGTTGAATCTAAAAAATAGATAGATTTAAGGCTAAATAGAGCAATTAGCAAACCTTGACAGAGGAGCAAAAGATGGCGGAAGAGCAACCTATGTGGAAGGAAAGAAGGTGGTGACAGAGTAGAGAGTTACCTCTATTACATATGTGGCCACATATGCGGATTACTCAGTCGAGTATACCCCATAACCCGCATATTGAGCGAGTATAGCATACTCGGTGAGGTAGGAGGATCGACTCCGCATATGCGGCCACCTGGGCCGACTTTCCAACACTGATTAAGTGTATCTTTGTGGGGTATTCCAGGACTTAAAAGGGATACAGTTGTTTTGATCATGTTCGACGAAAGTATTATGTTAGTGCGGATGTCTTTTTTTGAGTCGATCATGTTTTTCTCTCCTACAGGTGATAAGTTGATTCCTTCAAAGTCTAAAGAAGAGGTATACATGCCTCTATCTCTGGGTTTGTCTACCATGGGTATGCCCCCACCACCTCTATCAGCACCTCCTCCACCGCCTTCCTCCACCTCATCATCATCTTCCTCATCACCACCTCCACAGTCTCCACCAACAACCTCCATCTTTTTTGCACAAGTTTACAAGCGTCGACCTTGTGCTCATGAGCCTCCATCATCCAGCATGCCACAGGTATGTTCTGAGCACTTGGTTTATATTATGGCACTGGTGATTTGCATTTACAGCAGGATGAGCAAGTCTTTTAGGTATTCCGGTCTCAATCACTGAGGAGGTTGAGGGCCTTGACGTGCCCATTGCTTTACAGAAGCAGAAGCGTACACGTGCTACGTACCATTTTGCTTCACATGTTTCTCTTGCACGTCTCTCAGAGGAGTTTCAGAAGTTTGTTGCTGGACTATCTGTTGTGGATATACCACGAACATATCAGGAGGCATTACAGATTAGTCAATGGTGTCTTGCAATGGAAGAAGAAATGGCACATGGACTTGAAGTATTGTTCATGCTCCACCTGGTGTATCTGTTGTTGGGAGCAAATGGTAGTTTACGGTGAAACACCGAGAAGACGGTATTGTGGATAGATACAAGGCCATACTCGTTGCTCGTGGATTCATCCAGACATATGAGGTGGATTATCATGATATGTTTTCTCATGTTATTCGGCATTCTACATTGAGGGTTTTGATTTCTATTGATGTGGTATGTGATTGGCCTCTGTTTCAGTTAGATGTCAAGAATTTTTCTTTTACAATGACTTGCAGGAGGAAGTCTATATGCAACAAACACCAGGTTTTGCTGTCAAAGGGGAGTCCCATATGGTTGTAGACCATGACCTCAAATTTCAGTGAAATTCAATCGAATTTCTGTTGAATGTCGATATCTTGTCAAAATCGAAATTCGACCGAAATGACGGAAATGACCGAAATATGGGGGTCCTAGTACAAAAAATGACTAAAATAATCGAAATTTCGGTGGAATTTCGACCGAAATTCGACCGAAATTCCGTTTCGATCAGTCACCGAAATGGTGACCGAAATCGACATTTAGGGCCTTGTTGTAGACTTCACAAGGCTATTTACGGTCTTAAGCAGAGTCTGAGGGCTTGGCTCAGAAGCTTTGGGTAGATTGAACAGCAGGGATTTGTCATATCGATCGCAGATCACTCTCTTTCGTCCAGAGATCCCAGAGAGGTATTGTTGCTATTTTGATTTATGTGGATGACATCATTGTTACAGAGGACGATAAGCAAGGTATTCAAGCAGCTAAGGATTTCCTTGTACAGCAGTTTGTGACCAAGGACCTTGGCAATCTTCGTTATTTTCTTGGCCACGAATTTGCAAGAAACCAACATGGCATGGTGATGACACAAAGGAAGTACGCTATCGATCTCCTAACTGAGATGGGTATGACAGGATGTAAGTATGCCACTACTCCGATGGATCCTAATGTTAAACTCTATGATGATGACTCTGAGAAGGTTGATAAGAGATGATATAGAGCGCTTGTGGGGAAGCTTTTATATATCACCATTACCAAGCCTGATATATCATTTGCAGTGAGTAGAATTAGTCAGTTTATGGAGCAGCCCGGGCGGGTACATATGTATGTTGTTTACATGATTCTGATATATTTGAAGATTTCTCCAGGTGCAGGACTCTTGTTAAGTAGAGATACATCCCTTACAGTTACAGCATGTGCTGATACAGATTATGCAGGATGTCCCAAGGACAGGAAGTCTACCTAAAGCTCCGTTGTCTTTGAAGGGAGTTCACTTGTTTCATGGAAGAGTAAGAAACAGACGATTGTTGCCAAATCTAGTGTCGAATCAGAGTATAGGGCCATGGCACAAGGTAGCACAGAGATAATGCCGGTCATATCCGTCCTGACTGACCTAACTACTAAGGTTCCACTTCCCATGCACCTCCAATGCGACAACCAGACCGCCATGTTCATAGCCAGTAATATAGCCATCCATGAAAGAACCAAGCACATTGAGGTAGACTGTCACTACACTCGAGTTACGATTCAAAAGAGATTTATCTCCACTTCTCATGTTGCTTCAAGAGATCAGGCTGCAGATATGTTCACCAAAGCACTTGCTAGAGGCTCATTTCATCGTTGTTGTTCCAATCTGAGCATGATAGACATATATGCTCTAGATTGAGGGGGGTGTTGAGATAATTGTTTTTATTTATTCTTTATTCATATTTCTAATTCACCTGCCTACTTTATGTAATTTCCACATAAGGCTTTTATCCTATATAAGAGAGTCCTATGGTCACAATGAATTAGTCAATTCTATTTTCCCTTTCCACAGTAATGGAGGAAGCAAAAGCTATCTTACACATTCTTATTCAAAGAAAACCAAAGAGAAAGCTCTTTGTTTAGTTGCACAATTATAAGGAATAAAACTTCAACGATTTATCCCAAAACAGGCTTATCTCAGTATAAACATGGAGCTCACCATCACCTATTCTTTCAACAGGAATAACTATCCGTTTCAAGTGGAATAATATGGAGCAGTTGTCGAACACCTTGATCTTGAAGGAGCGAAGAGCTTCTTTAAGGTTTCAGGTGGAGGAGGTTCCACTCCCTCCTCCGCCACATGCGACGGAGCAACGATAGATGTTGCTGATGGAGGCATGGGATCAAGGTGCATTAAAGATCACGGATCGCATTGCTAATTGCGTAACGAATGAAAAGCCATATTTTTTAGAATCATAAGAGCCATTTGAAGACTCGATTCTTTGGGATTTTTTGCGGGGGTGAATTTCAGGGTGGAAAGGGAGGAGGCATTTCTCAAAGCTGCCTTGTTTCAATTTTGCTTAGGGAAGAAAAGGGAGGACCCGCTTTCTTTAAGGGAGGCGGATCCAATTCTCTGTTTTGACCCGATCTAAAAACTCGGCACTCGAATCCACCACCACGTGAATACCTCGGATCCCGATGAAGACCCGGATCAAGGTTTAGGAAAGTGGCGTACATATACGTTCAAACATGTCGTTGAATATTGAATATGTATTATGCTAGGGCATATTGTGTATATGTGATTTCTATGTTGTTTTCTAGTTTTTATTTAAAAATAAATAAATATCTACAAAAATGTAGTACTAACGAATTTATTTAATGAAGTTGAGTTAAAGAAGATCTAAGAAAAAATAGTTCATGTTAGATGGTTGAATAGATGTCATTAAATGCTTGACATTTACAACAACAAAGCCTTTTCCCACAATTAAGTAGGGTCGGTTATATGGATTCTTTGCTTCCATTCAGATCTATCTTGGGTAATTCTCGGGCTTATATGCAAAAAACTATGATCTCTTCGTATAGTTTCATTCCAACACTTCTTGGGCCGTCCTCGCCCTCTCTTAGCCGGCTCAACATCCCAAAACTCGTATCTTCTAACTAGTGCATCAGCTGATCTTCTTTGCAAATGACCAAACCATGTTAAGCGGTTTTCTCACATCTTCCTCAATCGGAGCTACACCAACTTTCTTTCTGATTGCATCATTTCGAATCCGATCTTTACATGTGTGTGTGTGTCTATACATCCACCTTAGCATTTTCATTTCTGCTGCAGCCACTCTCTGCACATGTCTATGGTTCACAGACCAACATTCAGATCCATAGAGCATAGCTGGTCTCACGGCTACTTTGTAAAACTTTCTTTTGATTTTTATAGGAATTTTCTTATCACAGAGAACAACAGAGGCTCCTCTTCACTTTAGCCAGCCTGCATTTATACTATTAATAACATCTCCATCAATTTTCCCATCATGTTACAAAATATATCCCATGTATCTAAAAGAATCTCTCTTCCGAATGTTATCGTCACTAATATTCACCTCGATTCATTCATCATTGCTTCCATCAAAGGTGCACTCCATATATTCAGTCTTAGCCCTACTTACACGAAATCCTTTAGTCTCCAATGGATGTCTTCAGACCTCAAGCTTCTAATTTACTCCATCTCTATTCTCATTAATCAACACAATATCATCAGCAAATAACATACACCAAGGTATCTCATCCTGAATGTGAATTGTCAACTCGTCCATAATCAAAGTAAAAAGAAATGGACTCAAAGTTGAACCTTGATATAAACCACTGTTGATGTCAAAATAGCCAGTCTTCCCAAACTGGATCCTTACACAAGATAAAGCCCTATCATACATATCCTTTATGAGGTTAATGTATAGGACAGGTACTTGTCTCTTCTCCAAAACTTCCACAATATCTCTCGTGGGACAGAATCATAAGCATTCTCCAAATCAATAAAAATCATATGAATGTTCTTCCTTTTAGCTCTATAAATCTCCATTGTTCTCCTCAGCAAATGGATGGCTTTAATAGTTGAGCGACCCGGCATGAATCCGAATTATTTTTCTTTTAGTTTGAAAACTTGCCTCAATCTTCTTTTGATCACACATTCCCAAATGTTCATAGGGTGACTCGTCAGCATGATACCTCTGTAATTTGAACAATTTTGAATATCTCGTTCATTCTTATAAAGAGGCAACATGATACTCCTCCAATCTTCAGGCATTTTCTTCCTTCGACAAATAACATTAAATAGATTCGTAAGACAAGTCAAACCACGCTCACCTAAAACTCTCCATACTTCTACAGGGATGTTATCCGATCCTACACCTTTCCCATGTCTCATAACCTTCAAAGCCTCCTTTACTTCCTTTGTATTCGTCTATAGCTTGCACGATTTAAGTAACTTTCAAAATTAGCTAGATCACCCAAAGTGATCTCTTTATTTCCTTCCCCAATGAAAAGTTTATGGAAATATTGCTCCCATCTAGTCTTTATATCCTTCTGAGTAATAACCACGTAAACTTCCTCATCCTTAATGCATCTCACTTGAGAAATGTATTTGGTCTTTTTTTCTCTTGCTTTGGCCAACCTGAATATATCCTCCTGGCCCTCCTTCGAGTCAAGATTTTTGTACAAAACTTCATAAGCTTTTGACTTAGCTTCGCTTACAGCCTTCTTTGCTTCCTTCTTCGCTATTTTGTAGTTTATGACAATTTCTTCTGTTATATCCTTAGACATAGCTTTAAAGCATGCTTTTTTAATTTTTAGCTTCTCTTGCACCCCTTCACTATACCACCAGGCCTCCTTTTGACATGGAGATCCTCCCATTAACTCGCCTAGCATTTCTTTGGCTACCTTTCGGATACAAGATGCTACCGTCTCCCACGTCTCATTTGCACTTCCGCTACAATCCCAAGATAAGTCTTCTAAAACCTTCTCCCTGATGCTCGATTGCTTCACTTAAAGATTCCACCACCTAGTTCTAATGATCTTGGGAACCCTCCTTTTCTTTACCAGCCCTTTTTTTGCACATCCATGACTAACAAGCGATGTTGGGTTGTCAAACTCTCTCCCGGGATTACTTTGAAGCCTTTACAACACAACTGATTTCTTCTCCTCAACGCAAAGTAATCTATTTGTGTTCTAGTTGGGCCACTCTTATACGTAATTACATGCTCCTCCCTCTTTTCGAAGAAAGTGTTTGCTATGAACAGATCATATGCCGTTACAAAAAACCAAAATGATTTTTCTCTCTTCATTTCTATCCCTGAAACCATGGCCTCCATGAACACTAGCATACCCCGAAACATCATTTAACATATGTCCATTAAGATCTCCACCTATGCAAATCATCTCTCTTTGTGGGATTCCTTATAAAATCTTATCCAGGTCCTCCCAAAAAGCTTGTTTAGTCCATTCATCTAAACCAATTTGTGGTGCATAAATTGAGATGATATTCAGAATTTCCTCTTCAAGCACCAATTTTAGCAAAATAATGCGATCCCCGAATCTTTGTACCTCAACTACACAATCCTTCAAATCCTTATGAACAACCACTCCAACACTGTTTGTCTGTTTCTGCCTTATCTTTACATGAATACCAAAGCTTAAAGCATGTCTTCTCGATCTCCCTTGCTTTCTCTCCAACCCATTTAATCTATTGAAGACATACTATATAAATCTTCCTTCTTTCCATCGTATCCATTATCTCCATTAATTTTTCAGTTAAAGTGTCAATATTCCAACTACCAATCCTCAACTTCCTTTGCAACCTCTTTTGGACTAACTTCTTTACTCGCATGCGGCCATCAAGCGAGAACCCTTGCAAATTTTGGATTGCATCCAGACAGAGATGCAGCAGAACTAGCTTATTACTCGTATGTGTTCCTAATGCGAGAACCCTTGTAAATTTTGAACTATATCCAGGCTGCGATGTAGCGGCCCTTGCATATTTTTCATTGCATTCGGGCGAAGCAACACGTCGCAAGTGGGAAACGTCTCAATGAAATCTAAATGTTTGCTTAAATCTATGTTAAATCTAATTTCTTGACGTTTAAACACAAAAAAATATTTAGCCATAAAAACTTTACATATTAGATTATTCAAAATAACAAAACTTCAATAAATATACATGCAAATTTGCAATACATGAGCAAAACCTCAATCGACATATATTAAAATATTAGACGATATATAGCATATACTCATAAAAATAACACATAAGCAAACCCTAAAACATTGCATGTAGATAATGGAATAATGCATCGTAATTGTATATAAAAGCATTCCATATTCTTACAATTGAATGGAAGAAAAGTCGAAGCTACGGAGGTGAGCACGCGAATGAGAGGATTGGAGAGTTGGAGCTGTTGGAGGTTGAGCCACCAAGTTGCTAGAGCAGTATGCGAGGGCATATGCGAGAGATGTGGGGTATGTGTGCATAAAGCACAAAATGTGTCGATTCATAAAATCGGTTCGATCTGCATGGGTCGCATATATGCGGCCCGTGGACCGATTTCCTGAACAGTGACCCGGATCCTCGTGAATTCGTGGACCCTTGTGAAGACCCAGGTCCTCGTGAAGACCCAGATGCCCTTGTGTTTATTATTGCCATTTTGAGTCCTTCGAGTATGGTTACATTAACAAGGACCGAACCTTCGTTTGTCCTAGACCTTCTCAAAGTGGACAACACCCTTTTTCCGGCACGATCCCGGCACCATTGGTTGCGATGAACATCTAGGCAAAGCCGTGTAGGGTCAGGTGGGCGAGGATGTTGAGGGTTTTGCAAGAGAGATACTTTCTGCTAATGGTCGTGTGGTGGTGTCAAACTCTGGGGAGAGAGCTGTTTGAATGGGGAGAGGTTATCACATGCATCTTCGGATGATTCTAGTTTGATTGATAATGGGCTTACACGCAGAGGCAGTATAGACCGCGAAAGAAAAAGGATAGAGGTGATACAGATGCTCCCGACCTAACGGTTTAGGTTGGTTTGAGGGACTTCGTGAAACTAAATGTAGCGAAGGTGGTGGGTGTGATCTCATCCGTTGGGAAACATGCATGTGTTAAATGAAAGTAATCTCTTGAAATGTAAGGGGGTTGGGGACTTGAGAAAAGAAGGATTGTGGGATCACTTGTGAATAATAGGTTTGGTGACATTGTAATGCTATAAGAAACAAAACTTGACAATTGGTCAGATCAGATGTGAAAATCTTTTGGGATGAAGCGAACTACCGGTTTCTCAGCCCTTGACGACGTTGGTAGTGGAGGTGGTATTGCTATAGCGTGGAATGGTGACTTGTTTGATGTCCTTTCTAAGAAATCTAGATCTTTTGTCTAGATAGTCGAGCTTTTTGACAAGCGTCTAAGTTCCAAAATTGTGGTCTCATGTGTATATGGGCCTACTGACCACTTGCAATGTGGTAATCTTTGGACAGAGTTGTTGGAGGCTAGGGAAGCCCTCCTTGATGTAGGCATAGATCATTGTTGGGGACTTTAATGCCACTTTGTTCTCACTTGATAGACCTGATTTGATGGGTATGCAAGACATATGGTCGGAGGCATGTGTGGAGCTAGTTGCAAATTTTCAGTTGGAGGTTCTCGATGCGGCTGGCATCAAATGTACTTGGAGGAACTCATGTTCGCGGTTGAGGCTGGATAGATTTTTGGTCTCTTCTGAAGCATTACAGATGTTCCCCTTGAGTGGGGTGTCGTCGTGCTCGAGATCTAGGTCGGACCACACCCTCTCGTATGTATCTCCAGGAAAGAGGTTGTGTTGTGATCCTTCATGTTCAAGCAGGCATGGTTGCTTGAGGAGGTTTCCATGACTTGGTTGCGAGTCATTAGCGATCTGTGGCTAGGGAGGGGTCGACAGCGACATGTTTGGTCCAGAAGTTGGCGAGCCTATGTAAGAGACTCTGCGAGTTCAAGCGGGAGGTGTGGGAGTCAAGGAGAGCCACTAAAGCGAGGGAAGAGGCAGAGATTGTGAGGTTGGACAAAGAGAATTCCAGAAATTTGAAGGATGAGGAGCTGAAGGATAGGGAACTTTTGAAGTCAACCAGTGTGGAAGACAAGAAAAGGGTGTTGGAGTGGAAGCAAAGATCCAAGTAGTGGTATATAAAAGGAGATGCAAATACGAAGTTCATGCCGTTGCCAGTGGGAGGAGGCGGCAGAATTTGATTCAAGCGGTGGTAATGGAAGACTCAAGGGTGGAGGGACAAATAGAGATGGGAGAGCCTTGGTGAGCTATTTCCACGGTCATTCCGGAAGAATGGAGCCAAAAGTTTGGAAGTAGGTGGAGAATGGTGCACTTGGAATCCTGCAAGAGCAAGGGGGAGCGGTTGTTAGACTTGTCACGAGAGAGGAATTTCGGTGGGTTGTTTCCCAGTTAAATGGTGATGGGACACCTAGCCCTAATGGTTTCCATGTGTTCTTTTATAACGAGTTCTGAAAGGTAGTTGGAGAGGATGTTTGTGCGGTGATGGAGTTCAACCACGGCAACTAGGGATGAAAACGGTCGGATACGGATACGAATATAGGTATAATCATATCCTTATCCATTTTAAAATACGAATACGAATGCGGATACGAATATTGATGGATGTGAAAAATGTGTTACCATATCCTTAAAAACGAATACGAATGTAAAACGAATACGGATCGGATACGAATAATAACAGAATTTTTTAATAATTAACTAAAATATACATGTTTAGGATAATTTACACATAAAATAGTTATACCGGATATACTAATTTCATAACAATTATATCAACAATGGTGAATGCAATCATAAAATGTTGTTACACACAGTTATAAATAAATCTACTACTATACATATATACGAAACGAATATACGAATACGAATGCGAATGTTAGTTGTGTAGGAGAGAGACAAAATGGGATGTTTATTCCATAGGGCTAGGGTCTCTTATATGGAGAGAAAACCCTAGAGAGTACAAGAGGAAAAATACATAAATACCCCTGAGGGGTTATGGAATCCGAAGGGTTAAGGGTTACGGAACCCGAAGGGTTAAGGGTTACAGAACCCGAAAGGTTACAAATATAATTGTAATATAATAATTCTAACACTCCCCCTCAAGTTGGAGCATATCTGTCGATCATGCCCAACTTGGATACTAAGTACATTAGGCGCTTCCTTGGAAGAGCCTTTGTGAGGATGTTTGCAAGTTGAAGTTCAATGGAGATGTGTGGGGTGCTAATTCGTCCTTCTCGTACTGCATCACGAATAAAATGGCAATCAACTTCAATGTGTTTTGTCCGCTCATGGAAAACTGAATTGGTGGCGGTGTACGTGGCAGATTTGTTGTCGCAGTATAAGGGTACAGGAGTGGCGACTGACATGCCAAGTTCTAATAGGAAAGAAACAAGCCATGTGATCTCACATGTGGCCTGAGCCATTGCCCTGTATTCTGCTTCCGCACTGGATCTGGATACCAATGTCTACTTCTTGCTTCGCCAAGTGACAAGGTTATCCCCAACAAACATGGTGTATACTGTAGTGGATCGTCGGTCCTCAGGAGAGCTAGCATAGTCAGAATCTGTATAGGCGGAGATATTAGTGTGTCCATTCACCCCATAGAAAAGTCCACGTCTGGGAGATTCCTTCAAATATCGAAGGATCAAAAGAACATCCTGCCAGTGATTGTAAAGAGGCTTCTCCATATATTGATTGGCTCTGCTCACAGCATATGATATATCTGGTATAGTAACAGTGAGATAGAGTAATTTTCCCACTAAGCTTCTGTATCGTGTTGCATAGATGTTGAATATTTTCTCACATCTGCAAGGATGCCAGATGGCTTGCATCCAAGAAGTCCTGCCTCAGTCAGAATACCGAGGCAATACTTTCTTTGTGAAAGATGGAGCCCCTTTGTAGTGTGTATTACTTTGATGCCAATAAAATAACGAAGTTGGCCGAGATCTTTCGTGACAAAGACCTTCTGGAGGAAGGACTTGGTCCCCTGAATACCATCTACATCATCTCTTGTGATAACCATATCATCAACATAGACAGCAAGGATGATCGTGCCAGTAGACCGTTGTCTAACAAAGACAGAGTAGTCAGATGTTGTCCTCTAAAAATCAATTGTGTTGATCTCCGTAGCGAGCCTGTCAAACCATGCCCTTGGGCTCTGCTTCAGGCCATAAATGGCCTTGCGTAGTCGACATACATGCCCCCCCCCTCGACTACATACCCCGACGGTTGCATCATGTAGACCTCCTCCTCAAGATCACCATAAAGAAAGGCGTTCTTCACATCAAGTTGATAATGGGTCAAGCCTTGTTGGCAGCACAGGGAGAATGGTACGTATCGACCCCATTTTGGCAACAGGCGAGAAGGTCTCAAAATAATCAACTCCAAAGGTTTGTGTGAAACCTTTGGCAACAAATCTGGCTTTCAACCTGTCAATAGAACCATCAGGCCACTGTTTGGTCGTGAAGACCAATCGACAAGCCACAGGGCAAACTCCCGGGGGGACGGCACAAGATCCCACGTACCACGAGAGGTAAGTGCATCCATCTCCTCATCCATGGCTTGTCGCCAATCTTAATCTTACATTGCACTGAAATGATCTCTTGGAACGGTAATAGCATTAAGAGCATCTGCAAATCTCTTGTCACGGCTAGATAAACCATCTGTAGAAGTAAAATGTGACATGGGGTGATACGTGTATTTCCTTTTTTGCTTGCGTAGAGCTGTAGGAAGCTCCCCAGGTACATCCGGGACATGAGTGGTGGGAGCACTCGAAGTGGACATATCATCCTGCATAAAAGGGAGAGGTAAAGGTACAGACACTGGTGTAGAAGGTACAAAGGTACGCTGGCGAGTATAGACGATTGGTGGAGGAGGGAGGTCCAGAGGAATGTCACACACAGTCTGTGTGAAATAACTTGTTTGCTCAAAGAAGGTGACATCAACAGATACATAGTATCGACGTCCAACAGGATCATAGCAGCGATAGCCTTTCTGGGTACGAGAGTACTCAAGAAAGACGCATTTGATGGCACGAGAGGATAATTTGTCAGCTGCATAAAAGTTATAAACAAAGGCAATACAACCAAAAATTCGCAGAGGTATAGGAAAAGGAGACTCGGTAGGATAAAGTAAGGAAAATGGAGTTGCCCCTTTGAGAAATGATGAAGGAACATGGTTGATGAGATACACTGCAGTAAGGATAGCATCTCCCCAGTATTGTTTAGGAACACTCATTTGACTAAGAAGAGAGCTGGCAACATTTAGCAAGTGTCGGAGTTTCCTCTCAGCTATACCATTCTGTTGTGAGGTATATGGACATGATGTTTGGTGAACAGATCCCTGGGATGCAAAGAAAGAGGTCACGTCATGTTGGGTTAACTCAAGAGCATTGTCGGTACGAATGATCTTAACAATGCTAGAAAAGTAAGTTTTAACATATTGAAAGAAATTTCTGATAATTTGATTAATCTTTGTACGCTCCTTTATTAGATAGACCCAAGAATATCGACTATAATCATCAACGAAAACTATGAAGTAGCGATGACCACTTAATGTGCGGATCGGACAAGATCCCCAAACATCACAGTGAACAAGATGAAAAGCAGCAGTACTACGAGACTCGGTACGAACAGGAAACGAAGTTCGATGGTGTTTCCCGAATTCACATGCCTCACACTGAAAGGGCTTCAGAGCAGAGAGTTCAGGAAACGTCATGGAGATGGCCTTGGCAGAGGGATGTCCAAGGCACAGATGCCATAGGAGCGGATCTTCAGAGATAGATGCAGCACCAACAAAATTGGAGTCTGAGGGTATGTCAAGGTAATATAGGCCGTTCTTCTCATGACCCCCACCAAAAATCTGTCTCGTCCGAATGTCCTGAAAATAACAAGACTCATCAAATATTACACGACAATGAAGCTCAACATAAAGCTTGTGAACTGACAACAAGCTAAGAGGAAAATCAGGAGCACGGTGAACCCCCGAAAGTCGGAGCTTGGAAGAGAATTACATAGTTCCGACAGTAGTAATCTGTGATTGAGTCCCATTAACGACTCGAACTGACTTCACAGAGGTTGATGGTATGGAAGAGGTGAGCAGACTACCTTCTCCAGTGAGATGAGTAGAGGTGCCGGAATCAATAATCCAAGCTGGAGTAGGAGTGATAGCAGAGTTGGCTATTGTACCTGAAGGAGTGGCCAGAGCAGCAGTTGTAGTGTTACTAGTGGTGGTAGGCCCTGGAGTCTGAAGGATCTGCATTATGCGGGAGTAATCTGCATCATTAAGATGAACAGTCTTGTCACTGGAGGTAGGCGATGCTTCTTCCACATCATAGGCATCCTCATAAGCATTATTGGTGTGATAAGAAGGCACGCCAAACTTCTGCCAGCATCGTTTAGTCGGGTGGTTCTACCTACCACAGTGAGTGCATGGGGCAGTAGAGTCTCGCCCACGACCACGACCAAAGTCACGGCCTCGTCCAATTCTCGTCCACTACCACGACTTGGATCGCGATCGCGTCCTCCTCGCAAGTCGTATCTCCCTCTTCCAGATGAGGCGATGTGTGCAAAGTTCTCTGTTGAAGGTAAGACACGAGGCCGGACATCGGATGTCTTGAGCTCCTCAAGTCGGCCAAAGATGGCCTTCATTGTTGGCAGTGTGTCTGATATAAGAAATTGCTCCTTCGCTGCATGGTACCTAGAATGCAGGCCATCAAGGAAGCGGTATACCTGCCAGTCAGAACGCTCTTGTATCTGTTTCGTGCAACATGAGGGCTGGAATATTGCAAGCTCATCATACAGACTGGATAGATGCATGTAGTACTCGATGAGGGTGGAATCACACTGAGATGCCGACCAGATTTGCTTGTAAATATCTGTAAGGCGTGACTTCGTCTTCTTCTTGGAGTATGTTTGCTCGAGATCCTCCCACATTTCCTTGGTCGTATTTTTGTAAAGAAGATTTGAGGCAATATGAGCATCAACATTGTTGGTCATCCAGTTAATAACCAAATAGTTGTCAGTCTGCCAGTTGTCGTACTCTTTGTCCTTTTCATCTAAAGGATCTTTAGTCAAAATGTAGAGTTTCCTCTGACCACCAATGAACACCATAAAAGATCGAGACCAGAGCACGTAATTTTTTGTGCCCTTGAGTTTGATAGTAGTGTCTTGTGCCATAATATTCGTGGCCAAGGGCTTTGTCTCGGTAGAAGAAGGTGCCATGGTGGTCTTAAAATAGAAAGACGACCTTTTGATCAACTAAGGATGCATATAAGAGCTAAAAAATGCCCTAAAACTCACGTTTGCCCTTGAAGAAGGGATGAAAACCCTCAATGGACAGCCGATCTGGATTCTTGGAAGCGATCCATGATGAGTTTTGGATCTCCAAAGAGTCCTACGATACCCGTGGAGGGTAGCTGTGGGGCTGACGACCTTCGTAGGAGGTCCTGAAAGCGCAGGGTAGCGCTAGCGGGAGGGCTGCTGCACTGGAGGCGATTGGAGGGCCTTGCGCGAGGCCCTAACTCAGGGAAGAGGACCCGCGCAGGCTTTTGCGAGGCTTGAAGGTGGCGGTGGGGATTTTAGGTCAAAACCCCGGTCTAGGACCGTTGCTCTGATACCATGCGGAGAAGAGAGACAAAATGGGATGTCTATTCCATAGGGCTAGGGTCTTTTATATAGTGAGAAAACCCTAGAGTAGAAGAGGAAAAATACATAAATACCCCTGAGGGGTTACGGAACCCGAAGGGTTAAAGCCTAGGAACCCGAAGGGTTAAGGGTTACGGAACCCGAAAGGTTACAAATATAATTGTAATATAATAATTCTAACATTAGCGAATGTCAAAGTGATATCCATATCCGCATCCATTTTAAAACTAATACGAATACGAATATCAAAATATGTATAAAACGTATACGATATCGGATCGGATGCGAATATATTCACATTCGTTTTCATCCCTAACGGCAACGCTGGGGTAGACAAGCTTAATAGAGCTCCTATCTTCCTTCTACCAAAGAGAGAGGCTACAAAGAGAGCTGAAGATTTCATATCCATTGCCCTACCAAATATTATTTATCTGATTATTAACAAGGTGCTTGCTGAAAGACTTAGTATAGTACCCGATGACGTGATTTCCCCTTTGCAGTTCACATTCATTTTTGGCAAACAGATTGGTAAGAGCATGATGATGGCTTCGGAGATTGTGGTTGATTGGCAGCAAAGGCAGGCTCAGGGCATTTTGTGGAAAGTTGATTTCTCCAAAGCCTATGATAGTGTGGATTGATGTTTCATGTGATATGTCCTAGCTAGAAGAGGTTTCTTGATCAACGGATCGAGTGGATAAAGAGGTGTGTCACCACTGACTCATACTCGATCTTGGTTAATGGTTGTCATGAGGGTGGTTTCTTCTTGCCACAGGCCCACAGCGAGGGGTGAGGCAAGGTTGTCCGCTTGCACTGCTCCTTTTTACTTTAACAGCAGATATGACAACCCCCTCCCTTCGTGCATAGTCAACTTGGTGATTACTCATGGGCTTTCAACAAGGTATGCTCTGGTGACATTCCCATTCATGTCTTTCAGTATGTTGATGATATTGTCTTCTTCATTAAGGGAGGCATGTAGGAGGTGAGGAGAATAGTTGTGATGTTGAAAGTTTTTGGTGAGCTATTGGGGCTCAGGATCTATAATCAGAAACCCAGCATGGTCTGTTTGGTTTGTCTTATGAAGAGGTGGAGTTGGGTTGCCCTTGTGGTACGTTGCCTATTTGTTACCTTGAGCTTCCTTTAGGTTGTAGTCGTGCTCACCTTTCTGATTGGCTCCCTGTTGTGGAGAAGTTGGAGAGAGCTTGCGAGGTGGAGGAGATCTTTTCTCTCGTGTGGTGGTTGTTTGGTTTTGGTGTGGGCGATACTTGTTGCCATCCTTGTTTTCTTCATGTCATCACGACTAATGCATGTGGGGACTCGGAGCAAATTAGATAAGATCACGAGGTGCTTTTTCAAAGAGAGGAAGAATAACGATGGCAATGGGTTGCATCTCATCAACTGGGAGATGATCACTCTCCTGAGGGAGGAGGGTGGTCTTGGCGTTGCAAGGTTGGAGGAGATGAATCGGATCGTGCCTTATTGTTGAAGTGGACCACAAGACTCTGGGGGGGGGGGGGGGGGGGGGGGTAGTGAGGATGTTTGCACTAGGCTTATTCGTACTATATATGGTGTTGATGTCCATGTGTCGGTCGGTATGCACCCTCTACGATATGATACAGCTTTTTGGAAGGGTATTCGTACAATCACCCTGAATCTTCACGCTCTCCTCTATCCTTGTTAGGGTGACGGAAACAGTTTTCACTTTTGGACTAACGACTAGTTGACTAGCGACTCGCTAGCATCTCATTTTCCTTACCTCTTTACTCTAGCGGAAGACAAGAGTACTTGTGTGTCTGACACTTGGGTTGATGGAGTATGGTTTCACACCTTCACTATTGACTTCTCTGACCAGTGTTTTCCAGACTTTTTGGCGATGATGGAACTTTTGAGCATTGTTGATGGCTCTCGGTTGGTAGAGATCATTGGATTTAGAGTGAGGGTGAATTTTCTATAAAAAAAATCTTACAAGTGTAGGATGATCGGGGACTTGAATATCCCAACACGGATTAAAGTATTCTTGTGGCCTCTGATGCAAGGTAGGGTTCTTACTAGGGACAGGTGGGGCCCGAATTTTTGGCTCCAGAGACAACTAATGTGTCCTATGCAGTACAATGGTCGTATCAGCTCATCATTTTTTTATTGAAGATCGGGTGAACCCCCATCGTGGGGGTTCCCACATGTATTAAATTAATTTAAGGAAGAAAAATACATTACCTTGGCGCCCATGAACGACAGAGCGCATTACAATGAGAAATTACATTTTCTAAATAGAAACCTTGGTTTTGAATATCTTTTCGTTGTGTCTGTTCCAGATAGCCCACAGCATCGCATAAGGCCTCAAAAGATCCTCCCTGGAGCCACTGCCCACCCCCCTGATGAAGGCCCAAAACTCAAACAAGCTCCCCGTTTGAAGCCACGGAATCTCCGACCGCCTCCATACTCATGTCGAGTCCGAGCACCTCAGGAAGAGATGCTCCAAATCCTCCTCCGTCTCATGACATCTATCACAACGAGAATCCGTCAAGCCCATCAATCTGCCTCGACGCACTTTGTCCATCAAGTGGCCCCTTCTCAAACACCAAAGGAAAACCTTGATTCTGTTAGGAATATTTGCCTGCCATAACTTTTTAACATCGACCTGGAACTCTCGTTTTTGCTCCTGCTCTCTTTTGTTGAACACCCCGTATGCCTTCTTCACAATTTCAAAACGATCTCTGCCCGCTGAAAAAATACTCGTCTGAGGTAACGCCTCCTGTAAGGCCAGGTACTCCTCTAATCGTTGCTCAGAGATGATCGAAGCGAACCGTGGCATCCAGCTCCCTGCCTCCACCGACTGCGCTAGGGAAGACTCCTTTGAGGTCGCGAGAGCAAACAACTGCTGGAATCTGTCCTCGAGCTTCCCCTCCCCCGTCTAGTCGTCTCTCCATAATCGAAAAAGACTGCCATCCCCCACCTTTGGGCGGATGTTGGTGATCAGCTGTTGAATGACCTTACGGATGCCCGCCCAAAGCGATGACTCGAAGCGGGCTCTATTCGCCTCGAACCAGCCTGTTACACCATAGATCTTTCTCAAGAGTCGAACCGCAAGAGAGGACGAAGATCCCCAGATGTCAATGATCCACTTCGCGATGAGGGCTTTATTCATGCACTCTACATCCCGTATTCCTAACCCTCCATAAGGATCTCTGGTAAGCCTTGGATATGGATCGGGTTAATCACAACGGTATATCCTGTTTTTGGGAATCTCTATTCAACTCTTGTTTTCGTCCGAATGCAGGGAGAGTCAAACCGATTACGGTCTTTGGTAACTGTGGTTGGCCACAAACGGTGTAATTTTTTGGTCGAAGCGGGTTCTATATTGAAAATGTTGTTTATCATGCAAGGACTCTCCTCGAGTTATGGCTTCTATACTGATCTTTTAGTTTTCTAATATAATGGGGCGAACACCTTCGTGTGTTTGCCCCTCTTTTAATTAAAAAAAAGAGAGGAAGAACTAACCTTCTACTTACTTTTCTCCTTCAAGAAATAGTTGTCGTGATCCCTAGTTCACACTACATATTCCTCATAGCTACCATGTATCCCACATTCTTTTTTTTGAGGCTCAACGTATCCCACATTCTAAAGTACAGCCAAAAATAACTCTTGCTTTTTTGATTCATTTCAATAGTAGGCAACCCTGCTCTGTCGCTGCTGATGAAAGGCTGCTTGACTTAATCAAAAGAAATTATTAACAAACAAAATTAACAAGAGAAACTGCACCCACAAATGTGCACCCTACTTCCTACAAAATTACTGCAACATCAATTATGAAAGTTGAGATGAAGTTTTTATTTTCTATATCACCTCTACATTACAAAATATTACTGAAATGGTTGTCCTTTTGCAATTATTTCAGTTTTTTTTATAAAATTGTTGTTAGAATAAGCATCTAAATGGATAACTGGATCTCATGAAAATCCAATTACAATATTATCATGTTTGATCCTACAAAATTTAGTGGAGGGACTCGGGGGTGGCGGCGACGCTACATAAGAGCCCCACACTTTCTCTTGTGTTCTTTGAAAAGAACATAACAGACATCCGACTTCATTAAATCATGTCTTTATAAAAAAAATTAAGTCCTCCCATGGAGCAATCATCTTGACCATCTTGAATCACACAAAAAAATTTGTTCCTGTTTTTAAGACACCTAATGATGGTACCCAACACCACCTTTTCGTTGACAATTCATTTAGCTATAAATGTTATTGCACTTACATCACTCTATCTTTGAAATAAAACGCACTTAAGTTTGCATGAGTATGCAGGACAATATGTATGATTAGTGTTACTTACTTTGACTATTTTTTATATCATATAATTAACGATCTGCAGAGTTGATCGAAAAAACTGATATTTAGTTGTTGATGATCTAAAGAGTTAGATAGAGGGCACAACTAACATCATAAAATGTTATTCAATAAAGTGATTTCCAATCTGAGAAGAGATGGCAATCTTTTATATGCAGTGATGTTCTGTTAATACTCTTGACGCAAGTCCTCTGCATAGGAATAGATAATTCTTGAATTATTCAAGTGAACGAGTTATCTTGATGAGATAGAGAAAGATAAAGTCTCGTATCATAAACTGTTACAAGATGGGCAATCTTCCTTTGATCGGTGACAGAGATATATATTTATATTTATATTTATATATGAATGTGCATTTGACAAACCACTAAGGTGATGATCTGACAAGGTATATATACCGACAAGCTGTGTACATGTATGTAATCTCTCAAAGGAATCATACAGGTTTAAACATGATAAAACGAGAGATGAGATCACTCAGAAGACATTGGGGTAAAATGGATTTCACCGGTGGTCAAGTTGTTTTGGAAAGAGGAAATGATTTCAAGAATCAATATATGCTTTTGGAAAGCACGTGATTGATATTTTCACCCTATGATCAATTGAGATACTTTCTGCTTAACCGTACAAAGAGACGGAAAATGTGGGAACATGTACTCCGGGTTATTCGGGTCTTTGAATATATACGATATAAGAGTATTAGAAATATTCGAGGTTGGTACAATCGTAATATATTGTGTCCATGATGCTTTCAGTCACAAGGAACGAACAGGGTGGATGTCAGTGGCTCCATTCAAAAACAGGTCAAATGAGAACCTCAAAGTGTTAGCTATTGTCACCCTTGGATTGGACGGATTTGAACTAGGAGTCGACAAGCATATGATTGATCCACTTCTGATGATAGACCATGTAGGCTTTATAGCTCTAGAGCATACAAGCATCTCGCTCACTCTCACAACCGATAGCAATGACAATTGGTTGAAACAGCGACATATCCATAACCACATGCACTTTTGGAAGACATCGCTACTCCTCGATCATTGACGAGGAGAGCCGAACATTTCACGTCCCAGGAATGGGTGGATAAATTAGGATTGGCAACACAAGCTCTTGAGAAATTTTATAGTGTTGGTCTTGAGCATCCAATTCATTGTCAGTGCCTTTTTCAAATTTCCATTTGCCCAACGTATAGGGACGAGGACTGGTGTCATGTGCTGCAATAGATCTTTGCCATATACTATTAGGAGCATGCCCATGGCAGTTTGATAGTGGCACTGAACACATGGGAAGCTGATCATGGACATGTTCCTTTTCTGTAAACAAGGTGTGTATAACCCTCAAATCCTAATGAGGCCTTCCACTTCCACTTCCTTACTAATAATAGAAGCTCAAATATTCCAACATGAAGTTCAAAGGAGTTCTACTATTTATACGCCAGGTCATGAATTGGACAAACATGAGGTGACTCATGTGGAGGTTCCACCTGGACCAAAGTTGGGATTTAACTTTAAGGGGGTCTTTTCAAGCTTGGCATTGTCATGGTGATGGCTCGTGTTCTATCTAAAGTTAAGGAAGCGCATCTTTGAAAGGGGAGGTTGGCCCTCTGAGGAAGCATTCCTAGTGTTGCACGTGCTTCTATTATGAAGGTTGTTGCCAGATGTGTGTCAATTCCTCTCGATTTCATTAAACCCTCTAAGATGCAGAGGTTTCGTCTTCTTTGAGGAGGTCACCACATCAAGGGGATCATATAGTTGTTGTAAATAATAGTCTTCGATTGTGGGAGTATTTGGTCGTGGTAGTGGAGATTTTAAGCCCTCCACATCTCATGCCTTCATTTCTTTGCCTTGGTGTACACATGGTGTCTTATTTGGGTGAAGGAAATGTAGGAGCCTTTCACTTCATTCCCTAGGGTTTCCATCAATAGTGGGCATGAGGCGGATGCAGCAACGTCCAAGATCGTGTCATTGATGGTGGTAGTCGGCACACCTACGATCATAGAAGCAGGGTGTTTCACCCTAATTGCACACCCCTTTCATTTCTGAGGTGTCGTCCTCACGAGTCCATTAATGGCAACGTGATAATCATGGGATGTTACTGTGTTACAGCATTTGAAGGAGTCATTTCTCGAAGGTCTTACCTGTTAGGGAATCGTGTGTCCCCTTCCACACCAAAGTTTGGCTAGAACTCTTCTAAGACATGGCATGTTATCTTCCACGGGTTTCGGTGGTCGGAACCTGGCCTAACCTGGAGGTCTTGAAGACATCAACTTCGTATTCCTTTTTCTTGGTGGAGCAGCATGGCTATACAAAGTTGCTCTGATTGTTATTGGAGACCCTGTGGGGGAAGTGTGAGGGTGTTTTCGCATTCCAAAGTGGTGAAGGGGTTGGTAAGGATCACCAAGGAAGGAAGTGGAGGGTGTGAAGGAAGGGGGAGAGGGAAACTTGGGAGTAGCAAGTAAGAAGGTCAGGAGGAGCAAGGAAAGAGGTTGTGCTCATCTTTTGATGAAGAGGCAGGAGATAGAGGAGTCTCTTTGAGTGATATATGCTCTGAAGAATGATGTTGTCTGTACGGTGAAGAGTTGTGACGGGATCACCAAGTTGGGGTGTTTGAGTCTCCTATGAAAAGTAGGAATGGTGAGTGAGATGGTTGGTGAGGGGGAAGTCGTGTTGATGGATTTGCGAGGGTCCTTAGCGAGTTGGGTTGGAGTGAACATTGCCGAGGAGACAACAATGGTTGATAAATGAAGGTGGTTTCTTAGAAAGTTGAGAGGTTGGGAAAACATAAAAAGCACTCGACGGTCAGATCTCCTCTTAATGCATGGCTGGTAGATGGTTGTTTGCTTTGAAGTAACAAAGCTCAGTGAATATAGCAAAAATATTTAATAAACTTTCATGTGTTCGAGATAGACGGACTTTAGGGTGATTGGTTTTGTAGGGATGGTTGGCGCTATCATTTTTTAAGTCAGGTTGGTGTTATCTTTACTGGTTGGAAAGGTGTTATCTTGAACCTTGTGGATGGATTGCTTTGTGCATGTTCGTTAAACGGTGGTTCTCAAGCGTGCTCAAGATAATGAAGAATTGATGGTGACTTATGTTTGTAATCCTTCAAGACCCATCAGCATCTCAATCTTTTGGCTAGAATAAGATTCATTAGGGCTCCCTTGATGTGTCACAGCTTGTGGAAGGAGATTTCAACGTTATCGTCGTTATGTTAGTAATTAAAGACCATCCTCGTGCTAAGAGTGGACTGTATCCAAACTCTACCACTTTTGTTGGTTTATTTAGGAGTTGGTGTTGAAGCACACGGATGCGTCTAAATGCAAATATTCTTGGACGAACTCCTCCAGATCCTAGGTCGACCACTTTTCTCCCTTCAATGGGGCCGATGGAATGTTTTGGTTGTCTATGGTAATGACTAAGCCTTGTTCGCAACCGCATCACTCCCCACTTTGTTGGAACTATGGTGAGAACCATCGGCCCTCTGATTCCTTTCGTTTTAAGATAGCATGGATGTTGGAGGTTGGTTTCAATGAGATGGTGGAAGAATTTTGGTGCAATCATAAGGTGGGGGGCTTTGTGGTCAAGAGATTGGTGGGAAATTTGGCAGCTTTGAGGAGGCTTCTAATCACCTGCAGGAGGGAGACACAAGAGAGGTGAGAGGGAAGGAAGGGAGGGGTCTTAAGGAGATACTCCAGCTAGACGACATGGAGAGGGAGCGTGAGTTGTATAGTAAAGATTTGGAGCTTCATTGGCTTCATGAGAGCATAATTAAGAAGGATAAGAAGATGAAGGTGGAGTGGAAGCAAAAGCCATGAAAGAATTGGTTACATGAGGTGGCTGCAAACACTAGATTTTGTTCATGCTTATAGTGGCATAAACAAGGAACACCATTCACTCGGTATATGTATATGGGAAGTTGATTCAAGGTGTACGAGATATTGGCTCGACCTTTGTCCACCATTTTATAGCCTTGAGTAGGCAGGCTCCCAATCATGGGCATTAGCTTGAACATGGTATCTCTCGTTTGTCCATGGAAAACTTGGACACGTCATTTCTCCACAATTGAATCAAGGATGTTGTTTTCGACGACATCACATATGATTCTCCGGGACATGATGTCTTCCATGTCTTCTTCCTCTAAGATGTTGTGGCGAGGGTTATGGTGGCAGTGGTTGATAAATTTAGAAATGGGAATTTCAACTTTAAACGATTAAACAAACCTAAGAATGATGTGGCAACAAGAATTGAGGATTACAATCCAATTACTTTGTCAAACACGATCTATTTGATTGTTATTGGCCATGAGTGTTTACCTAACCGTCTTAGAGGTGTTGTGTCGTACTATTTCAAATCTACAATTGGTGTCATTCCTGGCAAACTTTAGTTGGATAGGTAGGGATAACTATCGAGGTGATTGGTTATTGGCAAGCTTGCAAAAGTCCGTAGTCGATACCCAATAGATCAGATCACTGACTGAGGATTTATCGACAGTCGGCAAGGTTCAGGAAAGCAGTGTTCGGACTGGTCACTGAATAGCGATTAAGCGGTGTGCGGGGGCAAATGTGGGGTATATGCGGTTCTAAGCGGTTTCCTAATTTTTTATTTAAAAATAAATAAATATATACAAAAGTGAGTACAACTGAACTAAATTTATGCCTAATTGCGGACCAACAGAAGATCTAAGAAAAATGGCTTTCATATAGAGCTCAAAACAATCTCTATCAATCAAATATCAGTACTTCAATAGAAAAGTTAGCACACATAATAACTGACAATAATCACCAAAATATGCAAGTATCCGAAAGAAAACCGAAATTTAACACAAATAACATTAGTAATATACTCATTAAAATAGCATAAGAATACATAAGTGTTCAAGCGACAATATTCTAACTGGATAACACCAATATGTGGACGTGAGACTTGTAACTATGTATGTCTACTAAAATTCATGATATAGTGATATAATATGCTTCTTAATAATAAATTAAGTGGACTGACTTTTGTTGCAACTTGTATACCAATATATGTGAATATATATTTTTATAAATGCCTCTATTGTTAAATTATAATGTCATTTATCTCTATCGTTATATTTATTATTGATTCTCCATCAAAAGTATCAAACTCTACATATACTAATATATTGCTTCAAAATAACTATTAGTTGACTAAATTAGTTTTGCTAAACTATTGGTACATTATTCTTTTTCAAAATAACTATTAGTTTTACTAAATAAGGGTGCAATATTATCCAAATTATGTCACATGATTGAATTTTGATAAGTGGCACAAATCATACAATAAAAAACATGGCACAAATAAAAAAGCGTGGCACGAATCATATTATAACAAACATTTCATACACACATTTGACACATTTCAGAACAATAACATGAAATAAGTGGCTTAAAATCACATATAAAAAATCACAGTAAAAAAAATTACATATAAAAAATCACATTTAACCCAAAGCAGGCGCACAAAGAGCATATGTGGCCGCATAGTCCGCATATGCAACCGGAATAAGCGCCATGGGCGCATAATTGAGGGCTTCATGAAAGGGATGTGTCGAAGGTGCCGCGCACGCATATGCGGCCACATATACGGCCACATAGGCCAATTTCGTTAACACTGACAGCCGGATGACTAGTCGGATTTTAATTGTATTTAGTTGGTTTTGTACTTTTAGAATTATTTTAGTAGTTCATTTTTTATACATAGATTCATATAATTTACATAGATTTGGATACTTTCAACACTAGAATAATGCACTTTTTTCACATACGGTCACTAGGACCTAATACCCACTCAATCCATGTATTAATCATAGGTGTAGAGCTTATCTCCATAATTATTCTCGGCCCACAAGTGATGCGCTCATTATTCACCAGAATGGCTGCCCATTTCGATCAATGCATGTTGTATTATATATTGCTTATTGCATGGCTTTCTTTGATAAATTTATTCGATAGAATAATACTTCAACAATTCAATTGCATTGTCAAATCTTGAACATTAACTGCCAACTCCTGCAACAGGTATCAATTCAACAAATTCTGCCACAATTCTTGGGCAGGCTCACTTCAATTAAAGATCTAAACCTCTGCCATCGACCATGGTCATTTGCGACCAGACTTTCCAACAATTTGTGTATCAAACACCAAGATGAATTCCAAATCATTAGGTCTGTACAATTAGTACTATTCTACTCAAATTGAATTCCAATCAAGCATTAAACATCATTACTAGAGTTTACTTTTAAAAAATCTGAAAAAAACATAAATGATTGTCAAAAGAGAACGATTGACTAGTAAGTCAACTAATGACCGACTAATCTCTATTAAGTAGGTCATCCCATTACTGACCCGACTTGATAGACAAACTAGTCGGCCTAGTCGATGTTTGCAAGCTTGGTGATTGGGACCAGAGAAAGGTGAAGGAACTCCTCTAGAAGGTTGGCTCTACCAAGGCCTAATTGTATTGACTACTGGTTCATTTAGGTCTCTCTACAGGAGTGGTTAACGTAAGATGTGGATAGCTTGGATGAAGAGATGTATTACTACGACCTCTCTTTTGGTGTTGATCAACGAGTACCTGGAGGGTGGTTTCTTCAAGCCCAAAGGGGTATTTGTCATGGTTGTCCTTTGATCCTCTTCTGTTTGAGATCAGTTAGTAATGGTTAACCATTCAACTAAAGGGAACTATTTTGATAGTTCCAAACATGAAGAGATTTCTATTCCTATGTTGCAATATGGTAATGACACCATCTTTTTCATCGAGGGAGGGAGGCTTGGGAGGTTAGAAAATATGTGGCTTTGAACATTTTTGGTGGCATGTCAAGTCTTTCGGCCAACCGCTCCAAGCATGTTTTGTCACTTTTAGGAATTCGATGGTACTATTATGAAATGTGCGCTTATGTGTGGCTCTTTCTGGAGTTCTGTTGGCGATAGCCAGACACCATCAGTTTGGACGGATAGTCATTGACTGAGAAGCTCGGGAGAAGTTGGCTAACTGGAAGGCATCCTACCCCTCAAGGGATGGGAAACTGGTTCTACTTCGTTCAATGATATCAACCACCTTGTTTTCCTTATCTCCGCGCCCTATTCCTATCGAGATTAGGAACATCTTATGACTATTGTGAGGAGATTCTTTTGGGCTAGCATTGGGAAAAGGAGGGCATTTTGTTAGTTGATTGGTAGGGATGTACTGACTCAACCCGCTTCCAATTGTACTATGTTTACAAGAGATGAATAATGCATTTCTTGCTAAATGGGTGGTTAAAATTTAGGGCACAGTGTTTCCTACTCCGAAAGAGATATGGTGTGTCCACCAGTTTGGACCCCTCAACATGGACTATATATCCTACTATTTGGAGGCATGTGAATGCAATTTTCTCAGTAGTTACACCTTTTCCAAAGATTGTCTTGGGGGAAAGGAATGGTTTCCATTTCTAGTTTGGATGATTGTTCCAGAGGGAGGTTCTTGCCGAGCATGTTCCACTTTTTTGCTTTGTTGAACAATATTGAGATCCATGTTTTTGAAGCTTGTGCTAATAATAGGGATTGGTCTCCTACTTCCTTGCCTCTTTTTTGGACAAAATATTGGAGGAGGTTATCATGTTAACAAGGTTCTTGGCGAGAATTGAAGGTTCATCGATGACTTATGACAAATGGGTTTTGGTTACAGGGGATTTTTTGAATAAAGAAGCTTACAAGTTACACATCAATTTCTCAATCTGACATATTACTCTATTGCAAGCACAATTAGTCCTGACATATTACTCTATATACAAAGATTTTCTTGTGGATGTTGCGGTAGGACCATGTATTGACCACCATGGTTGCAAAAATCGGTAGTCAGTACTTGGTCGGCGGGGGGCGCTAACTAAGGACTAATCGACGGTCATGTGACTAATCAGATTTGGTTGGTTTTTAGTCAATTTTGAATTTGAATTTTAAATTATTTTAAATATTAATCATTTTTATACATATATTATTATATACTTACACAGATTTGTAAGTCTTCTATGCTATCATAATGGAATAAAAGAAGTAATTCAACTTAAATAAAATATTAAGCATATTAGAATAAGTTTGCTTTTCAAAAATAAAAAAAATAAAAAATCTTTATGTAAAAGTCGGTCGACTAGTCGGCTCGATTAGTCAGGATGACCGACTATTGACTAGGGCTAGTTGAGTCGGCTACCCCCACCCCCGACTCGAGTAGTGGACCGACTTTTACAATAGTGTCGACTACCCATAGGGCGAGATTGTTTCATGTAGTGGAAACTATTGCAGACTCATTTGTGTCATGGCCAATGAGGACGTAAAGCACATCTTTTTTTAGTGTCAGGGATCTAGTAATGTCTGGTCCGAGACGGCCTTCACAGGTCTCCACATTTCTAATTTTGTTGAATTCTCGCATTCCTTGCTATCAAATCTAAGATGTTATAATATGGATAGAGTTTTGACTACTACTACTACCATTTGGGCAATGTGGTTTGCCAAAAAATAGGATGATTTTTCATCTGTTTAGGTTCCATCTATAAAATTTCTGAGAGCAAACAAAAGCTTCTGTGGGTAATTATTTTTTTCTTATATATTTATCAATGAAAATGGATGGATAGTCATCATTTTAAATGCCCACCCTTTTCCTCCAAAAAAAAGTTTGATACTTAAACTTGTGATTACAAAATTTTTTGCATGCTCGCCTTCACGACTTCCCCAATTTTTCCTTTCAAAAAAAGTTTACCTTCTACTCAAGGAAAGTGGAGTCCACCCTAGTATATATTCCTGGTCTATATCATGGCTTTAAATGTAGATGCCGATATCGATATCATTTTACCAAAGGGAAATTTCACGAATTTCACTAATATATTCATCAATATCGCCAAAAATCATAATTTGACTATTAAAAATCCTTTTTTCAAAAATTTAAGGTTTCCAGTGTTCTTTAATCAAATAAATATAGGTATATATAAGTTTTATAGTAGTATTGTCATCATAATCACCAATACAGATAAAATAACATATAGTGTAAGGAATGCAATTAGAAGCTTAGTTATGTATAATGTATAAATAAACTAAAATAACAGATAAAATAACACGATCTCAAAAACTAATAATTTAAAATATTTACCAATACAATACTTGCCAAGTAAATATGCATTCGACACACATCAGAAGTTCAAAATCATGAGTGTCTTGTTGGATCCATCTACCTCATTTGTTATCTCCCTCCATATCTTATGATTGATCTCTATATTCGCATTCTTTAGATGAAAAAGAGGACTTGCACCAAAACTTTCATTGGATTAAACGGCAGAAAAAGTCCATGAGTCAAGAAACAAAGTTGCGCAACGTACTACATTTTCCACCTACGGTCTCTCATCATGGAACACCATGCCATTCCTGAGTCCCTGACAAACCAGATATACCAAATCCAAGCTAGGGGCTACAACAAATCATTGGATAACCATGTTCGATGAAAGAAAACCCAGACCACATCCAAAGACGAGGTGTCCATCCAAGGTCAGCATGTCGCGTGCCCGAACAACTGCACAAGATCACAGGAGAAGACGAGATATTACAGCTTCTCTGGACGACCCGACATGAAGGAGGCCCTCCCGATCTATGTCATCAAGCAACCTCGAGTCCACGCACGAACCACATAAAGAGCTTGACCTACAACAGAGCCTCGAGAGACCAAATCGTGTCGCAATCAAGCTTGAAATCCACCAATGCATTAAGCAAGTGATTCGTTAGAGCTTAGTAAGCCTTCTTGGGAGATAAAGAACAAACCCTCCACTCCTAGTGGTTTTTAAGAGTGGAGGGCCATCATGCCTCACCATGAACCTCCAAAAGTCAAGAGAAATCCACCAAATGATGATTAGAGAGGTTGATGTGGAAGGTGGGGAATGACGCATCATCAGACCAGGCCTCTGCCACCAGCATATCCAAATCATGGGCCAAGGCAAAAAGACGAAGGAAACATACACATAATGCACCACCACCCATTTAGCCATCCTTCCAAAGAAGGAAGAACCACCATCAAGAACATGCAAGAGACAAGGCACCACCTCCAAAGCACATAGCAAATACCTTCTCATAACAAGGTAGGAGTCGGGCCACCAAGGGAGCCATCGGCAAGGTAGCCCCCAAACCATGGATATTGTTAATCAACCCGTAAATCAAGTCCTCTACGCTACCTCAGATCAGCACCACCACTTGGCCAGCAGAGTCTTGTTCATCTCGGTAAGACGCCAGTATCACCATCAGGAGGAGGAATGGTGACATCATCCCTAGCAACAAGGTGGGATCCTTTGAATCAACCATTACTCTTCCCCCTCCGAAAAGTCAACATATAATAAAATTCATTGAAGAATTGTGAGAGAATGACTTGATTTTATCATGTTACCCTAGGGATCATTATACAAATGGAAACCTAGGGCTAGGGTTACATTAGAGAGTATTGATAAATCTTATTATGTTCGAGTCCTTTGTTGTTTTGCTTTTTCTTTGATGGTGCCTCAATTGCACCATTTTCATTATCACCACTTTCATTTCCAACCTGGAATCTTGTACACCCACAAAAAGCTTCAATACCCACCATTCTTAATAAATTTATGCCTCTCATGCTTAATATTCATATAGTGTCGTAGTGCCATCTTATACGCATTCTTCTCTATCGCAGTTTAAGTGTTATCTAGGTATAGGAAATCATCATCTGAATCAGATGACAAGACAGTGAGCACTCTTTCAAACGTGAATTCATTGAATTGCTCGTCTCTTTATGTCCCTCTCGATCTTTTTATCAATATGCACCTCTAAGTTGGCATTCACTTTATTCCTAACCTCTCTCAGGTAAGTGGGCCATTTGGCTACATTCTTATAGCCACCAACAAGATATTGTTTTAGTTTTGTGATCCTAATTCCTCCTACCATCTTTCCACAAAATTTGCATAGAGACTTCGCTTCCTAGCCATTAATAATAGTAGCATATTGTTGGACATGCGAGCCCACGGCGAGCTATTGTGCAATAAATGTTATTGTAAATATCATTCCCTGATCTAAAATGAAGAATATAATTTGCATAATAGGTCCCTTAGTACAATTAGGGTTGTGTACCATGGCCATCTTAATGATCATACAACTGTTGATTCAAATGTTGAATCATAGAGGCTGGTGCTTGGATGATATCTAAGTAGTTAGATTGAGGACTCATCAAGCATCATCAAGTGATTGTTAAGAAAGGATCTCCTGTCTGAGAGGAAGATGGCAATTCTTCTCTATAGGCTGATATCTAACCGACCTCTTGATGCAGGTCATCTGCATAGGAATAGAGATTGGGAGGTGTTAAAAGTCAGGTCAAAGAGTTGACTTAATGAGATCGAGACAACCAAGACCTATGTCGTATACTGTCACGATCAAGGCCTTAAATGTCGGTTTCGGTCACCATTTCGGTATCGACCAAAACAAAATTTCGACGGAATTTCGGTGGAATTTCGACCGAAATTTCGGTCATTTTTTGTAGTAGGACCCCCATATTTCGGTCATTTTGGTCATTTCGATCGAATTTCGGTTTTGACTGGATATCGATATTCGACAGAAATTCGACCGAATTTCGCTGAAATTTGAGGCCATGGTCACGATATAGGCATGCATCCTCTGACCGGAGACAGATGTTTTAATATATATGATTGAGTATGTACATTTGGTAGACCGATAGGTTGATGATATAATCAATGTCTATATACCGATGAGCTGGTGTGCATACAAGGGCATATGAGTAATACGATCTCTCAAAGATATCATACAGGTTCATTACTGAACCAAAAGACATGAGCTCACTCATGAGATATTAGGATCAAATTCCGTGCATGGTCGTCTCGCTTAGGAAGCTTGACTGAATTTATAGGTTTGATATATACTTTCCAAAAGCATAAGATCAATACCTAGGTATGATATATGCTTTTGGAAAGTATATAATCGATACCAACTCCCAGTGATCGAATGAGAAACTTAATGATAAAACCCGGAAGATGGCAGTGTAAAATTGATCTCTGTCTTCGGGTTTATTCTAGGTCTTCTAGTATGAAGGATGTGCAAGTATTAAGAATACCTGAGGATGATGTGATCATAAACCATTGTATAACCATGACGCTTCCATTCCGAGGGAGTGATGAAACAGGTCTGTAGTTTAGTGACCCCTCTCAGTAAAGAAGTGATCTGATCTTAGACCAAATGTTGGACATTGATCTGAATGTGATTCAGATGCAATAAGAAGATTAGATCTGCGGTCTTGATTTAATCAAGCATCTATGAGAGGTTCTCAAGATCTGGATCTGAGATATGATCTCAACATCCAAGTCACTACACGTGGAACGTACAATCGCCATGTCCTTATCCCCAAATATCTGCGGAGAAAGCGCATTATTTTTGAAAGAGTCCGAGCATAATTCCATTGATAAATGTGTATCCAAGCATTGAGAAATGGATAATTAAATATGATTTAATTATCATGAATAGTGTGAATTTGATTCATATTATTTTGATGCATGAGAATGATGGTTCATGATAATTAAATGTGATTTAATTATCATGGATATGAATAATGTGGATAGCACTATCCACATTAATCGTATATATTATAAATGTGATTTATAATATATAAGAGAGAGTTATTTGTAAATAACATTTACAATTGAAATGTTTATGTGAATTGGATTCACATTGGACAATTAATTAAAAATGTAATTTACATTTTATTTTGGATTGTAAATATGATTCACAAATTTCCAATAGCATGATTGATATTTCACAAAATAATTTGGAATTATTTTTGTGAAATAAGTTACAATAAAAGTTGTAAATAATGAAGGATTATATGAGATATTAGATCTCATATAATAGGAATGAGGAGACTCCATTCCATATTAGGAGGGTTAATGGTCACTATTGATTTAGGAGTCAAGGTGGCAGTCCCCCCTTATCCTAATCCTTTATGGTTTATTGCATTGATTGAATTAATTTATATTGATGATTTATTCAATATATATAATTAATTAAATTTTTTTTTGAAGCCAAGAAAAGGGGGATACACTCAATGGTGTTCACCCAAATATATTAGAAAGAACGAGAGACAAAGGTACAAAGAAAGAACAAAAAAGAGCGGCCCAGAAGAGGAGGCGAGAAACCTCCAGATCTGGGCAAAAACACAAAAGAAAAAAGATATCACAAACTAATCACCACTCCAGTCATCCACCAAACCCCTCGCGCGAACGAGCACATTCTTCAAGTAGAAGCGTTGCGAAGAGAAAATGGCCTCGTTGCGGCCAAGCCAGATCGACCATAATCTTGCCACCGGTGTCAAAAGCCACCTTCTAGCCATATGTCTATTTATGAAGAGAGAGTCACAGAAGGTCTCCACATCGCAGGCACTCACCCAAGCCACCGGGGGGGGTGTCTTCCCAAAGCCCCCGGACCATAGGGCAAGCAAAGAAGATATGATCCAGGGATTCCACATTCGATTCACACAGGACGCAAAGATTGGAAACCGAGGGCATCAACATTGAGCATCGATCACGCGTCATAAGCCTCTTTCTGCGGACCAGGCAGTCCCAAGCTCCAGAATAAATCACAGTCTCTCACCAGGGGATCCGAGCGAGCAGGCAAAATTTCTATCAGTCCAGCATAGGCCTTCCGAGTCGAGAAGCCACCATCCCTCCAAATCCAGTGATCCAGCCCACGGAAGGCGAATCCGCATGAGCTAGGACGTCCATCAGAGCAAGAAAGTCCAAGAACCTCTGATCCGAGAAATTCCCCCAAAGCGAGGAGACCAAGACTCATTCTCCCAGCAGCAAGCGACGGAGGCATCCTTGTTCTCCGCCAACGCAAAGAGCCGAGGAAGCAGATAGAGAGCGGATCCCCCCCAACCAGTTGTCCTTCCAAAAGGAGAAGGCACGACCGTCCCCCAGGACCGGCTTGAATCTCGCTCTGTTCTTCAAGAAGACCTCCATAACACCACGTCAGAACGGAGATCGCGCACTCACCACCCCCACCCTGTCCTCCCCAGCCCACTCCCTCCCGTGGAGCTCCCTCAATATATCAATAAAGAAACTTCCATCTCTTCCCCACACCCTGCTTGCCCACTTAAGGAAGAACGCATCATTGACCAACTGGAGGCGCCTAACCCCCAACCCCCCCAGCCTTCTTCTCCCTCGCCACCTCCTCCCAAGCAACCAGGTGAATCCCTCTCCCAATAGCACCCGATTTCCCCCATAAGAATCTCTTGAAGCAAGACTCAAGTCTCTTGCAAAGCCCAGCAGGCAGACGTCGAGTCGACAAAAAGTGCACCGGAATGGCAACCAGGACCGATTGAAGAAGAACCAGCCTTCCGCCTTTCGAGAGGAGCGTCGCGTGCCAACCTGCCAATCTCGCCTCCACCTTCTCCACCACCCCACTCCAATCCCTAAGTCTTGTCCTTCCAACCACCAAGGGAAGGCCCAGGTAATCAATCGGAAGACTCTCCAAAGCAGAGCCAGAATGTTCGAAAATCCAACGCCATAACCTCCGAAAGACCAAAAGGATTAACCTTCGATTTGGTACCATTTATGCGCAGCCCCGATAATTCGCTAAAGAGGTCCATAGTCACCGGCATGGCAGCGACCTCAGTAGCGCCCCCTTCATGAAGCACAAAGTGTCATCAGCAAATTGAATTAACGGCACGGAGATGGCCCCCTTAGAGAAGCACTTGTAGAGGCCCGCAGCAACCACCCGGTCCACCATACGAGCCAAGACATCCGAAGCAAGGACAAAAAGTAGGGGGGCCAGCGGGCATCCCTGGTGAAGGCCCCGTCTCGGCTGAAAGCGCCCCCTTCCAAAGCACCGTTGAGCAATAGAGAAAAGAAGCAGTATTCACGCATCACCGCATCCATGAAATCACAGCTCCGGGAACCCGCATCTCCTGAGGACCGACCAGAGGAAGGCCCAATCAATGCTATCATAAGCTTTAGCAAAATCTATTTTCCAAAGCACCCCCTGTCTCCCCGAAGCTTTCCAATCAGCCACCAATTCCGACGCAACCGCAATACAGTCAGAAACACAAATCAATCTCACCCATTGAAAGAAACACAAATCAATCTCACCCATTGAATTTGATTTGTCCATGGATTGGGATCCATGGACTCCCAAAATATTATAAAAGAAGAGGCAACCCTAGCTCTTCTTTTTACAACATAGAATTAACAAGCTCTCTTCCTTCTCATCATCCTGCACGCCCCTCTCTCTCTCTAGTGACCGTCCATTTTGTGACATAGAGAGAACCGTCGTCGTCACTACGTCGTCGTGCTACCGCTTCGACCGCTCGTGGATCTTCGTCTTCCTTGGTGCTTCTAGCACACGAAAAAGACCTCGGATTTCGTGTGACAAAATCAAGAGATCCGTTGCTTGGATCAACATCTTGGATTGTGAGAAGGACGTGTTTCATCACATGCCCGCAAGCATCTCCTCCGTCGGGACAGACTGAGACAGGCGGTCTCTTCATTTAGAAACTTCGATCACAACCACGCTTCAAGAGGTATTCCGATATCTAATTTGAGGTTGAGATGAAACGATCCCAGAAGTGTTCTTGAATCATGCGGTTTCATCGCATTAAAATTTTTTAAATTCCGCTGCCTCGAGTAACTAGTGTGATGAGTCGCTCCCGATCGCATATGATGCGATCTTCACGCTTTCGTGATGCGCTTAAAGTTTTTCCCATGACCTTCACATACTTCCATCCAATCTCTCCTTAAACTCCAGCATGATCAATATCCAAACTAAAATCCATAATCTTCGCTCATCAAAATGAATAGGATGACAAATGCAACATATTCACGAATTTAATATTAATAATAATCAATTCAAAATACTTAAACAAGTATAAAGATTAAAAAATGTCAACAAAAAATATTTAAACTAGTATGAAAATTTAAAAATGCCAACAAAATACCCTTCAGAGTTGGCATCGAAAGATACAGATTTAACATAAAAGATTCGCTTTAATTCTCACTAATAAAATATGGATCTAAATATAACCTAAAAAATTTGGAGTTGACATGCAAAAAATTACTTAACATATAAATTTGTAGATACTTGTATAGCAAATCTCATCAAATCCTCAACTATTTTTTTAAAGGAAAGGGTGCAACACAATCAAGGCAAGCACCCAAAAACTTATATTCATCAGGTCAAGTTTCAAAATTACAAAGACCAAGATTCTCCTAGGAGCTTTGTATGATCCATTCTGTTCTCAATAAAAAAACCTTCTCTAGAAAAAAACATCGTTTCTTTTTTATTGAAGTCAAACAAGGGGAAACACTCAAAGGTGCCCACCGCAGAATTGCATTAATAAACTAAAAAAGAAAATATAGAAAACAGATTACATATTACAAGCTCCAGGCCTCTACCAGACCTTTCGCCTGGATACAAACATTCTCCCTATAGAACCTCTGACCCGAAGAAAAGCAAAGCATTCCTGGCCAACCAGATCGCCCAAACGATGGCCAACGGGTGGAGCAGCTCACTCCTCGGGCGGTGCTTGGCAAGGATTAAGGACTCGGAGAAAGAGAGCAGGCTCCCGGTCCCAACCCATGGCAGATCAGAAACTTCCCATATAGACCTCGATTCGTGGCAAAGGAAAAAGAGATGCCCAACTGATTCGATCTTGTTGCCACAAAGAAGAAACCTGTCAAAGACCGTCCCAAGCAGGCTGGCACATCGAACACGCGTCATCAATCTCTTGCATCTAAGCAGACACAGGAAGAAACCAATCCGTTCTGGGAGCCCGAGTCCCCACAAGAAACGGCAATCCCTAACCAGCTCGGTCGACTGCGAAGGAGGTGGCCTGGAGATCGCCGCACACGCCTTCTTGACCGTGAAGGATCCCCCCTCCACAGCCAGCGGTCCCGCTCCCCGGAAGGACCGCCAAGCACTCTCAAGGAGTCAAGCAGGAGAAGAAACTCCTCAAGACGCTGGTCAGAAAAGCTAGCATGAAAAAGCGGCATCCAATTTCCGACGTTCCAGCAGGAGGCAACACGAACGTCACAATCACCAGCCAGGGCAAACAGGCGCGGAAAACAGGTACAAAGATCTCCCCCACCCATCCAGTCGTCCGTCCAAAACGCGAAGGTCTGACCGTTACCCAAAACCGGCCTAAAAAGCCCGCGAATGCGAGGAAGGATCGTCATGATACCCCTCCATAAAGGGGAAGGAGCGAGACCACAGCCTCAACTCTCAAGAGAGGCACCGTTCATCGTGTAAATCCGACGGATAAGATCAGTGCAGAGGTCGACATTGCTCCCCCAAATCCTGCTTACCCACATCAGCAACAGGGCCCTATTCATTGCCTCAAGGCGTCTGACCCCTAGACCACCCTCACCCTTAGGAAGAGTTATAGTCTCCCAATCAACAAGGTGTGTGCCAGCCTCCTCCAGGCCGTTCTTGCCCCACAGAAATTTCTGCATTAGTCTCTCGAGTCTCGTGCAAATACCAACCGACATGAGGCACGCAGACATGAAGTAGATCGGTAATGCAGAAATCAACGCCTTCAACGGCACAAGGCGACCACCCTTAGATAGGAGCGAGGATCTCCAGCCCGCGAGCTTCTTCTCCAGCTTCTCGATAATAGGTAACCAATCGTCCAGCTTTGTCCTGCCGGTAGTCAGAGGAATCCCCAAGTAGCGAATGGGGAGAGTGCCGCACTCTGTACCTAACGCCCGACTGCAGTGACGCGCCTCCTCATCAGGTAAAGCAGACAGAACCACGGTGGACTTGTTTGCATTCTGCACTAGCCCCGACATCTCACCAAAAAGCTCAAGAGTGTCTGACATGGCATTGACCTCGTCCCTACCGCCTTCAATGAAGAAGATGGTGACGTCGGCGTATTGGAGAAGAGGGATCCTAATGCCCTCCCTCGAATAACCACCCGTGATCACATTATCCTGCACCCGAGCCACCATGCAGGCAAGAACGTCTGAAGCGATGATGAAAAACTGAGCAAGCGGGCAGCCATGTCTGACACCCCTCTGCTGTTGGAAGAAGCCACCCTCCGAGCGCCCATTCACGAGAACAAGTGATGCAGTCATGACACAACGCTTCACCCAAAAAATCCAGATCTCGGGGAAACCCCGCCTATACAAAGCCGCCCAGGGAAAACGCCAGTCCAAAGTGTCGTAAGCCTTCGAGAAATCAACCTTCCAAAGCAGCGTCGACACTCTACGCCTCTTCCAATCAGCAATAATCTCAGATGCAGTGACCAAGCAGCCGGTAATCTATCATCCAGGAACAAAAGCCGATTGGGATTGGGAGATAATGTGCTCAAGCACCCTGCTCAATCTGATAGCCAGAACCTTAGCCACTATGAGATACAAAGCGTTGGACAACGCGATCGGTCTAAAGTCTTCAATCTTGTCGACAGCCTCGCACTTAGGAAGGAGAAAAATGAGAACCTTATTGAGTCTATCAAACCCCGCATTGCAGCGACAAAACTCCAGTAAGACCTCCAGAACCTCAGCTCCCACCAAGTCCCGGAAGTCTCTGTAGAAAGAGACCCGAAAGCCGTCCGGCCCCGGAGCACCGTCGCAGTTTAGACACCAAACTGAGGATTTCACCTTCGTCAAGGTGAACTCCTGAACCAAGCTAGTAGCATGTGCGGCAGAAAGCCGCGTGGCGCCCAATCCCGTCCACCTCCAGCAACTGTTCAGGCCTCTCACGTAAAAGTCGCAAAAATGGTCAGCTATCGCCCTTCCCATCTCCCTGTTGTCGTCGACCCGGACGCCATCAATCACAAGCGACCGGATGGTATTACCACAACACCTCCCACAAGCAATTCTGTGGAAGAATGCGGTATTTGCATCACCCTCCTTGATCCAAGCGAGCCTAGACCTCTGCTTCCACTCCACCACACGCTTCAAGTCCTCATCAGCAATCTTCAGTTGAGCCACCGCCCTAAGCACCAATTCAGCAGCGCTCAGAGGCCTTTCATCCTCCATGGCATCCAACTTGTTGACGTCCTCCTCAGCCGCCACCCTGGTCGCACGATGGGCCTCCCTAGAAGCTCGCTTGAACTCGCATAGCCGACCATGCAAGGAAGCCAACTTATGCGTGAATCTTGCAGCAGCAGAACCAGAAACATAAATATTGGACCAGTGGGAAGAGACCAGTTCCTGAAAGGAGTCCTCCAGAAGCCAGGCCTTCTCATAGCGAAAAAACCTCTCAGCGGCGAGTGTTCACTTGAGTCCCAAAGAATAGAAGTGTGGTCCGATCTCGTTCTTGGTTTACCTATAGCAAAGGCCAAAGGAAAAAGCTCAAACAATTCCGCAGATGCCAGAAAACGATCGAGGCGGGAACGAGATCCTGAGTTCCGCCAAGTATACTTCGTGTCAGCCGCATCCATAACCTCCAGATCCAAAGAGTTTGTAAACTCCGCAAAATCAACCGAACCAGGATCCTGACCGCCCCGAAGTCTCAGCCTATCCGAAGAAAGCAGCATGGCGTTGAAGTCCCCACCAATCAACCAAGCAATCTCGAGGAAATCCACTCTAGTTGTGCGCAGGTCCGACCATAACTGATGCCGAGATGAATGTTGGCACGGCCCATAAACGCATGAAAGAGCTATCACAGCACCTGAGCCTAGACATTCCAAGAGCATCGTGAGGGCGTGGGTGCCCTTCAGCTCCGCTCAGAGGGCAAAAGCGGAGCTCTTCCAAGCCACAAGCAAACCACCTGCAGAACCCAATGCCCCGATCGATGAATGCTCGTTTAGCGAACCCGCACCAAAAGTGCGCCAGATCATATCTGATACAGTTTCCAACTTTGTTTCCTATAAGAAGACAATATCGCTGCCCCATTCCAAAAATCTCGACCCCAGCGTCCTCTTTAATGGGTCACCCAGACCCCTCACATTCCAGGACAAAATCTTCATTTAGAACTCGCATTTAGCCCTCGTACGCACAAGGTTCCCGCCAGCTCTGCTATCAACGCCTTCTGCTCAGAGGGAGGCGGAAGATCGACGGCAAAAGCCCTCGCGCGCTTTCTTCTCCTATATCTTTTCCCATGCCCTTTATCGCTCGTCGAGATGGGGATAGAATGTGCTCTTTCCGAAATAGCCACCTGACCCAGGGTCCCGACGTCAAGCAGGCCAGAAAAAGGTCCCTCGGTACACTCGGATTGAGAAGCCCCATTAGATTCAGAAATCAAACATTGCGAGCCAGGGCATGGATTAGACAGCATGGCCGAAGAAAGACCATGAATGAAGGCAGCAGCAGAAAGGCTTGAGTCCCAGGAACATTGTGTCTCCGCCCTGCAACAGAGTTGAGAAGCAAAGGATTAGCAAAGGCTCCGGTCGTGAACGCATCAGGGGCCCGACCAAGATGGGCCGCAAGAACGGATCGAACCCGCCCGCGAAATGACGCGGCCAAGTTAACCAAGTCAAGAGCGCCCGCGACCGAAAGGACAGACATAATCGGGTTCACGCACCTGGAAAGCAGGAGATCTGCCCGAACGATACGAACTTGAGGGTCCGCGTCCGCAAAATGCGAGAAAAGCGAACCATGACGCGGACCCACCGCCTCAACGCGGGGGAGGCCAAGCACCACATCAGAATCATCAACAATCTGAAGAAGCGTCTCAAGAGCTTCCTTGTTGTCTGCTTCGAGAACCGCACCAGAGACGGTTTCAGCCGACGGTTCAGTAGCTAGAGAAGAAGAGGAAGAGCCACCCTCGAGAACCGCAAGCGGCGGCGGAGGCGGAGTATCCGAGAGGCGGATCTGTAGACGAAAGGAGAAACAACCGACGGCCAAGAGCGAGTCAGAGACCAGGGGCACGTCACCGGAGCATTCCATCGCAAGCAAAGTAACAGTAGGGTCAGAGCCAGGAGTCGAACCATCCTCCAAGACCCAGAGCACCGAGCCCAGGTGTCTCAATGCCGGCCCCAAGCACCTCAGATTTCGGGAGAGAAAAGGGATCCTCCGCACTTCCGCAACCCGCGCGACGAAGCAATCGAGGGAACCATCAGCAAAGCACGGCAACCTCCATTCAACGATACCCCCAACAGAACCCAGCAGAATCTCCTTCTGTTGCCCTGCCAAACCACAAACACAACATCTTCCAACCCCCAAAGGGATCACATCCCCCGAGAAAAATTTGCCAAACAAGAGCTAGAGCTCCGCCTCAATCGACGCTGCAGACACCAAGTCATTCCTCCAAGAGCCTATGAGAAGACCGGTCAGGCCACCCGCTGCCGGGGAGACCAAACCCGAGGCGAACAATCTGACCGCACAAGAATCATCCGACCGAGGACGGAGAGGTTCTCCCGCCTTACGGGGCATAGCAGCTGCGCCCCTCGGAGCATTGGCAGGGGCAGCGCCCTGCGCCGAACATGAGAAACGGTGGTGCCCGACACGGCCGCAAGAGAAGCATTTCGGAGGAAGGGCACAGGCCGAAGCCAAGTGCCCCCAACCTCCGCACCGGAAACATTTTTTCCCTGGCTTCCTATGTGAGACAAACGTCCAGCCCACCCCGACCTCCTTTCCCACGGCCTCACAATCACGGATCGCCTCCTTACACCGCCAAACTTTCTTGCCCCTTTCGATTTCCCACTGAACCTGCTCTCTCCAATGCATATCGCCCATCCTCAACTTCTTGACCGACCTATTATCGTGGGCTCTTAAAAAAACATCATTTCTTGCACGCCAAACATCATTTCTTGCATGCCTATTGTCATGGGCTCTTAAAAAGGATGGACATCGCTGAGACCTTCTCAGATGTTAGGCCATCACTAGACAATCCAATAGATTTCTAGAAAGCACGAGAACTCTCCGTAGATACACCATTAAGAGTGATCTTCGTCCAAATGTCTCTAACGTTGGGCTGGAAAAGAAAAAAGGTGGTCAATGTCCTCCATCCCCTCGACATATCCTTTGTAGGACTCACCAGACCCCTAAACAATCTGGCCCTCCGAACACCCGTCATCACTCGACCCCGACCCAACAAGCAAAGGAATAGCTCTAGATTTACCCTAAAGTCTAATATACCAATCCCCTGATTAAAAACAATACATGCGCAAAGTGTCGTGTAGGACTTCTTTACCGAGAACAGATCATCCAATCATGTCCAATGTTCCAGCCCAACCGAGGGAAGTGAGTTACTCAATCAACACCAAAAACTCCTACACCCATTTATCCAAGAGCTCTGAAAAAAGGAGGAGACTGAAACCCAACATCCCAAGCCTCGCCCACCGATATCTCTCAATCAACAGCTATCGTAAACAAACAAGGATAATAAGTACATAAGGTCCTTTGGCTATTATATTCATCCAATCAAAAGCAAAAAGTATGACCACCTCCCAAGTTCAACAAAGAAGGTGGGATGTAGGGGGAAAATAGAACACCCCCCCCCCTCAAAGGCGTACTCGGCAATCCCTCTTACAAAAATCAACTAATTTTAAAGACGGAAGACTTAAAACCTCATATGATATAACAAACAAACAATAAAGAAATGAAAAAGTGGGCATTAAAGAGACTCCATTATGGTATGTCTTAACCATCGATCAGTTAGTCATCTAAGCCTCCAAGATCTCCCTCAAGCTCCAAGAGACCTTCACAGATGCGTCTGAACGAAATGAGGGCAAAAGGGAGAAAGGGGCCAATATTGCTCGCACGTTGGTCGAAATAGAATAAAAATATAAAGGGCACTTGCTTCGCATTTCGTCGATATGTTAGTGATATGTCAACACGATCTATCGCCAATGCAGCCCCAATATCCGAAAAAAAGATAGTTACCATTATCAATATTGCTAACTTTGAGATATCGACATCATGCCAACATACCATGATATTTAAAGCTATGATTTATTTAACCTTTCGAAGGAATCTTGAACCTCAAACAACATTTTGGAACCTTCAAGAGGGAATGGCGAAAATCCTTAAGACTTGGTGTCTTACATATAAAGATGACATATGCTAATTATTTTATTTTTAAATTTCTCCGATACATACTTTATAGGACAGCTAATCTTCAAGAGCAAGTTAGTGACCATGCTTTCATACCACTTGAAGTAGATAGATATTTAAGATTGGAAAAACATTGAGAAATTACAATTAGCTACTCGAAATTGATGAAGGAATGGTAATAGGTCGGATTCCACGAGAAAATGAGATAAATAGAGTCAAGACCGAATTTTGGACTTCAGATTATTAGACAGTTTTAATCCCTTTAATCATCATATATTTATAGACTCTATGAACATTGTGCAAACAATTAACAGAACTAAAATTGTTCTAGCAACCTTAGTTATTGTTCTAGAAATTCAGTATGCGCAAACTCTCCAAACATATAAAACTAAAACAAACCATAACCTAAGACTTCAATAGACAATAAAATCCCTAATAAATGAACTTAAAACAAACCATGTCTTAGAACTTTAATAAATAATAGAAAAACATTGCTTCACATCCAAACATTTAAAGTGTGTGACAAGATACCTTAGGTGGTTTTTAAGAATATCCATTCATCTTTTTGAGACTCGTTTTTTCTAAGCATGTTCTTTTGGAGTTTGTGAAAAGACACTTCTCATGATAAACCACCAAATACAAGCATATTCTTTTGGAGTCGTTTTTGTTTATGTCGGACTAATTTACTTCAATTTTTAGAGTGCAATTCATCTCTTTAGAAGTAACTTAGCTAGATTTTTTAATAGGAGTTGACAAGGAGGTTGGATCCGACTGAAAATCCAGTGTTACATCAGCAATCTATTCACTTCTTAGCTAAATATAATGTTATTAGAATGTGACAAGGATAATCCCGCATAAAGCTATATAGTAATTGTTAAATTTTGAATGAATTACCATGTAATCCCTTCTATATTCCATATGGTCTTCCTCACTCATCTACATTAATTTCTTGAAAGATGAGTAGCTCAGTATACTTTGATGCGCCTAAGACTCCATTAGATAATAAAATTTCCTAAATAAATGAACTTAAAACAAACCATATCTTAGAACTCTAATAAATAATAGAAAAGCATTGCTTCACATCCAAACATTTAAAGTGTGTGACAAGATACTTCTACTTAGGCGGTTTTTAAGAATATCCATGCATCTTTTTGGGGAGTCGTTTTTGCTAAGCATATTCTTTTGGAGTTTGTGAAAAGACACTTCTCATGATAAACCACCAAATACAAGCATATTCTTTTGGAGTCGTTTTTTGTTTACGTCGGACTAATTTACTTCAATTTTTAGAGTGCAATTCATCTGTTTAGATGTAACTTAGCTAGATTCTTTAACAGAAATTGACAAGGAAGTTGGATCCGACTGAAATTCCAGTGTTACATCAGCAATCTATTCACTTCTTAGCTAAATATAATGTTATTAGAGTGTCACAAGGATAATCCCGCATAAAGCTATATAGTGATTGTTAAATTTTGAATGAGTTACCATGTAATCCCTTCTATATTCCGTATGGTCTTCCTCACTCATCTATATTAATTTCTTGAAAGATGAGTAGCTCAGTATACTTTGATGTGTCCGTGCATGGTCTGGTTTATATCTTGATTTTTCGTTTTGGGTCACAAACCTTAACCAAAATGTGACATGTCATCGTCATTTGACGCCTTATATGAAACAAAGTGGTGATATGAAACAAAGTGAAAAAGGATGCAGTTACTTATTTTACAAAACCTAGGTAAAACCCTTCAACTATTGATTGACAAGTAAAAAAGATGGCAATCAATTTACACAACATCAATTGGATGGAATAGAGGTCTTCTTCTGTTACGATGAATACGTAATTCCATATTGCTGAAGATACTATTTTCCTGTATTCTTTGAAGTTTATAAAGCACATTTCATGAGAAATGACGAGCAACATATTTTTTTGAGACCAAAAAACAGGAGGATACACTCATCGGTGTTCGCCCCAAACTTTATTTATAAGAAGAAAAACGAAAAAAGACAAAGGGAGATAAAAACTACAGCATACAATTAAAGGTCCCACTCATCCACCAACCTCGCGGAGTGTATTCCAACATTTTCCTTATAGAACCTTTGCCCAGAAAAAATGAGCGCATTTCTGCCTAGTCACAGGGCCCGTATAATCGCGATGGGTCTAAATAGCTCCCGCCGTGGTCTACTCATGTTTCCCACCAACGAGCCGCAAAAGGAGGCCAAATCCGCCATGCACATCCAAGCCAAATTCGCCTCATCCCAAATCAGTACCGTTTTCGGACACTTGAAGAATAGATGTTCAAGGGATTCAATCGCCTCATCGCACAAGAGGCATCTTGTTGACGCATATAGATTAACTGTACCTCTTCGTTATTTTATGTTTCTGTTATCCTCTTTATGTAATTTACCCATAGGCTACTCTCCTATATAAGAGAGCCTAGGGCTGATGGAATAGAACATGTCATTGGTTTTTCCCAACCTGGTATCAGAGCGACGGTCCTAGCCTAACCCTAACCCACCCCACCCGCCGGCCTCTCCTCTCTCTCTCTCTCTACTCGGCGCCGCCCACCACAACCGATCTGCGGCGGTCTTCTCTCCGATCTGCGGTGCTCCAGCCCTAGCGCATCTGTGGACGTGGGCATCGCCTAGCGCATCTGTGCGCTTCCTGCATCCGCGCGCATCGTCTAGCGTGTGGCCTGTGCGCTTCCCGCATCTGCGCGCATCGCGCATCGCCTCTGCGCATCCGGGCGCTCCTGTGCGCGAGATCTGATCTGTGCGCACTCCTGTGCACGCCTGCGCACTCCTGCGCGCTCCTGCGCACCCCTGCGCGCACTCCTGAGCGCACTCCTGTGCGCTTGCCGCGCTGACTGTGCACCCCTGCACGTAAACTCTGTGCGCCAGCCCACAGTTTGCGTGCGTCATTGTGATTAATTGCGCGTGTCAAGACCGTAGCGCGCACATATTCATGGGGATAGTTGCTTGACGTCTACACATGCAACTAATCCCGTCTATGTCATTGTAGACAAAGATTATCTTCTGTCAATCGCTCCAGTCTTCCATCTCCAGTATGTCAGAAAGCAAGGCAGATATCCCGTCTATTGGCGCATTTCGTGGTCCAGCGCCCATTATCAAGATGGATGGTACGAACTATGAACTGTGGGCAATGCAGTTCATGAGTATGATGAAGTCTACAGGAAAGAAGCACATTTTTACCGATCCTGAGCCTGCAGAGAAGACTGGAGTCCATGCCTCATGGGAGGCAGATGATGCATATGCCAAGGTCTGGCTATCTGGCACATTGGCTATCGAAATTGCCAATGACATTCTACATCAACCCACAGCCAAAGACATGTGGGATATCCTGGCGGCGACATATTCTCAGGCAAAGAACGAAACGAAGATCCTGCAACTGCAACATGATATATTCACAATAAAGCAGAATGGCCGTCCTTTACATTCTCTCTACACATCACTGAGAGGGATGTTCGAGAAGCTCTATAGCTTCATGCCTCTTACCGCCACGCCAGAACAGCAGAAGACATACAGGAATGCGACGATGGTGGGTGTGTTTCTCGCTGCACTCGATCCAGAGTATGAGGCAGCACGGTCTCAGATTTTGGCAGACTCGGCTATTCCTCCCATGGAGGAAGCCTTTCACAGATTGAGTAGGATCACAGTACATTCAGCAGCCGCGAGTCAGAATTCCTCAGCCATGGCGGCAAACAGAGGCCACGGATTTCATCAACAGGGCCGTGGACGTGGACCTCGTGGAAGGGGTGGCCGTACTAGGCCAACATGCACATATTGCCACCGAGTCGGACATAATGAAGACACATGCTATTCGAAGCATGGATTCCCTGCATCTGCACGAGCCGCTGAGCAGATAGAGCCACCATCTGCTGCTACCTTGGATCAACGATTTGATGATCTAGTTGCCCGCCTCAGGGGCATCATCTCACCATCTGGTCCAGCACCGACTACAGACAGTCATACTGATGCTGCTGCTTCTGCCTCTGCATCTACTAGTACTTCAGGTAGTACACTTGCACTCCACAGTAGTAGATCTGATACATTGCCATGGATTATGGACTCGGGCGCTACACATCATCTATGTGGCGACCAGAGTCTACTTACAGGATACACTCAGATCCCTCCAGGACGGACAGTAGTGATTGCTAATGGCACGCATTCCCCTATCACGGGTCAGGGGGAGATTAGATTGACATCTTCTATGCAGCTTAAGAATGTCCTACATGCACCGCATTTTTCTATGAATCTGTTGTCAATTAGTCAGATTACGAAGGATCTCCATTGTCGAGCTATTTTTGATCCATCTTCTTTGATTTTTCAGGACATCCGTACGGGCAACATGATTGGTCATGGCTATGAGCAAGGAGGCCTTTACCGTCTGAACCAGACCCCATTTGCCGGAACCACATCTTCTCCTGCTGGACAAGTATCTCCTCTCCTGTGGCATCTGCGTTTTGGTCATTTACCGCTTCAGAAGTTGTGTCGAGTTCTACCCTATGGTCTCTCTCACACACCTATCCAGTGTGAGGCATGTCAGTTGGGAAAGCATCACAGGTCGTCCTTTCCTAGTCGTCCAGGTCAGAGTAGTAACTCCAAATTTGAGTTGTTTCATATAGATGTCTGGGGTCCGAGTCGTGTTCCTGATCATCAGGGACACAGGTTTTATATTGTCTTTGTGGATGATTTCTCGAGAGTGTCATGAGTGTTTCTTATGAAAAATAAATCTGAAGCAGGAAATATTATTATCCATTTTCTAAATGAAATTCAGAATGTTTTCTCCACATCTGTCAAACTTGTAAGAAGTGATAATGCTTTAGAGTTATGCACCCACACTTTGGCCAATTACTACTCCTCAAAAGGGATTATTCACCAAACCTCTTGTGCACATACATCTCAACAAAATGGGATTGCTGAGAGAAAACACGGTCACCTTCTTGATGTCACAAGATCCCTTCTTGTACAGAGTAATGCTCCCTACTCCTACTGGGGTGATGCAGTTCTTACTGCATGTTACTTAATCAACCGTATGCCCTCATCTGTCTTGAATGAACAGATTCCTTTTTCACTCATTCATCCAGACAAGGATTTGTTCGTTCTTACTCCTCATGTGTTTGGGTCAGTCGCATTCGTCCATCAGTTGTCGCCTGGTACTGACAAGCTCTCTCCTAGGGCTGTCAAGTGTGTCTTTGTGGGGTACTCCAGAACTCAAAAGGGGTATAAGTGTTTTGATCCTGTGCGTCGGCGGTATATGATCAGTGCAGATGTTACATTTTTTGAATCTGTTATGTACTTTTCAGCATCTGGAGACATACTGCTACCACCTATATCTCCTGATGCCGTATTAATGGCACCACCACCACCATTGCCACAAACAACAACACCGCCACCACCACCGCCACCGCCACCACCAGCGAGAAACACACCCACCATCGTCGCATTCCTGTATGTCTTCTGCTGTTCTGGCGTGGCGGTAAGAGGCATGAAGCTATAGAGCTTCTCGAACATCCCTCTCAGTGATGTGTAGAGAGAATGTAAAGGACGGCCATTCTGCTTTATTGTGAATATATCATGTTGATCTATTGACTGAGACAGATATGCTAGGGTGTCGACCTGCTACGACACCAATGGATCCTAGCATGAAGCTCTATGATGATGACACAGAAGAAGTGGAGAAGAGAAGAGGTACAGTTAATCTATATGCGTCAACACATCTATCAGAGATGGAGCCCAGAAGCCTAGCACAGCGGTCTCTCGTCATCAATCTTTGCCTTCTGAATAGCCACAGGAAAAAATCAACACGCTCAGGGAGGACCAAACTCCAAAAGAAGGCGCAGTCTCGAATCAACTCATCCGTTCGTGACGGGGGCAGCCTGCAAATCACCCCGAAAGCCATCTTAACCGAGAAGGTGCCCTTACGCCATCCCCAATGGTCCCTTCCCATAGACGGTCTTCCCATCTCTTTCAGAGAATCCAGAAACGAAAGAAATTCCTCGAGGCGTTGGTCCAAAAAGTTCGTGGAGAAAGTGGGGTACCAATTACCGTCTGACCAGCAAGACGCTACCAACGCATTCTTATCAGCCGCCAGAGCATAAAGGCGAGGGAAACGCGTGCTCAGCCCCCCCTGGTCCAATCATCAGTCCAGAAGGTGAAGGATTCGCCGTTGCCGAGCACCGGCCTAAACAGTGAAAGATGATGGGTAAAAACCTCCATCATCCCCTTCCAGAACGACGTGGGAGACCCCGCACGAGCAACAAGTATCGGCGGCGCACTACTGACATCATAGATCTTGCGCAGAATGTTGCAGCAAAAATCCTCCCCAAGACCCCACACTCTGCTCGCCCATTTCAAAAGCAAGGCCTCATTCATGTCATCGAGCCTCCGGACTCCCAGGCCCCCCGCTTATTTAGGGAGCGTGATTACATCCCACTCCACAAGGTGCATCCCCCTCGATTCACCACCCTGCCTGCCCCATAAGAATCTACGCATTAGCTTCTCAAGACGACTGCGGATCCCCTTCGGCAAACGACGATTGGACAAGAAGAACACAGGGATCGAGGAAAGTACCGCTTTTAAGATGACCAACCGCCCCCTTTGGAGAGGATGGCTGATTTCCAGCCCGCGAGCCTCGCTTCGAGCTTCTCAACAACCTGCAACCAGTCTCGCGGCTTCGTTCTACCCACCGTAAAAGGCATCCCAAGGTAGTCAATCGGAAGGGAGCTGCACTCCGACCCTAAAGCCTGTCCACAAGCAAAATCCTCCTCCTCAAATAATTCGAAGGGGACAACCTTTGATTTATCGACATTCTTGAAGAGATCAGATAGTTCACTGAAAAGATTCAGGGCCACGAACATACCGGAGGCCTCCTCAGTGCCCCCCTCAATGAAAAAGATGGTATCGTCCGCGTACTGCAGCAGCGGGATCTTCGAACCATCCCGCGAGTAACCGGCCGAGAAACAACCATCAATCGCACGGCACACAACATGTGCCAAGACATCCGCGGCAATGACAAACATCAGGGGTGCAAGAGGGAAGCCTTGCCGCACACCCCTAAGCGGTTGGAAGAAGCCACCTCCGGGCGGCCATTCACCAAGATCGAAAAAGACGACGTCGTAACACAGTGTTTCATCCAAGAAATCCACAGATCCGGGAAACCTCTCCTCCGCAAGACCGATCAAAGGAACTTCCAATCCAAACTATCATAGGCTTTTGCAAAATCCATTTTCCATAAAACTCCTTGTTTATCCCCCCTCTTCCAGTCCGCAATGATTTCCGAGGCAAGAATAAGGCAGTCCGAAATTTGCCTACCCTGGATAAATGCCGATTGGAGCGGAGATATAATAGCCTCCAGAACACGACTGAGCCGCACGGCGAGCACCTTCGCCACAATCAGGTAGAGGGCGTTAGAAGGAGCAATGGGGCGGAAATCCTCAATGCGATCTGCCGCCGTGGACTTAGGAAGGAGGACGATTAGGGACTTATTTATCCTCTCGAAACCAGCATTACCCTCACAAAACTCCGAGACGACGTCCAGCACCTCCTTGCCCACAAGGTCCCAAAAGTCCCTGTAGAAAGCAACCGGGAAGCCATCAGGGCCCGGAGCCCCATCCTCATTCAAGCTCCAAACCGCACACTTCAGTTCCTCCAAGGAGACACCCTGCTTCAAATCCGCACACATAGAGGATGGCAAAGAAGGAGCCCCAAGCCCTGTCCACCTCCAGAGCTGGGGCAGCTTCCTTGCCAAGAAGTCTCTAAAGTGTTCCACATTCGCCTTCCCCATTTGTCTGTCACCATCCACACGCACACCATTCACCGTAATCGATCTCAAAGCATTTGACCGACGCCTCCCGCTAGCTAAGCGATGGAAAAAAGCCATGTTTGCGTCCCCCTCCTTGAGCCAGGTATTTCTTGACCTTTGTCTCCATTCAGTGACACGCTTATGGTCCTCAGCCGCGATTATTTTTTGAGCAAGTGAGCGAGTGGCCAGTTCAACCCCCGAGAGCTCCCTAAGATCCTCCTGTGCATCAAGTTTACTAACCACCTCCTCAGCTTCCAGCTGGTAGCACACCTGGCAGCTCTAGACTCCTTCTTGAAGTAACACAGCCGCGTGCGCAAGGACACCAGCTTCTGCACAAACTTGGACGCAGCCGACCCAGACACCTCCACGTTGGACCAGTGCGAAACCACCAGCTCTCTAAAATTCTCCTCCAACAACCAGCCCTTCTCATATCTAAAGAGACCCCTCTGCGACAGGGACTCCGCGGAGTCCCAGAGTATCGGTGTATGGTCGGACAAGGCTCTCGAGTGGGTCATGACAGAGGAGAGCGCGAACAAATCAAGTAGCTCAGCCGAAGCCAAAAATCTGTCAATTCGAGAGCGAGAGTTGGAGCTCCTCCAAGTGTAAGCCGAGTCCCCCGCGTCCATAACCTCCAGGGCCATTGAATCAATAGCGTCTGCAAAATCATCCGAACCCGGGTCCTGGCCACCCCTGTAGCGCGGCATGTCCGTTGTTCGAAGAGTAACATTGAAATCCCCCCAACGAGCCAGGGGATACCCTCGAAGGCCCTACTCGCCTCAAGTAGGTCCTCCCATAATGCCCTCCGCAGAATATGATTACAAGGGCCATAGACACACGAAGCCGCCAGGGGTGTAAAGGAGCCTACGCACATCAAGAGAACGGAGAGAACGTGTCTCCCGCGAAGCACCGAGCTAAACGTCAAGGTAGAAGATCTCCACGCCACAAGAAGCCCCCCTGAAGCGCCGACGGCATCCAACGCTCTGAACTCATCTATGCCACCAGCGACGAAAGATCTCCAAACGCCATCAGAGACGAATTGGAGCTTCGTCTCATGCAGCAAGACCACATCACAACCCCATTCACTGAAACGCGACCCAAGGATTTTTTTTGAAGCTCAAAAAGAGGGGGAGGCACTCGATGGTGATCACCCCAATCCCGCGACCCAAGGATTCTCCTCTTGTCTAGCTCCCCGAGGCCCCGAACGTTCCAAGAGAGAACCTTCATTTAGAACATGGGTACGGTCCCTGAATGCGGATCACACCGGAGGCCTCCGCAATGCTCGCCTTTAGGGCCGAGCATGGCAGTGGCTCGACGAGTCAAGGCCGAGATCTCTGTCTACGCCTGTATCTCTTACCGGACCTTTTGTCGGCTGCCCCTTCATCAGGACGAGAGCCACCCTCCGACGGATAAGCCATGGGTGATGTAATAGAAGGGAGAGCGTCTCGAAACTGACCATCCAAAGCGCCGGCCAAAACCGGTCGAGCACCATCGGAAGATGAGGCGGAAAGGTGCGAGGAACCACCACAAGATAACACAGGGGCGTTGACGTAGAGCGGCGGCTCCGGAGGGATATTTGCAGCCGTGTTCCAGGACCCACTAAGAGTATGCACCCACCCACTCGTTGTCGACCGGTGCAGGCACGGCGCTGGATCAGAGAGGCCCACCCTGGTTGAGAACAACGCACCAGGCAAGGGCTCCGAGAAGCCCATACGGCCCGACAAGAAAGAGCTAATCTTGTTTGGATCCCCCTGGGGAGGATACGTAGATGGATCCGCGCGATCAAGCAGGAGCCCAGGACCCGGAGCCAGAGAGACAGTCGCTGACGTGAGAGAGGGCACCAAACTTGCCACCTCGGCAGGCAAAGAGAAGTTTTGCGCGACAAGGCGCACGACCTGAGAAGAGACCCCCAAAGGTCGCACCGTATCGTCCTCGTGCCTCGAATCATGCAGCGTGACCCTCGAAAGCCGCACCGCTGACGCAAAAGGCGAAGCGACGTCAGACAGCATCGGGACCTCCGGTGGAGGTGGGGGCTCCACGACCTGCATCTCCACCATGAAACAGAAACGCCCAACATCCAAGGATGCGAAGAAGACGGAGCCACCGAGAACAGCCATAACCGCCTTGCTGCACTACATCAGCACAAGCGTGACCTCCGGATCCGAGCCGGGTGTCAGCCCATCCTCAAGCACCGCGAGCACCGTGTCCCGCCGTCGGAGGGCCTGCCCCAAACAAAAAACCGACCGGGACAAGAAAGGAACACCACGCACCTTGACCACGCAAACCTCCAATTCTGAAACCGCTCCCTCCGCAAAGCAGAGAGGTCGCCACATAACATCGTCCACCCCGCCATTCAGGAGTATGCGTTCTCTCTGCACCGAAGAGAGGCCACGAACACAGCACCGACGATCATCTAAAGATACTACATCTCCCGAAAACCTCGATCCAAGGAACCCAGATAGATGGACCTTCAGAGCTTCCAAAAAGATGCAACTTCGCATAGCGTAGCCGATCACTGCATGGGTGCCACCAACCTGCATGCCATCTTGCATACCATCCGAAACCATTGCCGCATAACTATGATGCCTAAACCCACCATCCTGCATGCCAACCTGCACACCATCCGCAACCACTGCCGTGTAACTACGATGCCACCGGCGACCATCAAGCGTAGCGGATAGACGTTGCATGGATTGACTTTCGGAGCTACGCTCAACAACACTACCGACACCACAATCGGAAACAAACCTGCAAGTTGCTCGACGGTGGCCCACTCTCCCGCAGGAAAAGCATCTCGGTGGGACAGGGCAGAACGACGCAACGTGGCCCCGAACACCACAGCGGAAGCATCTTTTTGCCGGCTTCTTGTGGGAAACATGCACCCACCCATCGACACCCCCAGCAGCCTGCACCGCGCCGCCTGCGCCAGCCCGCAGCCCCCCTTCCTCCCTGCTCTCAAACCTCTTCCCGCTCCCATCTTCAACACACCGTCCCTCAGCGAGCAACCCACTGCCAACTCCCTCCGGGCCCCCTCTCTCCATGGCGACACGATGCCCCCCTACAACAAAGGACCCAGCTCCCCCGTGCCCCGAACTACCTGACTCCTCCCCACCACGCTGCGGCGAAACTCCCCTCTGCAAAGAACTTCCCGGCTGCGATGAACACCCCAGCTCCCCCTTGCTTTGAACTCTCCACCACCTCTCCATCAAGTCCAATTAGAGGCCGAGGATGACAAGCAACATATTAACTTATAAGATCACTACTTTTAATTATCTTATCGTGAATCGATTTTAAAAGCTCCAGCGTAGAGTTCTTAATGCATGCAAGGCTTCAATGGGTATAGACGAGAGAGTACTTGAAAAAACGATAAGTAGAAATGTACCCTTCAAATGAAGGGGCAATCAGGGCAACTTGGGAGGTGAAAGGTTGAAGACCAGTGTTGATTGTATTTCTATAAATCAGCAATGAAGGACAAGCATCACTTAACTCTTTCAGATTTCTTAAGGAGTGCAAAGCCTCAATGGGTACAAATGTGAAACTACTTTAAAAACAATCAGTCAAGAAATTTTGTTCACCACCCTGCTAAGAGAAGGTAGGCCAACCATCAAGCATAATGACATTTAAATATACCCTTCAGATGAACAGTTTATCTGGAGAACTAGGAAGGTGAAAGGTAAGACCAGAACAGTGTTGATTGCATTTTCTACATATCAGCGACGACGGACACTTGTCACTTCCTCTTTCAGTACTGAGACCGTGTCTTATCATATGTGAACACAAGGTTGGATGCCTTCTTATTTGATTGCCTAATGAATCTGGATGGTGACTACATTCTAATAACCATTCTTTGGATTCAAAATAATAAGCAAGGATGGATGCATGGTCAGTGGTTGAATTCATGTCCTTGACCAAAATGTAGCTATTTCCCCAAAAAAAAACATCTACATTCCCACTCATGAAACTTGCATAGCATCGTGTAATTAGCAATTGAAATACTATTAAACATTTATAGTAAAAATAAGCCATTTCTCCAAGGATGAAACTACAAAGAAACCACGCATGATAAGGTGATTTTCCCAAAAGTTGTAGGGACTGAATTATCTTTACTAGGATACTTTTATGCACTGAAATTCTATAGCACTAAGAAGCTCCTGACGAACATCGTTTTCATATAGTCGTCCTACTTTCCTTTAAAAGCCGGGACACAGTAGAATACAAAAGAATTACTACCAAGCTAAACCAAAATTCACCTTCAAAAATCATGACCTACAATCATTGTTTATCCAAAAAAAGAATCTATAAACATTTGCTGCAATCCAGATCACCAAACCAATCATAAGAAATTGGGGGTGAAATGTAGAAAATGAATGAAATGGTAAACGATGATATAAATATTACAATAGAAAAAGGTATGAATATTTATCTTACCTCCACCACCATTCATGATCTTCAGCGGCAAGCTGAAAATACGTAAGAGCCACAGTGATGAAAGCCGTTACAATCATAAGAATGATGAAAACTATGAACAGAATGCTGTATATGGTGTATATTCTGTGGCCCCATACACTGGCAAATATGTAGTAAAGTTCAATATAGATCGCACTGAATGGAAGAAAACCAGCCATGGCCATCTGAGGAATCGTTCCCCTGTACCAAGGAAGTTGAGGAATTTCCCTAGGATACTTGGTAGTCCTGACAGGAGCTTGGAACTCAGCCTTGCTATTTTTGCCAGCTATCCCACCCAAAATAAGGAGCGGAAAAGTAACCAACGTCCATATCAGAACAATCACCACAATGGTGCCAAATGGAAGAGCTGCAGTTGCAGTATAGACAATCGCAACCGTATTGAGGAAACAAAAGGTCAAAAACAGAGGTCCACAAAAAAGGCACCCTGTAAGCAATAAATTCCTCACCTGCAAAGCCAACAAAAATTAATCAATTTAACAGAAACTAAAGCCTTAAGAAAACCAAAAGTGGTCGACTTTTGTGCTGTATATTCAAGTGATATTGTACAACTTTCAAAAATATACATGTGGTGCAAGCTACTACTAGTATAGAAGATGTACGTCTACTGAGTTGAAATACAAGCTATATAAATAAAAAAACATTTATGCATACCCAATTTGATCCCTCAAGCTGACAATAGAATGATGTTGCAATATAGCCTGATATACCAGATGTCAGAGCATATACAACAACCAAAGCAGTAAACAATGCTCCTCGGTTATAAGGATAGAATACTCCAACTAAAGCCAGAATGAAAATAAAAATGGTCCTGAAAATCAGGCCAAGACAAAGTCACATATACATACATGAAATTCGACAAGGGAGGTGGAGCAGCTTGTGAATTTATTTATTTATTGTATAAGCAATACAGCTCATTGATTAGCATAAATACTTCTCAGATGTCATGAGATTTACATATCAATGAGAGGTGGTAGAATGGGATAATGAGACTTACAATGTAAACAGTTGAGTGCCAGAGCCAAGACAAGCAGAAAAAAGTGACTTGTTCTTTGGAAATCTGAAAACATCCCCATGAATGTACTTCCATCCAGTTTCCTCTTGCTCGTCAACCGATTCTTCGTCATGGGCATACCTTGACGCATACAACAAAGAAAATATTGGATAATCTCTATGTCAAGTCCAGTGACTTTGGGGAAATAGTTGTAACCACAACCCTTTTTGATGATTAAATCCAGCAGAGTGGTGTGAACAGAAGATTATACAAAACCACCTAACATGAATATCTCGTTAAACCATATAGTTATCTAGCATTCAACTTTTTAAAAGAGGAAGTACATGCTATGCAAGATGGCCAATTAAGAGTGTTCGAAATCCCACCATTAACTAAAATACATTATAAAAACAAAATTAAAAGAGTGGCCTTTGCCAAGCAAAGTAACAAATAAAAAGGTGTGCATCAAAAAAGAAGCATATCATCTGCAACTACTATCCTGGAAAAGAAAAAAAATGGAATGCATCTCAAAACTATAGCAGCAGGAACATTGCCATTACCGACATTGATCTACATTGTGGTGTTTCTAACACGAAGACCATGTGATTTTCTCAGATTACTCTAGATTAGACTAAATTCAACTAATATATAGTATCCATGTACTTCAAAAGGTGACTGAATAGGAGAAAAAATAAATGCAGAACTGGAGGCCATACAAGATCATATAATTATTCTATAACACGAAAAAATTAGCAATGCATACGCACGATAACTACGAAAAGGAGGGGTGTCTATAAGTGTGCACATGAATGAGGCAAGAAATGCCAAGTTTCTTACTTGACAAAGTCATTCTTAAGAACTCGCATGAGAATTGTGGCAAGGAATCCAGTCAACAGAAGCACCGTTACGCAGGAATTGATGATCGAGAACCAATGGATCTCAAGATGATGCGGCAACGAAGAGGACTGTGAGTACTTCTCCATTCTCTTCTCAAATGGGGTGCCTGTCTCCTTCCACTTCGCAGAGTACAGAAACTCCACATCAATCTCCTTGTCGTCAGTGATATCAACCATGGCATTCGGATCGGTCCTCACATTGATCTCGATCACACGGTCCTTATTATAGAGGATCTCAAAGTGTATGTGCTTGTACATGAAGAACTTGGACTCGTTGGGATCCCCCTTGGCATCCTTCTCCACCTTCCCGATGAATCCCCACAGCGGCAGGTCATCGTAATACATCTGGAAGTAGTAGTCCTTGTTCACCGCAGCACGAAACTGAGCCACCTCCTCGCTCGAGAGCTTCTTCTTGCAGACGGATTTGGAATCAATATCGACCGAGAAATCGAGCTGGTATGGAGCATCCACGAGGCGGTCCCCATTGAGGACTTCCCCTAGAGCTTCCCTCTTCTCGTTCACATGTTCTGCGCCATGATCAGGACGTCGAGCTAAACGTGCAGGGGTCGGAAAGAACGGAATAACATCTGGAGAACACTAAAACTAACCTGGAGAGCAGAATGGGAGGTCGAAGTATCTATACGTCTCGCTGATAAAAATAACAGAAAATAGGAAATAAAAAAATATCACCGGATTCGCTTGTACCAAGGATACAAAGACGAAACAAGAACGAGTGGTGATAAAAATAAGGATGAGATGTTTAAATCGGACAGATCGGAGAAGTAGAAGGGGGATATGTGAAATTGTCTGACCTGGGATTGTGGAAAGGGCCGACCTTGTTGGCGTACAGGGGGACGGGCTCGGCGCGCTTGTAGCGGTGATCGGAGGCGTCGGAATAGACGCCGACGAAGAAGAGGGAAACGAGAACGGCCACCGCGGGGGCTACGGACGTGGTCGTCTTCATCGTCATCTCCTCCTCCTCCTCCTCCTCGTGCGACGGGTGGGGGTGATCAGGGAAGAAGAGGGAGAGCTGCAAATGTGCCCTAAACTAAAGGAGCTTTGACTTGCGTGCAGCGTTGTTGCGTGTGCGTCCGTCCACAAATTCACACTCGCCCACAATGGGAAAAGAACGGAGATCCCAGTTCCGTCAAAAATTATCAACAATTACGCAAGTTGAGAGTTTCTTTCGTTTCTTTGGCGAGATTAACCCGCGCTTAATTTGGAGTTAAAAAAATCTCAAACAGTAAATGAGGCCAGGAGTAGAATGTTTTTTTTGCTAAGTTGGACCATAATCATGTAAAATTAGATACTTCGTTTTTCAAATGTAACAAAGAAAAATCCGAACTTTTCTTTCTCTTCTCAAATGCATGCTTCTGTAAGTTTCACGACCCCTTTATGTCAACATCAAACCCTAGATTTAAAGGTCCAGGCCCTTCTTTGTTGTATTTTAAAGGTGAATACCCCTCATTGAAATCAATGCATAGTTGATGCCATTTTCATAATTTACACTTGTATTTTATCGAGGACACTGAAAATCAATTGTTCTACCAATCAAATCTATGAGGATTCAATTTGAACCTTGATTTCTCGAACTTCTTATTTATATATAATAGAATGGAACAAGATATGAAAATTTAGCATTTTTAAGTGTAAATTTTGTAGCATGACCTTTACGGTTAATTTCGATTAAAAGTTTGACGAGCCGAGGAAGATTGAATAAAATCAAATTAATCTATCTCGTGTATTTCATTAACTTTGACTTCCTTTTATTTTTATATGGGTTGTCTCGAGAGAGAAACAAGAGGAAACGACTAATGAAGTTTACTTAATTGATAGGGGTGCAAAAAACTTGTGAAAATCAATTTACATCATTTATTCTTCTCGATTCTACTCCATTATAGTGCAAGTATTTCATTAGATAAATGGTATAAGCTTATATAACAGTAATTATACAAAAGTTTAATATGACAAATATAAGTCTAGCAATCAAATAGCGTAGAAGATCGTGTGTGTCGTATAAGTTATTTGATCTCAGACATAATTAATGTTTATATGTGAATCCAAAAAAATGATTATTCATTGTATGCCTGGAAATCTATTTTAAAGCGATCTGAAAGGATTGAGTGTAAAACAGATATTATTTGTTGATTTTCTATTGCCTAAACTCAATCACACTTAATAGGGATATCTTTATGTATATAATTTCAATGTATTCTTGTTGGAGATAATGCCCCTATTGATGGTATTGTGGATTGACTTCTCATGATTTTTACATAAATCAAAAAATCATATTTTTATGAGATTAACAAGTTCGTTGCTTTAAAAGTTTTACGAGGTTGTGCATGGTAAAGTTCCAAAAACGTAGCTTTTAATATGATTGTAAGTTCATTCTTTTTACCATATAATATATGTTAATGATGGTTTCTGCTAAAATTTAATTCATTTTTTTCACATGTGTACTCCTCTAAACTTTGGCAAGTATACTTATTTCATCATCGCACGATGATCTCTATCAAACACATGCATTAACACTTGTGAACTAACATAATTTAATGAGGCAAAAATATTACATATAGTATATAAGCATATTATATTTATGTTTACTCATCATCTTCATTTTCTTTTAGCTTTCTCGTCTGATTAGACTCTCCTTATGAAGACCTGTCTCACCCTAACTCTTGTTAGACCCTACCCCTACCACCCACATGCCAACTTTCTCCTCCTCCCCAGCAAAAAAGAATCTCTTTAAGATTAAGTAGAAATCATCTCTTCACATGGGAACTACCTCCCACCATTTATGGGAAGAAATACGGTGAGGATACTTGCTTGATTTTTGTTGAACAAGATAACATCATTCATGTATCTTCCTAAAATTAGATAACAAATTTTATATTATATACATTAGTTTTACAAAAAAAACTATTAAATGTTTATCACTTGATACGTACAATTGTTATTATCACTTAATGAAGCTTAAGTCTAATGCTTATAACATGATTTCTACTTGTTAATACCCTTCTAAACTCAATCGAAATAGAAAATCTAGTATTGATAAATCAAAAGACATTTACATGCTTGATAAATCAAAGGGTTGGTTTCATATTGTTGAACAATGATTCTCAATGGTTTAATTTAATTGAATTACCAAAGTATCGATGCAACCTAAAATTCCCTCAGCAAAAATTTTATTTAATTCTCAAGCAAGGAATCAAGCAATTAAATGTTAGCAAGAGAATGTGTTATATATTTACTTGTGTAGCGTACAGGATCGAACTCGGGGAGGCTACGAATCCCGAGGGTTATTAAATCAATGAAAAGTCGAAGAAATGCAAAGGAAACTTTTTATTACCCCCACCCCACCCCAAGATGCCCCGCCCCCCACTCGCCCCTCCAAAAAACCCTAGATGAGGACCCGCCGCCTCTTACTCTCCACCTCCTCCCCCCCTCCCCCGCTACCCTCTTGCGGTTCGGAGACTTGCCGACTGATCTTGCCTCTTCCCTACCTACGATCCCCTTGCGCCTCTCGTGGAGAGATGTTTGTGGAACCGTAGAAACCCCTCCGCACGTCGGATGTCCTACATTGCGCCTATGCTCATAGACGACCAGGAGGTCACCCTAATCTCGGAAGACGATATCGCCTACATGGATGCAAGCTGGGCCAACACTCTGTTCTTCTATGTCCTTGGCAAGCACCCCTACATCAAGCTCCTCCGTGCTTTCATCGATAAGGTTTAGAAGCCGATTAGTCCCTTCCAACTCTTTACTCGCCCAAACGGTTTTTTCTATATTCGATTAACTTCCGCCGAAGAATGTGCTCGGATCTTGGAAGGGGGCCCCCGGCTTTTCCAGGGTTGTTTGATGGTCATCTACAAATGGGATGCGGGGTCGTTCCTGGAGAAAGACCTCCTCTCTAAAATCCCTCTATGAGTTAGGTTCCACAGCATCAGCCTGGGTCACCACTCGAACGTCGTCCTGAACAAATTGGCAAGCATGTCGAGGATGCCGCTCTTCATGGATGCCCCCACTGTACGAGGAGACAGGGAGGACTATGCACGTTGTTGTATCTCTATCAGCGCAGCTAAGTTAATTCCTGAATACATTCCATTGGTGTTGTGTTCCGGGAGTCGATCTTATATTAGAGTTGAGCTTGAATGGCAGCCTCGGCGATGCACCAATGGCATCACCTTCGATCACAACACAACGGTGTGCCCCTGTACCATATCCTTTGGCCCTTTTACAACAGCAACAGTGGAGGCCCATTCCTTGGCTACTCAAGCCCCTTCTACGACCCATCCCACGACTACTCAGGCCCCTCCCACAGCCCTTCCCACAACAACAGTGGAGGCCCATCCCATGGCTTCCTATTATGAGGCTCTACATGCCCCTCCCACGGCATCCCTGCTGGGTGTGGTGGGGGCTTCTTCTGTGGATGTTAAAGATACGCTCCCAGTGAATGGCCCTTCTACGGACTCGCCAAACATAGATGCTCCAAACCCACCGATTGTTGCTGGACAGTCTTCCCTTCATGAACCCGTCTCGACCTCTCTCCCTGGCCCGAGAGGGGGGAGGGATAGGTAATGACCATGGAAAGCTACCCAAGAAATCATACGTGCAGGCCCCCTTCCATATGGGATCTAGGCATGCCCTTCATGAGCAGATCGCAAATCTACGTCGACCTACCACTGGCAATACTCGGGGTCCCTGTCCAACTCAATTGGACCTTAATGTGCCCGATTCGGATGCTTCATGTGATGCTGGGGAGCATTCTAGGCATGGTAACCTGCCACCGGTTATATCCGTGGTTAATCCTCAATGGGAGACAACCACTAATTGTAAGAAAAAGAAGAATGGAGGCCAATCATCAAGGTAAAATACCCTGGGAGGGTCTGTAGTTTCCCAAATTCCTCTTTAATGTCTATTGTCATTTGTAATGTCCGGGGTCTGAATAAACCCGAAAAACTGAAGGCGATGCTCTGTGAGATGATTAAGGGAAATCTCGAAATCATTGGCCTAGTGGAAACAAAGATTAGGCCATGCTCGGTGAACAAATTTGCTGCGACCATTCCGAATGGTTGGGCCTACTACCGCAACTCTACCCCGTTGGGCGTATATGGATCTTTTGGAACGAAGATGCTTGGGCATGTGTCCTGGTAATGACTACAGAGCAAATTATAACCGTGGATTATGAGAATAAAGGTGGCCCCCAATCCAACTCTCCGTGGTCTACAGACTTAATGACCCCTCAGGAAGAATGGCCTTATGGTTCGACATTGAAGACACTGCATGCGCTTCCTCCTTGCCATGGCTGCTCATGGGGGACTTCAATACCGTAAGATTTGCTTCTAAGAAGGTCGAGGGGGAATGTCCCTCTTACTCGCTCTTCTGAGGACTTTAACAGTTGTATTGATAGGGCATGCCTTATCGATCTGCACTCTGTGGGCAGTCCTCTCTCCTGGTCAAACTCCTCGGTGGGTCAGACGAGGATATCTGCTAGATTGGATCAAGCCCTTTGCAACTCGGATTGACTTGAGCTTTTCCCTCTGGCCAAGCTCTCCTACACCCCTGGTAATGACCGATCACCTTCTCTTGACGGTGCAACTGGTGAAAGGGAGTCAACGTATGAAACCTTTTAGATTTCTTAACTTCTGGTGCGGTAAGGAAGGATACATGGAGTTGATTGAAAAGGCATGGGCGGAAGAAGTTAAGGGAAACCCGCTCTATGTTCTTATAATGAAGCTTAGGGCAGCTAAAAGGGTCCTCAAGGCTTGGGCAAGGAGTGTAGTGAGTACTGACTCGAACCTCAAGGCGAGTAACTCTTTTTTGGAAGCTATTTCCCTCGCTCTAGGGGAATCGCCTCTTGACCTACACCTTGCTCAGTTCGAGGCAAATGTTAAGATGCACAACAACACTCTGGAGGATGAAAAAGAAGATACCTGGAGGCAATTGAGTAGGGTCTCCTAGCTGAAGCTTGGGGACATATCGACGAAATTCTTTTTCCTGGTGGCGAAAATTAGGGAATCTTAGAACCATATCCCCTATTTGATTGCTCCTGATGGATCATGTATTGACAATCCCTTAAATATTGCCTCCTGTGCGGTTGGCTTCTTTGAGGATCTCCTCTCCCCTCCGCAACTACATGGGAATTTGCCCCAGCATGTCCCGGTTCTGAAGAAAATCCTCCCATCCACGGCCAAGGAATGGATAGAAAGACCATTCACTGCAGATGAAATATGGCGTGCCCTCAAATCCATTCCAGCTTCTAAATCTCCAAGCCCCGATGGGTTCAACTCTAAATTCTTCAAGGTGCATTGGAACATTATCAAAGGTGATCTCACGGCCGCTATGGAGTTTCTCCACGCTGAGGGCAGAATGGTTAGGCAGGCCAATCAAACCTTCCCCACTTTGATTCCGAAAGTGAAATCCCCTTCCTCCCTAAGTGATTTCTGCCCAATCTCCTGTTGCAACGTCATCTACAAAATTTTATCCAAGTTGCTGGCCAATAGGCTTGCGGAGGTATTGCCACAACTTAGTTCGCTAAACCAGATGGCCTTTATTAAGGGCAAGCGATGGGGACTGCTTCCGATTAGCACAGGAATTAGTGTGCGATTTTGACCGTAAGTCAGGGCCAAAGCGCGCTTGTATTAAGATCAATCTATCCCAGGCTTTTGATTCAGTGAACAACGACTTCATCCTCTACTGCTTACACGCTATGGGCTTTGGCGAGACTTGGATAAATTGGATTCGTAATTGTATAACTACAACCTCGTTCTCAGTCTTTGTCAACGGGGTTCCATATGGCATGTTCAAAGGGTCCATGGGGCTCTGCCAGGGCGACCCCTTGAGCCCTCTCCTCTTCATTATAGCTATGGAAGCGCTTATTGGGATGGTTGAAAAAGGAGGTGGAAAGGAGAGCTCTACAACCCTTGGACAGGGGCTCCAAAGTTGCGCTAACACATCTCGTGTATGCTGACGACTTGTTGTTCTTCTGTCGTTGCTCTATTAAGTCCTTGAGATCCATCCAACGGGTATTAGATCAATTTATGAAGCTTCTGGTCTGAAGATGAATGCTAGGAAGAGTCGCCTTTTCTGCTCAAAGCGAGCTCAAGGAGACTTTGCCTTCAACTTGGCTGCGGGGCTCCTAGGGCATTCTCTGCCCACCACCTACCTGGGGCTCCACTGACGTACTCGTTTGGGCAGTGCAGAGCCATTCACACACTAGAAGATAAGGTTTAGCGACCAAAACATGCTGGAAATCAAAGATTCTTTCCATGGTGGCCCGCATACAACTTCTAAACTCAGTGATTAATGGCATCCTTCTGTATTGGGATGATGGAACTGTTATCCCTAAAGCCACAATTACACGCATCTCGTCCATGTGTACAAACTTCCTTTGGGGATTCAAGAGACATGAGATTGCATGGGATAAGATGTGCCTTCCCAAAGTGGAAGGGGGCGTGGGTCTTCGGTCTCTCGGGGACATTACCAAGGATGCAACCACTGCGTAGACTTGGAGGTTGCTCTCTTCTGACCAATCACTCCGGGCTCCTACATGAGGACCAAGTATCTCCATTTCATGTAATTTCTGGGATGCCCCAATCAAAATAGATGGTTCCCCTATTTGGAGGCGGATGTTGCATCTTAGGAGTCTAACCCAATCTGGCATCGTGCGGTCCTCTCTGTCGTTCTCTTGGAGTCTTGGGAATAAGGTATTCTCCTTCCGCTCAGCCTACGACCTGGTCAAGCAAAAGGGACCGGTTGTGAATTGGTGGAAGGAAGTTTGGTGTAGCAATGCAGCCCCAAAGCATTCTTGTCGCCTCTATAGAGCGGTTCGCGGAAAGCTCCCAACCCGGGATCGTTTGGCTAGGTGGGGATTAACTAGTACGGGTGGCTGCCTATTATGCGATGGCCCCTTGGAATCTGCTGATCACATTTTCTGGGATGGCCCCTATGCTTCAAACTTTTGGACCGGGGTATGTAACTTGATTCAACTCCCTCGAGCACATACTGATATGCATCTGGCGGACTCGCTTGGTTGGTTGCAGCTCATCCGGAAACACAACTCTGCATACGCAAAGAACTTGAGTTGTGCGCTCGCTGTGACGGTCTGGAGCCTTTGGATGGAAAGGAACCATAGATGGAAGGGCCATGTCGCCATCACTACTAATCGAATCACTAGCCTTATATCGTGGGATGTAGTTGGCCTTACCTCTTAGGTTGTTGGGAGTCGAGTTACAACAGGGTATTTTTCCCCATAATTTTTGTTGATTCCTTGTTTAATCCATTGGCATCTTTGCTTGCCATGGGAACCTATACGAAATACTTTGTAACGGCCTATGACCCTCCTCTTATTTTTTGTGCAAATATAGGAAATACTTTTACCTTTCAAAAAATCTTTTTATTATGCAACTTGGTCTTTTTATGTGATTTTTTCCTTTTTAAAATTTTTACGGAATTTTAATTTTATATTTTTTATGTTTTTTCTGATTTTATGTTTTTTTAATAATAATTTTTTAATTTTTGCAAATATTTTTCTTTTTATTTTTTAAAACAAAATAAAGGAATAAGAAATAAAAACGAATTCTGATTGTATTTTTCAAATAAAGTAAGATGTCCAGAAAATTCAAATAAAATTATTTTGTGTTTTTGATATTTTTTTACTATTTTGTGATTTCTAAGAATTTTTACATTTTTTAGGGTTTTCAAAAGAATTAAAATAAGAAATTAATCAATCAAATAATATAGAAGATGTTTTTGGATTTTTAAAATATGAAATAAAATAAAAAATAAGGGAAATCTACATGAATAGAAAGATGATTCAAGCTATAAATCAAGCTAAATTATTTATTTTTGTGAATTTCCTATGATTTTCTATGATCCTTTTAGTTTTTTATGTATTTTGTGATTTTCTATTTTTCTACAAAGAATTTAAAGAAGAAATTTGGACAAAAATAAAACAAATCGAAATAAACAAACTGGAGTTTTTTTGGATTTTTTCGAAAGATTTTATATTAAGATTTTCTATGGATTTTTAATGGTGATTTGCTATTTATTAAGCATGATTAACAACTATTTTAAAAAACTGCTTCACAATGACTTATTTGCAAGAATTTTTATTTCTAAGACTAAACCAATAACATATAAGAAAAGGAAGAAAATAAATGCAATTATTCCACTAAAGGCACGTGCCAACGCACGTGAGTCGCGCTAGCATGGACCCTTCTGTGAATATTTTATTTCAGATATTCGAATAATAACACAGAAAATGCAGGTTCCTTTGTTGCAAATAACCACAAAAACACGTGCGAAGCACACTTCTCAATTCAAAAAAGTTCTAATAGCAATTAAAAGAAAAAGAAGGGCTGAAGTAAAAAATGTTCATACAACTAGAGTACGACACGTGTCCCCTAAGGGATTTGTTTACAAATCAAAATAAACAAAAGGGAAAAGATGCAATTATTTACTAGGTCGCGTGCTATCCTCGTATGGATCGGTTGGCTGAGAGCGGAGGATTTGGATCTGGATCAATGGTTTGACTTTGGGGCTTTTGGATGGTCAGAATGGATTCTAGAGAGGCGTGTTCTTTATCCGACGGATGCAAGTAGTGGAGGAAGAACCGGGAAGAAGAGACTCCTCACCGAGCTTTGATCAAGCCAATCTTGGTCAATCTCCTCCTGACTTGAAACCTGAAAGTCAGAATGGCTCCCTGAGATGCTCCTCCGTCACTCGAGGGTCTCGATAAGGAGTGGAGGCGCTTAAACTCCGATTTAGTGCTCCAGGTGGTGCGCGAGACGATGATTGCTCCAAATCATGATTCTCATCTCCATAAATGCTCCAGGCTCCTACAAACAAGTTATTGCTCGGAAGCGGTCATCACTGGCCTGGTTATTAGCATGAAACACACAAAATAAGGGTTGAATGGAAGTCTCGGGCGAGGCGTGATTGGAATGAGACTTGGATTCCAGATCTGATTTGATCTGGAATGATCAGGTATGGGAAGAAGTACGAAGAAAGGTCGGGCGATGTGTTGTGATGGTCGGATCGGAAAGTGATTAATCGGAGAGCTTCGTTTGAGCAGACAGGAGCTCAATGATGGTTGACATGGTTTAACATAAAACACTAATTTAAAATGAAATTGAAAATGAAAAGAGAGCTAAAGCTAATCTAATCAAATCCACGGATGAACAGAGGGATTCACAGCCTCGATCCGAGTGTGGTAGCTCGAAGAAGCAGGACGTCGATGGCGCTCTGGTGACATAGTCTAGATCGTGTCTCCTAGGCTATCTCTCGTGCTCCCAACTGCAAGGCAATGCACTGTCACCACACCACTCTCTGGTGATCAACTTCGGGCAAGAAAAAGGATAGAAAACGGATCAACCAAGGCTAGAAGATATCTGGTTCTATGTATATGCATGAAGTTTGGTGAGTTTTGAAATTAAAAAATCACATGATCATGCATGAAAGGAGGAATTGTTGATTGGGCGTTGAAGTTCATTAATTATGATGAAAGATCAGAGAAGAAAGTGGGTGGAGTTAGTGACTAGAGTGAATAGGAAAAATTGACGAAGAGAGTCCAACGAGCAGGTAAATCGGGCCAGGCTGGAGATTGGATAGTTTACCCAGGTCAACGGACCTCGGTTCAACCAATCAGAGCGCGACCAACTACAGGACAAGACATTAAATGACAAAAATGATGAAAAATGTAAAATAAATTAAAAATGAAATGGAAAATGATTTATAATAAAAAAAGTTTTGAAATAACAATGTTAGTAATTAAATAAGCTTATTTATGGTGATTTTTAACGATTTAAATGAGTTATATACAAAGATATAAATAAATAAACATTTTATTCATAGGTATATATACCTATATATACAACACAATGAATTTTAATTATTTATTTTTACAAATACATATATAATTTTATAATTTATTATCTTACTATATTTTACAAGGATTATAAAATTTGTTTTGTTTGATTTTTATGAATTGAGTTATTAGGTAAAATAAATAATGATATTTACAATATAGGTATGTGATACATATATTTTGATTTTTTTGTTTTATGGTTTTTATTTTTATTTTATATAGAGCAAAAGTAATATATACAAATAGTTAAAAATATAATTTATAAAAAAATACAAGGAAAAATAAATATACATAAATAATGTACATAGGTATAATATACAATTGCACTCCAAAAAGCCATATTTCACATCTAAACTCTTATTTTTAGGAAACCACTTCCTTTTTAAAGATTATTTAATTTGTAATGCAATGAAATGAGTTTGGTTTATTTTGATTTGTGGATAAGACATTGATTTGACAAATTGAGCTCTGTGGATTTTTTTTAAAGTGTTGTTATTTACAACTGTACAATGATTCTTCTTGCAATTATTTTAAATATTTACAACTTATTTTTATGTACAAGTTCAAAAAAGAAGAAATTTTTATTTGAGATGAATTTGGTGATAAATAAAATAGTATATACAAAATATGTAATATATACAGTGATGTTCAAGTGCTGAATATACGCAAGTGAAGATTGGTTTCCTTGATTATTTTGGTTAATAGGCCTTATATCCCTCTATTTTATTCTTTGTCGATCAAGGTCAAGTCGTAACCTTCTATCAGGGTCAAAGTCGGCATGTATCTATTACATATATACATGCTTCTAGTTTTCTTTATTTTTCTTTTATTTATTTATTTATTTTAGGTTAAACTAGTAATAAATATATAATATTTATAAAAGAATGAGGATTAGTAAAAGGAGAGATTTATTAATATTAACTAGTATCTTATAAGGGATTTTAAGCTAAAATAAATGAATAAATATGATGAAATGCGGATTCATCACCCCCCTATATTTACCTTTGCTAGTCCCTTATTAAACACTTGTTTAGAGAATAAGTGACTAAAAGAAAAATAATAAAGGAAAATAAAGAACTTAGAACAATATTGGTTATTAAACTTTTTTTCATAAAATCAAAGTATGGAGCTCGATCAGACCTTTGGATTATTAGTTTGGCGGAACCTTATTGGGAATAAGATTAAGACTCAACACCCCTCAAGTTCTACAATTCTATGTTCAGGTTGCCTCAATAGCCATGTCAGAACAAGTCTACACACGCAAACTCTTACGACTATGAATCTTTACTAGTAATGTGTAAGTGATATATAGCTCCCCACTTCGGCAAAGAAACAACCACCTCTAACAAGGTAACCCTAATTCCTCGATCTAGCTACTCTTTCCTCGAGGAGCGGGGTATTCTCTTCTAAGTTCAAGTACAACCAGCTCAAGAAGAGGGGTTGAAAAGAGAATGGACCTTGAACAGTGTAGCGACATATCCTCAGAGCTTGACTAGTGTAGCCAAATCTTCAACTGCATGCTTCCTTGATATTAGACTTTGAAACATATGCCTTACTTATGATTTTTTTTCCTTTTTTCTAAATATATTCAAAAGCGCAGTGTACATTGACGTGTCCGCAAAAGCCGCGTTAAGAATGTATTTTTAATCTTCGTGCGTGAAAATAATTAAAGTCGTTCGTTGTAGGCGGCGATCGGAAACAGTCAAGAAATAACCACAAAATAATGATTCAATTTTAATCTCGTGGTGTATGTTTATTTTACTTGGGCAAGTCCCAAGGTCGATCACAAGGAGGCAAAGGAACAACCTAGATAAATGTCTATCCAATTTTGAGTTCGGTTTTCAAGGCGGTATTTTTTGGAATTTTTCAATGCAATATGAGATGCAAAATGCAAGTTCGGCCTATTTTAGGGACTAAAACGTAAATTTCAGTCAAACAATATCCGAAAAATACGAACTTGGCCACAATGTAAATGACGATGAAATGAGTGCACTGTAATTTTTTTGGAATTTTTAGATGCAATATGAATTTTTTACGAATTTTTAATTGCAAACAGAATGATTTTCAATATTTAATTTTAATAAATATTAAACCTACTTATTTTCGAGAACTAAAATTATCTAAGATCTATCACTAGGTGATGGATCCCAGAAAAATCCTAAACCTCGAAAATGTGGGGTTTAATACCTATTAAAAATCAAACATTGAAGTGTACAAAATGATTTTTACAGGGCAAATAATGCATGCAAATGCAATGATTTTTGGGCACAATGTTAATCAAATTAATCTCTACGATATGTGATTTTTTCGGGGATTTTTAGAGCAACGGTTAACTAAATAAGAATTTCCGAGCACAGAGTGGGCAAAATATTCCAATTTTCACAAAATAATTATTTATTAATTACCCGTTAATCACAAAAATATCCACGACATGTCAAAATGTAGAGAATTAGTCAATGAACATCATGCTATTTTTAAATAAATAAAATGAAGTCTAGAAGAGGTTCAAAACAGAGGGAGAACACAGGGGTATGAATGCAAATGTAATAGATAAAATAAACGAATAAAAAGTGCAGTGGGGGGCCTAAGTGTAATTACCTAGATAACTGGGGGACTCTATGCAATTTCACCAGAGAGTCACGTGCGACGCACGTGGCCTCTGGCTAGTGGACTGTAGCGCAATTAGGGGGTCTTCGGGGGCTTCCTTGCAATTATTCCACGCGGTCACGTGCGACGCACGTGACCCGTGGGTAGATGAAGGTCTCCCCCGCCGCACGTGCCCCGCACGTGCGTGGGGAGCCTCGGGCTTCACGCCCGGTGGCTGGGGCGATGGCGTCACGGCGGAGGGCTGGCTGGGCGAAGGCCGGCCTGAGGCGAGGAGCAGGTGGCGTCGGTGCGGATGTAGCGAGCGACGATGGCGAGTGGAGGGCGTTGACCGGCGTGGCTGGAGACGATGTCGTCGATGGCGAGGTCGGTGGCGACGACGCTTGTAGGGGCGGGGGCTCAACGCCGGCCTCCCTCTGGCCGACACACGGCCTAGAGGGCTGCTTGCGGTGGCGTGTACCCGGTGGTGCTGTCGACGTGGAAGAGGGGCGGAGGTGGATTGGCGTCGTCCGGCAGCAGAGCTCCGGTGGCGTGGTGGAGTTGACGGTGATGCACGGCTGAGGCGTAGAACGAGGAGCTGCGGAGGAGATCGGTGGCGGCGTTTGGAGGCGAAGTCGGTGAAGCGTCGTTGGTAACTGGCTCGACGGCGATCGAAGGAGGCCGGAGCTGGAGCGCGCGTGGAGGTGCGGCTACGACCGGAGGGGTCGGATCGCGCCGGAGGAGGCGCTTCGTGGTGCTGTCACCGCCACGAGGTCCTCTCGTGTGCAGTCGGCGGATAAATCGAGTAGGGGGCGGCGGTGGTATTTTAATAGGAGAGGGAGGCGGAGTTTGCGGAGGTTGGTTGGCCGGTGCGGGGAGGCGAGGATATCGGCGGGCGGTTGCGAAGATAGAGGCGGTGGTTACGGGTGGTCGGCGCTGGAATTGGGGAAGACGAAGGGAGGAGGACGACGGGTCCCTGGCTGTTCGATCGGCCGAGATCGAACGGCCAGATAGGGGCCACGTGGCGGAAGTCTGGGGACGGGGTGCGGCACGTGCGGAGCACGTGCCTGGTGGCACGTGCGCTGCACGTGCATGGTAATTTATTTTTTTTAATAAAAACGGATTAAAGAAAAGCCCAAAACGCTGACACGTGGCGGCCTCTGGGGCTGCCACGTGTCAGCACCAGAAAATTCGAAGATAAATTGTTTTGTAAAATCAAAAAGAAATAGCAAATGACCTCGGATTGAAAAGGTTCCTTCACGAAAATGCTCGTCTCGAAGAGATCTACAACTTTCATGAAGACATCAAAGCCAAATTCGGTCAAATGTGAAAAGTGAATTTTTGGGGTATCCCATGTACATAGAATACCTTGATTTTTGGTTTTCTAATTTTTTTTGTCATTTTTAACACGATAAAAAACCGGAAAAATACGGAAAACTCAAAGATAAATAAAAGACATCTAAATCTAATTTTTTTGGATTTTTATTAATAAAGAAAATAAATGCGTAAAATACAGGTAAAAGCCGCGAAAATATACAATGTACAAAAGAGGCCCAAAACCCAACTTTCACATACGAACTCCGATTCACTTGAACTTGGTATTGTTTTGAAGGTAATTGAATTTGCCTTAGTTCAAAAGTGAGTAGGATCAAATCGGACACTGGATGGGGACGATATGTGGCTTTTAGTCCGAAATCCTGAAACTAGGGTTTGGGTTTTTGGTCCACTTAACCGGGTTAATTATTTTTTTGTATTTTTCATTTATTCTTGTTAGTGATGTGTACACAGTGGAAGTGAGTTTGTGGTATGCGGTGTTAGCATGAAGGAGTTAAAAATAGGGGAAGTTAGGCTATTCACAGGTCACTTTTGGCTTGGATTTTTGGCTTCTTATTTTATGCAGAAATTAATGCTAAAATGCAATTCTTATGCAATCATGCCCGGATGCTAATTATGCGAAATAAATGCAGAAATGCAGTTGATCTTGAGGCACTTGAGCCTAATTAATGAGACTTAGATCATCCCCCTATACTTAAACCATGCTCGTCCCTGAGCATCAAAAAGAAATGCCATGAAGTGAAATGAGACTGGGTTCCATACCAAGACCATGAACTGAAGGTGAAAGTGAAACTAAACTCGACCTTTGGATTAATAGTGTGGCGGAACTTCTGTGAGACTTAGAATTTTAAAATCAACAGCCCTCAAGTTCTACACATCATTGACACAGTTTCGGCTCAGAAGTCATCTTAGATCAATCCTCTTCCCAAAGTATACCCTATGAACATTGAATAACCGACTCATGTGTGTGAAGGTTTTAGCTCTTCCCATTCAGAAAGCCGGACTACCATGCTCCTCTCCTCTCCAGTAACTCGTCCTCGGGGAGTCAGGTATTTCCTTCTAAGGTCTGTCGCGCTGTGTTCACAATCGAATGAGGGAGAAGATAGAAGAAAGAGAAAAGAACTGGAGGGTGGCCAGTGTAGTCACCTCTCCTTGTGGAGATAGCCAGTGTAGCCGAGTCTCCACCAAGATCTGCAGGTTTCTGAAGCTTGGACCTTTTTGGTCTGATTTTTATTTGGTGGAATGCTTCTATGTATTTGGAATTTTTGGTGGTTCTGCTTGGATCTTGTTGTGCCCCTACGGATATAGAATCTTTTGTTCCGTACATTTTTTGGGGTCTTAGAAAAATTGTGCCCAGCCGTCCATCCCTTTTCCGAAGCTTTATTTCAACCCGTACTCCGGTCTTTAGATTTCCACACTACAGAAAAGAGACTCACACAGTCTTCCAACATCCCGTTTGGGTTGAGCTAAGTGCATAGTGCGAGAGTGCGAATTAATTCCCTATTCCAGAGTGGTACCCAGAATGAAGAGACCAGGTTAGACACTAAGAGTCAAACGCTGCACATTGTCATGTGGAACTTAAGGAATTAAGTCAAAAAGACCTGAAGCTCTTAAAATTCTATTTCTCGGTGAAGTTCCTCTGAAAATTAGGTGGATTAAGGTCAAGCCCAGACCACTCTCGGTTTCGGCTCATAACTCGGTTCAGAACCCAATGACTTTTCACAGATGCAAATGCATGCGGTGATGGATGGAGTGCAGGTGCGTGAAATGCAGACATTTCTTTTTTTTTGGTGTTTTATGCAAGGGATTTTTTTATGCAGAAAAATGGAATAAGAAGCCTCTTTTTCATTCATCATTTTTTTAGAAAGTTTGGGCAAGTCAGTGTTCTTCTCTTTTTTTTTAGTAGTTAGTACCCACCCCGTAAATACATATAGACTTACGCGAAAGTACGAGATATGGGTAAAATATATACAAAGTATATATACAGACCCCCCTATACTTAGCGAGTGTTGTGTCCTCAGAGCACAAGAAGCGTAAAGAAGACATAGCTCGGGCTAAGCGTAAGAGAGTGAGAAAGAAAAAGAAAAGAAGAAAAAGAATGAAAAGAAAAGCGGTCAGGAAATGAGGAGAGTATATACGGGTGGATGTCGGTTCCCCCTATACTTAGGCTCTGAACAGCCTAAGTATGGAAGAAGGGTGGATATGGAGCGAATGGGAGTTAGGAGAAGAATGATATATACAGATGGCATTGGTCCCCCCTATACTTAGGCCTTGGCCTAAGTAAAGGAAGAAGCTGTACAAGGAGACCAATGTGGTCGGGAGGGAGGGTGGGTAGCCGATGATTAAGGCAGTTTTCGGCTGATCTTTTTGTGAGCCTGCGGTGGGAGATCGTAATGATGAGTCGGAGATGAGGCATATGATTCCCAACTATTGTCAGTGTCATCCTCAGACAAATTATGATGGATAGTGGATGAATTGTTTGAGTCAGATGAAAGATATCCATCATCGGAATTATCCTCAGAGGAGTAGTAATTGAAAGTGGGCATACTCCAAGTATTCTGGTCTTTTTGTTTTTTCAATTGTTTTCTCAGAATTCGTTCCTTCTTGGGGTCAATCAGTTTGTCCTCGGATGAATGCTCAGAAGCACCGGTCCTCAGTCAGCTCATACGAAAGAATTCCAGTGTACTTGAAGAATGCAGGAGCATCAGCTTTGGATGAGTAGTAGTTAGGAACGGGAGTTGTCCAACGAGGATTGAATTTTGGATCCTTACGAAGATATGGCTTTAGGGCTGCCGAACAGACTTCACTCATGTAAACCATCTTTTCCGGACCTGATGAGGGATCATCGACTGATGCCTCTTCCGAAAGGTCAAAGGTGACTTTCTTTTTATTTCGTCGTGAAGGTGTCGGTTCACTTGAGTATCCAGATGAATAGCCATTGAAATTCTCCTTGGTTGGTGATTGGTCTGCGTGCTCGTTCTTAGTCTCTCGAATGTTTGAGCACTCTCGATTTGGGATGATTTGTTCAAGATATTCAGAGAATGTTGCTCCAGGGTGTGACCATGCATATGTCTCTGGATCGTAGTAGAAAGATTTGTCAATTTTTAGATCCTCGGGGATTTGAATATTGGGGAGAGTCTCTGCATGTTCTTTCTCTATTGATTCGATGTTGGTGCATTCTGAGTTGAGTTGATGTAATCCATGTAGATGTAATCCATCTATTGATTTGAGCTTCTCGATTTTAATTTGTACCTGGGAAGTCCAGGGTCGAACACAAGGACACGAGCAATTCTGTAATTTATTACAGGTGATAAATATCCAATTTAACAATCCAAAGGCTATTCGGATTAAGTAAATGAAATAAACCAACACGAAGACAATTTTTAAAACATTTATTTATGCTTTTAATTTAAATGCACACCATAATGCACAAAACAAATAGATTTGACAAACACAACAAAGATACTGGATTAAGCAAGTAATTTGAGCTATAAACTAATGTAATAATGATCTAAATCTTATAAACTAATGTAATAATGATCTAAATCTCATGACAACCAAGTTTTTCAATTTAAAGAAACAAACTCGAATTAATATTCAATTTATACCTCTACAAAGGAAATATATATAATAAATCCAGCGTGATTTATAAATCGAATTTGATAATTAAGTACACCAAAATGTAGAGCATCAAATAAACTTTTCAACGAGACCTAATTTACTTTAAATGGATCTATAGAATAAAACTTACTCAAGATTGAATCCAAGGGCATAAATGTCATAAAACATGAACAAAACCTTAACACAAGTCCTTATAGGGACTAAAGTGCAAATAAGACAAACCACAAGGTATAAGTGCAATTTACTCATTTGCCATTCAAAAGAAATTGAGGGACGCACCTGTAATATTTCCCCCAAGCACGTGCACGCGGTGCGTGACCCAGTGAGGTTCGGTTGTGCAGGCTTGGATCCATGTGTCACCTACGAAGGCTCACATCAGGCTCAGATGCTCCGATGCTCCGATTTGAAGTGGAGGCTCGAGTCGCTATATGGCTTTCTATCGACCGTTAGATATTGCCCAATTTGGGAGATCCTACGGCTACTGTGCTTTCTCCCCGACATAGCTCCTCCGCAGGTTGCAGAGAAGAGGCCGCGCTCCGACTCCTCCTCCTCTGTGCACCTATGATCTATCTAAAAGTCGAGAGATCTTCTTGGGAACCCAACGAAGAGGTCGGTGAAGGAACAAAGCCTGGAGCTGGAGTAGATCCTCTATTCGATGTTCGTTCATCGAAGAAGAAGACCAAGATTGAAGATTCCTTGAAATCTCCAATCACCGAACCTTCTATGTACATGCGAGGTTAGTAGACAAAGATAAATACATTATGAATCTACAAGATGTAATAAAGGGAGCGAAATGAAGGTCTCTGAGTTGGGCGAAGGATGTGAGACCTAAGTGGGTCCTTGGTCTTCACATGACCAAGAAAGGATCGAGATGAGAACGATAGCGAAGAAGCATTGAAGGTTCACAGAGGATTACACGTGAATGATGGATATACGACAAAGAATTCCAGATGAATAAGTCTATGAGCGATTGATTAAGACGAACATATAAACTAAGATATGGCACAAGAAGATGAAGATTGAAGACTTACCTGTAAAGGTTAAAGATCTGGAACTGAATCAAGCCTTAAGATGGAGCCTCTAGAACTCCAGATCGTCGCTTCACTTTGATGGAAAATCGAAGAAGCTCAAGCAGAATCCAATGGTGGTCTGCAACTTGAGGTAGCACTCGTGGATCTCGCCTAAAGGAACCTCCGTCTTCGCGCACTCTATCGTCACTTCTCTGTCACAGATAATTACTAATGACTAGGTGGTTCTTTGCAAAGGGGCGAATGGCGGTTGTGATGATCGGCGAGGGAGTTTTAAGGCAGAGGAGGTTGGCGGAGAAACTGATGACTGGAGATGGTTTCAACCACCGCTAACCGATGATAGGGCTAAAGAGGGAGAGTGTTAGGTGGTTGGTGAAGATGAGGGTAGTTAGGCAAGTCGAATGAAGGTTGTAACTAGGTAGGGGGTTGTCGGAGATGGTTGCAATAATTAGGAGAAGTTGGGTGCAGTTGAAGGGACGCATCTCTTGGATGAGTACTGCTGGAGGTTGATGACGTTGATGTGGTCGTTGGATTAAGATCCAACGGCTAAGGAAAATTGCATAAGAGGAATAACCTGGGGTGTCTGATTATCAAAGATCAGACGGCTCTGGGTGAGAGTGGGTAGGATAAGGGAACTGGCTACGTGGCTCACTGAGAGGGAGCCACGTAGCCCAATCAGAATTTAAAGAAATACAAAACTTAAAGATAATTGGAAAATAAATAGTTAGGATTTGAATCAACAAAAAATGGTGAACATGAAAGTTGTAGATCTCAATGAGATCTACAACTTTCATGTAGAAATCAAAGAGAAATATTGTCATATAAACATAGATAAAAATTAAACAAGTATTTAAAATAATCAAAACAATTTCTTTTATTTTCTTTTCTCATTTTTTGGATTCTTATTTTATAAATTATGTTATATTAATTATGAACAAGATTATTCTAATTTTTATTTGATTTTAATGGGAAAGAAATGCATAAAATAATAATACTATAAGAAGTTATATAATGTAGTATAATTAGAATCAATTATTTACAACACATAAATAAATAACTAGTGTTAATTATTATTGGATCTTGTCGATTTACTTAAGCAAGAGAGATAATATTAATGACTAATGATGATAAATATGTGATTCATCAATGAGGTGAACATAGCCTTATGAACTCAAAGAATTAAGTCACTTGACCTGAAAAGTCCTAACTCTAGTTCTTATAAGGTTCCTCTGAAATTAAGTGGATTAAGGTATTAACCAAGCCCCATTCTTCGATTTTATTCAAGACTAGTTTAAATGTCAATATCATTATGAAAAATGTACATGCAAATGCAACCGAAACATATTTTTTTGAAACATTTTTCTGATTTAAACTTTTTTAAGAATTTTCAAAGAACATTATGCAATTTTTTTAATGAAATTTTGGCACTTTGATTCGTTTATTTTTTAACAAGAAAGAAAAGAGTTAGTGGATTGAATGTATATACATATTCTCAAGGATTTTATACAAGTATAAATACATGGATTAACAAGTTTTATACAAGATTTTCTTTTACAAGAATATTTTATTTACAAGTTTATAATACAAATTTTATTAAAGAATATTATGTACAACAAAGAATTTTATATACATAAGTAGAAATAATTACGGCTTTTATACACACGTGGATTTTACAACAAACATATACATCCCATAATTTATATCCCATGTGACAATAATCTTACAAAAAAATTACAAACCTTGTAAAATCATTTTACAAAAGATTTGACATACATTTACAAAATATTTTACAAGAGATTTTACAAAAGTTTCACAAATGTTTTTCAAACTATTTTTGCAAACATTTTACAAATCATTTTACAAACAATTTTACAAACGTATCTTTGTGAACATTTTATTTTCAAATTTTTTACAAATATTTTGTACAATATACATACTTTCGATACAAAAAATATTTTACAAATAATTTTACAAAAAAAACAATTTTACAAAAAATTGTACAAAAATAATTTTACATATATTTTTACAAACCGATTACAAATCACTTTAGAATCATTTTACAGAATATTTTAAAAAATAAGTTTTCAAACAATTTTATAAAAGATTTTTGCAAATCATTTTATAAATCATTTTTCATATTTTTTAATTTTTTTGTAAATAATAGCCATATTATTAAGAAACAAGTACAAGTTATAGTTAAAGTATATATACAATATATACGACACCCCTTGTGCTTAGCTCAAATTATGTCCTCATAGTGAAAGAAGCGACAAAGAAGAAATGACTCGTGCTAAGTATAGAAAAGTGAAAAGAATCCTATGCTACAACGAATCAAAGAATGAAATGAGATGAAAAGAAGTCGGCGATCCCCCTATAGTTAGGATATAGAAGACTATATAAACAGGGAAAATTGAGGAAAAGAATGAACACACTCAACGACTAGACTTGTCCTCCCCTATACTTAGGGTAAGACATCCCTAAGTATAGAAAAAGAATATTAACATATTGAATGACAAGCGAGAGAACATAAGAAAATAAAAATAAACAAAAGATAAATGAATGACATCACTCTCCATATACTCAGGGTAAAGGATCCCTAACTATATGCAACAACACGAGTGATGAAATGGAACGAAAATGGAACAACTCAAGCCATTCACCTCCCCTATACTTAGGATAGAGCACATCCTAAGTATAGCACACACACACACATGGAAAAGCGGTAAATGATAAAAATGGAAGAAGAAAGAATAAAAGAAAGGAATATATACAAGAGAATATCAACTCATGTATCAGACGCAGAAGATGTCAAAGGATCATCGTTTGATACTAAATAGATGGAATCAACCACGGATAAGAATGTATCATGATCTAGATATGGCTTCATCAACTGTCTGTTTACAACAAATGGTTGTGTCAGATGACATCCCAGATATGACAATACTAGCATTGTCATGCACAACTTTAACAATGAACAATCCTGACCATTTGCTTTTAAGTTTGTTGGGAAACAACTTCAATTTCGCATCAAACAACCATACTTTCTGACTAGGGAAGAAAGTCTTTCTTCTAATGCCTCTATCATGCCAACACTTGACTTTCTCCTTATACATGAGTGAGTTGTCATAGGTGAAATCTCGGAATTCGAGTAATCTGTTCAGATCCACTTTACTACTTTGGCCCGCTCTCCCATAATCCAAATTGCATACACGGAGTGCCTATAATGATTTGTTTAAGCTCAATTGACAAGTGGCAAGGCTTTCCATAAATCAATCTATAGGGAGACATACCTAATGGAGACTTGTACTTTGCCCGATACGCCCATATAACTAAGTCGAGCATCTGGGACCAATTCTTCCTATCTGGACGCAAAAGTTTCTGAAGTATCATCTTGATCTTCCTATTTGAAATCTCAGCCAAGCCATTAGTTTATGGGTGGTAAGGAAACACAACTCTATGTTCAATGGTGTGTTCCTTCACAAGCTTTCTGACCTCTCTATTGATGAAATGGTTTCCCCATCTAAAATGAGTATCTTGGGAATCCCGAAACACGCAATAATGTTACCCTTGAGAAAAGAACAAACCGTACGACTATCAGTGGCTCGGCTGGGGATAGCCTCCATCTAACAATTAACATAATCCACGGCAAGCGGTATGTACTAAAATCCTTGACTGACAGGGAATGGGCCCATCAAGTCTATTAAGCATCAAAACTATTTGAAATCTAAATATATGTCAGGGGCATGTATCTTTGGAACCGATGGTTCCTCCCATTCTCTGGCAATTAATGCAACCTTGAACATAATTTGTAGCATCCGTAAATAAAGTTGGCCACCATAGGCCGCATTGTAAAACCTTAGCTGTCGTACGCTTCCCAGAATGATGCCCACCAGACTCTAATCTGTGACAATGCTCAAGCACACTGATGTATTCTTGCCAAGGAATGCACTCTAGATACAATCAACACCCGCACGAAATAGGTACGGATCCTCCCACTAGTAAAAATGAATCTCTAACAAGAATGTGTCTACCTTGTGCTTCTGCCAATCTTATGTAACTTTTTTGGAGACAAGATAGTTCACAACATCAGTATACCATGGGAGTGAGACAACAAACAAGATATCATCATCTAGAAAGGTCTCTAAAATTGGAAGTGTTAACTGCTCAGAGGACTATGCATCTGTAATCTGAGAAAGGTGATTTGCCACAACATTTTTCACTCCAGGTTTATCTCGAATCTCTAAATCAAACTTCTAGAGAAGAAGGATCCATCTGATTGATGAATCTCCATTTCATCACCTCTATTCTTTCATTTTGTCCTTTAAACCCTAGCTAAATGCTCGGATAAATATATCAACAATGAAATTATTTTTGAACTCTTTCAAGAATAATGTGCTTTCTCTGTGGATACTTGGAGATAAGAACAGAACGATTGTATTGTTCCACGTATAGAGACTTGGATATTGAGATCACATCTCAAATCGAGATCTTGCAGACCTCCCATAGATGCTTGATTAAATCAAGACCGCAAATCTAATCTTCTCACTACATCTGAATCACATTCAGATCAATGTCCAACATTTGGACTAAGATGAGATTACTTCTCTATGAGAGGAGTCAATAAAATCCAGACATGTTTCATCACTCCCTCGGAATGGAAGCATCATGGTTATACAATCGTTTATGATCACATCACCCTCAGGTATTCCTAATACATGTACATCCTGCATACTGGAAGACCCAGAACAAACTCGAAGTTTTAGATCTCTTTTAGACTGTCTCCTTCAGGGTGTTATCATTAAGTTTCTCATTTGATCATTTGGGAGTTGGTACCGATCATATACTTTCCAAAAGCATATATCATACCTAGGTGTTGATCATATACTTTCCAAAAGCATATATCAAACCTACAATTTCAGTCAAGCTTCCAAAGCGAGACGACCGTGCATGGAATTTGATCTTCCCAATATCTCATGAGTGAGCTCATGTCTTCCGGTTCAGTAAATGAACCTGTATGATCCCTTTGAGAGATCGTGTTACTCATATGCCCTTGCATGCACACCAGCGCGCCGGTGTATAGACCTTGGTTAGGTCATCAACCTATTGGTCTGCCAAATGTACATACACATACATATAGTAATACACCCGTCTCCGGTCAGAGGATGCATGCCTATATCGTGCAACATACGACACAGGACTGTGATTATCTTGATCTCGTTAAGTCAACTCTTTGATCGAACTTATCTAACACCTCTGAATCTCTATTCCTATGTAGAGGACCTACATCAAGAGGTCAGTTAGATATCATACTTTAGAGAAAGGATTGCCATTTCCTTCTCAGGCTGGAGATCCTCTCTTAACAATAATTTGACAGTGCTTGATGAGTCCTCAATCTAACTCTTTAGATATTCATCCAAGCACTAGCCTCTATGATTCAATAATTGAATCAACATATGTATAATCATCAAGATGTCCATGCTACATAACCCTAATTGTACTAAGGGACCTATTATGCAAATTAGTTATTCTTCATTTCAGACCAGGGAATGATATTTGCAATAATATTTACTGCATAATGGCTCACCGTGGGCTCGCATGTCCAACAATCTCCCACTAGCCCAAAGAGCCATTAACGGGCTAATCTTTAAACCCTTACTCATGTGACAATCATAGGATATTTAGAATATCTACGTAAGCTGATCAATCACTCTATTCCCAAGAGACTACGCCAAGTCCTTTTACAACACATGCATATCTCCTAGTAACAGTGCTCGCATCCAATACGAATGTTGCATCTTATGCAGCAAATACTTAATCTTGTTTAGTTATAGTATCCGTGACACTGCAGCTCAATAATTATTATAACCAGTATTTCAATTATCCTTATCAGAATACCCTTATTCCTGGAGATTTCTATCTCCTAAGGTATCCAGAATTAAGACCCTTTAGATCACTATCTATAAAGTCTTAAGTTCTTGAAGATAAGACTTTGAGATCACTACCTCAAAAGTCTTGTCATCTTTGAAGATATTGTTATTACTGCAACTAATATTTATATCCTTAGTAGGATTAGCAATAGTTTACTACTCCTACTGCATGACAGACATCTGGCTTTTGTACACATCTAGCATACACCCGGCTTCTCATAACTGATGCATAATGGCAAGCAGTTTTAACATCCACTTCCTCAACTCTTTGAGGTGCTATCCCTTCAGAGAGGTCAGTACCATATCTTAAGGCAAGGAAGCCTTTCTTGGAATTTTCCAGAAAATAGAACGTGTCCAAGGTGTACCACTAATGTGACGATCCCAATACCCTTTTCTCTTTGCTTCTGAACAACTTCAGCACTAAGATCCAAGAGGTATCCTTGAGATCATATCTCAGGGAATGGAATAGCCGGTCAATAAAACACTTATTATTATCCTTATATCATTCCAAATTATCAGGATATTATCTACATTTAGCATGATAAACACAATGGCACTCCCACTAAGCCTCACACAGTTCATCAAGATTCTATCTGAAATCATAATATTTACAATTTCATCAAATCTGATGTTCCAACTACAGGAAGCTTATTTGAGTCCATAGATGGATCTTCTTAAGCTTGCACACCTTGCTTTCCTCTACCATGAAGCCCTGGGGATACTTCATGCGAATATCCTTAAATAGGTATTCATAGAGGAATGCAATCTTGACTCACATCTTGAAGATGTTATAGTCAAGTTGTGTAGCTATAGTTAACAATATCTTGATGGGTTAAGCATGGTTACTGGAGAGAAAGTCTCATCGCAAGTGATGTCTTCTCTTCGGTGTGTATCTAGTGGATACGAACCATGCTTTGAAGGTCTCTACCTTCTCATTAGGTTCCCTCTTTCTCTTGAAGATCCATTTACATCTTAACGGGTCTTACCCATATAGGTGGATCCTCGAGGGTCCATATACAACACATGTATATGAAGTCTACTTTAGACTTTATTGCTAATATCCATCTTTCCATGTTATGATCTTCAGACACTTCATCATATGAAGTAAGATCATTGTCATACTTAACTGACACATCGAATCCATCCTTAAACTCATTTGAAGAGGTATTAGTGTTTCATCTTTCATTGTCCTTTTAGCTTTCGATTTCTGGAGCCTCATAATCTTCTCAAGATTAAATGAGTTCCTGCACTTCTTTTTCATCTTGATTCTCAAGTGAGTCATTCTCCAAGAATCATATCCTTAGAGATGAAATCTTTCAAGAATCTCAAGGTCATAAAGTAGGTATCCAATACCATCGTTTATTTCCTAATAAAATAGCACTCTCTGGTGCTAGATCCCAGCTTACTTGCATTCATGACAAAGTTATGAACCAAGCAACCCTAAATCCTCAAGTGTCCAACACTAGGCTAGGTTCCAAACGATAACTTATGAGGATGTTCGGGTTTAGATTTGCATGGAATATTATTAAGGATATATATTATAGTCTCTACTACATATATACCAGAAAACTAAGAGTTAATTATGCTAATATTCATCATTGATCAAATCATATCACACATGATCCATTTGTATCTCCCTATAACTCTATTGAGTTTAGGTGTATCATGAGGAGTGAGATAGGAATGATATTCATATCTCTATAAGGTATTCCTTGAATTCATCTAATAAGTACTTGCTACCTTGGTTAGATCAAATACAATTCATCTTACTTCAAACTTTGTAGCTAAACCAAAATTGTGAAATCTTTGAACATTTCAAAGGTTTCTAAAGTGAAGGGAAGAAAACTCATATCACAAATAATCATCAATGGATATCACATATCATCAATGTTTACTTTGATATAGATGATCCACATACATCAATATGTATGAGATATTGAATACCTTGGCATCTAACACCATTCCCAGAGAAGGGTGCACTAGACATTTTCTTCTTTTGAATACAATATTCACAAGTATGTAAGATTTGAAATTTCAGACATTCTAAAGCTCCATCTCTTACTAGTCCATTGATCTTATCAACAAACATATATCCAAGGCTTGATGCCAAATCATTGTCAAATGATCTTCATCCTCTTATTGATCTTGTTAATGTTTAATTCAGTATTAGAAATGTTAATGAATCATTCATTAATTTTATAGTTTAGTAGGGTCTATTAGATTACTATCTGAAATATATCCATCATAACTCTTTATGATAGGCCTATTCCAGAATTCGTGTTTGTTTCCAACATTTAGAAATAAACAAAGAGTGTATTCTAATAACTAGGTCATAGAGACATTCTCTAAGACTAAGGGCTCTCCCACTGAAAATATGAAGTCTATCTATCCAGTAGAGATTGTTGCAACAATTGCATCAATATCCATGTAGATGACTATAAAACCACATGATCAAATTTTGTAGTCTTCTAAAACATATACCACCAATTGCAAGTGTTACTAGAAGAATGAGATACAATTATTAGACTTTGATCTTATCAAATAAGACCGTCAATTTCAATGATTAAATGTAGATTATTCTGATGCACTATCCGAGTCTTTCTCTAAGTATCCTAGATAGACTTGATAGTCATACTATCAACACATCAACTCGTTGCAGTATTGGCATTTATCCGACTCTTTGGATGTCAAATGTATGGAAACCATAGAAGTACATCCAACTCTTTGACATTCCTTCTAACTTGGGTCCGACCCATGCTTCCACTGCGCTCCTTTCATCTATAAACAACCATCGCTTAAGACAACATATCTCTTATGTTGAATTCAAATGATTTCAATATAAGAGTATTTCAACATTTATACATGCTTCAATTCATACAATATGAATATTATGAAGCTTCATGAATGACTTGAGTATAGATAGTAGAATGATGACACTAATCATATCTACATACATCTTAACTCTTAAAGACTTAGGTTCAGGTAGGTACTCAAACATTTTGTATACATCATATCTTACAGAGCCACCATTCTGCATGATCCAGTGAACCATGTCATTCATGATTAAATGTCGAGAGCACATATGTATGCCAGAAACATCTTCTTAGATTTTATAAGGATTATTTGACAATTACGATCATCATCGACATGTCACTTCCAAAGTACAATCGATGAGAGATCAAGACTATAGAGGCACACAAATCCTAGGTTGTTGTCCTATTGTCTATTTAATTGTCATTCCTCATTATTACGAGGAAACTTGCACATTGATACCACATACATTATGTGCCCAACAACAAGTACAATATCTTGATCATGGATCCAATCCATGATATTTTACTGGTCATTATTGAGTATAGTTTTGAGTGGGTTTAATGAAAGATTATTTGAAGTAAGAAATTTGCATATATATATATATTACTTTGATTTAGGAATTTTATATCAAAGTTGTCTTGCCTTGTTAACATTGAAAGTTCATTCTCTTAATCACTTTCAATGTAAGAGATATACTTACATTATCTCAAGCAAGATCTGGGATCTCCTTTCTTATCTCTGTTACAATAATATGAGAACTTGCAACTCGGATAAAAAGAATCGGGAATACATTCCGCCTTGCAAGCCCCACTTGCATCCCCAATTCGGTATTTAACGCTCGGGCCCACCACCCCTAAGGTGATGTTGACCCATCATTAATTAAACCAACAACCAATAGGAATACAACTCGCTATGCGTAATCCAATATGGCCCCAATAATATGAGGACTCCATATCGGGGTCACTACGCATACGTCCTTACTCTTTCGAGAAGCAAAGAGCCCGATCCAGATGCGCTTGTATGCAGGATCTGTCACTTCGGACATGCGTCTCCTACATGCAATCCCCGACGACGGAACCCTTTGCCTTGACGGGAGACCATGGATGTCACTTATGTGATCCTCCATATCATGTTCAAATTCTAATTAATCATTATGAATCATATCCATATAATTAATTCTTGTAAGGGAAATTAAAACTCTATATGTTATAGAGTGTTTTAATTGGATATAATTAATTTAGTTTTATTGAACCAATTATCATTCCAATTTAATTAACCAAAAACGTTTTTTAATTGTTACTTGAAGTATGGTATTATCTCAAATGCGTATTATTTCGAATTTTACTAATTAGAAAAATACATCATGATTTCTCAAGCATTATCCCTTCCCTACCCGCTGTCATGGCCACTATTGACAGGAGTGGGACAGACCGCTCATGGAGCAACCTGTTACCCCAACGCTCCCCGATTAGACACCATATCTGCCTCGGGAAAAGATAATGCCAAATTAATCACTTTGTACTTGAGATGATAATCGGTCTTTCAACCAAAGTTATACCATATAAGAATAATTAAAACATTTTTGATTAACATTATAAGGAGATTTGCTAAACAAATACCCAATCCTATTCAAGCATCAATGTTTGTTGGAAGGTTCATGTAACCAATTGTGATCTAAATCATATCTAATCAAGCTGTTATGGTCAATGTCATTCAAGGAAATAATTATCATCTTTAAATATTTCTCAAATTTTCATCAATAATTATCTCAGGAAATTAACCATTAATTTCCATTAATTTTAATTGAATGATAATCACAAGGTTCATGACCAAGTATGCGATTTCCAGCAGTGACCCCTGCTTACTAAAATTAGCATTTCAATCAATTTACATCCAAATTAAGTAAAAAAGGTTTCCAAAGTTTGTTAATTTGATTTACAACAGATCCCGAGTGATTAGCACACATTTCTAGGTGTTTCAAAATAGTAACTAACTCTTTAATTACGTCAAGATTCACTATCCCAAAAATAACAGATATATATTCATTAAAATGATCATAACTTGAGTTATCGAATTCCAAATTATGCAAACTCAAATCCCACGGTTTCCATAATTAATGAGGAACATTATTCAAGTGATAATTTCGTGTTTAAATATTTTAAACAAGGCTGAAAATATTTACAAATATGGCTGCGAAAATGAATTACGATAACATTTTCACAATCCCTAATGAACCCAAGTATTCCTATGTATATGGATCGCATCCACAACCTCTAACCTGGCTCTGATACTACTTGAAGGATATGGGAAAATCCTTAAGAGCATCAAGGAAGTGTGAGGATCATATCGAATGCGATCGGGGGGCGACTAGTCATACTAGTGGCTCGAGGCAGCGGAATTTAAAAATTTTAATGCGATGAAACCACATGATCCAAGAACACTTCTCAGACCATTTTATCTAAACCACAAACAAGTATTTGGTTTACCTTATGAAGTATGGTTGTGATCGAGTCTCTAAATGAAGAGGCCTCCTGTCTCAAGTCTGATCCGACGGAGGAGACGCTTGCGAGCGCGTTGATGAGACGTGTGCTCCTCGCAATCCATATTGATGATCGAAGCGACAAATCTCCTAGTCTCATCACATGAGATCCAACGTCTTCTTCACGAGGGAGGCGCTCTGAAGGAGACTTAAATCCATGAGTAGATGATCAGGCAGCATAACGACGATGCTGTGATGATGGCGACTCTCTAGGGCTCCATGGTGGACGACCACAATGAAAGGGAGAGAGAGAACTCTTGGCGTGTAAAGTGAGAGAGGAGAGAGCATTTGATTTGTAACTTGAAGCGCAAGGAATGCCTCTTCTTATATAGGATTTTGGGAATCCATGGATCTCAATCCATGGATACACAAAATCAATGGATGGGATTGATTTGTGTTTCTTTAAATGGCCATGATGTTGTTGTAAAAACACAACAACTATTAATTTAATTCAAATTAATATAAATTGATAAATCAATATAAATTAAATTCAAATCAAATTAATTGACTAGTCTTGGAGATAATGAGAAGATTGGCCACATACCCTAAAAAAGGGGAGGGGGGATGCCCACCCTTTTTTGAGATGGAATAGGTCTATTTCCTCAATATCTCATGAGATTTCATTATCTCATGAGATCTCATTATCTCATGATATCTCCAAGATTTACAAAAACATTTGTTGTAAATTATTTTACAAAAATAATTCATAATTTTCTTGTGAATATTGCAATCATGCCATTAGAAAAATGTGAACTACATTCACATCGCAAAAAAAATGTAAATTATATTTTCAATTAATCATCCAATGTGAATCCAATTCACATCAATAATTAATCAATAAATATAAATCACAATAGGCTCTCTCTGATATATTATAAATCACATTTATAATATATCTGATTAATAGGGATAGTGCTATCCACATTATTCATATCCATGATAATTGAATCATATTTAATCATCTTGGATCTCTATTCTCTTGTGCCCAAATAATATGGATCACATTCATATCATTCATATCTTTTGATAATTAAATCACATTTAATTATCTCAGATAACTCTCCTTATAATATGAATCAAATTCATATTATTCATGATAATTAAATCACATTTAATTATCTATTTTCTCAATGCTCGGATACATATATCAACAATGAAATTATTCTTGAACTCTTTCAAGAATAATGCGCTTTCTCTGCGGATACTTCGAGAGAAGGACATGATGATTGTATTGTTCGACGTATAGTGACTTGGATATTGAGATCACATCTCCAATCCAGATTTTGTGGACCTCTCGTAGATGCTTGATTAAATCAAGACCGCAAATCTAATCTTCTCATTACATCCGAATCACATTCAGATCATTGTCCAACATTTGGACTAAGATCAGATTACTTTTCTACGAGAGGAGTCGCTAAAATCTGGAGCTGTTTCATCACTCCCTCGGAATGGAAGTGTCATGGTTATACAATCATTTATGATCACATCACCCTCAGGTATTCCTAATACTTGTACATCCTGCATACTGGAAGACACAGAACAAACCCGAAGTTTTAGATCTCTTTTAGACTGTCTCCTTCAGGCTTTTATCATTAAGTTTCTCATTTGATCATGGGGATTTAGTATCGATCACATACTTTTCAAAAGCATATATCATACCCAAGTGTTGATCATATACTTTCCAAAAGTATATCAAACCTACAAATTCAGTCAAGCTTCCAAAGCGAGATGACCGTGTACAAAATTTGATCTTCCCAATATTTCATGAGTGAGCTCATGTCTTCCAGTTCAGTAAATGAACCTGTATGTTCCCTTTGAGAGATCATATTACTCATATGCCCTTGCATGTACACCAGCATGCCGGTGTATATACCTTGGTTAGGTCATCAACCTATTGGTATGCCAAATGTACATACTCAGACATATAGTAACACGTATGTCTCCAGTCAGAGGATGCGTGCCTATATCATGAGAGCATACAACATAGGACTTTGGTTATCTCAATCTCGTTAAGTCAACTCTTTGACCTAACTTATCTAACACCTCCGAATCTCTATTCCTATGTAGAGAACCTTGATCAAGAGGTCAGTTAGGTTATCAACCTTTAGAGAAAGGATTGCCATTTCCTTCTCAGGCTGGAGATCCTCTCTTAACAATCATTTGATAGTGCTTGATGAGTCCTCAATCTAACTCTTTAGATATTCATCCAAGCACTAGCCTCTATGATTAAATAATTGAATCAACATCTGTATGATCGTCAAGATGGCCATGGTACATAACCCTAATTGTACTAAGGGACCTATTATGCAAATTAGTTATTCTTCATTTCAGATCATGGAATGATATTTGAAATAACATTTATTTCATAATGGCTCGCCATGGGCTCGCATGTCCAACACCGACTTCTATTTTCTTTTCTTTTTCACTCTCTTACGCTTAGCCCGAGGTACGACTTCTCCGTCCTTCTTGTGCTATGAGGACATAACACCCGCTAATTATAGGGTGTGTGTGTGTATACTTTGTATATATTTTACCCATAGCTTGTACTTTCACGTAAGTCTATATTTTATTTACCGGGTGGATAACAATCGTGTGAAAAAATAGAAAATGCAGCTAACACTGTTGTGTCAAATCATGTATGCAACAAAAATTTTGAAAATTAGCTTCTTATTCCTTTTGCATAGAAATCTTGCATTGAAAATCTCTAAAAAAATATTTTACACTCTTGCACTTCATTCAACATATCAATTATCCGTGCATTCTTTAGTTAGATGTATCCCTGACACTTACACACAAGACTTGAGAAGTTCAAGGATACTTGGTTTATGAGATTCTAAGATTCAGAGTTAACCAGCCTTAGTCATTAGGGACTACAACATAATTATTCTCAATTCCCTAGTTTAAAAGATGTGTGTGGTATATTGCATACTCGGTCTCTTCCTTAAAGAATATGATCAACATCTCACATGCATAACTTCAGTTATGATGAGATGAGTTGGGATTTCTCTCGAGGAACCTAAATTTTTTGATGCTCAAGGATGGGATAAAATCGATGAAGGCTTCATGAAACCTGAGTGTCAACACTTTCAGCCAGTATGAGAACATGGTTCTTATACTAATCTCTTGATATTAACCTATGTTCTGGTGTGTGATGAAACTAAATAATTGTTGATCAATGTGCACCAACTTGATAAAAATAGTGGAGCTAGTCAACCATCAAATAAATCTCAAGAGAGGTTCTCTCATAAAAAGCTCTCTCATTACAATTACAAATACAAAAAGCTTCCATCAAAGACGAGTGCTCCCAACTTTTTCAAAATGTCCACTTGGACCAAAGATATTAGGATCAGGAGTCGATCTAGAACCAAAAAAGGTCTCTGCATCATATAGTGATACAAGACTGGGTGTCGAATGTACGATAGGTACTCAAAAAAGACATACCCTGGTGTACTCCCAAGAAAACAAGTGCAGACGACTCCGAACTCTCTTGAAGGACGCACTGGTCAACAACCTAAAATACATGCGTTGAGTTAATAAGGCACTTGAGAGGATCCATGTTCCAATGAGAGGGAGAGAAGAAAATTATACAAACCTATGCCCTCAATCAACCGGTCGTCTATCTACACTTTTAAGACTGGAAACTAAAGAGACGGTGGATTGTATGTAAGAACTTATTTATTCCCTATGTGTTGAGGATTGGGTTTTTAGGAGAGTCTCTTGGATTGGAACCTTGGTGACATTTTGACTCTACTCTTGTGACTGTAGTCCATACTTAAATGTCACATCCTTACAATATATGTAAAAGATAGTCTCAAAACTAGAGAAGTTGGATACCTTTCGACTAAAGCTTGGTTCAGCTCAGAATGTTGGGATCTCTAAAATCGAGAGTTCTTCAACAGATCAAGTCTTGTATTCCACATGCACAATCAGGGGTTGATCCGACTAAATCATTCATTCCCTAGTTGCTCAAGGACGAGTATGGTTTAAGTATAGGGGGTTGATGAATCCGCGATTCATCAATCTAAAAGAGGATAATTAATTTCAGTTACCCAAAATTCATTGGAATTTAATCATCTAAATTACATAATTATCATTCATGCACGTGTAAATAATATTCATATTTTATCATTCATCATTACATCAAATGAGGAGCCAAGAATCCAGTGTACAATTGACCAGTAAAACAAATAAATTCATTGTTTTGTAATGATTTTATCTTACTCTAAATTACATGAAACCAACTCCATTATGTACATATTACTAAACTTAATCCATGAAAAATCCTAAAAATATTGTTAACTTGTACATATGCAAAATAATCTCACACCCTAATTTTATGATAGACATACAAAAACGCTGATATCTCTCTCATACAATGCCCAAATGAACTCTATTCACTTTTGAATTAATGTACGTTCAAATATCTACAAATCAAGACTAAATTTAAAAGAATCAAAGTCCATTTGTGAAAATTGGGTTTTGGGACCTAACTGCACATTTTACATATTTGGTGATTTTGACTTATCATTTCATGTGCATATTTCACTCATTTTGATTATTTCCTTTTTCATTTTTAATTTATTCTTTTTTTGATAAATGACACAAAAATCAAAATTAAAAATTTAGAAAAGTAATGAAAATGACATGTTCTGACTTAAGCTTACTCACTCAATCCATTTGTACATAATTAACTTCCCTAAATTTTCTGAATTATTTGAAACCCAGAAAAATTCTAAAAAAAATACATCTTAGTCCACTGTATTATTTCTTAGCATGCTTGATTTTTGTATGCATTTATTTATCATCAGAAAAATCAAATAACAATATCAAAGCTAAAAATTTATATTTTACATACATAGAATATCACAAAAAATGCACATTCTTCATTCTTCATTTTATTTGCATAGGAGTCCTTCATGAACCGTGTATGTCATAATTAGATGCACAATTTTCATTTTGATCATTTTTCCATCCGAGTCCATTTTCTATTTTTAATTGATTTATTTCTGCATTTTAAGTCTTGGTCAATGCATGGTCAACAGTCAATGCACGACGTGGCACACATTCACTGGGCCACTTGGCCCCCAGTTAACCATCCCTCCTTTGTTTCTCTCTCGTCACGTGCATCACACATGATGCCACTTCACCCCTACCTCATGTGCGTTGCACGTGACTCCCTTCAACGACCACCTCACATCCCTGTACGTGAGGTCTTCTTCCTCACTCTGACCTTGCACCTTTCCGAAACCCAAACGACCTCACGTCGGTTGACCCCGCCATATCCTATCCTCTTCTAGCTGGTGAAACTCCATCACCCTCTCCAACAACCCATTGCCGCCATCTCTAGCGATAACCTTCCAAATGGTCATCTTCTTCAATTAACCTCTTTATCCTCTCCCTTCTCCTTTATCTCCTACCAATAGCCGAACCCACCTCCATTTTCTTCAGCTACAACCTGTTCCCTTAACTCCTCCATCTCTCGCAAGAACCTTTATCCCCTAATCTCTTCCCAATGACTGAAATCCCCAATCCTCTCTATTCCCCCAAGTTAATCCTGCCGACGACGACCTCCTAGATTATCCGCTAGTACAGTGCATGTGGGGGGCTCCAGGGTCTTTAACCAGCAGTGACAATGCCATTTTGAGTACCTTTTCTCCGACGAACCTTCCCCGAGTAACGACATGATCTGAAGCATCTTGCTTCATCGCAACCGGTTCCCACTGATGCCTCTGCTATGGCTTTGACCGTCGAGTTTTGATCCTATTCCAGATACCCACCTTCCAACTCCCCCTTTAATTTTCTTCTGCTTCTATCTCCCCTCTCTCTATTCTCCACCTCCACATCTCCGTTCAGACCTGTCTCTACCACCTTGCTCCTTGCATTACAGCCTGAAGCCACCGCCCAATCGTTATCCTCTGATTCATCCTCATCTACTCCACATAATCACATCGAATCCCCGTTCCTCTGCCCCTTCACATTTCACCACCCACCCACTGATTTCTAGGGCGTGCACAACAACACCTCCGCTCGTAGACTCTCTACTCCTGCTCATCAAAGCCTCGCCATTGCTTTCAAGCCAGCAGGGCCCCAGCTTCGCCCCACCAGAGACACCCTTCCACACCACAACCTCGAAGTCCACGCTCCTCCGCCCATCGAAGCTTCTGCCCCGATGACCCACGGCCGTGTGTCGGCCAAGAGGAAGGAGCATGATCGCATCAACCACCCTCTGTCCTCATGGCCTTCGTGAAGCAAGAGAAGCATCCCCAAGACTGACCTACAACAACCCTTGGATCAATTCCAAGGTCTCATCTCAACTGTTGGAATGCCCCAAATTAGGGTCATCAGATCGTGCCTCATCGAAAGATTGAATCTACCCCGGGCCTGCCATCCATGCCAGGCACTTCAAGGCTGAGCGGATCAACCCGAAGTTGATACGTGGCGGCTCATGATCAATCCGTCGTCTGAGCTTGACACCTCCACGCTTCTCGTACATGAGTGCGTGGTAAATAGCAGCCACACCCTCGACTTTATTATAATATCTCAAGAGCCTAGGTAACCCGTGCCACATGCCACGAGGGTAAATTACGAGGAAATCCATCCGAATTTGGGAAATAGTAGAGATTCCTCCAAGAGGTCTGATTTGTTAACTTTTTATTTAGTTTTATACAAAAAGGTACATGTGACTTTGTTTATTCATTTCTTGAACAATATTTATCGAATTTTTGCATTTGTAGTGTCGTTTTGATCCTCTTCTCATTGTATTTCATATAATAGATCTAGAATTCATTTTTTAAGATGTTCTTTGACTTAAATAAATTGATGATGTTTATTCGAGAATTGTGAGCATGATTACTCATGAACTTTGATTTCATTGCTCAATTCATGGGGATTAATTCCAGGAAATTAATTATTTATTAATTGAATAATTATTTGTTGTGATCGTAGGGGCTTGTGCTTAATTGCTTGCTTGCTTGATCTTGGGATCGACTGCTCCACATTCACTTTCAGCCTTCCATCAGCCTTTCATTAAATCATTGCCTCAATTTTTAAAAATCAATGAAAAATTGTACTTATTCCTCTCATCATATAGCATAACATTATTTTTCCTAAAGTAAAAATCATTTTAAAAAGCCATGCATCGTATTTCTCTTCACAATTAATTACATCTTTTTATTAAAGCCGTTCACTAATTTGATAGACTTAACCTAGGTTGTTCCTTTGCCTCCTTGAGCCGACCCTAGAACTTGCTCAAGTTTAATAAACATAGAATCACATCGCTTAATTGATTCATTAATTTGTGTGGTTTAATTTCTTGATTGATCCCTATTTACAGACTACAACACATATACAACTCTTAATTTGCAAGAATTAAATCTAGGGTTTTTGGGAATCATCAGATGATGCCGTTGTCGGGGAGGCAAACAACTTAGATTTTTGTCTAGAAAATTTAATGTTAGGTTTTCCACATATCCGGGTAGTCTGATCCTCGAACCTTGCCACTGTACATTTTCCATTTACTTTCCAGTATTTATTTCTTTTTCAACATATATTTTCTATTCTTTATTTTTGACTAATTTTTGTGTCAACACTTTTACATTTTCTCCCTTATTTTTGTGCGAGGTACCCTACTGAAGTGGAGCCGTTTTTCTAGAAACTGATGCATCTTTACAACCCACTAAAAAGCCACATAAAAATTATGACCGAGTCGAGTCACGAGAGAGTGTAAAGTCTATGATTTATTTTCAGTATTTTAAATTTTTATTATTTGTATTTAATTGTCTATTTATAGTGGTTTCCATTTGGAATCTCGTGTGTGTTAACAAGACTTGGACTTTTTCTGTGGTGTGTTGGACCTATTTCATTCTCTGGTGAGGGTGGGGAATGACTTGAGTGGTTCGTAGGTTAGACCTGCACTGCAGATATTAGAGCTATTAGGTTTATTTTGCTTGTGCTTGTATAACTTAAGACCACACTAATGAGATGCACCTTAGATCGTTCCACTTAGTCAAAATTCAAATCCATTTCTTCCAAGTTAATAGAACTGTCTGCTAGGAGCGGTTTTGTCGGCTTGCACTTCATATATATTAAAATTCAATTCTTATATTGCATCCCATATGGAGATTGTGAGGAAGCACTGTAAGTCTTCTATCTGAGCATACATCACTATTTTTTCACGTACATTGTCTTTTCTTGATTTCCCCTCTTGTTTTGTCACTTAATATCTAAAGGAAATTAGGATTGGACGGTAGACATGTATTTTCTGCTCACCTAAAAATTTAGTGATCACGAATTAAAATCGGGGCTACTAAACAAGGTCGACTTAATTAAACCCATAAAATCAAGAATTTTTGCAAGAGAGCAACCCCATCCTTGGATTCAGATACATTTCAAGATATACCAACATCCTGACAGAGTGAGGCACGACCCATTAGGATTAGGGCCCAAACCCAGCATGAATACTAACTTGTTTATCACCTAGATTAACGAAGTACCAACGCTTCTATCATACGTGGATGAGTAGGGCTGGGTCAACAATGGTGTTCTCGCTTTGTGTAGAGCACCAACCCATTCTGAAGTACTGAGCTTAGGCCAAGCTCACACGGGGGTGTCTGTTTCATCATCTCACGTCCGAGTAGTGCCTAGCACGATCATGGGTGATTCTGTCTCGAGCTTGGTCCGAAGTACTTGATCTGACAATATCAGCTTCCTCTCTCTACTTCTTTGGCTGAGTAGTGAAACCATATCTCATAACAAGGACCTTAAAAAGTGTAGGCTATAGGTTACAAAGGAGGACAAGTACGGGATACTTTTCTGGCAGTACTCACACTCCTATAGGTCTAGCCGCTAAGGACTCGCTACAAGATTGAATTATCACCAATTTAAAATTGAAAAGATAAATTGGTCGGACTCTTGCGACCTTCACTGTTTGAGTTGGTGAAATTGGGGTTTATATTGTGTTTGTATTGTGTGCGTAGATCAAGATCAGACATCAAATACTACACAAGATTAAAGTCGGATAATTGTATCTCTTTCTTCTATTAACACTTGCAATCAGTTGCACATGTTTTAGAAGACTTGGAAACTTGATCTTAAGGTTAATAGTCATACACATGGGAGTTGATGCAAATGTTGCGACAATCTGCGTTGGATATATAGAGTGCATATTTTTAGTGGGAGAGCCCTTAGTCTTAGAGAATGTATCCATGACCTAGATATTAGAATAGATTCATTGTTTATTTCTAAATTTGTTGGAAATAAATATACATTTTGGAATAGACCTATCATAAAAAGTTGTGATGGATGTATTTCAGATAGTAATCTAATATGTAGAAGACTCTACTAAATTAGGATAATAATGGATGGTTCGTTAATATTTCTAATACTAAATATTACATCTTAAAAGATCAATAGAAAGATGATGATCATTTAATAATGATCTAGCATCATGACTTGGAGATAAGTATGTTGATGAGCTTAGACTATTAAGAGATAGAACTTTAAGTTGTCTACCTTACATACTTGTGAATATTATATTCAAAGTAAAATGCTCGATGCACCCTTCTTTGGGAATGGTGTAAGACACATAAGTATTCTAGATCTCATACATATTGATGTATGTGAAATATCTATACCATTATAAACATTGATGATATGTGATATCCATTGATGATTATATGTGGTATGGGATATCTTCCTTTCTTATTAGAAACCTTTGAAATGTTCAAAGATTTCAAACATTTGATTTAGAACTAAAGTTATAAGGAAGATGAATAAAATTCAATCTATCCACAGTAGCCAGTACCTATTAGATGAATTTACTGAAACTTTATAGAGAAAGGAATATCATTCCTATCTTACTCCTCCTTATATACCTCAACTCAATAGAGGTGTAGGTAGATGCAATTGGACCATGTGAGACATGATTTGATCAACAATGAGTCTTACATAATCACATCTTAGTTTCCAAGTATATGTAGTAGAGACTACAACATATATCCTTAATAAAATTCCAAACAAGTATTTGCCTAAAACCCCTCATTAGTTATGGTTTGGAACCAAGCCCAGTGTTAGAGACTTGAGGATTTAGGGTTGCTTTGTCCATGGCATAACATGGATACAATTAAGCTAGAATCTACCACCGAAGGGTGATACGTCATTAGGATTATAGAGGAAGGTATTGGATATCTACTTTATGTCCTTGAGATTCTTAAAAGATTTCATCTTTGAGAATATGATTCTTAGAGGATGATTTCTTTAAGAATCAAGATAAAATGAAGTAAAGGTACTCATTGAATCCTAAGAAGTTAACGAGGCTCCTAAAATTGGAAACTAAAAATACAATTAAAGATGAAACACTCATACCTCTTTAAATAAGTTTGAGGGTAGTAAGACCACCTAGAGGGTATGAATTTCATGTGTCAAAGAAATATGAAAATGATCGAACTTCATATGATAAAGCTTTTGAAGATCATGACATGGAAGGATGGATGTTAGAAATAAAGTCTAAAGTAGACTTTATGTACAAGTGTTGTGTATGGATCCTCGAGGATCCACCTATAGGGTGATACCTATTTGGCGTAAATCGATATTCAAGAGAAAGGGAGAATCTGATGAGAAGGTATAGACCTTCAACGCACATCTCGTAGCCAAGAGCTGCACATGGAGAGAAGACGTCGCATGCAATGAGACTTGCTCTCTATTAACCATTATTATACCCATCAAGACGTTGCTAAAGACAATTACACAACTTGGTTGCAACATCTAAAAGATGGAAGTCAAGATTGCATTCCTCTATGAATACGTCAACTAGGATATTCATATGAAGTAGCCCCAGGGCTTCATAATTGAGGAAGACAAGGTGTGCGAGCCGAGAACTCTATCTATGGGCGTAAACAAGCTTCTTATAGTCGGAACAATAAATTTAATGAAATTAGAAAGGTTATGATTTCAAGCAGAATATTAGTGAACCATATGAAGCTTAGTGCGAGTATCATTGTATTTATCATGCTAAATGTAGAAAAAATCCTAATCATATGGAATGATATAATGATGATAATAAGTGTTTTATAATTTGGTTGTTCCATACCTTGAGATGTAAGATCTCAATGATACCTCTTACATCTTAGTTCTGAAGTTGTTCAGAAATAAAGAGAAGAGGGTATTAGGGTTGTCACATTAGTGGTACATATTGGACATATTCCACTTTGGAAAGTTCCAAGGAAGGCTTCTTTTCTTTAAGATGTGGTGCTAAACTATTTCAAGGGATAACAACTCGAAGTGTTGATGATTTGAATGCTAAAGCTGCTTGGCATTGTGCATCGGTTATGGAAGCTTGGTGTATACTAGATGTGTACAAGAGTCATATGTCTGCCATGTAATGGGAGTAGACTATTACCAATCCTAATATGGAGATAAACACTTAGCTGCAGTACTTACAACAACTTCAAAGATAACAAGACTTTAGTGATATTGATCTCAAAGTCTTATCTTTACGAACTTAAGACTTATAGATATTGATCTAAAATGTCTTACCTACAGATACCTTACCAGACTTAAGATCGTGTCTTAGTCTAAGGGCGTGGAGATTTCAATACATAAGGATATTGTGACTAGTATAAACTTCTTGATGATTATAATAATTGTTGAGTTGTAGTATCGAAGGCACTAGGACTGCTGATGATTACATTATATACTAGTATAACATGCTCAAATTATGCAAAGTACAATATTAATCTTTGATGTGTAAACTCCAAATTAACACAATTTGCATCATATACACATAGCAGATAAAATCATTATAAAATCAACAAATCATCTGAAGAAAATATCCTCACAAATCTCTATTCACATTTAAAGATCATATTCTAAACTGAGATTAACTATAATCTACAAAATTCAGATTTATTGTTATCAGAGAGAATGAAGAATTATAGGGTATACTTAAATAACATTAAATCTAACAACATCCAACACATTTCACTTTACGTTTTGTTGGAAAGAAAAGAGGAGGGGGGTTTGTGTAAAAGTCTCATTCTTTATTCTCATAAATAGAGCCACCAACTTTATCTCCTTCCCAAGCAAAGTAGCCGTCCTCACTCATCCTTCCCCATGCAAAAGAATTAATTCTTCATGCATTAATAATGATACTATGTCTTTATTTGCATGGGATGTTAACAAGACTTTAGAGATATTGATCTCAAAGTCTTATCTTTACGAACTTAAGACTTATAGATATTGATCTAAAATGTATTACCTACATATACTTTACCAGACTTAAGATTGTGTCTTAGTCTAAGGGCGTGGAGATTTCAATACATAAGGATATTGTGACTAGTATAAACTTCTTGATGATTATAATAATTGTTGAGTTGTAGTATCGAAGGCACTGATGATTACATTATATACTAGTATAACATGCTCATATTATGTGAAGTACAATATTAATCTTTGATGTGTAAACTCCAAATTAATACAATTTGCATCATATACACATAGCAGATAAAATCATCATAAAATCAACAAATCATCTGCAGAAAATATCCTCACAAATCTCTATTCACATTTAAAGATCATATTCTAAACTGAGATTAATTATCATCTACAAAATTCAGATTTATTGTTATCAGAGAGAATGAAGAATTATTGGGTACACTTATATAACATTAAATCTAACAACATCCAATACATTTCACTTTACTTTTTGTTGGAAAGAAAAGAGGAGGAGGTTTGTGTAAAAGTCTCATTCTTTATTCTCATAAATAGAGCCACCAACTTTATCTCCTTCCCAAGTAAAGTAGCCGTCCTCACTCATCCTTCCCCATGCAAAAGAATTAATTCTTCATGTCCCTATGCACTCTCCCTCTCATCTCTCATTCTCCCCTCACGCACCATACTCTCTCTCTCTCTCTCTCGTTTTTTATGCAGGAACAAGGATAGCCCCAACAACCTCCAGCTACTTCTCCTCCTCCTCGCGGGTCTCCTCCAGTCCGCAACAACCCGTGCATCCACTAGCACGACCATCTCCTCCGGTGCATCCATCGCTTCTCTCGTGCACGGTTGTGCACCACTCTAGCCGTGCACCACCTGTTGTGCGCCCCCTATCCTCCTCGCGGTTCACTCTAGCCGTGCACCTTCACGGCAGCTCCAGCTCACAGCCACCACGCACCAGCGTTCGTCCAGCAACCAGCATACGCGCAATCAACTCTAGCGTGTTATCTTCTAGCGACCAGCAACATCCCGTCACTCGTGCGACGACAATTTTTTGTGCGGTGTTCCTCTCCCCATATAGCAGCTCGCGCGTCCATGATAGTCGTTGTCGCCATCGTCATCTGGATAGAGAAGCATTTCCTTTCTTATTTTTATATCTCTCATGCATTTTGTTATATTAGTTGCTCTTGTTTAAGATGGAAACAACTTGTTTGGTAATGTCTTTTATTTACTATAGTTTGTTTTTAATATGTATTACAACTCTCAAATATTTTATTACATTTTGAAATGTTGCAAGTAATCCTCAATTCATCCTTATTAAGTTGCGAGTTAAACCTCATTCCTTCACTTAGTTGCACTCACATCCATATTTAGTCAATCTAAGCTCTTGGAAATACTTTCTCCGTAGATCGCAATTTTCCATCATCTGTCTTTCGTCGCAAAGGATCTAAGATTTGATTTAAGTTTGAAAGAGAACAAATATCACATATTTTCTTGGTCCCTGTGGATTCGATCCTCTACTTGCCGTATACTTTTTGCATATTTTCATCATGCTTGTAGTTGTAATATTATTTGTTTGATTGCGTTTTTTCGTGAAACAACAACGACGTGGTAAAACCAACTTTTTAAACCGCGTAAAATCGCTTCAATATTTTGGCACCGTTGCCGGGGACTAGGTAACATTTGCAATTTTTTCTTCATTCCTAACTTATTTTCTATATTCTAATCCGTGCAATTTTTTTATTTCAGGTACTTGAACTCCGAAAAAGAAAAAATGAAGATCCATGCATTTTTTAGCGAACTTGTAATTTGTTTTAGGTAGAAAATTTTTGTAATCTGAATTTCTTCCCTCCCTTCTCGGAAAAGCTCGCCATCAGCAGGACAAAACATTACAGATTTAGCGCAAGAAGTGCATGCACTGTGAGCTTTCTTTTTCTCTTAGGCATCTTAGGCTTTTAAAAATTTTTGCATTTGTTTGTGCTCCGAACTTAAACCGAAAAAAATTTAAAAAATACTTCTTCTTTGCATCATCTCTGTGGTCTTCTCCCTCTACTCACCTAAAAAGACCACCAAAACGTGTTTTATCATGCTAAAAAAGATAAGCTTGAAAGACCATTGCAGTGGCCCGAGCAGAAAGCAGACAAAATTCCTGAATGCTTGTTTTGATGCACATGTATGACACAAAAATCACGAGCACATATAACCCTTGGATAGATACAAAAATCCCTGGTGCTATGTGGGATTGCAGAGAAAAATCGTAACTCCTCGATGCGTTGGGCACATGTTCTTGTGGGAAGAAGGAGATCCTCGATCTGAGTACCGCATCCTGGATCCCCCAGTTTATCACAATCTTCCACACCCACCTCTTCATTAAGGATTCTTAATTCTCTGATAACATTTGTTGAATCAATAAATTAAAATCGAAAAGATAACCGCTTCCGCGGTAATTTGTGTTGAGTTGGTGAATCAACAAATTGTTTTGTGTTAATCTGTTGTGTAATTGTCTGTACTTGATAATCTTTATTCATGGAAAAAAATTCAAGTTATGCTCAATGAGATGCACGAGAAAACGAGGCTGAATCGGGCTATTGCATTGAATTATTGGAGGATAGGAAACGATCTTCTCAACCCATTGATCCACCTTTTTTATTACCGATTGAGCATGGGATTGATGAAATAGTGCATCTAGTGAAAAAATATCAAGAACATGAACACAAAATGAACGAGTTATCAAATCAAACGTCAAAACCACCCCATGATGACCCTATATTAGAGGAATTTCTTGCTTTACCTTCTCCCGCATGCCATTCCTTTGTCTCTTCCAAGCCACTTTCACATGCAGAACACTCATCCATTTCAGATACTGGACTAATATCTGATTCTTTAAGAAATCACTCATTCTCCTTACCCCTATCACCGCCCCATGAAAGTGACTCAACATACTCTTCATGAATTAGCTATCCAAATCCAACAAAACCAGGGAGCACTTATGGATGAGTGTAATAAGATGCATGAGAATGTTAGTAAACAACTTTTGGAAATTCGTGCTCACTTGATGAATAGGCCAAATAGTTTGACGGGTGAATGCAATATATCTCAACAATATTTTGAGAAACATCAAGAAAAGAAAATTGAGGATTTCAGACACTCAAGGGAAGAAGAAAAATGGGTCCCAATATCAGTGAACCAAACAATGATACTTACTTTTGATGAACTAGATGTGAGATGTGTAGAAGAAGAATTTATTGATGAAATAGTGTCATCTCCATGTCTCCTCAAACCCAGATCGACGACATTTTATGATATCCCCATCTTCACTCCTCTTGTGTCAAACCATGTATTAATCGAGATGCCCAGTGATTTAATAGATGAATGTTGTCTCTTGGAAAGACTCGAACACTTTGAATATGAAACTTCATTTTGTGATCTTGAGGGGCGTCTTATAGAATATGACTCTATGGATGAAATTGAGGAGGAATGTGATATAATTTTGGCATTCATCAATCATGTTGATCAGAATGATTTTGGAGAGTATAATAAGGACATTTTTGAAATTGAGATCACACCCTTAATACAACTCGATCACGACCCACTCTTGATGGATACATGTATTAATGATGGCATCGATCTTTCCTTGGACTATTTTGAAGGTTATGAACATCAGTCTACTAATGATATCGATTGGTCTGAGATAATAGTTGAATTTGAGGATAGTATTGGTATTGACTACAACAAAGAAATTGAGGAAGATCTGATGTTTTATGTTAATTCTGTATGTGATTTTATGACTAATGAAAAAAGTCCAAGCTTAGAGTTTGAATATGAGGACATAGTAGACAATGAATTGACTTCTTCATGCACCAAGACTCTCTTCCAACCAACACATGATTACATGTTGAAGATCTTTTATGACGACCCTTTCAAAGATGAGTTTTCCCACTCCATTACCTTCACCATTGAGAAAGAAGATCCACTCAATTCGGTTGATGACTATAAGAATACATCTTCTACTACTGAGTCAGAATCTGATCAGAATGATTTTTTAGTCTCTGATCCTTTTTGGAATGAAACTGAAGAACTACTCAAAACATTCGAAGACAATCATCCAATCATTCATGCGACTCAGCCTTTGCCAAACCCGACCTCTATTGTCATACCTCCTAATTCAATAGCCAACACTCCCCTGCTCCTGACCTTTGAATACCCAAATCATCTTTTTGGGAGAGAATCACCCTCGTGGCTCAAGTAGAGAACTGAAATGAAATTCACAGTAGATGCCACCGAAAATAGCCATGATGATTATTTGAGGGAAAATGACGATTTATCACAATATATGTTGGAGGATCACATGTTTATAACCACTCAACCTTCTTTGATGTAAGAATCAATTCTTGGTCACTTGGAGCTTGACTTCAACCCATCAAACCAACTTCCGGTCCATGAGCCCTTCACCAGTCCACCCATTTCCCTCCCATCACATCCAACCCAAGATCAAACTGATTCATTTCTCATTCCGATTCATCAACCGATTAATGTCTTCACCGTATTAATGAGAGCACACACGTATCGAATTCATCAACCACACTCTCACATCTGGGTCAGGATATCCGTATCATATCAAGAGTTTCATTTGGGTTTTCTGAATACAGCTTCTGCACTCACACGCAACACTGGATACTCTTGATAAACTGAATCGTCGAGTTGGGACGTTAAACCAACAACATTTTGTGGGTCCACACCCATATATATCTTTTCCTTTCTTTGTATCCTCCTCTTTACTGCATTGCATTAGATAAGTATGGGGGTACACCTCTTTACAGAAAAACAAAAACACAAAAACACAAAAATACTTTTCACATCACTCACCCCTTCTTTTGGTCCTCCTATTACACTTTGTCTTCACCATGAGGACATGGTTTCTGATAAGTTTGAGGGGGTGTGTCTATGTAATTTTAAAAAATACATACTTTTCAAAACAAAAAAAAATCTTTAAAAATTTTGCAAAATTTCCCAAAAAAATATTTTCAAAAAGCAAGAAAACCACCCAAAAAAACGTCCTTCCTAGTTTTATCCTATCTTTTGAGAAATTAGCTCTTCGTTGCATATATCTTAGACTGAGGCTGAGTTGACCTTAATCCACTTAACTTCATTAGAATTTCACTAGGCATGAGTTTTTAAGCTTTCTTCAGGTCCATATGGACTTTATTCTCTCAGTTCCACTAACTCTATTGGTGAATGAACTTCTACATCTAACTAGATCACCTGAGCAACTAGTAGCACTCTTAAACTCTTCAGTAGATATTAAACAACTACACATTGCAATTAGCTTAATTGAGTTGAGTTTATGAGATACAATTACAATCTAGTTGAGGTGAGGAGTTGTCCTCTTGGTTGTGCCAATGCCTGAACCTTATCTATAGCTAATGAAGGAATTTGACTCAGGGGCAACGTGATCTCTCTAGTCTAAGTTGGTCAGCAAATAAGCCAGTATCATGCATCCAAAGTCAATATTAAGCCGATACTACCTGTTGATGCCAAACCCATGACAAAAACACCACAAAAAGGCATATCGCAATACAAATGCCAAAAACCACCAATCATGCAAAGATGTGAGAAGCAAAAGCAATGAAAGACGACCACCGAATAACCCTCTTCCACCAAAAAGCCATGGTAGTAGCCCAATGATGCTACCTAAATTCTTAAAAGAGCCCCAGGGTTATGCTCTGCAAAAGGAAAAGAATGAGAGCAACGGACCAAAGCGATCTACGGAAAACCCAAAAAATTAAGTCCCATTCTCCAATAAACTATGACCTATTTTTTCTATGCTGACATACTTGGGTGAAAAGAGAATATGCCTGAATTCGGGTGAGGACTGAGTCTATATGTGTAGAGAATCATTCGTTACCTCGATAGATTGTGTTGATAGCTCGTTCTCTTGACTCACGAAAGCTAAACTTTCACTAACACTGTTTACATCCATTCAAGGTCAAAAGAGAATACTTGTTTCTAAGGGATGAGCTGACCTGATCGACCTTCTGAAACCATGTCTGATTTTGTTGGAACTGAGAGGCTGTTAAAACTACAAAACTCGAGTCAAGTCGACAATTTGAACAAATCATTAATCCATGGGTCGACTCTACTGAAGTTTGTGAATTTGTGTGGTTAGGATATGAAAACTCGAGACTTTGTGGGTATGTCTGCTGCAAACCCTCACCAAACCTATCTTGGGTATTTACCCTATCTTTCATTATTACTTATCTTATTCTTGATCAGGACTAGCAAGATTTAAGTATGGGGGTGTGATGATTGCATTATATACTAGTATACCATGCTCAAATTATGTGAAGTACAATATTAATCTTTGATGTGTAAACTCCAAATTAACACAATTTGCATCATATACACATAGCAGATAAAATCATCATAAAATCAACAAATCATCTGAAGAAAATATCCTCACAAATCTCTATTCACATTTAAAGATCATATTCTAAACTGAGATTATTTATCATCTACAAAATTCAGATTTATTTTATCAGAGAGAATGAAGAATTATTGGGTATACTTATATAACATTAAATCTAACAACATCCAACACATTTCACTTCACTTTTTGTTGGAAAGACAAGAGGAGGAGGGTTTGTGTAAAAATATCATTCTTTATTCTCATAAATAGAGCCACCAACTTTATCTCCTTCCCAAGCAAAGTAGACGTCCTCACTCATCCTTCCTCATGCAAAAGAATTAATTCTTCATGCATTAATAATGATAATTTGTCTTTATTTGCATGGGATGTCTCATTCTCTTCTATCCCTCACGCACTCTCCCTCTAATCTCTCATTCTCCCCTCACGCACCATACTCTCTATCTCTCTCTCTCTCTCATTTTTTATGCAGGAACAAGGATAGCCCCAACAACCTCCAGCCACTTCTCCTCCTCCTCGCGGGTCTCCTCCAGTCTGCAACAGCCCGTGCATCCACCAGCACGACCATCTCCTCCGGTGCATCCATCGCTTCTCTCGTGCGCGGTTGTGCACCACTCTAGCCGTGCACCACCTGCTGTGCACCCCCTATCCTCCTCGCGGTTCACGGCAGCTCCAGCTCGTAGCCACCGCGCACCGGCATTCGTCCAGCAACTGGCATACGCGCAACCAACTCTAGCGTGTTATCTTCTAGCGACCAGCAACATCCCGTCACTCGTGCGACGACAATTTTTTGTGCGATGTTCCTCTCCCCATATAGCAGCTCGCGCATCCATGATAGTCGTCGTTGGCATCGTCATCTGGATAGAGAAGTATTTCCTTTCTTATTTTTATATCTCTCATGCATTTTGTTATATTAGTTGCTCTTATTTAAGATGGAAAAAACTTGTTTGGTGATGTCTTTTATTTACTATAGTTTGTTTCTAATATGCATTACAACTCTCAAATATTTTATTACATCTTGAAATGTTGCAACTAATCCTCAATTCATCCTTATTAAGTTGCGAGTTAAACCTCATTCCTTCACTTAGTTGCACTCACATCCATATTTAGTCAATCTAAGCTCTTGGAAATACTTTCTCCATAGATCGCAATTTTCCGTCATCTGTCTTTCATCGCAAAGGATATAAGATTTGATTTAAGTTTGAAAGAAGAACAAATATCGCAAATTTACTTGGTCCCTGTGGATTCGATCCTCTACTTGCCGCATACTTTTTGCATATTTTCATCATGCTTGTAGTTGTAATATTATTTATTTGATTGCGTTTTTTCGTGAAACAACAACGACATGGTAAAACCAACTTTTTAAACCGCGTAAATTCGCTTCAACAACTGCTTTAACAAGATTGAGTAGTGGTTGCATAAGATGCAATATTCACATTGGATGTGAGCATTGATAATAGGAGATATGCAAGTCTGTAAAAGGACTTGGCATAGTCTCTCGAGAACGGAATGACTAGTCAGCTGACTAAGCTTTTTTCTAAATAACTTATGATTAGCATATAAGTGTGGATTTAAAGATTAGCTCATTAATGACTCTTTCGGATAATGGAAGATTATTGTACATGAGAGTCCACGATGAGTCATTTTGCAATAAAAGTTATTGCAATTCACTCCTTCATCAGAAATGAAGAATAACTAATTTGAGAGGTCCATTAGTACAATTAGGATAATGTACCATGACCGTCTTGATATCATATAGTTGTCGATCCAATGGTTTGATCATAGCGGCTGGTGTAGGGTTGAATATATAAAGAGTTAGTTTAAGGACTCAATTGCATCGTTAAGTGATTATCAAGAAGGATATCCAATCTAAGAAGGAGATGATAATCCTTACTCCAAAGGCTGGCATATGACTGTCCTCTTGATGCAGGACCTCTGCATTGGAATAGAGATTCGTAGATGTTGAATGAATTAGGTCAAAGAGTTGACTAACTTAGATGAAGATAACTAAGACATATGTCATTTGCAGTCACGTATAGGCACACATCTTTTGACTGGAAATAGATGTATTACTATATGTCTAAGTATGTACATTAGGTAGACCACTAGGTTGATGACCTCATCAAGGTCTATATACCGACAAGCTGGTGTGCATCCGATGGCATATGATAATACGATCTCTCAAAGGGATAATATGGGTTCACTACTGAACTGGGAGACATGAGCTCACTGATGAGATTTTGGAATAAATCAAATTCCAACGTTGGCCGTCTTTTTTAGAAACAAAACAAGATTTGAAGGTATGGTATATGCTTTTGGAAAGCATATGGTTGATACAAACTCCCAACAATCGAATGAGAAACTTAACGATAAAACCCTCAATGAGACAGTTCAAATAAGATCAGAACTTCAGGTCTATTTTAGTCTTCCAATATGCATGATGTATGGGTGTTAGGAGTACTCGAGGGTAATGTCATCTTAAATGATTGTATACCGTGATGCTTCCATTCCGAGGGAGTGATGAAACAAGTTTGAATTTTAGTGACTCCACCTAGTAGATTAATTATCTAATCTTAGTCCAAATGTTCACTACAAGAAAAGGCATGATTAGCGTGCATGGTGGCTCATCATGTGCATGTCGAGTGCGTGATAAGTGCACGCCCACACTATGGGTGAGCACATATGCTCTCCCGATGTGTGGTCGTCGATAGGCCATTCACTAGGGTAGGCAGTAGAGAACATGTATACGCCAGGTGCTCGCCCGATGTAAGGGAGCACATTTGGGCTCGCCAAAGGCTCGCTCATACATAATATGGTGAGCATATCCATATCACATGGTAAGCACATGTGCTCGCCCAGGCTAAGGAGCTGAAACAAGTACAGGTTCGACGGGGTCTAGACACCTCGTCGAACATGTATGTCCTGCCAAGAAACCACTGCAGGTGCTTATTAGAGTCGAGAAAAGTACCATTAATATGCCTTCTAATTAACTAATTCAACTAACTTGTACTTATCAAACTCACATAATATATGAACTTACAAACTAAACCTATAAGTTAATATAAAATTTTAGTATATATATATGTAAATGCATCATATTTAGGAGCTAAATATACTACAAATAGATGTTCGAAAGGTTCCACAATTACAAGTACAACTAATTCTAATATCAAAGTTCATACAAATGAAAAGACTCGCTAAAATTCTACAACAGAACAAGACAAAAACCACCAATCATTTCTTTTTTGATCTAAAATATTTTTGAAATTAAACTCTGCTTTGCTTTCTTTTTCTCCTTCCCCTTCTCCTTAAACCTGGTATACATGTATGCCTCTTCTTCTGGGTCATTCTCCTCCTCGTCATATTTTGATTTAATCTCCTCATATTAAGATGCACGCCCTTGTGACCTATATTATGGAAGATATATATATGTGATATGCATTTGAAGATATAGAAATATTATATTATTACTCATTCTAAGAAGAATACTACATATACGCTGTGAAATCTTCTCGGAGCTTCGTCACTGCTCCACCATCATTGCCATCTGTGACTCCATCTGCGATGATGGTTGTGATGAATGTGACTATAAATATGACAGTTTTCCATAAGTAGAATAGGAATGATGATGTTCCTCCATATACTATGGGGAAAGACAACAAAGCGTCTTCTTCATGTTCGCCACAACATCCCTCTCCTCCAACACCTATTAAAATTTATTGTTTAATATGCATATATAGTTAAAAAATGAAAATAGTAAAACAATATTTACCTATACATGTTTCCAAATTGATTTATCAAATGGCGGTTGTTCATTATTAAGATCCCCACCATTTTTCTGTAGATAGTGCCAAATAACGATCCCGAAATACAAATTAAAAAGAAAGAAAAGAATTGATTATAACATATCTTCCAAATTGCTTATAAATAAAAAGACTAACTAATAATTCTCCTGCTTCAGAAGTGGACAATTGAGACTCTCACTCATTCCCACTTATGTGGGACCTAGACTACCACTCCTAAAATGAGGGTTCTCTTTCCAACCTAAGTGCCTAGAAAATAAATATAAAAAATAATAACATAATGGAACTATAATAAGTTAGTGTTTATAATCTAAATTTTGAAAGAAATTACCAGCTCCGCTCTAATTTTATTGTGACTTTTAGAGCCACTGGTTGATTTGATCCTTCATTTTTGGTGATTTGTCCGTTACGCCATCGATCTCCTTCCAAACTCAGCACTTGTAATGAATGCATTACAAAAACCCACCTACCGATAACAAATATGTTATGAATATTAATTATTTTAAAAATTAGATTATAAACTATGGAGGTAATATAATACCATTCCTATGTACACCATGTTGGTGGGAACCTCTTCATCTCCTCAAAATTTAGCTCCCTGCATCCTGTCTTCGCATGCGAGTCTCTCCTTTCATTGAAAAAAGTATCGATCATCCTTTTCTCCACCAAACTAATAAAGGCTCGATGATAAGCCTCCTTCCCCAAACAAGGAATTAAATGATACATACTCTGAAAACTATTCCAAAATATTAGATAAAAGAGTTGCAACGAATTTCAATGAATTCATTAAAAAATTATTCTTACCAGAAACATCTCAACCAATCTCTCCTACTCGGTAGTAGGAATGCGACACCATCGAAATTGCATGCCAGTCAAATGTGTCTTGATTATATTGGTTATTTCTTTTTCCACCCTATTACTATTCAAATAATCCCTATAGGTTTCTGTAAATTTTTCAAATAATATAAAAAGTTATTTATTTATATGAAAGTAAAATGAGAATATTTATAAAAATCTTACCTCCCATCCGCAGTAACATCCAAAAAAGGGTAGGACTCCGAAGTATGCCCACCTCCAGCGAATAAAGGCACGTGGGTACTCGAACGTACAAAAGAAGGTGAATTAGAATACATCGTGGTCCGTGCAGGTACCATGACCGAGCATGCAATAGGAGCAGCTGAGAAAGATGGCTCTCCATATATGTCTCCATAAAAGGTAGGAGGGGGATAACTAAGAGACTCATAGTAGGCTATGACCCGTCGAGCCTCATCAGGAAGTGACTCTAAAGCAACATGCGGGTTTAGTTTCCTATTGGAAGAAGGTGAGTCTGAGGAGGATGGACAAGTGGATCGTTGAGATCCATGAGAGCTACCACGTCCAAAACCTTCCATAACTGTAATGATAATGTAAAAGTTAATTACAAAGTTATTAATGAACATTTTTATTGATTAGAGTAGAATATTTTACTAGAACTTACTGTTAATCTTTGGTATTTGATTCGGGTGAATTATAACATGTTCATTGATTTCTAAGTTATCTCAATCATCATTTATAGTGTCTAAATCATCTTTTAGGTCATCACATATCACCTCATTATTCGCCAATCGAATCGATTCGATGATTGGGACTACTTCTGCTACATTTATTCGCTCATGAGTAGGTGTAAAGGCTTCATCTATAACATCTTCGAGATGAGTGCCTCATTAGAAATATAACCTTGAGAATTTATCTTCATGACACAAAAAGATTCAACACTCTTTCTCTTTTTTGATACTTGTGGGAGATAACAAATTTGGTCCACTTGAGAAGCTAGAATGAAGGTTCAAATATGCGTATAAATTTTCTTGGTATCACATCGACAATGTTATTCCTCCTATCGATCACTATGCCTCCATTGGGTTTGTACCGTGACACAAAAAAAGAACTACTTTATTTAAACCTGGAATATTGTATTCTACTTCCAATATCTCCTTTAATATTACATAGTAATCCAAATGATATTCCTCATAGAAAGATCCACGAACAATCACTCTGTGATTCTGAGTTGTTAAATGTCTATCAGAATTAAAGGTATGAAGTCGATAAACATTACTCCAACAATAGTCGTTAGATCCGACCTTGTAAATCAGACCTTCTACAAAATATTTTAATATCTGTTTATTATAATCACTACCGTCCAATAATTTTGTTCGGTTCTTAAACCATTCTGAAAATTGATTCCTATAGATGCTCACAACTTCATCATCTAAATATATAGGATTTTCTTTGATAATTTTCCTTCTAAACTCCCTAAAATGAATACATGAACCATTAAAGATAAGGGGAATGAATTTAAATATGTTTTAGAAAAGTAATATAGAGACATACTGAACATATGTTGTTATTTCCTCGCAATTGTCTAGTACGTATAGCTCTGCAGGATCTTTCTCTTGTTTCGATAATAGACGTCCTGTAGCCTTTCTTATGAGTTGAGTTGACTGACAAAAGACACTAATACGATGTTCTTCCTCAAAGTAAATTATTGCATTCCTCCTTAATCTGTTGTGTATAGTCTCCACATCTTCCGAAAGATAGTTAGCACGGAATGTTACGACTTCCTCATAAATATACTGAGAACTTATTAATCCTTCCACTTTACCTTTTTTCTGGCCTTTCTTTTTAGAAAGAACATGAACCTATGTAAAACATGTACACATTTTTAATCATATATCAAAAGAATAAAAAAATTATTAGTTAAAAATACCTTTCAAATGTATACATCCATCGATATTTTATGGGCCCTCTAACTTTTGTTTCGTATGGAAGATGAATCATCAGGTGCTCTATAGAATCAAAAACAGCTGGCAGAAATATCTTCTCCACGTTACACATAATCACATGAATATTTTTTTCAAGATATTCCATCTCCATCCGGTGTACGTGTGCCAAGTATAGAATCTAGAAAAATCTGCTGACATCTGATAGAACATCTAACATTTCTGGTAACAATCCTCTTAACGCTAAAGGTATCAGTCTTTCCATAAAAACATGATAGTCATGGATTTTCATTCCCTTAAATGAGAACTTCTTCAAATCGACCAAATTTAATAAATTTGATGCATATCCATCTGGAAACATCAATTTACGTACCCATTCGCAGACACACTTCACTTGATTTCTGTCTAATGTGTACTTCGCTTTAGAAATTTCAGGCTTCCATTATCAAATTCTTTTATATACAACTTCAGCTGATTGCATATGATCTTTAAATTATGACGAGACTTCATTGCATTTTTTGTATGACCGGTTACACTCATAACTATATAGAAGATGTTATCGATGATATTTTTTTATATATGCATAATATCTAAGTTGTGTCTTATTAATAGCTTACTCCAATATGGTAATTCCCAAAATATACTTTTCTTAATCCAATTATGACTATCACAAAAACCACGAAGAGTTTTGTTTTATCCCAATTACCTAAAGCTAAATTTTCCAATTCCTCTAAGCTTGATAATAGTGTATCTCCACTCTGAATTGTCCGAGGATTTGCAAGTTTGGTGTTTTTCTTTTTTATGTCTGTTTTTTTCTTCGATATGGATGATTGTTTGAGAGAAAACATATATAACAATAAAAAAAAGGTTTCTGACCGTGTTGAAGCTGGAATAATTTTGTACCTTCCACACAATATGGACAACTGTCTTGCCTTACTAGTTTTGGTAAGATGGTCTTAGGTTCTCTATTTGACAGCTCGACCAAGCCATTTGTCTAAGGATGATATGGAGACACGACAAGGTGTTCTATGTCGTACTCCTTCATTAATTTCTTGACCTCTTTATGAAGTAATTATCCCCGTCTGATATCAAGATCTTCGGTATCCTGAACCGTTAAATGATGTTCTCTCTCAGAAACTGGCATATGGTGCAGCTATCAGGGCTCGGGCAGGAATAGCTTCGATCTAGTGACTCACGTAATCAACAGCAAGAAGGATATATTCAAGTCCCTGGCTGTTACTAAAGGGTTACATAAAATCAATGCCCTACGCATCGAACACATCTGAAATCTGAATGAACTTCATGGTCATAGAGTCTCTAACAATGAGGGTACCTCCCATTTGCTGATAATCAATGTAGCCTTTGACATGTGCTACTACATCCTTAAATAGTATAGGCCACCAGAGGCCATACTATAGTATTTTTGTTGTTGTTCGGTCTCTAGAATGATACCCACCATATTTTAGCGAGTGATGGTGCTTGAGGACACTTGTAATCCTTTTGAGCAATACACCGATGCCAAACACAATCTGCTCCTTACCTAAATAAGTAAGGATCTTCCCATTGGTAAAAATGAATATTAGATAAGAAGTTTTCCTTTCTGATCTTCATCCAATCTTGTGGAACCATACTGGACATGAGGTAGTTCACAATATCACGTACCAGGTGATGAATCTGTGATTCATCATCTTTATTCATTTATTTTAGCTAAAAATCTCTTATAAAACACATGTATGTAACACTAACTCCATATTCTTACTAACTTGCATCTGTGTAAATATTGTATATTTGTATATTATTTTAACCTAAAATAAATAAATAAACAAATAAATAGGTAAAGGAAAAATAAAGAAAATAAAATAAAAAAGAGGAAGATTGTATATATGTAATAGATACAGGCTGACCCAAACCTCGGAGAAGGTCAAGACTTGACATGATCGACCAGGAATAAAGTAGGGGGAGATAGGGTCTTTATTCAGAAAATCCAAAAAAATGTGCTATGTATATTTGTATACTACATTATTTTATTTATGCATAAATTTACCTCAAACAAAATAATTTTCAAAACTAAAGTTGTAAATAAAAATGTTTTCTAATTTATAAAAATAATTGCACAATTAAATCATGTACATAATAAAAGCAACCAAACTTTGAAAAAACCATTAAGCACTAATTGAAAGACTAATTCTGGCTTCATATGAACTCAAACTGAACCAAACTCACATCCATCATATTCTAAATAAACTTATCTTTAAAATGGCTATGATTTCATAATTTTTGGAGTTACAGGTGAAAAGTTGGTTTTCTGGGGTGGTTTGTGCAATTTTCCCATGTACTTGTACATATTGTATTTTGTAACTATTTGTAAAATTTTACTAATTATTTAAAATAAAAATAAAAATAAAAAAAATTTTAAACATGAAAAAAGAAACTAATTTCTTTATTTAACTATGTATATAATGTACCATATGTATATAGTATATGCATATAGTTGCTATTCTTAATTAACCATCATAAAAAACATTTTTTATTCAAATAAATAAAGTGATGAAAATTCAAAAAAATAGTTAATTTTTATTTTTTCAATTTTCATCTCTCTTATCTCTTCAACCTAAAATGTAAAAATTCGAATTTCATTATCTATCTTTTCTATTTATATGGCTCCTTCTCCATCATTCCAACTTGATCAATCTTTTGTGAGAGGAGCCCGATAGTCTTCTTGACGTAGAAGGGTGCTTAGCCTCTGAGCCGTCTGGTGACATAGAGTCAGCCTTCGTCGAGGTTATCAAGGTCTTTTCCGCTCCTATGATGAGATACACATTTTTCTTAATTTTATCTAGGTTAATCATCGTTTTATTTCTCGCATTTGTTTATTATTATTTCATCGACAATTTTTTTATTTAGATCGTAGAATCCATCACGATTTGATCCGCCATTGACCCGATTTTTTCATTTCATTTTCTCGATCTCTCCTCATTTCATGTTCTATCTCACGCAACCTATCACCTTCGACAACGCATGGTGGTCGGAGACACAGATCTCTCTTTCGTCTCGCCAAGATCCATCTCTGTCCGCACCTCCTATTTTGTTTATAAATAAAAAAAATAAAAAAACATAGTTGTTTTTATCTCTAACCTTTGTTTTGCGGGAAAATCAAAATAAAAAACACTAATAAAAAATATAAAAAATTTTGCTTCTGTTTACATTTTCCATTTCGAAAAAAAAGATAAAAATTCTTTTCAGTTCTGTTTACAGTACATATAAAAAAAATAAAAAGAAAACAACAACAAAAAAAGCAGGTCTTCCCCGCGCAGATCCTCAGGCCACGCGATTGCGCCGCCACCTCGCCTCCGCTAGCGCGGCGGCCCTCGGCCACGATCACCGCCCGACTCCTCTGCGTGGGAACTTCTCCTCCGCCTGAACCTCCAGATGGTCACGATCTACATCCTCGCCGATAGGCCGAGCCCAGCCCTCTCGCCACGGCCCTGCGCCGTCGTGCTAGGCGATGACCTCCTCCAGAGTCCACGCCACCAGCCTGCCAGCCAGGCATCCCCGGTCCACTCCACCTCCCGCACCTCCGCCTCCTCTAGAGCAGTCCCTCCAGTGCGCCTCCACCCTCGGTCGCGATCACCGCCGGGGCCGCCGAGGTTCCAGTTCGCTGAAGCGTCAAGGTCGCCGCCGCCGCGGTCCGAAGAACCCCCCGTCGACTGCCTGTAGCCGCGTGCCCACCTCCTGGAAAGATGAAAAACAAGTGACGGTGACCCCTTTGGCTTGCTTGACAAAAAATAAAGAGAGAAGAACCCTAGGGGAGTTGATTAAAATATCAAAGAAATTAAATTTGCCTTTATTTTTCTTTGTTTCATGCGGATTTCGTGAGCTACCTCTTGATTGCTTTAATTAATTTGCTTGAGCCAGGTAATTAATTATGTCCATATACTCTAAAGAAGAAATTCTGTACCTATAGAGTAGAACGTAATTTGGACTTACATCATAGAAGCTATCATCTAGGACGGCTCACTTACATCATATAGGATACTTTACTTTTCTGTATCTAAATTCTACGCGGATCATTTTGCATGTAGAGTGCTGGCGACAAGGTGCACATCTCTAACCCCTGCATGCATCATTGTTTTTAATCACGCATTGGCATTTCCGATCTCCTTCCTTGTTTTCACTCACATAAGCTAAGACGAAAATTGGACACTCGGAAGGCGATTCTTTGAAAATATTTTAACCAAGTGACAACTGCCTAAAATACAAGACTATTAAAGAAAACTCGACCCTAAAATAAACACAAGGAAAACTCGTTGTTTTGGGGAGAGTAACCCATCATTGTTTGGTTTGTATGTAGCAAGAGAGAGACCCGCACACTAGGATACAACCATGCCCGAACTCTTTTCAGACTACTATATTGGGATAATCGTTCTCTAGTGAGGATCTCTCCGGTAGCTGATAAAGCAGCATGTGACGTCCTTAACAGATTAAATTGATCGGGTAGCCGGTAAACGGTCCGTAATTCGTACTGGTTGGGAAAGATCTAACTTTGGGATTGGGCCAGTCTCCTGAGAGCATTGGGTTCCTAATAGCTCGCTTTAACCGCTCTGATAGATTGTATTATCACCAAACTCTAAATTTGATAAGATAACTGATCGAACCTTCACGGTCTTCATATTGAGTTGAGTTGGTGAATTGGGGGTTTGTATCGTGTTTAATTGCTTGTGTGCATACTAGATCCTTCTGTGCATTTACGCCTTTTTCTCCATATCTTTTGACTTGACCCTCGTGCTCTCTCGATCTTGTCTATTGTTTCAGAGATGCTCGACTGGAGTTATTTTAATCCGATCTTTGCAGATACCTCGTACCCTCCAACCGATCTACCTTCCTTTTTCCAGGATGATCTTCCTCCTGATTTTTGTGCATATTCGCCTAACCCATTATTTCAGGAGTCGGAGGACTTTGATTCTCACCCACCCTCAACCCACCCGATCCTGGGATTTTGGAGTCACCTTTCATGATTTCCACACTTGAGACACTGAACCAGATGATGGAGCATATGAATTCGAGGATTAGCAATCTATTTATCATAAATGAGAGCCAGAATGCTGCTCCACTTTTTGAGGATATGGATTCACTTGAGGTTAATCATGAGAGCTTACAATCACCCAAAATACAAAAAATGAGAAAATTTTAAAAATCCAAAAAGATTTTGGGAGACACATTATTGATTCTTTTTGTGAGGAGAGAGCACCCATGCCAAACTAATTTCCCATACAGTCATCCACCACATGTCCCGACCTTGACCTTGAGGATTCCATTACACAGACTGCTCTTGGCAATTCTCGTGTAAATGTTGAATCTGACCTCTTCCTTTGTATGGAGGAGGTCCAAAAATTCAAAAAATGTTGACTGAACCCGAAGTGTTGGCCACTATTCATGAGATCATTAAAGCCCCACTTTAACAGGCTATGATAGATTTATCTACTCCTCAACACAAGAAGAGAAAGCGATGGAGAAGATCCGAGCGTCACATTTTGATCATGGCCACCGCCTACGCCATCTCTAACTGACCACATTTTAAGAAAAGGAACACTACCACACCTCTTGTGAGTTGCTCCATATCTGAATATTCTTGTGATAACACTCTCCTTGACGGCGGTTCATCAATCAATATAATACCCTTCTCTATGGTACAGTCTCTCCGTCTTGGGCCTCTCAAGAAAACCAGGATGACAATTCAATTTGCTGATGGATCTATCAAGAGGCCAAAGAGTATTCTAGAAAATGCTGTCATTTTTATTCAGGGCTTGGAATTCACTTCTGATTTTGTCGTAGTGCCCATGAAGACGTCCACCCATGTGGAGCACCCTCCAATCATCCTGAGACGGCCTTTCCTCGCCTCTGCGGGAGCCGTTATCGATTATGGTTCTGGAGAGATTTGCTTCCGTTCTGATGCAAGGACCGATGTGTTGATCACTACACCCACTACTGATCAGAGACCTGCATCCCATGAGACCCACCTGTGTTAGCCAACCCCAAGGAATTTGACCTTGATGATAATATCAAAGATTCTTTTTATATATTGGATGATAATGAAACCCAAGAATTCCTCTTCAACAAGGAAGACTCGGAAAGCACAGACCTTGGAGTTCCCCCTTCTGGTATGTGGCGATGCATTGATGACATCTGCGGGATTTACATGATAGACACCCTAGAGCAGAAGGCAAACTCTGAGACAAGACAGGACGAGCATGATTTGACTACTTTCACTGATGAGTCCATTCCTATTTACCCTGAGTTAGACTAGACCAATCAGGACAAATTTGATTTGATTGCTTTTATAAAGGATTTTTGGCCTTTTGATAAAGATGATGATCTAGTAGAGGCTCGCCAGGCTGAAATTGGTACTTTTTCTGATAATGATTTCGAGCAATTTTACTTTGATGTTTGGAGACTTCCCAGGTAGGACATGACCACACTACTTCCAATAACCAATTCGTGCCTGCATACTCTGAGAGTCCATGTACCAGTAGAGCATATCTTCCGAAAGAAATATGATTGCCTCGATAAGATATTCCTTTCATTATTCCTCTATGTAGACTCAATAAGGGAAAATGGCTAATTCATGAATTGAATAAAAAAAAGCAAGAGCCCTTTTAACTCAGTGGTAGAGTAATGCCATGGTAAGGCGTAAGTCATCGGTTCAAATCCGATAAGGGGCTTTTTCCATGAAACTCAAGTCTTAATTTATTTGTAAAAAAGAATGGGTGTAATCATTATTATAATCAGTTATAATTAGTATAATTTAGAAAGTGGAAGATTTATTCATCATTATGATAATGAATAATCATACTTATTAGGAAGAGTTTACCCTATACTGGTATAGTGGTTATCTTCATGTTTCATTATTCATATTTTTCTCCCTTAACATAGATGATATCCGATTATATTAATTGCGAAACCGAGGTATTATTCCTACTTCTCCACTCTTCCATATTTCAATTAAATCCTAAAAATATTAAATTAATAAAAAGTAAGTGGACCTGACCCATTGAATCATGAGGATACATTCTTGGTCGATCCTGATCAGTTCATATCTAATGATAATCCCAATATCGACCTACACCTTGTCAAATCCATACCTCAGCGGTCCCGCGAAAAGGTTCACTTTCGACCTTCTTGACCTTTGTACATACACTCCTTTTGTATATCCTTTCATTTCACTCTTTCTTCTTCTGTTTTATCATTCACCCCTTTTCCGTTTGTGTATATATGCTATACTTAGGATGTGCTTTATCCTAAGTATGGGGGGTGAATGATTTGTGTTGTTCATATTCATCCTATTCATCACTCTTGTTGTTGCCTATACTTAGGGATACTCTACCCTATGTATAGGGGGTGATGTTGTTCATATCAGCTTTTTTGTTTTTTAGTCCGTACATTCTCTGCATCGATTTTCCCCTTTTGTACATTCTATTGTACTTAGGATTACTTTAACCTAAGTATAGGGGGGATCACCAACTTCTCTTCTTTTTATCTTTTCTTTGAGTCGTTGTAGCATAGGAGTCTTTTCACTTTTCTATACTTAGCATGAGTTATGTCTTCCTTTGTCGCTCTCTGATAACTATGAGTACATAGTTCGAGCTAAGTATAGGGGGTGTCGCATATATAGATATAACTCGTACTTTTTAAGATAATTATTTTGGGGGATATGCATATAATTTTGTAAAATCCATGTGTGTAAAAAAACCAAAAAAACCCAAAAAAAACAAAACAAAAAGAGCAACAATAAAAACAAACAAAAAAACAAAAAAAATAAAAAAACAAACAAACAAAAACAAAATAAAATCAAAACAAAAACAAAACAAAACAAAACAAAAAACTTTCTTTAAAAAAAAACTACAAAACCAAAAATCTAAAAAAACTTGCATAAATAAAAAAATCTTTCTTTTACATCTGCATTTTTCTCCAAAAAATCCATAAAAAGTTCAAAATTAGAAAATTGTTTTAAAAATGTTCTTTTAACATGTGCATTATTTTTTCAAAAAAAGCTTTCTTTGCATTGTTCATATTTTCTTGCATTTGCATGTGCATTTTTCTAGATAGTATTGCCATTTAAACTAAGTCTGGAATAAAATTAAAGAATGGAGCTCAGTTGGGCCTTAATCCACTTAATTTCAAAGGAACCTTATAAGAAATGCAGTTCAGACTTTTCAGGTCCTAGTGACTTAATTCTTTGAGTCCATAAGACTATGTTCACATGTCATCTTGATTAGTCTAAGTAGAACATTTAACAACACATGCATGATTTTTTCAGACCGTGGCTTATCTTGGATAAGCACTCTACACGTAGCTCTTCATGGATGAGGTAGTAAGGAGGAAGAATCTTTTGGCTTGGGGTAGCATACGAGGGTAGTACATCTAGGCGGAACCTCTTGTCTTCCTCTAGGGAAGGAAGTGCATCTCAACCTGGTCTAGCGATGTTGAGGTCTAAAGACAGGATGGTGTGGGGTTGCAATAATGCTTAAAAAGAGGGATAGTCTACTGGCTCAAGGGGAGAAACTCCATATGTACATACTGCACCTTGTATATGCTTTCATAAACAAGTATGGAAAAATGCAGAATCTTCAAAAGTTGACAGGCCTGATTGAAAAGTAAAATCCCTGTCGGAGTGTATATACAAGGATAAAAAATAAAAAAATTCAATAAAAGCTTCAAAGATAAATTTTTGTAAGCTTGCAGCGGATGACTTGGCTACACTGGTCATGCATCCAAGGATAGGTAGCTACACTGGTTACCGTCCATTCTTTTCTCCATCCCCTCTTCTTGAGCTGGTTGTACTTGAACTTAGAAGGGAATATCTACGCTCCTCGAGGAAAAAGTTGCTAGACCGAGGAACTAGAGTTACCTTGTTGAGGGAGGTTGTTTCTTTGCTACTTTTGAGATGGGAAGCTATATCTCACTTACACCATACAAGTAAAGATTCATAGTCACAAGAATTTGTGTATGTAGACTTGTTTTGACCTGATTGTTGAGGTGACCTGAATAGGAGTCCTGTGGAACTTAGAGGTTGTTAGGTTTTAAATCCATCTCCCATTAAGGGTCCGACACACTAATAATCCAAAGGTCTGACAGAGTTCCAAACAACAATTTTATGAAGATAAGTTTAATACTCAATATTTTCCTATTTTCTTTATTTTCCCTTTCTTTTTCTTTTTTCTTCACTTATTCTTTCAAATAAGTGTTTGCTAAGGGACTAGCAAAGGTAAAGCATAGGGGGATGATGAATCTGCGTTTCATCATCTTTATTCATTTATTTTAGCTTAAAATCCCTTATAAAACACATGTATATAACACTAACTCCATATTCTTACTAACTTGCATATGTGTGTAAATATTGTATATTTGTATATTATTTTAACCTAAAATAAATAAATAAATAAAGGAAACATAAAGAAAAGAAAACTAAAAAAGAGAGGAACACTGTATATATGTAATAGATACAGGCTGACTCGAACCTCGAGAGAAGGTCAAGAGTTGACCTAATCGATCAGGAATAAAGTAGGGGGAGATAGGGTCTTTATTCAGAAAATCCAAAAAAATATGTGATGTGTATATTTGTATATACATTATTTTATTTGTACATAAATTGACCTCAAACAAAATAATTTTCAAAACAAAAGTTGTAAATAAATATATTTTCTAATTAATAAAAATAATTGCATAATTAAATCATGTACAAAATAAAGGAACCACACTAGGAAAAAGCCATTAAGCACTATTTGAAAGACCAATTCCAGCTTCATATGAACTCAAATTGAACCAAACTCACATCCATCGTATTCTAAAAAAAATATCTTTAAAATGACCACGATTTCATAATTTTTGGAATTACTGTTGAAAAGTTGGGTTTTGGGTGGTTTGTACAATTTTCCCTTGTATTTGTATATATTGTATTTTGTAACTATTTGTAAATATTTCTACTATTTATTTAAAATAAAAATGAAAATAAAAAAATTAAAAATTTTAAAACAGAAAAAAGAAGCTAATTTCCTTATTTAACTATGTATATAATGTACCATATGTATATAGTATATGTATATAATTGCTATTCTTAATTAACCACCATAAAAAAATAAAATTTTTTATTCAAATAAATAAAGTGACGAAATTTAAAAAAATTAGTTAGTTTTTACTTTATCTCATTTCAATTTCATCTCTCTTATTGCTTCAACCAAAAATTCAAAAATTCAAATTTCATTCTCTATCTTTTCTATTTATATGGCTCCTTCTCCATCATTCCAACTTGATCAATCTTTGGTGAGAGGAGCCCGATCTCCGAGAGTATTCTTGTCGCAGAAGGGTGCCTAGCCTCCGAGCTGTCCGGTGACAGCGAGTCGGCCTTCGTTGAGGTGATCAAGGTCTTTTCCGCTCGTAAGGTGAGATCCACAACTTTCTTATTTTTATCTAGGTTAATCATCATTTTATTTCTTGCATTTATTATTATTATTTCGTCATCAATTTTTTTATCTAGATCTTAGAATCCATCATGATTTGGTCCGCCATCGACTCGATTTTTTCATCTCTTTTTCTCGATCTCTCCTCGTTTCGCATTCTATCTCACGCAACCTATCACCTTCGACCATGCACGGTGGCCGGAGACACGGATCTCTCTTTCATCTCACCAAGATCCATCCGCGTTCGCACCTCTTATTTTGTTTATAAATAAAAAAATAAAAAAACATAGTTGTTTTTATCTCTAACCTTTGTTTTCCAGGAAAATCAAAATAAAAAAACTAATAAAAAATATAACAAAATTGCTTTTGTTTACATTTTCCATTTCGAAAAAAAGGAAAAAAATTCTTTTCAGTTCTATTTATAGTACTTACAAAAAAAAGAAAAAAAAACAACAACAAAAAATAGCAGGTCTTCCCCATGCGGATCCTCAGGCCGCGCGACTGCGTCGCCACCTCGTGCCGCTGCCAACCTCACCCCCGCGAGCGCGGCAGCCCTCGGTCGCGATCACCGCCCGACTCCTCTGCGTAGGGGCTCCACCTCTGCCCAAACCTCCAGACAGCCGCGATCTACATCCCTACCAACAGGCCGACGCCAGCCCTCTCGCCACGACCCCGTGCTGTCGCGCGAGGCGGCGACCTCCTCCAGAGTCCACGCCACCAGCTCGCCATCCAGGCGACCCGGATCCACTCCACCACTCGTGCTCTGCCTCCCCTTCAGCAGTCCCTCCAGTGTGCCTCCGCCCTCGACCGCGATCACCGCCGGGGCCACCGAGGTTCCAGTCTGCCGAAGCGTCAAGGCCGTTGCCCGCACAGTCCGAAGCACCCCCCGCCGGTTGCCTATAGTCGTGTGCCCACCGCCTGGGATGAAGAAAAACATGGGGCGACGACCCTTTGGCTTTCTTGACAAGAAACTGAAGAGAGAAGAACCCTAGGGGGTTGAATAAAATATCGAAGAAATTACATTTTACCCTCTAGGAATTTCCAAAGACATCCCTGCCTCCATACAATCACGTGCGTTGTACGCATATTTTGGGTAATTTATGACATTTATCCTGCAATTTATTTTTGTTATATTTAGTTGCAAATACTTTCAATAATTGCACTTTAGTCCTTATATTGCAGAACTTGAACTTGCTTGATCTTTTCATCACAATAAATATTTTTATTGCTCAATTTTTTTTAAAAAACTGTCTATGTTTCTACTATGTTCTGCTGCATTGTATAAAATTTTCATAGCATTTTATTGCAATTTGATATTATTTAAAATAAAAAACAATGTCTTTTCTTTTCCTGAAATTCAAAATTCATAAAAATTTGAATATTGCTCCAAAAATTCCAAAAAAATAGAGTAGTTTTATTTTATTGTCGTTTAATTTCTTTCCAAATTTCACGCATTAACTCTTTTCAAAAACCAAAAATTTTGGAAAACATCAAAAATGTTATAAAAATCATAGAAAATTCTAGAAAAATCCAAAAAACTTGATTTCAGTTTTTACTTGTGTATATTTGCATATATTTTGTCATAAAAATAATTGTCAGGAGTTTTAGGTATTAAAATATTTTTAAGTTGCAAACTACTCCAGGTTGTGCACTGTTTCTCATTTTTATCACTATTAATTTGAAAAAAATACAAAAACATCTGAAAATTCTACAAAAATTCCCAAAACATTTTAAATCTTTAAAACCCAAAAATATTTTCTCTGGATTTTTCTGATCATTTGTGATATAATTGAAAAATACAAAGAGTTTGGTGTGCGTAGTTCTCATTTTGTGCATATTGTTCTTTATTTAAAAAAATTGCAAAATTAAAATCACTAAAAATTAAAAAATTAGAAAATAGAAAAATAGAAAGAAAAAATGTAAAAAATAAAACAAGAAAAATTCCACAATAACCACGTATAGTTTGCCTTTGAGATTCATGCTTGTTCTTTTAATTGATTTTTTTATGAATTAAATAACCTTCAGAAATTGTAGCCTCCATGAGTTCGATCATGTCCGCTATATAGGTAAATAAGTAGCAAAAATATTTCTCCTGCAACACATTATTTATTTTCTGTAATTATTTTGCAACGAGAGAAGAAAAAAATTTGTTTGTTTGTCGCGAAATTTTTGGGGATAACGACGACTTCATATCATCCTTTATCCAATCCTCGAAGAGCTCGAACCAACACCAGGGGAGAGGTGTAACACTGAGTATGAATTCATCAGTAAATGTTTCTATAATCGGTGTACTGCTCAAGTGAGTATCTTGGCATTTAATCCTGGATAAATAGTTTTCTACCATGTTTTGAACTCCATGTGTGTCTCAGATCTCCAAATCAATTTCCTAGAGGGGAATAATCCGTCTGAGTAGGCATGACTTGGCATCCTTCTTCTGATATAAGTAGCAGATAACAGAGTAGTAAGTGTAGACAATCACTTTAGATCCAACCAAGTAGGATCTGAACTTCTCAAGGGTGAAGAATACAACTATCAATTCTCTCTGTGACAGTATAATTCCTCTGTGCTTCATCTAATATTTACTGGCATAGTGAATGGCATATGGCATCTTGTCTTTTCTTTATCCTAGAATAGCCCCAACTGCAAAATCTGATGCGCCCGTCATGATCTCAAAAGGTAGAGACCAATCTGGCGGATGAATTACGGGAGCCTGAGTGACTAGCTCTTTCAATTGATTGATGAATGGAGAACCTGCTGATCAACATGGAACTCGGTCTCCTTGCATAGTAGCTCAGTGAGATGTTGGGAAGATCAACTGAAGTCCTTGATGAATCGTCTGTAAAAACCTACGTTCCCAAGGAATGACCTCACATTCTTGCGGTAAGATTATCAATCACATCTACCTTTGATGGGTCGACTTCCATGCCACGCTTAGAAACGACATGACCCAACCCAATCCCTTCGGTGACCATGTAGTGGCTCTATTCCCAACATAGCTCAAGATTTACTTCACTACATTTCCGAAGCACTCGGTCCAGGTGCTCAAGATAAGAATCGAAGCTGTTACCATAGCTTGAGAAGTCGTCCATAAACACCTCGAAAAAACTACCAAACATATCTACAAAAACTGCAAGAATGCATCTCTAGAATGTGGCAGGTGCATTACATAGACCAAAGGCCATTCTTTGAAAAGCGTAGGTGCTGAACAGACAAGTGAATGTAGTCTTCTAGGTTAATTGCCACTTGGTTATACCTGGAGTACCCATCAAGAAAGCAGAAGAACCCCTTGTCATCTAACATTTCTAACACTTGATCAATAAATGGCAAAGGGAAGTGGTCCTTCTTTGAAGTAATTGATTTTTAATTTATTGTACACTTAGTATTTTAAGGAAATAAAAGTTATTCTGGATACCTCTCATATAGACCTATCTACGATTATTTCATTTCTGAAAAATAATTAGGTTGGCTATTTATTAAAACTAATTACTTAAAATCACATAGTCTACATATTTAATTCACAGTAAATGTATTTTGAATTCAAAAATTTCCAAAAAAATCACAGTAGCTTAATTTCATCATTTTCAACATTCTAGCATAGGTTTAGGATTTTTGGACATCATTTGACTGGAAATGGCATTTTAGTCCCAAAGCTTTGCCAAAGTTGCATTATCATCATTAATTGCATAAGAAATATAAAAAAATCTTCCTTTGAAAACCTAGCATCTAGATCATCTAGAAATTGACCTAGTGAGACAGTGGCATCCTTGAGTTCGACCTTGGACATTCCAAGTAAAAAATAAATCCGACCGCTCACTTTAATTAAATATTAACTTAAGTGGACTTCTTAATTAATCCGTGATTGCCTTCCTACAACAAATATCATTAAGGTTATTTCCTCAAAATTAGTGAAGGGTGATCTCGAGTTATTCAAATGGTGCCATTGCTGGGGAGGCATGGCTTAGGTACGTTTTTAGACTATTTAGAAATTAGGTTGTCTTTTAGATAATTTAGAAATTTGGTTTTCCATCCCCTTAGTAGTCTGACCCTCAGGTTTTCTTGTAATTATTGTTCTAATTTATTTTCTTGAATTTTTTGTTGTTTTATTCTTTTATTTTATTTCATGTATCTCTCTCTAACCGTCATCTTTTTTTTGTGCAAGGGAACCAACGTGATGGAGTGGCTACTTAGGTAGTTGAGCAACTCAGGAGCATTGGAGGCTGGCTTTTTCAGGAAATAAGCCGATTGAAGGAAGCACATAAAATTAAGATTGAGTCCGGTCATGAGAGAGTGTAGAGTCCTTAGGTTTTATTTTTGCATTTATTTATTTTTTTGTAATAATTGTAATAATTGCATATTTACATCGGATTCTGTTTGGGATCTCGCATGTGCAACCCGGACTGTGGACAAATATTTTGTGGTGTGTCGAGACTTGTTTCACTTTCTTTTGAGGGAGGGGCTTGACTTGAGTGGATCCTAGGTTAGACATGTACTCGCAACTCTTAGAGCTTTACATGGATTAAATTTCACGTGTTTATGCTCGTTTAATTTAGGACCATACTTCACTTCAATAATACATACCTTAGAACTTTCTACCTAGTTAAATTAAATTCAAATTCTTCCCGACTAATAGAAGTTCCTTCTAGGTGTGGTTTCATCGCTTGCATTCATTTAGAGTAATTTTTTTTCAAATTAGTTATGCATCTTGCATTGTAGAGAGTTGGAGGCACTGTAAGTCTTCTTACTCGAGCATTCATCATCATTTCCATAGATTGCATCAACTTTTCTTGATTCTCCCTCTTAGTTTTTCAAACTTAGGATAAAGGAATTAGGATTGGATGGTAGATGTGGTTTCTTATGTTGGACTAATTACTAGTGATAGATAATCTCTAAAAATGGAACTGATATTGGACCAAAAAATCCAGAATAAAAACTATTCACTATTTTCGGGAAAGAAACCATGTCCTTTACAGTGGTACATACCTCCAAACAGAGTGGGTGGACGTACACACTAAGGCTAGAGCCCAAATCCCTAGACTTTCACCCTAAGTCACCAGGTCCGACTCTTGTGTGCTTGGCATCATTCAGGCGGCGGTAGTCAATGCTCGCATGCCATGATGTTGGTACTCGAGTAGAAATCTCCTCTCCTTTATCATTAGCATAGTAATCCTTGATTTCTTCGGAACTACATGTAAGGGACTCACCCATTTGGAATTGGAGATAAAAAATGAAGCCTACCTCACACCACTTCATGATTTCGTTCATGACCACATCTCGAAGATTGGGGTTCATCCTTCTTTGAAATTCCCAGGATGGTTTCACATTATCCTCCACATAGATATGGTGTGAGCACAATATTGGACCTCGAGCAACCAAGATCCCTGATCTAGAGTCAAATGGTTGCCGAAGTAAGATATATTACTATTTTTCTTCTTCTTTTTTAATAAGAATTTATAAGTATATATATACAAAAAATATGTTATGGTGTCAAAACAATTTGTACCAATTTCAAAATAATTTGCAAAACATTTGTGCAAAACTTTGTCACATAGATATAAAAATTTTCCAAATATTTTACAAACTATTGTTAAAAACATTTTCAATGCCTCATACCCATAGCCCATAAAAAATATACAACATTTGAAAGTACGAGCTATGAATAAAAGTATATATGTAATATATACGCCCCCATACCTAGCTTGTGTTATGTCCTCATGGCACAAAGTGAAATGAAAGACATATTTCGTACTAAGCATAAAGAGTAAAAATAAGACAAGGATATGAAAACTTGGCATACCTCTCCTATTAACATTCCATAAACCGGGAAGTCATTTATAGTCTAGAGTAGAGCTACTTTCATATTTAATGTTTGACTTTTATTTGCATCATATGTATACACTCCATCGACCCATAGCATCTTCAACTCATCTATAAGAGGACGTAAATACACGTCGATGTATTTTCCTGGATGCGTAGGTCCTGGCACCAACAATGATAGAAATATGAATTATCTCTTATTACAAAACTATGGAGGTAGATTGCATGGTGTTATCATTACTTGCCAGCAAGAGTAATCTTTACTTCTTTCATGAGGATTAAACCCATCTGCACATAAACCTATAACGCAATTCATATTTTCTTCCAAAAATAAAGGAAATGTTGACATCAATGCTATCCAACGATCAGACTCTTATGGATGCTCCATGTACTCTTTAACATTATGTTCTGTATGCCATATCATTTTTTGTCGTTTCCTTACAATAATATATTTGTTTCAATATCGGAGTCAACGGGAAATAATGTAAAATTTTTCTTGAGATTTGTTCCCCACTCATACTTGATTCCTCAAATCTTGGCTCATCACATTCAAGACAACGTATCAAATGCTCATGTTCACCGTAGTATAAAATATGGTGATTTATACAAGAGTGTATCTTAACTTCAGCTAAACCCATCTTCTACATCGTCTTCTTGGTTTTGTAATAATTTCCAAGTAATTCAGCATCTTCGGGTAACATTTTCTTGATAATTTTAAGCATGGCATCAAAATTACTATCATTCATATTATACTCCATCTTCATTGATAGAAGTTCTGAAACTGCAGAAAGTTTTGAATATGTCTTACAACCCAACCACAATGGCTCTTCTGTCTTTTTTAACAGCTCGTAGAAGTCTGCAGACTCAACATATGGTGCCTCATTATCTGGACAAGCATTGTTAAAATTAAAACCCGCAACGTCCATAACCATATCTCGATTAGATTAATATTGTCCGTTTCATTTGACTTGTTCACCATGTCTTTGAAGACCTCACCGTGTCTCCACCAAATTTGATATCCTTCCATGAAATCATTTTTATAAAGATGCAACTGAGTTTCATCTTTATATCTCTTCGCCATTAAACATCACTTTTGACATATACACAAGATAGTACCATCTGAATCCACAACATGAGAACCTTGTGCGTAAGCAAATTCCACAAATTCTTGATCACCTCTTTGAAAGATATCTATAATACATCCATCACGACATGCTTGTACATCCACTCTCTATTAGACATCATTATCACCTGAATGTAACAGTTCATACAGTCAAATGAGAGGAGAATATTTAACTTCAGCTTAAGCTCGGAGAACAAACCTAAAAACTTAAACCCTAACCCATCACTGGCCTAAACCCATGATACTTATTCTAAGAGACGAGAAGAGAAGTGTGTTAAATATGTTATCACTTGAGCCCATCCATAATGATTAGAACTTACTATAAGACAATTGTTGTCACATGCTTGGTTAACAATGGGGTATGGATAAGTGTGAGCCTAAAATTATGCCTAATATATTGTTTAAATGAAATTATTGGAAGTGTACCCCGTAACAAAGATTTTTCCACATTCAAACATCAAAATCCATGACCATTGGATCGAGAGATCTCATCTCGAAGTGAGTCTAATAGTACTGTGCAAAATATAGAAAAAATTTAACACAGTTGGGATGATGAAATCCTTCAATGTGTTGCACACGCCTCCCGATGTACAGGGTCACACACCATATGGTGTGGAGGGACGCAACGTGTGTGAATGATTTTGTACGATTTAATAATAAGTTGTTAGTGTTTTCGCCTTATTATCTACCTAACTATAAGTTAAATATGGTACAGTTGGGTACATTAACTAGAAGTTAATGTGATAATAAAATTATCACAAAGGAACTATTGTTGTTTGCCAAACACCATACTTTGGGTTGCAATTCTGTTGATCACATTTAATATATAATTAAATTCATATCCACACACATATGTTTTCTAGTGTCCTTGATTGGGGTCTTTGTTTTGATCAACGTTTTTATACACATATTTTCTTCCATCTCTTTCTTTTTCTCTTTTGTTTATACTATAATTGTCTATTGGGTCTGTTGACATTTCAAGGACTAGGGTAACACATGTTCGGTCTTGGAGGGTCTACGATATCTGAACATCGGACCCGGTCAGGGATGTATTGACCACTCTAGGGATCTTGATACCTGCTCCTGGCGAAATTAAACCAATTGTGTTTATTTAGAGAACAAAAAAATAAATTTGAGTTTTTTAAATATGACTTTATATTTATCATAATAGAAATCTATATTAAATCATTAGTATTTATTTGTAGACCAAAAAAATAAATCATTGGTGTTTCTTGACTAGAGTAGAATATTTTACATTTCGAGATTAAAAGGATGCTTTATCATGTTAAAATGTATAATTGTGTACTATTATTATTACAATTGTAATATATAAATATATATTTATAAAATATTGATATAAATTGTTTTTAAATTTTAATATATATTTTAAGTTTTATTTAAGAGTATTTGTAGCCAATTTAAAAAATAAAGGTGTTATATAGATTTATAATAAAAGTAATTTTTTTACTAACGAATATTAAATTAAATAAATTTTCTTCTTGCTATAATTACATGTGGAAATTATTATATTTAAATTTAATAATACACTGCTGAAACGCGTCCCACCACCCTAGTTAATTCGAGCAGATTAATGTTCAAATTAATTAAGAAGGTTCGTTGCAATTGGATAATGAGAGCGAATAAAAAACCACTTTAAATTAAAATAAGTTAATCTCGAGCGGTAATTTTTTTACTTGGGCAAGCCCAATGTCGAACTCAGGGAGGCAGCTGTCTCCTTAGGTAAATTATTAGCAAAGTCCAAGATTTGTTTTTAGGGAAAGAATTTTTTAGTCTTTTTCGGGTTTTTTATGCAAGACACATGCAAAATCGGGCTAGTTTACAAGTTAATTCAGATGAGTGATCAAATCAAGTCCAAAAATTGTGAAACTTGGTTAGATGGTGAAATACAATGAAATTAAGCTACTCTAATTTTTTTGGATTTTTTGGACACTAAATGAATTTACTGTGAATTAAAAATGAATGCAAGGTGATTTTTACTAAATTAATTTTAATAAATACCAAATCACACTATTTTCAGATATAAAAATTATCCTAGATAGATCTAAGTGTGAAGAATCCAGGAAAATTAATAAACGTAAATTTTTATGTGAAATGGACCTATTAAAAATCAATTAAGGAAATCACTAAATAATTTATTTAGGCCTTGAGATACGCGCAAATGAGATGATTTTTAGGCACAATGTAAACTAAGTATCCTCGGTCTAATGTGAATTTTTGGGGATTTTTGGAGTCACAGAGAAATTAATATCAATTCAGAGGTATAAATGGGCAAAATATGACAAAATTTCACCAATTTAATAATAATAAAATTTTCTGATGTCACAAAAATTAAACAAGTATCACATACGAAAGAGGACAAGTTAAGCTACACAATTCAATTTTTAGAATTTAAAAATGAGGCTAAATGAATGTCTAAATGATCATGCAAACACAGGGATGCAAATGCAATACAGAAACAAAATTGATTAAATAAATATGCTTACAGGACTTACATGCAATTACCTATACCCACGAGGGCCTTTGTGCAAATCTTACAAAAGTTTGTGTGCATCGCACGTGATCGCAGATTGTCGGGAACGTCAGTGTAATTGCCAGAAGTTCCAGGGGCACGGGCAAAATATTCCACCACCAGGGCACGTGCGATGCACATGCCTGATCTGATCCAGGATGCTTCGCAATTAGGCGAACTCTCTAGGGGCTTCTCTTGAAATTTCCCAAGGAGCAGTTGCTCCTCACGTGTGGTCCTTGTCTTCTACACTAGACTGTAGTGGAAGAAGGGGCGGAACCTGAAGGGTGAACGCGGGCTCCTGCGGTGAGGGTGGTTGGCTGGCGACTACTGGAGGAGGTGCAGGCGGGCGGCTGTGCGCGACCGACGTGAGGTGGAGCTGGGGGCGCGGCTGGCTGATGCGCGGCTGCTGATCGATGGCGGTGGCGGCTATCAGCGCCTGGAGGAGAGGAGGACAGCAGCGCGCGACATGCAGCAACCGCGCGAGGGGCTGATGAAAGGCAGCGGCGGCTAGGCGTGCTGCTGCGCTGGCGCTTGGCGGTATCAACAGAGGTCGTTTGGAGGACAAAGGTGGCAAGGATGGGCCGCTGCGTGGAGCTGGCCGGACTTGTTGGCGAGAGTTTGGCCGACACACGGCGAAGGGTCGTCGGGGCAGAGGAGGTAGCGCGGCGACGACGGTGGAGGACAGTGGTGCTAAGATGGAAGAAGAAGAAGAGAGTGAGAGACGTGGGGAAGGGCAAGAACACGAGATTTCACAAAATCCCCTGTTTTGCATGCATTTGTTTAACGGGCACGAATAAGTGATTAATCGGTTGATGAAAGTTTGCCAAAAAAATAATTAAAAATCACCGTTGTGCTCGCAGCATGTGATTTATCCGTGGAAGTGCAATTGATTTTGCGAATCGATGGATGGAATAATGATGGATTGATGAGAGAGAGAGAAGGTGAAGAAGAAAGAAGAAGAAGAACAGAGCAAGAAGAAGTAATATTACCTGTAGCATATGAACGGATGCCTCTGAAAGAGGAGCTTAGAGCTCCTCGGATCTTCGCTCTAGACCTCGGCGAAGGTCGAGCTCAAGCAGCTCGTGGAGCGGCTGCGGCAAGGAAAGATCCCTTGGATCTCGCCTGAAACACAAGGTCGTTGTCGACTCAATGCTCAAACACCTAAAGCTGTCACAAATGGGGAGGAGCGAGCTGGGCTATTGTGCTCAAGATGGCAGATGGGGATGAATGGAGGAGCGGAGGAGAATATAAAGAGGAGGAGGAGGAGGTTGGAGAAGAGATGGAGAAGGTCGAGGGGGTGGGGTGGTGAAGTGTGCGTGGATTTAACTTCTCCCTTACGTCAAGGGAGAGTGGGAAGAATGGGTAGATGGGAGATGAGATGGCGCCACTTGGCGTGCTCGGATGCGGCCATGTGGCATTTATTTAAATAGTAATTAAATTAATGGTAAAGTAGCAAAAACCATAGGGTTGACACGTGGCGGCTTCCGAAGCCACCACGTGTCGCTCCCAGAAAAATACAAAGCTAAATGCAAAGAAAAATCGAAACAAAAGAGGTTAGATAAAAAAGTGGTCAACACAAAAATTGCTCGTCTCGACGAGATCTACAACTTTTGTGAAGGGCCTAAAATCAAAGGAAATCGTCTGTAAAAAATGTATTTTTGGGTGGTACCTTATAGATATAAAATACCGCATTTTATCTTTTGTAAATTTTTTTTGTAATTTTTAAAAGAGAGAAAAATCAAAATAAAGCTAGAGAAAATATGAAAAGAATATTTACAACTTAATCTATTTTTTTGGATTTTTAATAATGAAGAAAATAAAAGGATAAAATACATGGGCAAAAAGGTCAATATGTACAATATACAAAAGGGACCCAAAATCCAAGTTTTGTATACGAGCTCCGATTTTAATGAAATTGGTCTTGTTTTGAAGGTCTCTAAATGTATATTACTTTAAAAGTGAGTAGACCTAAATCGGACACTGTATGAGAGAGATATGTGCATTCTAAGGTTCATGATTTCAAACTTGGATTGGGGTTTTATTGGTCAATTTTACATGTTAGTATTTTTTTGATATTTTTCTTTAATTAGTGTTAGTAATATATACACTATAGAGTTAGTTTTATTGGATTCGGAGTTAGTATAAAATATATACAAATAGGGTATTTTAGTTAATATACATGTGAATATTTACAAGTGAATCTGGCTTCTTATTTTATGCAAATATGAATGCTAAAATGCAGATATTATGCTTGCATGAATGGATGCTAATTATGCAATATAAGGGGAAATTTGGTGCTATTTACTCGGGAACAAAGCTTTATTTTCAACTTTTAGAGTGATGAATCACATATTCATCAACCCCCCTATACTTACCTTGCTCATCCCCGAGCAACTAAATTGAAATGCGAGAGTGAAATGATTTTGGGTTCCATACCAAGGTCATGAACAAAAGTTGAAAATGGAGCTTGACTCGACCTTTGGATTAATTGTGTGGTGGAACCTTATTGGGACCTGAACTTAAGACCTAACAGACTTCAAGTTCCACAAGTCTTCTATTCAAGACTCCTTAATAGTCAGGTCAGAACAAATCCTCAAACACAAGTTTCTGATGACTATGATTCGTACTTGTACTGTGTAAGTGAAATGTAACTCTCCACATCAGAAATGGTTAAGAAGCAGCCTCTTCAAATAACCCGGTATGGTAACTCTTTCCTCGAGGAGCGGGGTATTCCCTTCTAAGTTCAGGAGTGACCAGCTCAAGAGGAGGGGGTGGAGAAAAGAATGGACGGTAGCCAGTGTAGCTACCTATCCTGGGATGCCTGACCAGTATAGCCAAGTCATCCAGCTGTAGACTTCTTGCTAATATACATACTCCGACATGTATTTTATTTTATTTTTTTCACTTGGACTTGTCTGATTTTTTTGGAGTTCTTGCATTTTTTTCCTTTTTTTGAACTATATACAAGGTGCAGCATGTACATCATGAGTTTTTCCTCTTGAGACAGTAGACTATCCCTTTTTTGAAGCATTATTACAACCCACAGCATCCCGTCCTTAGATGTCAACACCACCAGATTAGGTTGAGATGCACTACCCTCCCTAGAGGAGGACGGATGTTTCCACCCGTGTGCTACTCCAAGCTAGAGGATTCTACCTCCTCACCACCTCATCAATAAAGAGCTACATGCATTGTGCTTGTCCAAGTTAGGTCATTATCTAAAAGAATCATGCGTGTGCACGAGATATTCTACTTAGACTGATTAAGATGACATGTGAACATAGACTTGCGGACTCAAAGAATTAAGTCACTTAACCTGGGAAATCTTAACTCCAGTTTTTGTAAGGTTCCTATGAAATTAGGTGGATTAAGGTCAAATCTAGTCCTTCCTCAACATCTACTCATAACTTGGTTCAGAACCCACTAGCTTTTTACCTTGCATATGCAAGATATGCAGATGAGATGCAGATGACATGATATGTAGATGAATGAAATGCAAGACTCTTTTTTTTAATGCAAGGATGATATGCAAGAGTAAATAAGAAGCCTATATTTTTTGTTTTGTTTTTATTTTTTTTCATAACTTGGTAAACCTCCTATATTACAACAATTTACAAGAGTTTATAAGTATTATACAATTATACAAGTGTTATACGAGTATACAATTTTTTTTTCAATTTTTACAAAAGTTTTACACGTATTATACAACAAATTTTTTTCAATTTTTACCCACCCGTAATTATTGCAAAAATATACAAAAATACGCGAAAATACGTGAAAGTACGAGCTATGGGTAAAGTATATATGTAATATATACACGCCCCCTATACTTAGCGTGTGCTATGTTCTCAGAGCAAGTAAAGCGAGGAAAAAGACATAGCTCGTGCTAAGCGTAGGAGAGCTAAAATAACAAAAAGTATAGAAGTCGTCCCACCCCCTATACTTAGGCTCTGGCAGCCTAAGTGTAGAAAAGGATCAAAAACTGGGTTGGGCGAGGTTAAGAGAGGAAATGGAGGAGTATATACACAGCGAGCATAGGTCCCCCCTATACTTAGGCTCTGATCAGCCTAAGTGTAGGACATGAGTGAGTTTAAGAACCGATGAGATCTGGAGAAAGTACATAGAATGATGAAGAGACTCGGGTCACTCTCCCCCTATACTTAGGATCTAGTCATCCTAAGTATAGTCCAAGATAGTGATCAATGAGGCGGGGATGGGTTACTAGAGTCGCAGGGGAGAAAGGACAGAATGTACAGGAATGATAGGTATATACAAGTGAGTCGGTCTGAATCTTTCAAGATGCTACCGATGGATAGAGCTCACTACTGCAAGGTCTCATGCACGGCTCGAGGTGTATCTGCTGAATCTGTTTCGCGCATGAATACAATCTCCTCAACATGGACTAGCTGCTCATTGGATTCAAAGTGCTTCAACAGTTGTCCATTCACTAGGAATGTCGGTGCGTCATCTGCGAGATCTGAGATCTCGACACATCCACTATCATGCACCGTACGGACGACAAATGGGCCTGTCCACTTAGACTTCAACTTGCCTTGTAAGATCTTCAGCCTAGCATTAAACAACCATACCTTCTGTCCAGGAACAAAGGTCATTCGTCTGATATATCTATCGTGCCAACGCTTAACCTTGTCCTCGTACACCAAACTGTTGTCATATGCACGGTTTCTGATTTCCACAAGCTCATTCAGATCCATATCTCTCTGCTTCTGCCCAAGGTGCGTGTTCCAATTGACCTTCTTGATTGCCCATTCTGATTTGTGCACTAGTTCTGCGGGCAAATGGCATGGCTTTCCGAATACCATTCGGAATGGGGAGGTTCCTAACGGTGTTTTGTAAGCTATCCTATACGCCCATAGAACCTGATCCAAGATCTGAGACCAGTCCTTCCTGTCTAGGCGGACAAGCTTCTGCAATATAGTCTTCACCTCCTGATTCGACACCTCAGCCATACCCTTAGTTTGTGGGTGGTAAGGACTAGCGACACGGTGTTCGATGTCGTAGTCCTTCAGGAGTTTCTTCACCTCTCGATTTACAAAGTGGATACCCCCGTCTGATATCATCATTTTGGGGATCCCGAACCTAGAGATGATGTGCTCTCTGATGAATTTACAAACAGTCCTGCTGTCTACAGCTCGGGTCAGGATAACCTCCACCCACCTGGATAGGTACTCTACCGCAAGAAGGATATACTCGAACCCGTGGCTAACATGGAATGGGCCCATGAAATCGATGCCCCAGGCGTCAAAGACATCACAAATGATGACAGGCTGCATCAGCATCTCATCCTTGGAACCAACGGTTCCTCCCATTCTCTGGCATACTGGACACGTCTTCGCAAAGGTGATGGCATCGCAAAACAGAGTCGGGCAGTAAAAGCCACACTGAAGTACCTTCCATGCGGTCCTCTTCCCGGAGTAGTGTCCTCCTGCCTCCAAGCTGTGGCATAAAGAAAGGACATTCTGGTATTCCTCCTGAGGAATACAACGTCTCCAGACACAATCCGATCCTTCCAAGAAAAGGATCAGATCCTCCCAATGATAGTGTCTCGCATTCGACTTCAGTCGGTCGATGTGGCTCTTGGTCCAACCCTCGAGAACCTTCTTGGAGACAAGATAGTTCACGATGTTGGCATACCATGGAAGTGAGCCGACAACAAAAATCGACTCGTCAGGGAAGGAGTCTCGAATTGGTGAATCCTCGGAAGTATTGATATCTTCGAGACGAGAGAGATGATCGGATACTACGTTCTTCTTTTCAGGTTTATCACGAATGTCCAAATCAAACTCCTGGATAAGCAAAATCCACCGAAGAAGACGCGCCTTCGCATTCTTCTTCTCCATCAAGTATCGTAGCGCCGTGTGATCAGTGAACACGGTTACCTTGGATCCAATAAAATGAGATCTGAACTTGTCCAAGGCAAACACTACCGCAAGCATCTCCTTTTCCGTAACTGTATAGTTATGCTGAGCGGTATCAAGCACTTTGCTTGTGTAGTGTATCACAAACGGGACGCCATCCCTCCTTTGTCCTAACACAGCCCCAACAGCAAAATCTGAAGCGTCCGTCATGATCTCAAAAGGTAGAGACCAATCTAGGGCTTGTAGGATCGGGGCATCCATGATAATTCCCTATAATAGCTTAAAGGCCTCAAGAAATTTGTGATCAACAACAAACTCCATGTCTTTGCCTAAAAGCTCAGTTAGCAGTCGGGCAATCTTAGAAAAGTCCTTGATGAATCTCCGATAAAATCCGACATGCCCTAGGAACGACCGCAACTGCTTGATGTTGGTTGGTGGCTGGAGTCGTCTGATCACATCCACCCTAGCAGGGTCAACCTCCATTCCTCTCTTGGAGATGACGTGCCCCAACACAATGCCCTCCGTCACCATGAAGTGACTTTTCTTCCAAGAGAGCACCAGATTGACCTCACAACAGCGTTTGAGGACTCGGTCCAGATTCCTAAGGCATGAATCGAAGGAATCGCCGTGGACCGAGAAGTCGTCCATGAAGACTTCCAGGAATTCGCCGACCATTTCGGCGAATACAACAATTATGCACCTTTGAAAAGTACCTGGAGCATTGCATAATCCAACGGGCATGCGCCTAAAAGCATAGGTACCAAAGGGGCATGCGAACGTGGTCTTTTCCTGGTCCTCCGGAGCTATGGCTACTTGATTGTAGCCCGAGAACCCATCTAAGAAATAGAAGAACTCTTTCCCCGCTAGTCTCTCTAAGATCTGATCAATGAATGGTAGGGGAAAATGATCATTTTTTGTCGCGGCATTCAGACGTCTGTAATCCACACATTCGCACCACGACATGGGTACTCGCATCACGATCTCCTCTCCGTCCTCTTTGGTGGTCGTCTGAATTCTCGACTTTTTCGGAACCACATGGATCGGGGCCACCCATTTAGAGTCGGAGATGGGACAAATAAAACCCGTGTTGCACCATTTCTCTATCTCCTTCTTCACTAGCTCTTGTAAATTTGGATTCAAATGACGTTGGAATTCACGAGAGGGTTTGGCTTCATTCTCCAAGTAGATATGGTGCGAACACAGAGCGAGATTTATCCCGTGGAGATCGGTAATGCTCCAGCCTATTGCCTTGCGGTTTTTCTCCAGGATCTCTAGCAAGCGAGATTCCTACTCCTCGATCAATCGCGAACTGATGATGACCGGAAATTTCTTATCCTGACCTGCAAGGAAGGCATATTTCAGTGTTGTGGGTAAAGGCTTGAGCTCAGGTATGGTGTGATCGTCTAGGAAATCTGGCTCAATCGAATCTGGTTCGGTGTTGGAAGTGGCTGGATCTTTCTCTGTAACTACTACCACCAAGTTATTCGGCTCTGGAGTCGGATCGTCAAAGGTCTCCATGCAATCGGCAAAAGCCGCGTTCGACTCGTCATCCTCATCTTCCGATTGTCCTAAAGAGAGAAGGACTGACAGGCCCAACTGGGCCTCTAAGTCATCGAAGATGTAGGGTGATGCATGTTCTGAGCTGTACTCGTCTCTGAGGACCTCGCAAACTGACTCATGCACGGGATCATCTCCGGAGGGGAGGGACTCATTGGTGCCGGCTGGGTTCTGTCTCCATGGCCCAACTGTGTCTACATGATCGCAGTCTGCTTCGGTCGAAGAGTACTCAGTGCTGGATTCCGAATCCGGTCTCTGCCATCTGGTTTGCTTCATCTCGAGTTGTTCATCTCTGCCTGGAGTTTGGAACTGGATCTTCCTGATCTTATAATCAAACAAGGCCCTCGCTGTTCTGAGGAAGGGCATGCCTAGGATGATCTGGGAATCTCTCCAATTATGAGGGGTTTCCATATCTAGGACCGTGAAGTCCACCATGTATTCTTGACCCTCGACTTTGATTACAACGTTCCTCAATTCTCCTTGGGACCTCTTGGTTGATTTATCAGCAAACTACAGGAGGGCTCTAGATTTCCTAAAAGGTCCGAGATTAAGCCGCTCATAGAGGGCTGTAGGCATTAAGTTAATCGAGGAACCGTTATCTAGGATAGTGTGTGCAAACACAATGTCATCAACATGACTCACCACATAATGCACACCCATGTCTCTTCATTTCCTTAGAAATGAGTTCTTTATTGCACAAGTCGTGGCTACTGACAGAACGCGTTTCTCAACACGGTTTTTGGTCTTCCTGCTAACCCTAGTAGGTATACATCTCACCTTAAGGTACTTCTGAAATGCAGGAGTCATTTCTACGTACTTGTCAAAGGGGATTTTGACCTTGATGTATTTGTTGCAGAACTCTACCATCTCAGGGTCATCTTTTTGGATTTTTTCATTTTCTTCTTTCGACCCTTAAGAGCTTGGGGGAAAGGGATTATTGACTCTAACTCATGTTCTGAAACTGAAATGTTTTCATTGAAAGATGGAACTGAGTTTTGTATACGACTCGGACTCTGAAACGGACTCGGACTCTGACTCTGACTAAAAGAAAAATGCTGTGCCGAAACTGATGATGCGTCTTCCGCGACTTCTGGACGATCCTCCTCAAATGGAGATGAGGGCTCTTTGCCGGTTTCGTCGGACTCTCTGCTGGTGCAGGATTGCTGCTTCGAGGACCCAGAAGTCCTCTTCTTCTGCCGGTGGTGGTGATGGTGGTGCTGCTCCTCTTCTTCCTCCAAGTTCCCCTCAGGTAGAGACTTGGCGACTCCTTCATTCGGTGCCCGTGCCCGATCAAGTATGGTCACGGTCCTTCCGCTCCTGAGGGACATATGATTCACATTATCATACGAAAAGATCTCATGTTCAGATAAAGAATTATCTGTCACAAGGTTGGTTCTGGCCTTGGGTTACGCTATTCGGGTTGGCCTGAACCTGTGCGGGAATTGGGGTCTTTGGTGCCATTTGTTGATCCTGGGTACGAGAAACCCGATTCAGATCAGTTCTGATATCTAGATAGTCATTCTGGATTTGTTGGACCCTATCAGACAGGGTCTGGATCGCCAAGGTGAGGGACTCCAATTCGGTGGGCTGGGCTTGCTGATACTGACTTGCAGATGAGGTTCTGTACTGGCCCTGCTAGCCATGCCAATACTGTTGCTGCTGATGGGACGGTGATGGGCCCTGTTGGCCTGAGTGGAATGTGCGTTGCTGCTGCTGGTGCTGCTGAGGCTGGTACCCTCATTCGGGCCTGGACTGAACAAAGCATGGTGTGGGGACGGAGCTGGTTTCCTGGTAAGCTGGGGAAGGTCGGTGAGGCTGACCATTCCCCATCCCCGACTGTCTGCTGATGAGGTCACGGCTGTACCACAACCCGTTGATCTCAAACACCTGCGGAGGCTCCTCGTATCCGGTCTCCACTTGTGGGGGTGCATGCTGGTCCTGTTGGGTGTAAGTCTGATCCTCCACCCAGCCACTCTGAGGCCCCGGTGCCTGTTCCTGTACGAGATGAACTCGGTGTACAGGTGCAGGTGGTGCAGAAGGGACAGGTAGCTTCATCTTAGCTACCTTCTCAGTAAGTTCCTCCACTTGCTTCGGCAGACGTGAGAGAGACTCAAGGTCAGTGACCCTCTTGTGGATCTGCTCAACCATAGTTAACTTGTCAGCAATCATCCCCATGCTGGAAATGAGGTCCTCGGTCAGATCCGCTACAGTCCTCCTAGTTGTCTCGTTGGATAGGAGTGAGGGGGACAACTGATAGGCCCTGGTGGCCTGCGACCTGCCTGTTTCCGCCATCTGCTCTGGTATCTTCCATACTGCATTCTTGTTCTTTTTCAGATAGCTTCCTCCACAGGCGGCACTGACTAACCCCTGCATCTTTGGGGTCATGCCACAAAACAAGGTCTGGACTATGATCGCCTTAGAAATACCATGGCAGGGACATTTCTGAATTAGGTCATTGAACCTATCCCAGGCTTCATGGAATGGTTCACTGGGTCCCTGGGAGAAAATAGCGATCTTGGTTCTCATTTGATTAGTTCTACCGAGAGGGTAGAACTTCTTTAGGAATAAGTCCTTGAACTACATCCAGGTTGTACATATCACCCCTAAGTTCTTCAGCCAATGTGCTGCCTTATCTCCTAAGGTGAAAGGGGTGGCCTTCAGTCTAATGTAATCCTGCCCAACCTTAGGATGACTAAGGTTGTTGCAAACCAGCTCAAAGTCTCGGAGGAAGGTATATGGTTCTTCATGGGCATTTCCGTTGAACTTCGGTAGCAGGCTAAGGAAGTGGGGCTTGAGCTCGAATGCTTCAGGGGGAACCGCTGGTGCCAACCAACTGTGCATCTCGTTCTCCGCTGGGTTGTAGGCATCAACCATTGGTCGGTCGATTCCTCCTGCTGCAATAATCTGTTCCATTCTAGCTGTGAGGTCTGCATTTTGCTGTTCGGCTGTGGCAAGGCGATTAAGAATCTGTCGCATTGGATCCTCATCCGCCGGTGGCTGCTTATGTGGCATCTTGTCCTCTAGTCCTGGGTATGAAACAAGGTCTGTGTCGGAGGACAAATTAAGTAAGAATTACCGAGGCGATGGTCTTCCTCGGTAAGCTCAGAGGAGAGGAAAGGGTTGGTTTGAGAGTAACCACCCTGGGTGTGAGGGAACCAGAACTCAAGAGGGTCATGAGTCCTGGGTGGTCCAAGGTGCGCTTGGGCCGATGAAGAGGAGTTTTGTGGGGGGCTCAAAGAGAGATTGGTAAATAAAGAGTTGATGTCGCCCCAGTCACTCATCTTGATTTGGCAAGAAGAATCGAGAGTCCTAAGTGAAGATAGGATTTGACTCCTACCCGTAGCAAACAATTCAATCCAAGACCCTGGGTTCACACTCAACATAGTGAAGGACCCGAAACCGAGTCCAATTAATCTTGTAAATTTTAAGTGTGATTTTTCAAGTAAGATAGCAAGGATTACGCGGCCTAGAGGGAAGTCGGCTCAAAGCCGGATGCGTCTTTCCTATTTAACCTGTCACCTAAGATACTGCTGGTCCTTCCTCTCTTCGCTCCTATCCCAAGTTGATGGATTCAAAGACCTACCCCTATCTACCTGCAAGCAGGCGAAGGCTGACAAAGTCGGAACTTCACCCCGGGGGTTACTGGCAACTTGTCGCGAAGTACCGTAATTTTGCCCCTATCTACCTGAGACAGGCGGAGGCTACTTGGTACTAGTCAGTGAACCTAAAAAATTCAACTTGTGATATTTGCTAGGATTAGTCGGAACGTGATATGAAAGGCAGGGATTTGGGCTCTGCCTTAAGGTGTCACACACATTCAAGTACCCTCACTCAGCCTGAGAACAAGGTCGGGGATTAGTCTCCCGCAAATAGATTTTCCAATTTTATTTATTTTTTTGTCAATAATGTTAGCAGTCTCGGTTTTAAGTTTAGTTCTCACTTGTTAGTCCAACCACATAGCACGCCTATCGTCCATTCCCTATTTCCGTTTAAATTAAGTGTGAAAAACAGAGGGGTAAATCGAGAAAAGTCGATGCATGAAAAACTATGATGCGTATGCTGAGTAGAGAATACTTACAATGATCCCTTCACTTTTTATGCAGGATGCAAAATAGAATTGAAATCTTTTTTATACTACATGCAGATGCAAGCGACAAAATCCGCTCCTAGACAAGCAGTTCTATTAGCGAATGAAGCACATGTTACTTTGACTAGATCTGCGGTCTAGGTGCATCTTTTAAGTGTATTGTGTGGTCCTAAAAATTTACGAGCACAAGCAAATCCTAGAGTGGCTCGAGGAGCCGCTAGTGCAAGCCTAATTTACAATTCAATCCACACAGCACACGGGGACATGGTTTCACTATCTTTACACACGCGAGAACCCAAACGGGAACCGCTGGAAATGATGCGAAAAAATAAAGAAATAAAATTATAAATACAAGTTCTCTCAAATCACTCAAAGAATTAAAATACCAAATCTTCGAAGCGTCTTCGACTCCTCGCGTTCCTCGCACAGAAATAAATTGAGGTCAGATAGAGAATGACATAAAAATACAAAAATTAAAAGACAGAAAATATTCACAAGAAAACCAGAGGTCAGACTACCCGGGGATAGAAAATCAAGCACTTAGAAATTACTGTAAATTAACCTAAGCCGTGCCTCCCCGGCAATAGTGCCATTTTGAAACGCGTCCCACCACCCTAGTTAATTTGAGCAGATTAATGTTCAAATTAATTAAGAAGGTTCGTTGCAGTCAGATAATGAGAGCGAATCAAAAACCACTTTAAATTAAAACAAGTTAATCTCGAGCGGCAATTTTTTTTACTCGGGCAAGCCCAAGGTCGAGCTCAGGGATGCAGCTATCTCCTTAGGTAAATTATTAGCAAAGTCCAAGATTTGATTTTCGGGAAAGAATTTTTTAGTCTTTTTCGGGTTTTTTATGCAAGACACATGCAAAATCGGGCCAGTTTACAAGTTAATTCAGTTGAGCGATCAAATCAAGTCCAAAAATTGTGAAACTTGGCCAGATGGTGAAATACAATGAAATTAAGCTACTCTATTTTTTTTGGATTTTTTGGACACTAAACGAATTTACTGTGAATTAAAAATGAATTCAAGGTGATTTTTACTAAATTAATTTTAATAAATACTAAATCATACTATTTCCAGATATAAAAATTATCCTAGATAGATCTAAGTGTGAAGAATCCAGAAAAATTAATAAACCTAAATTTTTATGTGAAATGGACCTATTAAAAATTAAATAAGAAAATCACTAAATAATTTATTTAGCCTCGAGATGAGTGCAAATGAGATGATTTTTGGGGACAATGTAAATGTAAGTATCCTCAGTCTAATGTGAATTTTTGGGGATTTTTGGAGTCACGGAGAAATTAATATCAATTCAGAGGCATAAATGGGCAAAATATGACAAAATTTCATCAATTTAATAATAATAAAATTCCCTGATGTCACAAAAATTAAACAAGTATCACATAAGAAAGAGGATAAGTTAAGCTACACAATGCAATTTTTAGAATTTAAAAATGAGGCTAAATGAGTGTCTAAATGATTGTGCAAACACATGGATGTAAATGCAATACAAAAACAAAACCGATTAAAGAAATATGCTTACAGGACTTATATGCAATTACCTATACCCACGAGGGCCTTTGTGCAAATCTTCCAAAAGTGTGTGTGCATTGCACGTGATCGCAGATTGGCAGGAACGTTAGTGTAATTGCCAGAAGTTCTAGGGGCACGGGAAAAATATTCCACCACCAGGGCACGTGCGATGCACGTGCCTGATCTGATCCAAGGATGCTTCGCAATTAGGCGAACTCTCCAGGGGCTTCTCTTGAAATTTCCCAAGGAGCAGTTGCTCCTCACGTGTGGTCCTTGTCTTCTACACCAGACTACAACGGAAGAAGGGGCGGAATTTGGAGGGTGAACGCAGGCTCCTACGGTGAGGGTGGTTGGCTGGCGACTACTGGAGGAGGTGCGGGCGGGCGGCTGTGCGCGACCGACGTGAGGTGGAGCTGGGGGCGCGGCCGGCTGATGCGCGGCTGCTGATTGATGGTGGTGGCGGCTAGCAGTGCCTGGAGGAGAGGAGGACAGCGGCACGCGGCGCACAGCAACCGCGCGAGGGGCTGACGAAAGGCGGCAACGGCTAGGCGCGCTGCTGCGCTGGCGCTTGGCGGTATCGACGGAGGTCGTTTGGAGGACGGAGGCAGACAGGATGGGTCGCTGCGTGGAGCTGGCCGGACTTGTTGGTGAGAGTTTGGCCGACACACGACCAAGGGTCGTCGGGGCAGAGGAGGCAGCACGCCGACGGTGGTGGAGGACGATGGTGCTAAGTTGGAAGAAGAAGAAGAAAAGAGAGGGAGAGAGAGACGTGGGGAAGGGCAAGAACATGGGATTTCACAAAATCCCCTGTTTTGCATGCATTTGTTTAACGGGCGCGAATAAGTGATTAATCAGTTGATGAAAGTTTGCAAAAAAATTAATTAAAAATCACCGTTGCGCTCGCATCCTGTGATTTATCTATGGAAGTGCAATTGGTTTTGCGAATCGATGGATGGAATAATGATGGATTGATGAGTGAGAGAGAGGGTGCAGAAGAAAGAAGAAGAAAAACAGAGCAAGAAGAAGTAATATTACATGTAGCAGATGAACGGGTGCCTGTGAAAGATGAGCTTAGAGCTCCTCGGATCTTCGCTCTAGACCTCGGCGAAGGTCGAGCTCAAGCAGCTCGTGGAGCGGCTGCGGCAAGGGAAGATCCCTTGGATATCGCCTGAAACACAAGGTCGTTGTTGACTCAAAGCTCAAACACCCAGAGCTGTCACCAATGGGGAGGAGCGAGCTGGGCTATTGTGCTCAAGATGGCGGATGGGGATGAATGGAGGAGTGGAGGAGAATATAGAGAGGAGGAGGAGGAGGTTGGAGAAGAGATGGAGAAGGTGGAGGGGGTGGGGGTGGTGAAGTGTGCGTGAGTTTAACTTCTCCCTTACGTCAAGGGAGAGTGGGGAAGAATGGGTAGATAGGAGATGAGATGGCGCCACTTGGTGCGCTCGAATGCGGTCATGTGGCATTTATTTATTTAAATAGTATTTAAATTAATGGTAAAGTAGAAAAAACCATACGGTTGACACGTGGCGGCTTCCGAAGCCACCACGTGTCGCTCCCAGAAAAATCCAAAGCTAAATGCAAAGAAAAATCGAAACAAAAGAGGTTAGATCAAAAAGTGATCAACATGAAAGTTGCTCGTCTCGACGAGATCTACAACTTTCATGAAGGGCCAAAAATCAAAGGAAATCGTATGTACAAAATGTATTTTTGGGTGGTACCTTATAGATATAAAATACCACATTTTATCTTTTGTAATTTTTTTTTGTAATTTTTAAAAGAGAGAAAAATCAAAATAAAGCTAGAGAAAATATGAAAAGAATATTTACAACTTAATCTATTTTTTTGGATTTTTAATAATGAAGAAAATAAAAGGATAAAATACATGGGCAAAAAGGTCAATATGTACAATATACAAAAAAGGGACCCAAAACCCAAGTTTTGCATACGAGCTCCGATTTCAATGAAATTGGTCTGGTTTTGAAGGTCTCTAAATGTATATTACTTTAAAAATGAGTAGACCTAAATCAGACACTGTATGAGAGAGATATGTGCATTCTAAGGTTCATGGTTTCAAACTTGGATTGGGGTTTTATTGGTCAATTTTACAAGTTAGTATTTTGTTGATATTTTTCTTTAATTAATGTTAGTAATATATACACTATAGAGTTGGTTTTATTAGATTCGGAGTTAGTATAAAATATATACAAATAGGGTATTTTAGTTAATATACAGGTGACTATTTACAAGTGAATCTGGCTTCTTATTTTATGCAAATATGAATGCTAAAATGCAGATATTATGCTTGCATGAATGAATGCTAATTATGCAATATAAGGGAAAATATGCTGCTATTTACTTGGGAACAAAGCTCTATTTTCAACTTTTAGAGTGATGAATCACAGATTCATCAACTGCCCCATCTAACCACCCTCCTCAATGCATGTGCACTCCCCTCTCCCCATATACACCTACGCTTACACTTAAATTCCCATCTATACATATATGTCATCACAACTTCGCATTAAATCCATATCACCAAAGATATATCCCAACATTCACATACCCTAAACAACATTACATAAGTTAACCTGAATCACCTTCATCATACACCTTGCATGAACATCATTATCACATATGCATTCTCTAATTTTAATAAGAATATCATCTATGCATTCCATCCTCACATTCGCCTCTATGCATCCAATCAACAAACATAATTATCATCAAACATGACTACACCTTCGCATACCCTCATCAATAACATGACTACACATTAACATACCGTCCTCATATTCACATCTATGCATCCGATCAACAAACATGAATATATCAATAAAAAATGTAAAAAAAACTTGACCATTCATTACACTCTAATCTCAATTTAAAATCATTATAATTTATACAAATAATGTTTCTTGAATAAAATTATTACATATGTGGACAAGAAGTACTGAATTGGCTTTAGCATTTCATCGAACACCTTATCTACAATACAAATTAGTTTAGACTTTGCTATCTAGAATCAAATATTAAATATATACAAATTACTCTAATGATTACGTAATCTAAATAAAACATAAAATTCTAAAATCAACAATCCATCATTCAAAATTAATCTATATCTAAAAAATAAAACTTAGATTTCTCAACATATAGATAACATAATTTAAAAAAATTAAAAGAAGTAGTTGTTATACCTCAAGGAATGGGATACGGAGTAAGAGGGCAATAGAGAATGATTGTAGGTGGTGGTAGAGCACCTACAAAAATCACCAAAGGTGCGGTTTTGAGGGAAGAGGCAGCAGAAATATGAGCCCTGGAGTCGGGGCTCGCTTCTGTTAAGAGATAGTGTCGAGCACCTTATGTGCTCGCCAAGTTTCCCCCATGTTCTCCCTCATTTTTTGTCACGCGTCGGCCCAACCCGCACCTCCAAATTCAACGGGTGAGCATGCTGGGTTAGCACTTTTGTCCTAAAAGTGCTCTCTTTGGACTGGGTGAGCACACGTGCTCGCCCAGTGCAAGCCACTATGTGCACGCCATTTGCACTTTTTTGCAGTGGTTGCACAATTATCTAATTATGATTTAGATACAATGAGAAGATTAGATATTCTATCTGACTAGATTATACATTGAGAGGTCTTATAAATCTGGATATGAGATTGGATCTCAGTATCCAAATTACTATACATGGCATATGCATTCGTACTGACCTTATTTCCAAGTATCTGAAGAGAATGCACACAATACTTGAAAGAGTTCAACAATTATTCCATGAATAATATTATCTATGTATTTGGTGAGTGAATAATTAAATGTGATTTAATTATAACAATTAAACTTTGGATAGGTGTATCTAGGATAATTAAATTGTATTTAATTATCATAAATAGGATTAATGTGGATAACACTGTCGACAATAATTATGGATGATGTGGATATGATCTACAATATCATGGAGAGGAAAAATAGTGAATGAGATTGATAATATATATGTTAATGCGAATTCGATTCATATTACATAATTTAATGTAAATATGATTTACATTAAATATATGACGGGCGTAATTAATTCTTATTTGTCAATGGTTTTATTGCCATTGTCACAAATATTATTTTTTTGGTGATAAGTATAACTAATTCAAATATTCAAATTGATAATAAATAAATAAAAAAAGTTGATTCATTCCCTTCTCAAGGGTAGAGGTCCATGGGAGGTGTCACCATAGTAGACGTCCATCCTATTTTTAGAATGTGTAATGTTTCTTTATTTTTTAATTATTTAATAATTAGTTGATGTTTGAATTAATTGACATATAATTTTGGATATTATTGTTCAAAATTACTCTTTTAATATATATTTATTTTTTTGAGAAACACAAATAAATCTAAACCGTTGATCTTAAGAGCACATGGATTGGGATCCATATACCTATAAAATCTTATAAAAGGAGGGATACCCCTAGAACTCCAAGAGACAATACAAAAGTCATATGCAACTGTTGCACATGCGAAACTCTCTCTCTCTCTCTATCCTTATACACGTCAAATCTCTGCCTCTCCATAACCCTAGGTCATCCCCCTGCCCAAGGTTGGTGGAGATTGCGATCATCACTATGCTATCATCTTGTTGCCAGATCGATCGCTTGAGGAACTTCGTCCTCTTTCGTGCATGATACTCGTAAAGGAGGTAAGTGATTTCATGAGACGAAATCAGGTGGTCGCTTGCGTGGATCATCTCTCAGGATTGCGGCAACCACGTGATTCATCATCACGCCCGCAAGTGCGCTCTCATCGGATCGTACTTGAGTCAGGAGGCTTATTACTTTAGAAGCATCTACGATTACAACCGTGTTTCAAGAGGTAATCTTAGCATTCGTGTGGTCTCGATGAAATGGTATGGGAAAGGTTCCCATGCCATGTGGTTTCATCTTAAACAAACTCTTTGTTTTTCTGTTGCCATGTCAACTAGTATGACTAGTTGACCTAGATCGCACATGATGCAATGTACACGCATCTGTGATGTGCGTGGGCTTATACCCGACCTTCTAAGTGGGCTTATACCCCACCTTCTAAATGACTAATATTGGAGAGGAAGAGATTGATAGTATCAACAAATGTGGTGGTAGTCGCAATCGACTTGCTTACTATCACTTAGATTCATTTTATCCACTTAATTTAATATACAAGTTGTCTTTAAGTTTGATTAATATTTTTTCTTTAAAACAAATCAAAAGAAGGAAAATTTGAATAAGCATCCTAGAAAACATTAACAAGCTCACAGATCACGTAAACCAAGACTTTTGAAAAATCAGGAAATCGATTGCACTTGTGGAAGCTCCTTTTGATCATATTAAGAATCCTTAGCTTCCCCATTAGACTGATGGATTGAAAATATGAAATCTACTCTCATGCTCTTTAATCCAGGGCAATATCGCAAAACATCTCACTTTGATTATCATATACTCGTCTTACCCTTTTGTTCTAATTAGAGTGACAATGCCGCTTCCCTTGGTGTAGATTTGGGCATGTCCAACCACCATCTTTCCAAAGAGATCCAACCCAGTGGAGATGCAAGGTAGAGGCCTAAATGCACCAACAGGGTGGCGAAGGGGTCGTGTTGGTGGGCGAAGCAACCAATGGTTGATTTCGTCAAGTGTGAGGCTACCATCAACATTACATGGTTTAACCAACATAAAAGGATGGATGATGCTATTTGTGATATTATTATTATTATTCATCCTCCTATCTCTTGTCTTGTTATCTTTGTTCCCATTGCATGAAGATGGTGTGTTTTCTACCATTGAGGCGGCAAATGCGAGATGATCGCTATCGTCATCGAGTGATGGAGACAAAGACATCATTGCACAAGGATCAATTGTAGAGCCATCAGTTGCGATTGCGAGGGAGTCCTTGCTGTCATAGGATAACTTTGCTCGATCCAAGAAATCACCTACCATATAGATAAAAATAAAAGGAGTCATTTCTTCAAAGCTTGTTGTGGCTGTATGAACCAATGTCATCTTTGGTTAAGAAAAATATTGACTAATAATCTTGTTCTTGATCATGTCTGCTGAGCAGAAAATGACGTATATATTCTGGTTTATTAGCTATGAATCTAACACAATCTTTGGGTTGGAGTCATTTTACAATAAGAGTTTCTTTAGAAGAACATCCATTATACATAGTAATAAACATTGGATCTTCTCCCCATAAATTCTTAAACGAAGTATTCCACCACCACAAGCAGAACATGCGGATCTACTAGTCAGAAAATTAAGATGTGCGTCCAGAAAAAAATATGAAGGCCATTTAGGAGGGTTTCCTGACGTTTATTTCAAGTTTTTATATTTAAGCTCTACTTAACTAAGAAGAATCTGCATGAACAAAAGTGATCGCAGAGTAAAAACTAACTCGCACCTGCGGTGCTACTATTGCAAAGGAAGAGATTTCTTGCAAAGTCCCACAAATCTCCGGATGGATCTTCGTACACATTCCAGTTCTAGATCTCCTCCTGCTGATATATAAAAAAAAAAGACTTATGTCAGAGGCAAGAGAGAGCTATCACCATGCATCAATAAAAAGAACAACATAAAGTTAATAACTACTTGTAAACAATCATCCTCAAATTCCTCTGGTTTATCGCTCAATGTTCTCCTCCTCTTGGGTTGCTCGCTTCTCTCCACCATAACAACGTTAATTTCACATCCTTGAATACAAACGCTTGCAAAGCTTCGGCCAGCATAAAAAAAAGGTGATTCTATTTGAGATGCTTCACTATACCTTCAACCCGCATATCCCAAGTTGGCTGCGCACATATGTAGGAGCCACAACCTCCTTGACAGGCCATCCTACACCTCAGCTCTCGCTTTCACCATGAGGGAGCAAGTGGTTTCCTCCTCAGATATGGAATTAAGGAGAGGGCCAAAGGCCATGGGAACACATGGGGGGAGGGACCACAAACAAAAAAAGTGTAATGAGGACTGGTTTTCCTTCTTCCTTTTCTTTTCCAAATGTTTGACTTGTTTCTTTCTTCTTTTTTTTTAGATTTATATGGGATAGACTGGAACGAGGGTAGATATGTACATGTCCTCCTCTCCACGTCCATTTCAAAATCTTGAGACAATAGACCACTTTAGATTACTTTAGCTGCAGAGAGGGGACCTTGAACTTTTTCCCATTTGGTACACCTCTTTCACACAAACTCTCCATCTCCCTCTCGAAGTTGGTAAGGTCTCAGGGGAAGGTGCAGTTGACGCAGGTACACTAACAATGGAGCATAAGTTGTATGCGCCTATTGAGTTGTAGCAGGGTAAATGGATCTTGGAGGAGATCCATTTACCCCACCCAGTTGTTTAGTCCCACATCGTCCAGTGGTGGGACTCAGAGGCTCTGGGAAGGCTATATAAGGAGCCCCAGACCTCCTGTACTCATTGAGAAAGTCAATAGAAAAACACGCCCCGTTGAGGGCTTCTCCCGTGGTTTCATCCCGCTCCTCACGGAGTAGGGTTCCACGTAAAACCCGCGTTCTTCTTGTTCTTTATTTCTTTATTCCATGTTTATGCTTCCGCTTCCGATTTTCTAACATGGTATCAGAGCGGGTCGATTCTCGAGGTGTTTAAGTTCTTTGTTGTTATTCGAGATTCGTTTTTATCCATGGAGTTTTTTATGATTCAAGATTCTAGGGTTTCCTGTTTGAAACCCTAAAAATTTGTGACGGTGCATATTGTTCTCAAAGTCTGAAAAGATCGACCGGTGCACAAAGATCGAGTTCCAGTTTTTCCGAGTTCCAGTTCATGGAACCCTAGTTTCTCGTGCAACAAGGCAGTAGTCCAGGCCGCATTCAGGTGGCTCCATGCTGCATCTTCAGCCTGACGGGGCCCGCAGATCCTCGCGCCGCTCCTCGCATCAACCCATTTCACGTGCTTCCAGAAACCTCAGATCCAGGAACATCGGATCCAGCAACTTGCAGGCGGCAATGCCCCAGTCGTGTGCGAGCCTCTCTGTTGCACGATCTCCAGGCTCGCGCGACTTCTCCAGAACTCCAACAGGAGCTCCTCCTCTCGCGCGCGCCTCCCTTCATAGCGCGCAGGCCCAGGCGTGAATCCATGCGGGCGACATCAGCCCGAGATCCCGGTCCCTCTTCCCTTCTCCCCATCGCGCAGACATCGACAACCTTCCAAATAGGGCGCGCACATCTTCATGGCAGCAGCGCACCCCAGTGCATCGGGACCCTCCAGATCTACGGGCAGAGCACCCCAGGGGGCGGCGGCAGTAGCCCTTGCCGATACGCGAGCCCCTGCACACAGCCCTCGCCTAGTGCGCAGATGCGCGAGCCCCTGCGCACAGCCCTCCTGCGCATAGGCGCCCAGGCGGCGCTCCCCTCGGCTCCAGCGGCAGAGGCGGCGCCATCTCCAGCGGCGGCAGTTTGTGAGAAAGGGTTCCCATCGGGGAACCCTAAGGTGATTTAATTTTGCCCGTGGGCCCGAGCTTAAAAAAAAAGGGCAAAAATAAACACGGGGCCTCATGCGGCTGTGAATGAAAAAAAAAAGGCAAGGCCCGATTGAAAAAAAAAGAGGGCCAAGTGGGCCACGTGTGAAATATATATATATATATATATATATATATATATATATATATATATGAGGAGAGGAAGGCCCTGATGGGCACGTGATGCATTTCCCCTTAAAAAAAAGGGGGAGGGGGAGTTTGAAAAGGCACGTACAGCGAGTAAAAGCCGTATGTAATTTTTTTTTGTAAAAAAAAAAGAAGATGAAAAGCCGAAAAAAAAGGAGAAAGATAAGAGGCGCGTGCAAATTTAAAAAGCCGTACGCAAAGTTTTTTTCTTTTTAAAAAAAAATTTGATTGAAAGACAAAAAAAAATTGAAACGGCTTTATGAAAAAAAATTTACGGTTTAAAAAAAAAATTTGAAAAGCCGAAAGTATGTTTTGTTTTTCCCCATTATGTTGTCTTCTCCCAACTTGGTCGATGCCATCTTCTGACAAGTATGGGAGAAAGGGGGAGTATATGTAGAGTCACAGGTCTATTCAGATGATTCAGAAGTCAGATTCAGATGCAGATTTCCAGACCATTCATATTCCAGACTCTACGGTTCAGATCCAGGTTCAGACTCGACGATTGTCTTCCGAGTCTCCAGTTTCAGACACGCACAAGTGTGTGGTCATTGTCAGATGAGCATAAGTTGCCATCTTTGTCAGAGGTCCCCATCATTCTTCTAGTTGTCAGGCCAGAGTTTTCATGTGAGCCATAGGGACTCCAGAGCAGAGGACCATTCCCTTGAGAGCAAGGGTTTTCATGTGGTATCATAGGTACACCAGAGCAGTGCACCATTCTCTGAGCCAGATGGGAGAGACCCAGTTCTCCGACGAGGAGACTTCAGGCGCAAGTTCAGACTCGATGGTCAGATTCCGAGTCTTCAGTCGACTCACACTCCAGCCCGTTCGTCCTCCTCACCTGCACGACATGAGAAGCAACGTCCTCGACAGCAGCATGTGCGCGTTGGGTTGATATTGTCCGTAGTGTCTTGTAGTGATGAGTTGAGTTTCTGTCTGTTTGTCCAAGCTGAGCATTACATGCTCCAGCTTGAGGGGGAGCGTTGGAGCATAAGTTGTATGCGCCTATTGAGTTGTAGCAGGGTAAATGGATCTTGGAGGAGATCCATTTACCCCACCCAGTTGTTTAGTCCCACATCGTCCAGTGGTGGGACTCAGAGGCTCTGGGAAGGCTATATAAGGAGCCCCAGACCTCCTGTACTCATTGAGAAAGTCAATAGAAAAACACGCCCCGTTGAGGGCTTCTCCCGTGGTTTCATCCCGCTCCTCACGGAGTAGGGTTCCACGTAAAACCCGCGTTCTTCTTGTTCTTTATTTCTTTATTCCATGTTTATGCTTCCGCTTCCGATTTTCTAACAAAGGCGTTGAGTAACGAGTGAGGATCAGACATAAACTGACACACCAACAACCAGAGAGAGGTTAAAAAATAGAAGAAATAAAGATCCCCGCAACCCGACCACCCAAGATGAGATCCTTTACAGAGGGGGACAAGGCTGCAATCAGTTATCAACAAAGTTGGCATCTAAATGTTGTGGTTCAGCCATATGAAATGCGTAGATGACCTTGTAGTTGACCTCAGTATTCTCAGTTTTCTTTTAACCACCTTCTGTCTTCCAAAGAAAAAAAGTGGAAACCACGCATGGACATGATTGCTTTATTGACCGAGGGTCTTTTATTGTCACAACATAATGGGTATTGTAGCGGTTAGCCTCTGAACGAAGAAAATAATTTTTACTTGAGGGGCAAGTCATTGATACATTATTCATCTAATTTATTTTCTTATTATTTGTCATTTTAGTTGTTAGTATTTCATACATTTCATTGGATGCATAATCTAGAGAAATGAGTGCAATATTTCTATCACAGCATTTATAAAGAAATTCTACGAAAATACCCTTGAAGCTTAAGATTTTACGTAGAGCAAGGAGTATGTGTCCATGGGCACACACAACATTGTGTGCCCATTATGTTTTAAATGACAAAGTCCTAGTGTGAACGCATTCCAATATTAATAAACAATCAATAGTTCTAATGAAATAAATCCAGCATCTCTCGATGGATGGGTTACAGAACTCCAACTAACTTAAATTTTTAATAGAATATGTATTTTATAATATGAATCAAGATCAACAACTTTGATTTATATTTAAATTTTAAAATATCTAATTTATATCTATGCAAATGCATACTTGTGTGTGCTCATGGGCACATTTTTCTTTTTTTTCTTTTATATAAATATTCCTAAAAATATTGTATAATTAGCTAAAACCCTTAGAAAATTTCTCATTTTAGCGAAATATACTTCCATCAGTGTGATGTTAAGTAACTACTATCTTCTCTTAATATTATAGGTAAGTAATATTATAATATGCTTTATGTGTAGAGATATAAACAACTGATCTCTTGTTGAAGCAATTATATATATATTTTGGCATATGTAACCATATAAATTAAAATAGTCAGAGATAGAGTTGTCTATTTAATATATGCATATATCTGCATTCATGTTTGTAACTTCACTTTAATATATAATTGTAGATTAATTTGTAACTCAATTTTATAAAGTTTTACTCTTTTTGTTAGGATATGTTTGTAATTTCTAGAAAAATAAGTATAGCATGTTTATATGTCGAAGAATAATTCAATTCATATATATTTAGGTTAATGTATTAAGTGATTATGCTATTATATGTTTTTGACATGTATTTGTTTTATATCCATAGCCATTGTCAATCATATGATAACATAATTTTCGTATCTATCAATATATGTATCTACACCATGATTCTTATTTTAAATCAGATTAAGATAAGGTAAAAAGATATGTGAATGCACGAATACAATTTTTTTGTGTTATCATATCCTTATCCATTTTATACATCCGGATAAAAATATGAAAGCATAATTCTTGTGCATACTAAAAATGACAAATGATATTGTTAAATATGAATGTAAATAAAGAAACGTATAATCATGATTCTGATATGAATATTTAAAAACATGTATGAACTTTCGTGCGGATAAATACTCTCTAACACATAAACAAGATACGAAAGAAAAAAGTAAATTCCTGGACTAAATAACGTGTATAATAAATAATTAAATATCATAAAGATATTTTCTTCATATATTTGAAATTTACTCTAAAATTTAAAATATTATGTGTGACCATGTAATATCATGTATACATCCATATCTTTAGAAAAGCAAAATATGTATATCCATATCCACCAAATGAGAAATATTTATTGATATCCGCTTAAATACAAATACCATAATGGATGATAGTGATATTTTTGTATACGTTTGCATCTCTAATTCGATAACAAATATAACCTTATTCATAACCTTATCATTTACATCCATATTTGTGTTCCCTATGGAGTATAATCACTAAGCATATTCTAGATTTTAAATATTATTTTAGTAATCATTTCCAATAAATTATATTTAAAGTGTTTTTGAAATTATAAAAATTATGTATTTATGAATGTAAATTGCAACAAATAATTATACATCTTTTAGTTCATTCAAATTATTACCTACAGAATTCTTAGAGATGGGGGTAGGGGTGGAGGTTTGACATTGCAAATTATAGAAATGTAAAATAAATGAATCAAATTAATAAAAAAATATCTTCATCGTACGAACACCGATGCAATCTATAACAAAAAATTACTAATTGCAAATGCAAAACTGCTTTTATAGGAAACAATTTCTAAACCGTTTTGCATAATCACAAGAATATTAAGGAATACGCTTGAAGCACAAGTCTCTAAAACAAGAGACATCATGAAACAAGTCTAATCCAATGGACTCTTGCTCTTACAGACATGATGACGGTTTGTGGTTCTTCCCATGACCTTGATAGATCTTCTCCACAAAGTTGTCCATGTGAATATAGATTTTTATGGTCTCTACCTCCTACTTTCATGACATGAAATCAAGTCTTTCTATGCGCATACAAAGCATGAGGAAGAAGGTGACTCCTCTCACAACTGACCAAGCCAATATAGAGGAAGGAAAGTCAATCAAGGAGGACAACTAGGGTTTTAGAGAGTACACTGGGCGACCAAGAAGAGAGTCTTCTCTTTTTTTCTTCAATATTGAAGATAAAAGGTGAATATCTATGGAATTGAACTCTCATGTCATTTAAAGAGAGACATAGACTCTCTTTATATACGAGGAGACAAATCAAAGTGGACAACCACAATAATGGTAGTGGATTCTATTTTGGATGGCTATGATGGATTCATAATCCATCATGAAGTTGTCAACTAATTTGACAACTTTATCACTAAAATAAAAACTAAATAATAGAGTCCTTAACCAAGAAGGAAAGAGGCTGACAATTTAACCTCCAACTAACATGGTGGACATCCATGGTGGACCAACCATTTTGGTTCTCATATTTCCAATTCCATCAAGAACTTGATAGCTGCTTAATTGTCTCTCGATTAATAACAATTGAAAATAAATTTCAAATATCAATATTGGGATATTTATTCAAAATCCTCCCAACAAATGAATCCAATTCATTAGTCCAAAATTAAATGAAAATCGAATTCATATTTTATTATGTGAACCATATTCACACATGTATTGTGTGTGTGTATGAATCACATTCATATAAATGTTAATTATTATGAATCCATATTCATAAAAATTAATCATTTATAATGCAAATCATATTGACATTTTTTCAATAATATTCATGTCTACGATAGTAACAATTACTATCTTGATATTTTATATCTTAATGTACGAGCCAATTATTACTCGTGAGCAGCATTCATGGATATTTGCAGATAATGTTAGGGAGATTATATTATCCATGTATAGTAACTTCATATCCAATATCATGATTTAAATCATTGCTGGCATATCCATTTGGACCCACTTCTCCCAACTATTTCAGGTCCATTTCCATTTAGTTCCATTTCCATTTTTAGTATTTAGATCTACAAATGGATGCTAGAAATGGCTTGAGATCTAATCCAAAAAATCGCAATCATTATCTATAAAATGGGGTCACAAAAATCCACCTAATTTCATCACCCCCTCAGAATGAAAGTGCCATGTTATATAATCTATTGTGATTACATCAACCTAGAATATTCCTAGTACTGAATCATACTTACATACTGGAAGACTTTGATTAAATATGAAGTTCACACACTTATTGATTGTCTTCTTCAAGGATTAATCAATAGAATTCTCATATAATTAAGATGGTGGAATAAAATAACTTCTATTATATTAATGGATCATCACAGGCTTACAAGTGCAACGGTCTCTCATTAACCCTCGGATCCATTCATGTACAACATCACAACCCAATCTCATATGCTAAGCAATTGACTTTTTAGTCAACATGTTACAAACATGCATAGCTTAAGGAAACAATAGTTACATCTTTTGCAGTCAATACTCAACTTTATATAAACCACCGTAGTTTCCTACTTCTTGCTACACTTAGATTTCAACATTGCCATGTCTAACAAGAATACAAATCCTGAGGTTGACTTCTTATTATCCACATTGAATTATAAATATGAATTTGTGTACACTAAGACTGATAGATCACTATCTCCATAAACCGATGTAGTCTTGAATTTTTCTTCGGCACTTGAAAATGCTTTTCACTACACTCTAGTATTTTTATGCATAGCAAGATTGGTAGCGACTTACCCATTCCATTGTATGGTAGATATATGGTCTTGTGCACATCATGACATACATCATGCTTTCAACAGCTGATGCATAAGAACATCCAGCCATAACCTTCTTATCCTTAAAACTATGAGGTGTCATCCCTTTAGACCATGTTTTGAGTGAAGGAATACTTTCATGGAATTATCCAAGATTTTCTTAATGTATTCTTGTTGCATAGTCTAAATATCCTCTTTTCTCTATTTCTGAACATCTTCAGGCCCAAGATGTAAGAGATTTCCTTGAGACCTTTCATTTCAAATGCATGGCATAACCATATCTTAACATTGTTCATCATCTCAATATCATTTCCAATAATTAGGATGTCATGTACATGAAGTAAGATGAACAAAATATCCCTCCCACTAAACTTCTTGTTTATACATGGTTCATTTAGATTCTGATTGAAATCATAAATCTTCATGGTTTCATCGAATATGATGTTATAATTATGACAAGCTTGTTTAATCCCATAAGTGGATTAATGCATTTCTTCATCTTGCACACTTTGCCTTCACCAATTATGAAGCCTTGGGGTTGCTCCATATAGATATGCTCATCGAGGTATACATTAAGGAATGTAATCTTGACATCCATCTGCCGGATGTCATAGTCAAGATGTGAAACTATAGCCAACAATATCCTAAAAGATTTAAGCATGGTGACATGAGAGAATGTTTCATCGTATCGATGCTTTCTCTCTATTTATAGCCATTGACTACAAGTTGTGCCTTGAAGGTCTCTACCTTCCCATTGTGTCCTCTCTTTTTCTTTATTATCCATTTACATACAACGGGTTTCACCCCTATAGGTGGATCCTTGAGGGGCCATACACCATTCTTATGCATGGAGTTTACTTCAGACTTCATTTCTAGCATCCATCTATCCATGTCATGATCTACCAATGCTTCATCATATAAAGCTGGATCATCATCATACTCTTTTGATACACGGAATCCATACCATTCAAGTGATCTTACCATACTTGAATTCTTTCTAAGAGTTAGAGGTGTGCCATATCCAATTGCCTCTTCAGTTTTTAGTATAGGAACTTCATCGATCCCACTAAACTCAATGAATTTCGTTGACTTTATAATAGGTTAATATACACATTTTTAATAAATCTTTATTTGTTCAAATTATGTATGGGGTTCTCAAAATAATTTGAAAACAGTTTTACAAAACATTTTGAAAACTCTATTTTGAAAAAAAAATTGACAAATAATTTTTACAACCATTTACAAAATTAGAAAATCATTTTGCAAAGATTTTTAAAATAATATGATAGATTTTTCAAACTATGTTTGCAACCATTTTCCAAACCATTTGGAATAGATTTTCAAAACATTTTATTCACACAAAGGAAAAAGATTTTCATAAACAAAACTTTCAAAACATTTTATTCACACAAAGGAAAAAGATTTTCATAAACAAAACTTTTTTACAAAGATTTGAAAACATTTTGCAAAATATTTTTCAAAGGGTTTTCCAAAGATTTTTCAAAGAGATTTTCCAACTATTTTTCAAATATTTTGCAAAATATTTTTAACCAGTTAATAAGTAATTACGAAGAATTTTGTGTTTGTTTTAATTTTTATTAATTAGCTATATTATTAAAAATACAAAGGTATGAGGTATGGATAAAGTATATGCAATATATATATGCCCCCCCATACTTAGCATGAGTTATGTCCTCATAGATCATAGAGGAAAGGAAGACATAACTCGTACTAAGCATAGAAAAGCCTATACTTCAATGATTCAATAAAGAATGGAAGGTGATCATCCCCCCTATACTTAGGATCAACTAATCCTAAGAATAGCAAACTTTACACCAAGAGGAGATGATCAAGGAGTAGAATGTACGATCTCAACGGTTCGACTTGTCTCCCCTTATAGTTAGGGTAAGATATCCCTAAGTATAGACAAAAATATCAAATAGAGAGGAGACAGGTGGGGGAATAAAAAATGATTATTCGTATACACTCACCCCCTATACTTAGGATCGAGCATAACCTAAGCATAACAGTGATGAATGGAATAAGTGAAATAAAAGAAAGAATGCAAGACTGAAAATAAAATACAAATGAAAAGAAGAAAAGAAGAAAATTATACAAAAAGGTTTGTTGGAGCACTGCTTGAATCTTCTTATGATGTAATGGCTGCAAAGAGATTTTCTTCAAACTTTACTTGAACAGAATCGATAGCGGCCAGGATTGTGTCGTGATCTAGATACAGATTTAGTAATTGATCGCTTATGATAAAAGGTTGTGCTTCTGATGACAAACCGGATATTATAACACTTCCATTATCACACACTTCTCTTACCATAAATGGAATTGTCCATTTACTCTTTAATTTACCCAGGAATATCTTCAACTTCGCATCGAACAACCACACTTTCTGACCTGGCTCGAAGCTCTTTCGTCTGATGTACTGGTCGTGCCAACACTTGACCTTCTCTTTATATATCAAGTTGTTATCGTATGTGTAATCTCGGAATTCCAAGAGCATTTTCATATCCACTCTCATGTGTTGACCACCTTTCTATAAACTGAGATTGCAAATGTTCACTGCCCACAATGACTTATGAATCAACTCCACCGGCAGGTGGCGAGGCTTACTATACACAAGACGATAGGGTGACATGCCCAAGGGAGACTTGTGAGTGGTCCTCTATGCCTATAATAGCGAGTACAAGTGTTGGGACAAGTTCTTTCTGTCTTGCCTTACTAGTTTTGGTAAGATGGTCTTAGGTTCTCTATTTGACAGCTCGACCAAGTCATTTGTCTAAGGATGATATGGAGACACGATAAGGTGTTCTATGTCGTACTCCTTCATTAATTTCTTGACCTCTTTATGAAGTAATTATCCCCGTCTGATATCAAGATCTTCGGTATCCTGAACCGTTAAATGATGTTCTCTCTCAGAAACGACAGATGGTGCAGCTATCAGGGCTCGGGCAGGAATAGCTTCGATCTAGCGACTCACGTAATCAACAACAAGAAGGATATATTCAAGTCCCTGGCTGTTACTAAAGGGTTCCATGAAATCAATGCCCTACGTATCGAACACATCTGAAATCTGAATGAACTTCATGGTCATAGAGTCTCTAACAATGTGGGTACCTCCCATTTGCTGATAATCAATGTAGCCTTTGACATGTGCTGCTACATCCTTAAATAGTATAGGCCACCAGAGGCCATACTGTAGTATTTTTGTTGTTGTTCGGTCTCTAGAATGATATCCACCAGATTTTAGCGAGTGATGGTGCCTGAGGACACTTGTAATCCTTTTGAGGAATACACCGATGCCATACACAATCTGCTCCGTACCTAAATAAGTAAGGATCTTCCCATTGGTAAAAATGAATATTAGATAAGAAGTTTTCCTTTCTGATCTTCATCCAATCTTGTGGAACCATACTGGACATGAGGTAGTTCACAATATCACGTACCAGGTGATGAATCTACGATTCATCATCTTTTTTCATTTATTTTAGCTAAAAATCTCTTATAAAACACATGTATATAACACTAACTCCATATTCTTACTAACTTGCATCTGTGTAAATATTGTATATTTGTATATTATTTTAACCTAAAATAAATAAATAAACAAATAAATAAATAAAGGAAAAATAAAGAAAATAAAATAAAAAAGAGGAAGATTGTATATATGTAATAGATACATGCTAACCCAAACCTCGGAGAAGGTCAAGACTTGACATGATCGACCAGGAATAAAGTAGGGGGAGATAGGGTCTTTATTCAGAAAATCCACAAAAATGTGCTATATATATTTGTATACTACATTATTTTATTTATGCATAAATTTACCTCAAACAAAATAGTTTTCAAAACAAAAGTTGTAAATAAAAATGTTTTCTAATTTATAAAAATAATTGCACAATTAAATCATGTACATAATAAAAGCAACCACACTTGGAAAAAACCATTAAGCACTAATTGAAAGACTAGTTCCGGCTTCATATGAACTCAAATCGAACCAAACTCACATCCATCATATTCTAAATAAAATTATCTTTAAAATGGCTATGATTTCATAATTTTTGGAGTTACGGGTGAAAAGTTGGTTTTCTGGGGTGGTTTGTGCAATTTTCCCATGTACTTGTACATATTGTATTTTGTAACTATTTGTAAAAATTTTACTAATTATTTAAAATAAAAATCGAAATAAAAAAATTTTAAACATGAAAAAAGAAACAAATTTCTTTATTTAACTATGTATATAATGTACCATATGTATATAGTATATGTATATAGTTGCTGTTCTTAATTAACCATCATAAAAAACATTTTTTATTCAAATAAATAAAGTGATGAAAATTTAAAAAAATAGTTAATTTTTATTTTTTTTCAACTTTCATCTCTCTTATCTCTTCAACATAAAATGTAAAAATTCGAATTTAATTATCTATCTTTTTTATTTATATGGCTCCTTCTCCATCATTCCATCAATCTTTGGTGAGAGGAGCCCGATCTCTGAGGGTTCGTTTGGTTGCAGGGTTGGGCAGGGTTGGGTTAGGCAGAGGTACCCCTGTGAATATTAAACTGTGAGGAGGATTGGGCCGTTTGGTTGGAGGGGTAACTTGGGTTGGGCCAACCCAACCCTGCCCAACCCTGCAACCAAACGAACCCTGAGAGTCTTCTTGACGTAGAAGGGTGCCTAGACTCTGAGCCGTCTGGTGACATAGAGTCAACCTTCGTCGAGGTTATCAAGGTCTTTTCCGCTCTTATGGTGAGATACACATTTTTCTTATTTTTATCTAGGTTAATCATCATTTTATTTCTCGCATTTGTTTATTATTATTTCATCATCAATTTTTTTATTTAGATCGTAGAATCCATCACGATTTGATCCGCCATTGACCAGATTTTTTCATTTCATTTTCTCGATCTCTCCTCATTTCATGTTCTATCTCACGCAACCTATCACCTTCGATAACGCATGGTGGTCGGAGACACGGATCTCTCTTTCTTCTCACCAAGATCCATCTCTGTCTGCACCTCCTATTTTGTTTATAAATAAAAAAATAAAAAACATAGTTATTTTTATCTCTAACCTTTGTTTTGCGGGAAAATCAAAATAAAAAACACTAATAAAAAATATAAAATTTTTTGCTTATGTTCACATTTTCCATTTAAAAAAAAAGATAAAAAATTCTTTTCAGTTCTGTTTACAGTACATATAAAAAAATAAAAAGAAAAAAACAACAAAAAAGCAGGTCTTCCCCGCGCAGATCCTCAGGCCGCGCGATTGCGCCGCCACCTCGCCCCCGCTAGCGCGGCGGCCCTCGGCCACGATCACCGCCCGACTCCTCTGCGTGGGAACTTCACCTCCGCCTGAACCTCCAGATGGTCACGATCTACATCCCTGCCGATAGGCCGAGCCCAGCCCTCTCGCCACGACCCCGCACCGTCGCGCTAGGCGATGACCTCCTCTAGAGTCCACGCCACCAGCCCGCCAGCCAGACGACCCTGGTCCATCCACCTCCCGCACCTCTGCCTCCTCTAGAGCAGTCCCTCCAGTGCGCCTCCACCCTCGGTCGCGATCACCGCTGGGGCCGTCGAGGTTCCAATTCATTGAAGCGTCAAGGCCGCCACCGACGCGATCCGAAGAACCCCCCGTCGACTGCCTGTAGCCGCGTGCCCACCTCCTGGAAAGATGAAAAACAAGTGACGACTGCCCCTTTGGCTTGCTTGACAAGAAACTAAAGAGAGAAGAACCCTAGGGGAGTTGATTAAAATATCAAAGAAATTAAATTTTACCCTCTGGGAATTTTCAAATTTGCAAAAACGTCCCCGCCTCCACACAGTCACGTACGTTGCACACATATTTTGGGTAATTTACGACATTTATCCCATAATTTATTTTTATTATATTTAGTTGCAAACACTTTCAATAATTGCACTTTAATCCTTGTATTGCAGAACTTGACCTTGCTTGATCTCTTCATCACAATAAATGTTTTTATTGCTCTAAAATTTTTCAAAAAAATTGTGTATGTTTTTGCTATGTTCTTCCACATTATATAGAATTTTCATAGCATTTTATTACAATATGATATTATTTAAAAATAAAAACAGTGTCTCTTTCTTTTCCCGAAATTCAAAAATTCATAAAAAAATTGAATATTGCTTCAAAATTTCCAAAAAAATAGAGTAGTTTTATTTTATTGTCTTTTAATTTCTATCCAAATTTCACGCATTAATTCTGTTTAAAAACCAAAAAATTGAAAAACATAAAAAATCTTATAAAAATCACAAAAAATTCTACAAAAATCCAAAATCTTGATTTCAATGTCTTCTTGTATATATTTGCATATATTTTATCAAAAAAATAATTGTCAGGAGTTTTGTCTGTTACCGGGGAAATAAAATTAAAATTAAAAAAATCCAGCCAACAAAATGACGCCGTTGCCGGGGAGGCACGGTGAGGGTAGTTAGGTTTCTCTTTTGACTTGCTATTCTTGGTTTTTGCCACATTATTCCATTGTTTTTATTCACTATTTCATTTCATTTTGTTCTACTTATATTTGATATTTGTGTTTCTTACACATTCTCTCTTTCTTTTTCTTGTGAGGGTCCGCGGAGCGAAGGAGGCGATCCTTGGAGAGCCTAAGCACCCAAGCGATGCGGAGGCGGTTTTATTCTTCACCGAGCCGCAAGAGAGCGTGAGAGGAGGAGAAGAAGAATTGAAGGAGACCAAAAAAAGATTTTTCTCTTTTATTTATTCTAGCATTTGAACTCTTGTAAACATACATTCATTTGCTGTGGGGTCGGTTTCTCCAAGTGCCGGTGCACTTGGGGGACCTCACCAGATTTATTTTAATCGCCTTTATTTTTCTTTGTTTCACGCGGATTTCGTGAGCCCCTCTTGATTGCTTTAATTAATTTGCTTGAGCCAGGTAATTAACTATGTCCAAACACTCTAAAGAAGAAATTCTGTACCTATAGAGTAGAGCGTAATTTGGACTTAGTCAAATTAACTTGTTCTTGCCCGTTAATAGAAGCTATCATCTAGAACGACTCACTTACATCATATAGGATACTTTACTTTTCTGTATCTAAATTCTACGCGGATCATTTTGCATGTAGAGTGCTGGCGATAAGGTACACATCTCTAACCCTTGCATGCATCATTGTTTTTAATCACGCATTGGCATTTCCGATCTCCTTCCTTGTTTTCACTCACATAATCTAAGACGAAAATTGGACACTCGGAAGGCAATTCTTTGAAAATATTTTAACTAAGTGACAAATGCCTAAAATACAGGACTATTAAAAAAAACTCGACCATAAAATAAACACAAGGAAAAATCGTCGTTTTGGGGAGAGTAATCCCCTCATTGTTTGGTTTGTATGTAGCAAGAGAGAGACCCACACACTAGGATACAACCATGCCCGAACTCTTTTCAGACTACTATATTGGGATAGTCATTCTCTAGTGAGGATCTCTCCGGTAGCTGATAAAGCAGCCTGTGACGTCCTTAACAGATTAAATTGATCGGGTAGCCGATAAACGGTCCATAATTCATACTGGCTGGGAAAGATCTAACTTTGGGATTGGGCCAGTCTCCTGAGAGCATTGGGTTCCTAATAGCTCGCTTTAACCGCTCTGATAGATTGTATTATCACCAAACTCTAAATTTGACAAGATAACTAATCGAACCTTCACGGTCTTCATATTGAGTTGAGTTGGTGAATTGGGGGTTTGTATTGTGTTTGATTGCTTGTGTGCATACTAGATCCTTCTGTGCATTCACGCCTTTTTCTCCATATCTTTTGACTTGACCCTCGTGCTCTCTCGATCTCGTCTATTGTTTCAGAGATGCTCGACTGGAGTTATTTTAATCCGATCTTTGCAGATACCTCGTACCCTCCAACCGATCTACCTTCCTTTTTCCAGGAGGATCTTCCTCCTGATTTTTGTGCATATTCGCCTAACCCATTATTTCAGGAGTAAGAGGACTTTGATTCTCACCCACCCTCAACCCACCCGATCCTGGGATTTTGGAGTCACCTTTCATGATTTCCACACTTGAGACACTGAACCAGATGATGGAGGATATGAATTCGAGGATTAGCAATCTATTTATCATAAATGAGAGCCAGAACGCTGCTCCACTTTTTGAGGATATGGATTCACTTGAGGATAATCATGAGAGCTTACAATCGCCCAAAATACAAAAAATGAGAAAATTTTAAAAATCCAAAAAGATTCTGGGAGACACATTATTGATTCTTTTTGTGAGGAGAGAGCACCCATGCCAAACTAATTTCCCATACAGTCATCCACCACATGTCCCGACCTTGACCTTGAGGATTCCATTACACAGACTGCTCTTGGCAATCCTCGTGTAAATGTTGATTCTGACCTCTTCCTTTGTATGGAGGAGGTCCAAAAATTCAAAAAAATGTTGACTGAACCCGAAGTGTTGGCCACTATTCATGAGATCATTAAAGCCCCACTTTAACAGGCTATGATAGATTTATCTACTCCTCAACACAAGAAGAGAAAGCGATGGAGAAGATCTGAGCGTCACATTTTGATCATGGCCACTGCCTGCGCCATCTCTAACTGACCACATTTTAAGAAAAGGAACACTACCACACCTCTTGTGAGTTGCTCCATATCTGAATATTCTTGTGATAACACTCTCCTTGACGGTGGTTCATCAATCAATATAATACCCTTCTCTATGGTACAGTCTCTCCATCTTGGGCCTCTCAAGAAAACCAGGATGACAATTCAATTTGCTGATGGATCTATCAAGAGGCCAAAGAGTATTCTAGAAAATGCTGTCATTTTTATTCAGGGCATGGAATTCACTTCTGATTTTGTCGTAGTGCCCATGAAGACGTCCACCCATGTGGAGCACCTTCCAACCATCCTGAGACGGCCTTTCCTCGCCTCTGCGGGAGCCGTTATCGATTATGGTTCTGGAGAGATTCGCTTCCGTTCTTATGCAGGGACCGATGTGTTGATCACTACACCCACTACTGACCAGAGACCTGCATCCCATGAGAGCCCGCCCGTGTTAGACAACCCCAAGGAATTTGACCTCGATGATAATATCAGAGATTCTTGTTATATATTGGATGATAATGAAACCCAAGAATTCCTCTTCAATAAGGAAGACTCGGAAAGCACAGACCTTGGAGTTCCCCCTTCTGGTATGTGGCGATGGATTGATGACATCTGCGGGATTTACACGATAGACACCCTAGAGCAGAAGGCAGACTCTGAGACTAGACAGGACGAGCATGATTTGACTACTTTCACTGATGAGTCCATTCCTATTCACCCTGAGTTAGACTAGACCAATCAGGACAAATTTGATTTGATTGCTTTTATAAAGGATTTTTGACCTTTTGATAAAGATGATGATCTAGTAGAGGCTCGCCAGGCTGAAATTGGTACTTTTTCTGATAATAATTTCGAGCAATTTTACTTAGATGTTTAGAGACTTCCTAGGCAGGACATGACCACACTACTTCCAATAACCAATTCGTGCCTGCATACTCTGAGAGTCCATGTACCAGTAGAGCATATCTTCCGAAAGAAATATGATTGCCTCGATAAGATATTCCTTTCATTCTTCCTCTATGTAGACTCAAGCGAGTATCTTGGCATTTAATCCTGGATAAATAGTTTTCTACCATGTTTTGAACTCCAGTGTGTCTCAGATCTCCAAATAAATTTTCTAGAGGGGAATAATCCATCTGAGTAGGCATGACTTGGCATCCTTCTTCTGATATAAGTAGCAGATAACAGAGTAGTAAGTGTAGACAATCACTTTAGATCCAAGCAAGTAGGATCTGAACTTCTCAAGGGTGAAGAATACAACTATCAATTCTCTCTGTGACAGTATAATTCCTCTGTGCTTCATCTAATATTTACTGGCATAGTGAATGGCATATGGCATCTTGTCTTTTCTTTATCCTAGAATAGCCCCAACTGCAAAATCTGATGCGCCCGTCATGATCTCAAAAGGTAGAGACCAATCTGGCGGATGAATTACGGGAGCCTGAGTGACTAGCTCTTTCAATTGATTGATGAATGGAGAACCTGCTGATCAACATGGAACTCGGTCTCCTTGCATAGTAGCTCAGTGAGATGTTGGGAAGATCAACTGAAGTCCTTGATGAATCGTCTGTAAAAACCTACGTTCCCAAGGAATGACCTCACATTCTTGCGGTAAGATTATCAATCACATCTACCTTTGATGGGTCGACTTCCATGCCACGCTTAGAAACGACATGACCCAACCCAATCCCTTCGGTGACCATGTAGTGGCTCTATTCCCAACATAGCTCAAGATTTACTTCACTACATTTCCGAAGCACTCGGTCCAGGTGCTCAAGATAAGAATCAAAGATGTTACCATAGCTTGAGAAGTCGTCCATAAACACCTCGAAAAAACTACCAAACATATCTACAAAAACTGCAAGCATGCATCTCTAGAATGTGGCAGGTGCATTACATAGACCAAAGGCCATTCTTTGAAAAGCGTAGGTGCTGAACAGACAAGTGAATGTAGTCTTCTAGGTTAATTGCCACTTGGTTATACCTGGAGTACCCATCAAGAAAGCAGAAGAACCCCTTGTCATCTAACATTTCTAACACTTGATCAATAAATGGCAAAGGGAAGTGGTCCTTCTTTGAAGTAATTGATTTTTAATTTATTGTACACTTAGTATTTTAAGGAAATAAAAGTTATTCTGGATACCTCTCATATAGACCTATCTACGATTATTTCATTTCTGAAAAATAATTAGGTTGGCTATTTATTAAAACTAATTACTTAAAATCACATAGTCTACATATTTAATTCACAGTAAATGTATTTTGAATTCAAAATTTCCAAAAAAAATCACAGTAGCTTAATTTCATCATTTTCAACATTCTAGCATAGGTTTAGGATTTTTGGACATCATTTGACTGGAAATGGCATTTTAGTCCCAAAGCTTTGCCAAAATTGCATTATCATCATTAATTGCATAAGAAATATAAAAAAAATCTTCCTTTGAAAACCTAGCATCTAGATCATCTAGAAATTGACCTAGTGAGACAGTGGCATCCTTGAGTTCGACCTTGGACATTCCAAGTAAAAAATAAATCCGACCGCTCACTTTAATTAAATATTAACTTAAGTGGTCTTCTTGATTAATCCGTGATTGCCTTCCTACAACAAATATCATTAAGGATATTTCCTCAAAATTAGTGAAGGGTGATCTCGAGTTATTCAAATGGTGCCATTGCTGGGGAGGCATGGCTTAGGTACGCTTTTAGACTATTTAGAAATTAGGTTGTCTTTTAGATAATTTAGAAATTTGTTTTCCATCCCCTTAGTAGTCTGACCCTCAGGTTTTCTTGTAATTATTGTTCTGATTTATTTTCTTGAATTTTTTGTTTTTTATTCCTTTATTTTATTTCATGTATCTCTCTCTAACCGTCATCTTTTTTTTTTGTGCAAGGGAACCGACGTGATGGAGTGGCTACTTAGGTAGCTGAGCAACTCAGGAGCATTGGAGGCTAGCTTTTTCAGGAAATAAGCCGATTGAAGGAAGCACATAAAATTAAGATTGAGTCGGGTCATGAGAGAGTGTAGAGTCCTTAGGTTTTATTTTTGCATTTATTTATTTTTTTAATAATTGTAATAATTGCATATTTACATCGGATTCTGTTTGGGATCTCGCATGTGCAACCCGGACTGTGGACATTTTTTTGTGGTGTGTTGAGACTTGTATCACTCTCTTTTGAGGGAGGGGCTTGACTTGAGTGGATCCTAGGTTAGACATGTACTCGCAACTCTTAGAGCTTTACATGGATTAAATTTCACGTGTTTATGCTCATTTAATTTAGGACCATACTTCACTTCAATAATACATACCTTAGAACATTCTACCTAGTTAAATTAAATTCAAATTCTTCCCGACTAATAGAAGTTCCTGCTAGGTGTGGTTTCATCGCTTGCATTCATCTAGAGTAATTTTTTTTTCAAATTAGTTATGCATCTTGCATTGTAGAGAGTTGGAGGCACTGCAAGTCTTCTTACTCGAGCATTCATCATCATTTCCATAGATTGCATCAACTTTTCTTGATTCTCCCTCTTAGTTTTTCAAACTTAGGATAAAGGAATTGGGATTGGATGGTAGATGTGATTTCTTATGTTGGACTAATTACTAGTGATAGATAATCTCTAAAAATGGAACTGATATTGGACTAAAAATTCCAGAATAAAAACTATTCACTATTTTCGGGAAAGAAACCATGTCCTTTACAGTGGTACATACCTCCAAACAGAGTGGGTGGACGTACACACTAAGGCTAGAGCCCAAATCCCTAGACTTTCACCCTAAGTCACCAGGTCCGACTCTTGTGTGCTTGGCATCATTCAGGCGACGGTAGTCAATGCACACATGACATGATGTTGGTACTCGAGTAGAAATCTCCTCTCCTTATCATTAGTATTCACGGTAATCCTTGATTTCTTCGAAACTACATGCAAGGGACTCACCCATTTGGAATTGGAGATAAAAAATGAAGCCTACCTCACACCACTTCATGATTTCGTTCACGACCACATCTCAAAGATTGGGGTTCATCCTTCTTTGAAATTCCCAGGATGGTTTTACATTATCCTCCACATAGATATGGTGTGAGCACAAGATTGGACCTCGAGCAACCAAGATCCCTGATCTAGAGTCAAATGGTTGCCGAAGTAAGGTATATTACTATTTCTTCTTCTTCTTTTTTAATAAGAATTTGTAAGTATATATATACAAAAAATATGTTATGGTGTCAAAATAATTTGTACCAATTTCAAAATAATTTGCAAAACATTTGTGCAAAACTTTGTCACATAGATATAAAAATTTTCCAAATATTTTACAAACTATTGTTAAAAACATTTTCAAATCCTCATACCCATAGCCCATAAAAAATATACAACATTTGAAAGTACGAGCTATGAATAAAAGTATATATGTAATATATACGCCCCCATACCTAGCTTGTGTGATGTCCTCATGGCACAAATTGAAATGAAAGACATATCTCGTACTAAGCATAAAGAGTAAAAATAAGACAAGGATATGAAAACTTGGCATACCTCTCCTATACTTAGGCTTTAAATAGCCTAAGTGTAGGGATGGATGACACAAAAAATTAGGTACAAAACAATAGAAATGAAAATAGAACAACTAAGAATAATAAGATTTCAATCCCCCTATAGATGAAAATATCCTAAGTATAATGAACTAAATGAAGGATAGAAGGACCGAGGAGATAACGAAAAAAATCTAGAAGAATATACAGAAGTAGGGTTAGGTTTCCCCTATACTTAGGCTCTTAATCGGCTAAGTTTGGAGTAAAAAGCTAAATAAGGAAGAAAATAAACCCTCAAAGAAAGAAATTATATGCCAGTGAAAAGAATACGTGAATATGCAAGATGTTGGATCTGTCAAATCTGAATCTTCAACATGTGGCGTCATGTTATATCTGAAGTGTTTGCAATGTATTCAATTGGCATGAAGTCAACCATCTCAACTGGAATCAACCATTCTTTAGATTCGACGAAATACTTTGACATTTGTCCATTGATCAGAAAAGAATGTGTACCATCTATGAGATCAATAATCTCTACACTTCCATTATTGTGCATTTCTTTTACTATATAGCGACTCATCCATTTTGACTTTAATTTCTCGTGGAAATCTTCAAATTGTTGTTAAATAACCATACCTTTTATCTCAGGATAAAGTTCTTGCATCTAATAAGCAAATCATGCCACTTCTTAACTTTACCCTTATAGATCAAGTTGTTATCATACGCTTTGTTTCAAATTTCCACAAGCACATTAAGGTTCAAGTCTCGGCACAGTTTTCCTAGGTGACAACTCCAATTTATTTTCTTTATTGCTCACTCAGACTTGTGAATCAATTCAGCGGGCAAATGACATGGCTTGCCATAAATCATCCTAAAATGTGCAGTACAAGTGTGGTCTTTTAGGTCGTGTTGTAGGCCTACGAAACTAGGTCCATTAGTTGGGACCGATTCTTCCTATCAAGACAAACTAACTTCTGTAAAATACTCTTCACCTCTCTATTTGAACCTTTGTTATGACTTTCAACTACGGGTGGTTGATGAATCCTTGATTCAAGAATATTCTATCTGCATTTTGTCTTAAAACCCTCAACAAATATATGTAAAAAATCATTAATTTCCATCTTTTATCAAAACCATACTCATGAATAAAAATGCACTTTTATGCAACCAAAACATGTAAATAAATAAAAGAATAAAAATAAAGAAAACAAAAAGAAGGCAGATTGTATATATGTATATATGTACAATATGAATTATAAAATATAAATATAGATGAAAGATATACTTATATAACTTAACCCCGAGACCAAGTCAACATGGATTGGTCACCAAACAAATAAGTTAGGGGAGATAAGGAAAGAAACCCATAAAAATAATTAATTCTTCACTTCATACATTCTTCATTATTTACCAATTTTGACCAAATCTTCATTGATTTTTAATTAATTCATATATACATATTTTTCACCAAACCATTTACTAATTATTTCTAACAATGTATAGAAAAATATAAAAATAAATTAAAAGTATTATCTTGTACATATGCCAAGAAATCCATTAAAATGTCAATTTCTCAACTTCCAAACATCATAACTTTCTCATAGGAACTCAAATTTCACTCTACTCAACTTTAAGGTTCATAAAATAATATTATCTAATTAATGATAGATTCCACTAAAATCGGAGTCTGTTTACAAAAAGTCAGTTTTGGGACCTAATGACAACGGGGTTTCTGGGCTATTTATTTTATCCAAACATATTATTTACAATTTCATCAATTTTATAATTTTTAATTATTTTCAAGATATTATATTTTAACCATGATTTATTTCGTAATTTTTGGACATTATTTACTATATTAAATAAATCAAACACCATAATTTATAGATGAAATTGAACTGTATAACTTATAACCGTATTTATTTATATATTTAAATTAACTTGTTAAAATCCATAAAAATTCACACCTACTTTATTTATTATACTAATAATTAATAAAATATAAAAATCACATGTTACTTATTAATTTATTAATTTAAAATCAAATACCTATTTAATAAGTATACTATATATTAATTTATTAATATAATATTTATATTCATTAAATATTTAATATTAATCAAAATAAATTTTTCTATAATTTAGATAATTAAATTAGTTACACTTTTTATTTTTATACCTAATTCTTCAAGAAGGGGGCTGTTGGAGTTTGTTCTACTGGGCCAACTTCAATCCTTTTTCCCGCCATCGTTCTACCTCCATTTGTTGATCTCCACCTTTCATCTTAATCTCCAAACAACCTTCATTCACGAATTCCTTCAGATCGTCTCCAACATCCCTTCGATGGTCCAATATAATTCCTGTTACCAGAACCATCTGACCGAGACTCCAACTTCCTCCATCGTTTCCAGCCAAGTTTGGTGGTGACATCACCCAAGGCTGATACCGCGTGAAAGGTGGGACATCGGAGGAGAGTTCCAAGGCTTCACCTAGCCTTGTATCACGTCATCGCACGTGTTCAGCTCAGACAAAATACCTACCGCCGAGCTAAGAACCGAGGGTCATAAACCATCAACTTCCCAGGTATTCCTTCATCTATAGTTCATCATTTGATTTCATCGAGTTTTGAGTCCCATTAGTCTAATTAAGCACGTCATTAGAGCCCCCTAATCATCTTCTTTCATTCGCATACAAAATCTTTGTCAAATAGCACTCAATTGGCACTCAACCTCCATCTGGGATATCCATGTCTGGAACCCATTTGCTTGAACTATAATTTCACATTTTGACCGATTAATCTTTGAATCTAACATCAATAATTCATTTGCAGGCCACGAGCATCATGAGGAGCGCATCAATTTGCAAATCTCATCTGGAGATCATCTTCTTCGCCAAATCATTTGAGCAGCAGAACCAGAACAAAAGTTTGCAACCCTAGTTTGCTTCAGACATTCACCATCACCAACCTTCTCACAACAAGGGAGCTCGAAGGGGGAGTCACCCCCTTCTGGCCATGCCTCTGATCACCTCCTGTGCTCGTGAGTTGTCACTGATCATCGGAGACGAAGAAGCTCCGTCGCCACTCTTAGTATCATGGAAGAACAGGGCTGAAGAACACGTTGCATAGGCTAGCACCATGTGTCCTCATTGGATGGCTTAGATCACGTGAGCATCTTCTAATCATGGTCGCTCGTTCCCAACTGGTGGAAATTTTGCACCATAAGCCCATACGACTTTCCAGATTTCAGATCTGCTCCAGAATTTTGCAGAATTGCAATTGGGTCCCCGTGCAGGGACCAATTTGTAAAACTATAGATATTTTTATTGCAAATAGGTCCCTGACTAGGGACCTATTTGAAATAAGAGCTTTATTCTCTTGTATTTTCTTTTATTCTTTTTCATATTAGACTTTGGACTATATTTTGGACACTAGACATTATTACATCGATGTATTTTTTCTACATTTTATTTTATCTCAATTTTTGAAGGATTTATTTAGATTTCATCGAGATTTAAATCTTCGCTTATCAAGTTGTTTTGATTTGTTTTCATGTGCTTTCTCGAGCTCGTTTCTCGAGCATTTTCGCTACTATATAGTATTATCTACCTAATCTATTTTGTCACATATTATATAGTAAATAAATCATTTTAAAAAAATCCTTGAAAATTAAATAAAAATTGGAAAAATAAAATCAAATAAAAATTTCAAAATAAAAATCGATAAAAAGATTTTCTCACTTTCCCACTTTCTACAAGAAGAAATACAAATCACAAAAATATTCTTTTCCTCAAAAATCATAGTCTAGCTATTCATCCTCTTTGTGTTCGACCCAGGCACACTTACATGGTAAAATAAATAATGTCGATAAAATAGAAGAGAGAGAGCCGCTTCTATTCACTTTCTCTTTATCTCTCTCATATTTTATTAATTTTTGTTCAATTAATCGAATATTGTTATTTTGTGGTTCCCTACATCGACACCTCTTTTAACCGCAGGCAAAATTTCAGTTTTCAAAATGGTGTCATTGTCGGGGAGGCGCTGGCCATACTTAGGTTTTTTATCTTTATTTTGTGATTTTTTCTTTCTTCTTGTTTCTCACGATTTTTCTGGAGTTTTCCATAGTTTTTACAATTTTTCTCGAGTCTTTTCAAATTTTCTCAATTTTTGTTCGAATTGTTTTACGATTTTTATAAGCTTTGTCTGAGTTTTATCAGCTTTCTTTATTTTTCATAGATTTTTATGGTTTTCTCAACTTTTTACGGTTTTCTCAGTTTTTATTTGTGGTTGCTGATGATTTTTGCAGGAACTACAAAACTATCCGGTTTCTTAGGAAATCGATTCATCTAGGAGCGCATATATCGAATCTTTCTTTACGAGCTAGTTGGAGAGGCAGAGAGAGAGAGAGAGAGCAGCCGTAGTTTTTTTATTTTGTATCATATTTTTTGTTTTATTTGGTGAGAGAGGAAGTGACACTTACTCGTTTTAATTTTTGTTGAAAGGGGCCCACTAAGGCCATCCCAACTTGTAGAATGGACTTTACACTATTTTTTGGGGTTTGGTTCGCTAGGTGCCAGTGCACTTGAGGGACCTCACCGTGGATTTTGGTTTTACCGATTTTTCTTTATTTCATGTGATTTCATGGAGCTTAAGGGTGAATGCATGGTTGATTAGATGAGTAAAGTAAATCCCACTACCCTAATCCACACTTAGGCGTAATTCACATATTTGAAAAGTAACCCATTCTTACGCTAGAGTAGCTGGTTTAGGATACAGTTTTTACCGTTTTTTTCATGCATTAGCCTAGGTTTTAAATTTCTGCACGGATCACTTGCATGTAGACTGTTGGCGTCAAGTATGATTTCTATCTCTACATGCATCATCGTTTTTCACCGCATTCCATGATTCTCCCTCTGTGAGACACATTTTGAAAAGTTAAAAAGAACCAACATCTCGTTAGATATTGTTGAAAATATTCAAAAAAGGTAAAACTACAAAAATAAAAAAAATTAAGAAAAGCTTGACAAAAAATACATGGACATAATTGTATTGGGAGAACAATCCCCTCATTGTTTGCATGTACTCTCCAGACATAACAAGAAACGTACACATAATGAATAGATCCGAAATCCTTAGACTTGTGCCCTAAGCGCTTGGACTCACTCTTGGGTCTACTTGCTGCAAGCACTTGCCTCAGATGTTAGAAGAAGTAGTTTTGTGTAAAGTAGGTTTGGATTACCTACTCCAACGTAAGCTACTGTAGGAGACTACATCTGAGAGATTGATTAATATAACTGCTTTGTGACCTACCTAAAAATTGAAAAGATAAAAGACCAAACTCTTACGGTCATCATTGTGTGAAGTTGGTGAACTTGGGTTGCATTGTGTTTGTATGCGAGGTATGCGTTATTCTGCATCTTATACACCTTCACACTTGTGTTCTTGATTTGACCTCGTGCTCTCTCTCGTACTTCCTTTTGACATCGAAGATGACGACTCGATAGATTTTGCGCTTAGACTTAGTGAGCTTTCGACGATCCATCGTCTGTCGTATGTCTTCACAGACTTGGGATGACCCTCTTCCTGAGTCGGTTCCACATAGTCACGAGGAAAGTCAGACCCAGACTCCCTTGCCTCCCAACCCTTTTAGTTGAGGCAGACTCCTGCCTCAGGTTATCATTTATTTCTCCTACATGTTTTTCATAGAGTTCTTTTGAGACTTTTTCCTACCTAGAGGATTCGAAGATCATGGCTAGAGGGAAGGGACATGTTGAGGACAAAGTTGTTGAGGATAGACAGACTGATGAGAGACGTCCATATGGTAGACCAGATCCAACTTCTAATATTACTAAGGGGATTCTAAATACACTACATCAGTGAGTTTACAGATCAGAGATCAGTGTAGAGTCCAGGACGAGCAGAGAGCTGAGATCACTGTGCTGAAAGAAGGAGCTGGGAAGCCACCACCACCACCTGCCGTGGTTCCCTCTAGTTTGAGAGATGAGTATGACCCAGGAGCTAGGACGTACACCATTGGATTCAGCTACCACCGAATCAAGGGTCATACGAGTTGAGACTGTCCTTAATTTCTTTGTTTCTCAAGTACTATGGGAACACTACAGAGGAGTCATTTACCTTTCTGCAGCAGTTCGGGATGATTATTGGTACGACTAGCTATCCGTTCGACTGTGGATGGTAAGGACTAGTCATGCTGCGCTCAAACTTGTGGTCCTTAGCTAAAGATTTCATTTCTCTGTTTACAAAATGGCTACCCCCCATCTGAAATCAAAACTTTAGAAACCCCAACCCCTTTAATTGTTTGATCCTTTATGAACTTACAAAGAATCCTACTATCTGGAGCTCGGGTTGGGATATCTTCCACCACCTTGATAAATAATCTACTGCTAAAAAGATGTACTCAAATCCATTGTTGTTGGGAAGGGGACCCATAAAATATATGCCCCATGTGTCAAAAACATCATAGAAAATCAATGGTTGCATGGGCATATCATCTTAATAGCCAACAGTACCTCCCATCCTTTTACAAATCAGGCACGACCATACAAAATTAGTAGCATCTCTAAACAAGGTCAGCCAATACAATCCACATTGGAGAACTTTGTGGGAGTTCTTTTTCCTGAATGGTATCCTCCAGCTTCTAATGAATCATAATATATAAGGACACTATGGTATTCCTCCTAAGGAATACACCTTCTCCAAATGCAATTTGGTCCTTCAAAGAAAAGGAATGGATCTTCCCAATGGCATTTCCTTGAATCTGACTTCAGTCGGTCAATACTTCTCCTAGTCCAACCATGGGGAACTTGCTGGGTGACAAGATAGTTCACCATGTTGGCATATCACGGAAGGGAATTGACAATACAAATCGACTCATTTGGAAAGGTCTCTTTGATTGGATCCAAGTCAGGGGAATCCTTTAAATCCAAATGGGATAAATGATCGGCCACTACATTCTTAACTCTAGGTTTATCCTTAATCTCCAAATCAAACTCCTAAAGCAAAAAATCCACCTAAGAAGACGCATCTTTACACCCTTCTTTTCCATAAGATATATAATGACTATATGATATGTATAAATTATCACCTTAGATCCCAAAATATATGACCTAAACTTCTTAAGGGACCAAACTATCATGACCATTTTATTTTCCGTAAATGTATAACTTTTCTGTGCCTGATCTAAAACTTTGCCCACGTAGTGAATTGTAAATGGAATCCCTTCTCGTTGTTGTCCTAATACAAGCTCCTATAGCTAAATTCGAAGCATCAATCATGATCTCAATGGGAAGAGACCAATCAGGATCTTGTATAATCAGGGAGTTACAAATCTTTCTTTTCAAGATCTCAAAGGTATTAAGACACCTATGATCTACAACAATCTCCGTGTCTTTTTTTAAGAGCCCAGTCAAAGGTCGGGCAATCTTAGAGAAATCGTGAATCAATTGTCTATGAAATCTACCATGCCCCAGAAACATCCTAACTAACTTGATGTTGGCTGGTGAATCAAGTTTCTTGATCACATCCACCTTGGTAGGGTCAATCTCCATTCCCTTTTAGGCGAACATGCGCCCCAACATGATACCCTCCTTTACCATAAAATGACTATTTTCCTAAGAGAGTATCAAATTCACCTGCCTGCACCTTTGAAGCACTTGGTCCAAGTGCGCTAAACATGAATCAAATGAATCATCATGGATCAAGGAATCATCCATGAAGACCTCCAGGAAATCCCCTACCATTTTGGTAAATACAATAATCATATACTATTGAAATGTGTCTGGGGCAATGCAAAGCCGAAATGGCATGTGCCAGAATGCGTAAGTACCAAAAGGACATGTAAACATGGTCTTTTCCTGATCTTCACGGGCAATGGCTACATGATTGTAGCCTGAGTACCCATCAAGAAAACATAAGAACTCTTTACCTGCTAGTCTTTCCTAAGTGTGTTGGATAAAATGTAAGGAAAAGTGAGTTTTCTAGACGCAGTATTCATGCATCTGTAAAATACTGATGAATTGCATTTTCACCATGTTAATAATCGTATCTTAATGTATCATAGGTGGTGAAAATGATTCATGCAAAACCACACATGAGAATATGTGGAGAATTTAACATGGTAAGTGTACCAAGGTCGAACACAGGGACACGAGCCTCCTCATCTATTTATCGAAAATTATTGTTTTAAATCTTAAATCTAAGTCTTTATATGCAAATGTATTCGGCGGCACAAAATAGACAAAATGTAGGTAAAAATGCATATTAAACTCATGCAAAAACCAATCAATGCAGTGAATGAGAAATATGCTATTTTTATTTGACTTTTTTTACTTGTAAAAATGACAAAAAATGATATGAAGATACATTATCAATTACACGAGCAATAAAAGGAGATTCAATTTCATTATCAATCGAAGCACAAAAAGATATAAATGTTATAAGAAAATGCAATAAAATGAGGAGCAAGTGACACAGAGAATATCCAAAATTAGGCATATTCCATTAAGTGCCAAAACATCAAATGAATAATTCCAAAATGTAGATAATGAAGCAAGCATTAAAATTAAACTGAAATCAACTAAAATGGAGATTATATGCTCAAGATAAACTCAATTGAGTCTAGGGATATAAGTGTAAATAAAACATAAAAATAAAAAGATAAATAATCACAAACAAGTCATTAGAGGGCATAAATGCAATATTTGAAATCTGATTGGGCTTTCCTATAATTTCTCCAAGTACACAGGGGCCAAAATGCAATATTAATAGAACAACAGGGCCTCCTTGTAATTTCTCCAAGAGCGCCACGTGAGGCGCGTGAGGATGGACCTATTTGCAAAGTCGGGAAGTAGTGAGGGGTTGGATGTAAATAGCCCAGTCCGCATGCACGATGAATGCACGTGGGCTATGCTCGGAGGCGGTCGGAGGGTCGGCCGTAGGATAGGGACATGTGTTGGGTCCCGATGCTCTGGAAAGTGGCTTCGTTTCACAGAGCCCGTAGGCATGGGCGGAGGCTGGCGGCAAATCTAGATCGTCTGATCAATTAGATCAGATGACATCTGGAGGGTGGATTCGCCTTCCTCTACCTCCTTTGCACGGCAACGATGGTGGGGCTCCGACAAGCCCATCATATCATCTTTGATGTCCTCCACCTCGCCTCATGTCCTAAGACGCTTCACAAGGGATCGACAATGATCAGGGAAGCATGGTGGAGCAAAGAGAAGGTCCAGGGCGTGGAGATGGTGGAAACACGCCGACACACTAGCTTTAGAACAGAGCCACCTTCCGAACTCCAACTAGTGAAGGGGTTATCCTGCAAGGGGTTAGATGAGAAATAGCCGAAGCAAAGTGGATGGTATGGCGGACATCGGGGTAGAGAAGCTAGTTTCTGGAGTGGGTCTTCCTCGGCCTCCGGTGGAGGAAGATGCCTGAAGTGTGGGAAAGTTGTGACGGAAGGAGAAGATGGGTGAGGTGGTCAACGTGAATTAAGGGTGAACACTGAAGCTCCTGAGGTGGTCAGTGATCAGAGGGGATATGGGTTTGTACAAGGAACATTAAAAGAAAATCATAGAACATAAGGTGTAGAGGTCATACCTAATCAGAGCGGTTGGTTGGGCGGAGGAAGTGTCATGTACTGAGCTTCTTGCGAAGCTTCGTTCGTCGCTTAACATGCCTGACCAAGGCACGGAGCTCGACGCAGAGGAGGGCGGTCGCAGCATGGCATGAAAGCAAGGATCACACACACCTAGAGACGTCAACCATCTTGGCCCCTCAATTCCTCCTCCTCCTATCATGAGGACGGGAAGAGGGACTATGCGAAGCTCCTTCAAATGGTGGATGATGATTGATGGTGGCAGATGAGGCTTTAAATAGGATAAGTCCCAGATTGTTATGGAAGGTGGAGAGGGGGTTTGTGATGGCTGGACGGAGATGAGATAGACATGATTTCTGGCCGTTATTAGGGATACGTGGGACGGCCGTTAGGGAGAGAAGGAGATGTTTGAGGTAGCAGCTAAAAGTGGAAGGGGGCGAAAGGTTCGCGAGGCGTAAAGTCCGGCAGAGGATGAGCTAAGGGATGAAGATGAAGTCCTGGCCGTTGGATCTTTTGATCCAACTGTTGTGATGATGGTACAAGGGGATGGCTAAGATCAGATCACTCGATCTGATCCAAAGGTGGAGAGACAAGCGGATGTGGGCAATCGAGGTGAAGGTGGGGCTTTATCCTACAACTAGGAAGGAGTTGTTGACGTGGAGGTTGCTTGGTTGTTGGATGAGTAGTGATCCTGTGGTCGAGATGAGGGCAGAAGGGTGTAGATGAGATCAGATCACATGATCTGATCGAGTGGTAGGGATTGAGGCAGGAGCGAACGATTGGGATGGAGGCGTGGGAAGTGAAATGGATAGTCAGGGAGGAGGCTATGTGGCAAGCGGAGAAGGGGCCACGTTGGTGGCCCAGAGGGTGCCACGTGGCCCAATCAGATTATTCAAAAATGCCAAAAATAAAGGAAATTAGAAAAGAAATCAAAGGAAGCAAAATTAGGAAAAACTCAAAACATGAAGGCTGTAGATCTTGAGGAGATATACAAGTTTCATGTTGGTCACAAAGTCAAAAGAGATAAAAAACACAAATAAATATTTTTGGTAAATATTTTTAATAAATAAAAACACTGCTTTTAATTGCTTTGTGATTTTTTTGTATTTTCAGTTTCTTTTTAAAGTCAAAATAATATCTATAATATTTACTCTATTTTTTAGTGGTTTTTCATAAGGAATAAATAAAGAAAAATAAAGAAAATAAGAGGTTTAATTTATAGACAATAATTAGGGTTAATTAAAGGAAGATGGTTTAATGATAAAGATGCAGAATTAATTATTATTTGCAATGAAGTTCTTGTGATTTGAGCATAAAAAAGGAGTATAGAAATGATAAATCAAATATTCATCATCGACACAGACGTGCCACAATGTGGGTACTCATGTCACAATCTCAACTCCATCCTCGGTGGTGACCATCTGAATTCTTGATTCTTCGGGACAACATGAAGGGGTGCCACCCACTTGGAGTCTGAGATGGGGCAAATAAAACCTGCTCCACACCACTTTTCTATCTCTTTCTTAACCAGTTCCCGTAGATTAGGTTTAATCTTCTTTAAAACTCATGGGAAGGCTTGTCATTATCATCAATATAATATGGTGTGAATAGAATGTGAGGTTTGTACCCACGATATCTGGCACATTCCAACCTATAACCTTGTGATTATTCTCTAAGATTTGTAACAACCTAGAATCATGTTCTGCGATCAGTTTAGAACTAATGATGATAGGAAATCTTTCTTAAGTCCCGCAAGATAGGCGTACTTGAGCATAGGAGGTAACAACTTCAACTCTCACAAAGTGGTATCATTAATCAAATGAGGCTGAACCGTCTCTGAATTCGGTTCTGCGTTGCATGAAGGTGGAACTAACTCAGTTGTGCTTGCCACCAACTTTGTTGTACAAGGAGTCAAATCACCAAAGAAACATAATAATTCGGCCAAAGCCACATCCGACTCATAATGTATATCCCTTGACTGTCTTGAAGAAGAAGGAATTAACATATTCGAAGGGATCTCTAAGTCATCAATGGAATATGAGGATGGTCCATAGCTCAAGAACTCTGGAAACATTTCATAAACTGCATCATGAATACTTTCCTCTTCAGATGAGAGGGTCTCACTCATTCCTATCAGGTTTTGTTTCCATACACCAATTATGCTAACAATTCGGTAATCTACATCTGACGACGAAGATAACTCTGTGCTAAACTCTGAATCAGGTTGCTACCCTTTCATTTTCCTCATCTTAAGTTCCACTTCTCCCCCTAGCGAACGGAATTTCATCATCCCTATCTGATAATCAAACGAAGCTCCAATAGTCCTAAGGAAGGCCGTCTAAGGATAATCTGTGAATCTCTCTAATGATTGGGGATATCCACATCAAGGACAGTGAAGTCCACTTTGTAATCTTCTCCCTCAATCTTGATGACAACGTTACTTCACCTTTATCTTTCTTCATTGACTTATCCGCAAATTGGAGTAATGCTCTTTATTTGTGTAATGGTCCCAATTCTAGTTTTTTGTACAAAGATAAGATTAATAGATTAATTGATGAACCGTTATCAAGGAGAGTGGGTGCAAATGCTATTTTATCAATATTACTCACCATGTAATCCACACCCATGTCTCTCTTTTTTTGTGGTAGTTGTTGGTTCTTGAGACAATACGTTGTGGCAACTGATAAGACATGTGTGTTCACATAACTGTTCGGCTTCTTCCTGCTTATCCTAGTATGTGAGCAATGCACCTTCAAGTATTTTTGGAAGGTAGTATGGCTGACCACATACTCATCAAATGACACTTTAACCATAATTACAAAATCGTGTCATTTCTGGATCATCTTTTTGAATTTTTTTAATGATGCTCTTTTCTGCCTTTAGAGTACAGAGGAAAGGGATTGAACAATTGGAATATGAAGATTAGGAGATTGAATCATAAAATAAAACATGTTTCTTTTTATTCTTAAATCAAGGTTCTTCATAGATGAATCTTTTACATGAAACTTGGAATTTAAAATTGAATTGTCTACTAGGTTGGGGAATGTCTATTGCTGTTATTTTCTCCTCAACCGAAGGTGCAAGGTCCTACCTAGACCCTGAATCAACTCCATGTTGCGGACGTCATCTCAAACTCTTCCTTCTCTCTTTGCCCATGATATATTTCTTCACTCTCTGAATGCGTTGTTGCTGTTGATGCATGCCCTCCTCATCATCTGAAGACTCCTCATGTAGATCTTCAGAAATGACCCCATCCACGTCCCTCGCCTAGTCAAGTACGACCACGGTCGTTCTGCTCTTGAGTGACATATGATTATATTCAAATAGATAGATGTCATTCTCAGATACCAGATCATGTTGTTGTTGTTGTGTTTTGTTAAGGTAGTTGGAATTAACCTGAACTTGGGCGAGAATGGAAGTAGAAGGTGTAGACTGCTTGTCCTGCCAACGGGATAAGCAGTTGATGACACACTATGTATCTTGTATTTCGTTCCTATAAGAATGAAGCTCCTTGAATATCTTCTTCTGGAAATCTTAGTCCTTAATGGATCTCCATTTCATCACCTTTATTCTTTCTTTTTGGCCTTAAGTTCTTAGCTATATGTACCATTAATTTATCAAAATAATCACTCTATAATTTGTACGAAATACTCTATAAAATAATGTATATTTAATATATTTAATTCCAAAATAAAAGAATTAAGGAGAAAAAGAAAAATAAATGAAACACTATAGCTGTTGAGTGACCCTAGAACCAAAGACCTAGTCATTATGAGGGCTTGATTGACAAGGAATAAAGTATGGGGAAATAAAGCAGATGAATTGTACAGAAAAGACATAAAACCCTAATTTGTAATTCATCAATAATTGATTTTTGGCACTTATTTCATTTAATTATTTTGCACCTTAAATAATAAAACTCTGAACATGAACATTATAGATAAAAATACAAAGAAAATTATAAAAATGATTTCACATAAAAATAATGCACAGTGTGCCCGTGACACATAATAAAAACCCACATACCTATATCTTCTACATATTGTATCAAAATGGAGCAAAATAACTTTTATTGTATATAACTTTTAATAAGCTATTTAATGAAGGTGGTTTCATTCAATTTGGAGTAAAGATACAAAAATTTAGGTTATGGGCGTTTATTGTGTAATATACCTCTAATTTTAATCATTATATTTATAATTTAAAATCTTTTGCTTTTATAAAATTGTTAATATTATTTGAAACATATGTATATTATAATAAAATAAAACCATCAAATTAAAATAAAAAATAATATGTTGCAATACATAGGTAAAATATATGTGTATATACCTATAATGTATATATACAAAATTAATTAAGTGTACATATACATTCAAAAAAATCATAAAATTCCTAAATGTGTCTTAAAATAAATTTAAAATATATAAAATACTTGTACAAATAATAAAAATATATAATATAATCTAAAAATAAATTATACTAAATACAGATATATACCTTTATAAATACATGTAAGTTTCAGCACCTAATAAACTAAGTTATAAAAATGATTAAAATTCATAATGGAATACTACATAAATAAAGGAACATTTTTATCTTTTAAGATTTTTCTAAATAATTCATTATCGATTTTTATTCATTTATTTTGAATTTTCTTCATATTTTGTCCTCTAGCGGGCTGACGTGGTCTTACGTGGACCAATTAGCACCGCTGAGTGTTGATTCTAGGTCAACTGTGCCCCTTGGCACCTATGACTGTGTCAAGTTTCTAACACCCCTATCTTCTCCCTATTTTCCTAAGGCCATCCATCACTTGTTTCCCTTTGATTTTTCACGCAATTTCTGCTCTAAATCATCATGATCAACGCCTAAGCCCTTAATCCCTTGAACATACCCCCGATTCATTAGAAACCTTAGGTCAATAAGCCTCCTCTACGATGTGTATAAATAAACCACTTGAGCCCCTTTCTCGTTTGATCCCTCTATTGCCCCTATAACCCCAATCCTTAGTGTGTGCAATCATTCTACTGAAAGCAAGAGTTCCCTCGAGGTGTCAGTGTGGAGAAAGGAGGCGGAGGGGAGGTCCACCACTATCGAGTTCAACAACTCTGGTGAGGGTTCTCTGCTCCCTAGAGTAGCCACGTATGAGCCGATTTTCTTTTCTTTTTAATTCACATTTTCATTCCTTAGCTTAGGGTTATCCTTAATTTTATTAATCCAGCAGTAGGTTAGGGTAATTTACAAGTTCTTCGTTGACTTGGAGCATAAGTTCGAGGTTAAAATCATAGTGATTCCGACCTATTCCAACTCCCATATAAGTTCCATCTCATTAACCTTCTCCTGATCCATTTCTCGACCCATAATCCCTCCTGATTCCGCAAGAATCGCGCTCAATCGGTGTTCATCCTTTGCCATTTGCTGGAGCACTTCCGCCCCTACGCCCCATTGTGCGCAACAACTTTATACCGAGTTGAGGATGCTCCCCTTGAGCAACCGAATCCTTCCGTGTTGGCCTGAGGCAAAGAAGAAGCAAATGGGCATGGAATCAAGACTGGAACAGAAGCTCCGGGTACGCAAAGAAGAAGACCCTTCCAGGTCCCCATCGCTAGGACCTGGACCCTCTTGATGGCTCTTGTAGACATGGTTGGGCCCTGGGAAGGTGTTGTACTGATCAGACACAAAGAAGTCGGTCGGAGCACGGAGTTCTTATCGACCGAAGGAGGAACGGGGAAGAGTTCTTCCCTGTTCTTGTAGATGCCTCTAGAGTTGTCAGATGAAGTGCTCGGCCCATATCTAATCTGGACCATGAGTTTAAATCGAAACAAATCACACCCAGTACCATTAGATGGGCATAAGTGGATCATCGCTGACCATTGGATGGGGGGTAACCTTGGGTAATTTCACAAACACCCCTCCACCTTTTATTTTTTTTCATTTTATACCGGTAAATATGAGTCCTAGTGTAAAAGAATGTGGATAACTTGCATAATGGCCCTTAACTTCTTGTATATTATGTTTTAGTCCTTACTAGGTCACCTCACATGGTCCCCCATGTGAGGCCTTGTTCTACTGAGAAAATTAGGGTTTTAGTTATTAATAAATATGTGTAGTGTCACTACAACCCTAAAAATCTATCAACAAAAAAATTATTTAATTATCAAGCAAAAATAAATAGAGAAAATGTAGCAAGAGAACTTTTCTATTTAATTTACCTATATAGCTAATAGGATCAAACTCAGGGAGGCTACGAAAATCCCGAGGGTTATTCAATTAATTGAAAAATCAATGAAAAGACTCAAGGAATCTCTACGCACACTATGCTTGATTTTTGTATTTTTGAATTTTGTATTTTTTTATGGAATTTTAATTTCTATATTTTTTATTTAGTTTTCTGATTTTTATATTTTTTATTTATAATTTTGAAAAAAATTTTTCGACAAATAATGAATATTTAAAGAAAAATAATACACACACTCAACCAAACTTTTTGTATTTTTGAAATATATCAAAAATAGTCAAAAATTAAACTAAAAATATTTTTGAGTTTTTTTCTAGATTTTTAATGTTTTTATTATTTTTCCAAAATTTTCACATTTTAAAGCATTTAAAGAAATAAAATATAGAGAATAAAATAAACAGAAAACAAACTGAATGTTTTTTGGATTTTAAAAATATCAAATAAGGTCACAAATGGATGAATTTGTGTTTTCTAGAAAGCCATTTTATGATTTTTTTTCAGATTTTAAAAGAGTTTTTTTATGATTTTTTAATGTTTTAAGAGTTTTATGATTTTTATGATTTTTGTGGAATAAAAATGGCTAAATTGTACAGAAATTAAAATAACTCAAAAGAAGCAAACATGAATTTTTTAGATTTTTTCATGCATTTTTTATATTTTTTTATTGATTTTCAAATGCAAATAGGGACTTTTGGGCCCATTTTTGAATTTTTAAAATATTAAAAATAATGAAAATGCGAAATGCAAATTATGGATGCAAGATGGATGTAACATGAAGCTAGAAGAATTTTTGTGGAATTTCGAAAGGAGTTTTGATATTTTTTATTTAATTTTTAATATGCAAAATAAATGAACACTCATAAGGACTTAAGAGCAATTATTTAAAATTCTAATACTATACAATAGCAAATATAAAAACTGCATGGATATTATATAATTTTCCCAAAAAATAGCGAGCCAATGCATGTATGCCCCGATAGACTAGACTAAATGTAAATAAAATAATTTTAGGCTCCAAATAATAATAAAGAAAACATTACTTTTATTGCAATTTTCACCAAAATCATGTGCCAAACACGCTCTACGGCTCAAATAGGGCATAAATAAAATAAAATAAATATGAAGGATAGCAATGCAAATGTTCAAATTATTAAATACAGACATGTGTCCAATGGGACTTGTTTGAAAATAAAATAAAGTCAGGGGCTGGGTGAAATATACCCTTTATTAACGTGGCAGCTTGTACGACTTCCTAAACTCCTCCTCTATCGATTGGCGGAAACAATGGTGTCACGTATGGATCTGGGGGCTGAAATGGAATTGGCTTCAGGTGAACTCCCAAATCTCTCTCCAGTACTGATACTAGATGCTTTGACCTTGCAAATCGAAGCTTGTGCTCAGAGGAGGTCTCCAGCCAAGATGTTAGGTCAAAACATGGAAGACGGTGACTGAATAGGGGTCTCTAGCAAAGATGACTGGAGAGGAGACCAGGCTTCAGACCTGGGAGGTTCTGATGGTGGACATACGGTGGAAGAGATGGAGAAGAGTTGTGCGAATGTATTGGTATGGTCGGATATGGATGGGCTTGTCTGGAATACCTCTGATCTTGCAGATCGGAGATTGAAGATGATTGATGGATCTAAACTAAAATTGAATTGAAAGGACGAAATTAAAGTTGCAAAAATAAATCTAAGCAATCTAACGTTACCTATGGGTGTAAAGGAAGCGGAGATCGTCCTCGATCTGCTATGGATGGCAGAGAGTCGGAACACGACAGAGCACTCCAGTTGCATGGTTGGATCACGATCCTCATGTCTCCTCACGTTCTCCCAACTGTGGAGATTGAAACTCTATCACCACTTCGACTCCAGAGATCAACCTCGGGTGCAGAGATGCCAGAAGAATGGAACATCCTCATGGCAAAGGTGGAAGGGACTGATTTATAGGAATTGCTCTGGTGAGATTTGAAATTCAAAATGAGATCAAATCAAGGCGTGGAAGATGGATCTAGTACGCTAGCGGTCAAGAGGATTGAATGGGTGAAAAAAAACAGAGAAGGAGTCGAGGGCAGTTAATGACTGAGATGCGTGGGAAAAATGGGCAAAGGGGCGGTGGTGAGATGGTGAGCGGAATTCACGTGAGGATCAACCTATTGACATGGGTCAACAGACCCGAGATGGCCAATCAAAGGGAGTGGGGGAAACGAACAAAATAGGGAAAATGATAGAAATCGAATAAATTGTTAAAAAATTCAAATAAAAATAAAAAATGAATTAAAAAAATTAATTAACATAAATGTTAAGAATAAAATATGATTAATTTTGTTGATTTAAATAATTAAAAAATATATTTACAAGGGTTAAAATAAATACAAGGTGTTATTTGTAGGTAAGTACACCTATATATATATAAGATTTTGATTTTTAATTAATTATTTATACAATATATACATAATTTAATATTTTATTTATATACAACATTTTATAAGGGTTTTAATGATATTTTTATTCATTTTAGGAATTAAGTTAATAGGTTAATTAAATAAGTAAGTACAATATATACATGGTGAGACATATACAATATATACATGATTTTATTTTTATTGATTTTTAATTTTGTGATTTTATTTGTATTTTATATAAGTTAAATATCATATTTACAATTAATTAAAAATGCAATATTCACAAATATGCACAAATAAATAAATAAAGTATACATAGGTATAATGTACAATAGTACCCTAATCGGCCACATTTCACACCTTAACTTTAATTCTTATGAAATCGCCTCCATTTAAAAGATAATTTAATTTAGAGTACAATGAAAGTGAGTTTGATGAAATTAGAGTCTTGGTCGAGAAGATATTGATCTTGCAACTTTGTACTTTATGGCTTTTTAAGAGTGTTGTTATCTAAACAATATATATAAATTTGTGTTGTATTTTTTTATTATTTGCAAAAGAATTTTATTCACAAATTTCAAGAAGAACTAATTGTTATTTACAAAGGATTTGGTAATGAATAAATTAATGAAAGAATGTGTGATACAGACAATATTGTACATGTGATGAATATATACATGTGACAAATGAATTTTCTAGATTTTTCGTTAATTAGGCCTTATCTCCTCCTACTTTATTCCTTGTCGATCAAGTCAGGTCTTGACCTTCTCTAGGGTCTGATCCAGCCTGTGTCTATTGCATATATACCATCTTTTATTTTATTTATTTTCCCTTTATTTATTTATTTATTTTAGGTTTAAATAGTGATAAACAATATTTACACAAGAATTAGAGTTAGTAAAAGAATTGAGTTAGTGATATTTACAAGTGTTTTATAAGAGATTTTAAGCTAAAATAAATGAATAAAGATGATGAAATGCATATTCATCATCCCCCTATGCTTTACCTTTGCTAGTCCCTTTGCAATCACTTATTTGAAAGAATAAGTGAATAGAAGAAAAAGAAAAGAATAAAAGAAAAATAAAGAACTTAAAATAATATTGAGTATTAAAATTATCTTCATAAAATTGTAGTATGGAGCTTGGTCAGACCTTTGGATTATTAGTTTTGTGGAACCTTATTGGGAAATGGATTTAAAACCTAACGACCCTCAAGTTTCATAGGACTCCTATTCAAGTCACCTCAACAATCAGGTCGTAATAAGTCTACATACGCAAATTCTTATGACTATCAATATTTACTTGTACAGTGTAAGTGAAATATATCTCCTTAAAAGTGGCAAAGAAACTGGCTCCGTCAATAAGGTAACTCTAGTCCCCCGGTCTAGCAACTATTTTCTCGAGGAGCGAGGTATTCCCTTCTAAGTTAAAGTGCAACCAGTCTCAAGAAGAGGGGGAAAGAAGAGAATGGATGGTGGCTAGTGTAGCTACCTATCCTTGGAGCTAGACCAGTGTAGCCAAGTCTCTAGCTGGAAGCTCTCATGAGATGAGACAATGAATCACGTAAGCTTTTCTTATTCAACTATATACACTCCAGCAGACATTTTATTTTCAATCAGTCATATCCATTTTTTGGAGTTTTTTGTTTTGCATTTTTTTGAATATATACAAGGGCAAAACATGTACATAAGGAGTTTTTCTTCTTGATCTAGGACACTATCCCTCTTTTGAAGCATTATTGCAACCCCACAACATCCTGTCGTTAGATCTCGATGCCACTAGACTAGGTTGAGATGCATTACTCTCCCTAGAGGACGGATGCTTCCACTAGTTGTAAAACACCCGTGTGCTACCTCAAGCCAAAGGATTCTGCTCCCTCACCGCCCCCTCCATGAAGAGCTACGTGTAGAGTACTTATCTAAGTTAAGCCACTATCCAGAAGAATCATGCATGTGTCGTGAAATATTCTACTTAGACTAATCAAGATGACATGTGAACATAGTCTTGTAGACTCATAGAATTAAGTCACTAGGCCCTGAAAAGTCTCAACTTCAATTCCTATAAGGTTCCTCTGAAATTAAGTGGATTAAGGTCTAACTAAGCTCTATTCTTCAGTTTTATCCCAGACTAGTTTAAATGTCAATACAATTTTGAAAAATGCATATGCAAATGAATAAATATATACAAAATATTTTTTTTGATTTTTTTGAAAGAAAAAAGAAATAAAAGAAAAATCTTTTTGAAATATTTTTAAAGAGTTTTGCAAAATTTTAAGGATCTTACGCATTTTTTAAAGAAAGAAAAAGGGTTAGTAAACTGAATATATACAAATATACACCAGGATTATACAAAATTTATACAAGCCTTTACAAAAGGTATGCATGAAAAATTTTTAGGTACAAGTTTTATGAAGAATTTTATTTACAGAAGGATAAATGATCAAGGTATTTATACACACGTGGATTTTACAAATATATATACATCCCATAATTTATATCCCACTGATAAAAATAATTTTACAACATTTTAAATTTTTTTAAAACATTTTACAAAATATTTTACAAACATTTTTCAAAACATTTTGCAAAGGTTTTTTAAAAAAGTTTTACAAACATTTTTGCAAACTATTTTCACAAATATTTTTACAAATCATATTACAAACAATTTTACAAACATGTTTTGCAAACATTTTCCTTCCCATTTTTACAAACATTTTTCAAAAGATTTTTGAAAATCATTTTTCAAAACATTTAAAAAACTTTTTTTATAAGAATAATAATAGTTAAAAGATTAATAAAAGTACGAGTTATGGCTCAAGTATATGTACAATATATATACGACACCCCTATACTTAGCTCAAACTATGTCCTCATAGTGACTAAAGAGCTACAAAGGAAGACATAACTCGTGCTAAGTATAGAAAAGTGAAAAGAATCCTATACAACAATGACTCAATAAATGAAAAGAATAGAAGTCGGTGATCCCCTCTATACTTAGGATCAAATAATCCTAAGTATAGAAAACTGTACAAACAGGGAAAACCGATGATGAGAATGAACAAACTCAACGAGTCGACTCGTCCTCCCCTATACTTAGGGTAAAAGATTCTTTAGTATAGAAAAATAACATCAATAAGTTGAAGGACAAGGGAGAGATCAGAAGAAATAAAAGAAACTAAAAACACGAAAAATATTGCATGAACCACATCATTCCCCCTATACTTAGGGTAAAGGATCCATAAATACAAGCAACACCAAGGGTGATGAAATAGAACAAATATGAACAACTCAAATCATTCAACCCCCCATACTTAAGATTGAGTACATCCTAAGTATAACATATACACACAGAAAGAGGTCAACAATAAAACGGAAGAAGGAAGGAATAAATCAAGACGAAACTTATATATACAAAGTAGACATTATTGAGGTGCCTCTCAACAAGCGCTAGAGTTTATGCCCCTAGCTGGGTGCAAAGGCTAGGACAACGAAGTATTGAGGTTTAGGACGACTTCTATAATACAAATATTATATTGTCGATGTCATCTCAGTGTGAGAACACCAATGAGGACAACAGTGTAAATGATGATACTCAAATAGGCAATCAGGAGGGTGTCTGCTACCTGGAAAATGGAGATGCAAATAAAATCATGTACCGGTAGCACAAAAGAAATCTTCATCTTAGGTCAGAATGGAGTGAAATGGTGGAGCCAAAGAAATAGAACGTGGAGAAAGAAGGATCAGTCACAGAATCCTCCACGTCAATCGCCATCTCAGGGAGATATGAAAAATCAAGATCATGAGACTTACTGATATCCGATGCACATAATGTAGAGAAATCAGGTAAATCATTGAATATCTCATAGATCGGATCTTCCTCACGAGGGTCATCGAGGAGAGACAACTCAGACTCCGAAGAAATAGAAAGACTTGGTCTCATGATCCGATAGATTGGATACACATTCTGGAAATGAAACAGAGTACAAAGAACACACCTCCCGTCAGTAACACTCAGAAAGATGGGAAAATTCAGAATAACTCGAGGAAGATAACGAATGATCAAACTTGAATAGCGGGTTCTCTCTTGAATTAGAGAAAAACCATCCAATATATCTGAAATATAAGGCTCGAGGAGATCATTGACCTTCCAGAGTGCAGGGATCTGAGCTTGGGAAATGCTGGACAACATTTGGCTCTTAGAGTGAAGGGTGGGAGGGTACGGGAAACATGATTGATGATTTTTTGGTGACTGCTAAAGATCACGAGAAGATGGACGTAACTATCTCCACATCAAGCATATACAAACATAATGGAACCCAGATTTACCTATTTAAAATCGGTGATGACTCATGAATCTCGGATACATCATGTTAAAATCCATTTATTATTCTCCTGGCTTAAACAATTCAATAAAACCACAATTAAATCACTAGTATTAACTTGTATTATATTGTGAATAATCTGTGTATAATTAACCTATAACTAATTTATCGTTTTTACTAACCCTTCTTCTTTATTTTCTATTTTATCAAAAATCTCTAAAAACTGGGTTAAATATTGTCTATATTTGTTTTGGCTTTTAAAAGAAATTAAAAATACAAAAAAATACAAAACCTTTAAAACACGGTGTTTTTACCCATCGAAATTGCTTGTAAAAATTCATCTTTGTACAAATGACTTCTTTTTGGTTGTTTGACCAACATGAAACTTGTAGATCTCATAAAGATCTACAACTTCCATGTTTTGTCTTTTCCTAATTCATCCTCCTACTATTTCTTTTCGATTTTTTTTGTATTTTATTAATTTTTGAATTTTCTGGAGAGGCCACGTTGCGCTCTTTGGAGCTGTCGCACGACTGCCTCTCTTCACGCCACCCGTCACTGTCCTCCACCGTCAGATCTGGCCTTCCCCACCTTCATCCTAACCCTCCATTCATGCATCCATTTCAGCCATCAGATCTCCTCCCTGCTCTGATCTTCGCCTCTCCTTTCGCCCCACTAGTGACCATAGGATCACTATGGATCCAATGACCCTTGGTTCTCCACGTCGCCCTGCTTTTTCAACCATCAGATCTTGCTCCTAACTTCATCCCCGCCATCCATCTCCTACTCTCCCACAACAACTCAATCAAATCCATCTATCTGATCTAACCCATCTGTCCACCTCCTCATCAGAACCATTGGATAGTGAGATCCAACAATCCTAACATCTTCTTCCACCTTTCAACATCTCCTCCCCCATGCATTACAACTCGACGCACCCTCGACCCCTTCCTATTTTAGCCTTCTCCTCCGTTCACCTTACTGTGACCTCACGCCCTTCCTCCATAGTCGTTATCGCCGTGATCCTCACGCAACCCTTAACTCCCCTCGACTGAGCGCTAGCACCCTCACTTCAGCCGTTAATACTTCACCGCCACCACATGTAATGACAAGAAACCTCCACCTACAAATAGCCATCCTCCGCCGCTATCACTGCTCGTCCACCATTCCAAGCCTTAAACCTTAGCTCCTCTTCGCCTCCCTGTAACAGACAAAGGACGAAGGAGGGACTATAATTGGCCTAATAGTCGGTATTGACCCATGTCCTCGCCGGCCATGTCGTGGTGCTTCTGGCGCTACAGAGCTCCTCGCATTGGTTGCGCGGGTCTGAGCGACGACGGGAGGCTCCCAAGGAGCCTCCGCCCAAGCCTCCCCTACCGTCGTTAACCTCTCCTTCTAGGAAAACACCTCTATCTCTATTTTTTGAATTTTCTTCCTTTTATTCGACCGCACACGATACACTTCACCTCCCTCTGACCATGACCTGAGATCCTCCACACATCGAACACTCCCGTAAACCCTCCGACCATCAACTTCCCTTATACAGAATCTCTCCCTTCTTCGCTCCACCTCCTCTTCGGCCCGCCGGAGATGGAGGACAACTTCCTCACTCCTTCGCATGCACGAAACCTCCATCTCATTCACCTGAACATATCATACACTTCGGCTATGAATAACCTTGCAGGCACTCCCTATCTTCAATGACTGGAGCTCTATTACCATCTTCGATCTCGAGTAGCATCTACGGTGATGCGATGTCGACCGCCATCTTCTGCTAACTTGGGGCTTCTTCGATCGATGGCCATCCTCGCTAGAGGACCACGGAGCTTCCAGGGTCTTCTATGGCCTCGTGCAAAGGCGGTGGAGATCTAGCAACCTTGCCGGCGCTCCATTCATGCTGCCACCTTCACGGCAGAGGACGAAGTACATGCGCTGTTGGATGGCACCCCTACAATGGCCATCCAACGACCCAGATGATGCCACATCATGTCACCAAAGCTCCAGGCTCAGGGCAACAAATCCACTTTGCGAGGCATGTCAGAGCCTACCACTTGTTCACCCGAGCTGGACACCTCCCGAACCTTGCCCCGCGCACGTGCCTTGCGCATGAGGATGGGGTTATTTGCAGGGACCACCCTAGGCTTTTCAAGTTTACACCCTGGTCCAGGCGCGCGTGCATCACGTGCGCGCCTGGACAAATTATATAGAAGCCCAACTCGATTTCTTAAAATGCAACAATGCCCCTACACTTTAGGGATATTTACAGAAGGGCCTCTCCGGATTTTGGAAATTACAAATAGGACCCTCCAGGGACCTAATTGTGATTATTTATCTTTTATTTCTGTGCATTTTTATTACATTTATGCCCTTTCATTGTTTTTAGCATATCTTAAGCATTTTAAGTCCAAATTGAATGATTTAAGTTTCATTTTGATGTTTGTTTTGCTCTCTATCTAATGGCATTCTTAATTTCATGTTCAACATTATATTAAATGGGCTAATTTTTTATGATCTATAGTGTCTCCTGCTTGTTGATTTAAATGCCATTCATCATCGTTAATGCTCAATTTGATTCTTAAATCGATCTATATTTTCTTGCTCAATGATTTGATTAATTCGTGGCATATTTGTATATTATTTCTTTATTAGCATATCATTACATACTCCATTCATATCTCAATTAATTATACTTTAAAATCAAACAAAAATTACACGCATCATGTCACTTTTCTTTGCATTGCTTTATCTACGTATCATTGTGCATATCATATCTACATGAAGGCCTAGGACTAGAAAACACTCACTCATTAATTAAACAATAAAATTTGATAAATAAACGAAGAGGCTCGTGTCCCTGTGTTCGACCTTGGTATACTTGCCAAGTAAAATAACTTTGGCATATTTGAAAGTCCGGTTTTTTAAATCATTTTCACCACCTATGCTACGAAAAAAGAAGATTCTTAATGTGGTGAAAATGTGATTCATCAAATGCATTACATCTGCATGATGTTGCAGTAAGGTGAACAGAAGAGAATGCTAAAACAGGAAAGGGGCGAGGGTGCGGCGAGTTGTAATGCATGGGGGAGGGGACGTTGAAAGGTGGAAGAAGATGCTAGGACTGTTAGATCTCACGATTCAATGGTCCTGATGAGGATGCGGGCAGACGGGTTAGATCAGATCGATGGATCTGATCGGGCGGTTATGGGAGACTAGGAGATGGATAGTGGAGATGAAGTTAGGAGCAGGATCTGATGGTTGAAAAAGCAAGGTGATGTGGAGAACAGAGGGTCATTAGATCCATAGTGATCCTATGGTCAAGAGTAGGGTGGAAAGGAGAGTTGGAGATCAGAGGAGGGACGAGATCTGACGACTGAAATGGATGCGCAAATGGATGGTTAAGATGAAGGTGGGGAAGGCCAGATTAGATGGTGGAGGACAGTGACGGGTGGCGCGAAGAGAGGCGATCGCGTGGCAGCTCCAGAGAGCACCGCGTGGCCATTCCAAAAAATTTAGAAATTAATAAAATAAAGAAAAATCAAAAAGAAATAATTGGAGGCATAATTAGGAAAAAGTCAAAACATGAAAGTTAGTTGTAGATCTCAATGAGATCTACAAAGTCTAAAAGCAAAAGGAAGTCATTTATACAAAGATGAATTTTTGCAAGCAATTTTAATGGGTAAAAACACCGTGTTTTAAAGGTTTTATAATTTTTTGTTTTTATATTCTTTTAAAATCTAAAACAAATATAGACAATATTTAATCTAGTTTTAGGTATTTTAAGTAAAATAAAAAATAAAGAAAAAGGGTTAGTAAATACAATAAATTAGGTATAGGTTAATTATGCACAGATTATTCACAATATAATACAAGTTAATATTAGTGATTTAATTATGGTTTCTATTGAATTGTTTAAGCCAGGAGAATAATAAATAGATTTTAACATGATGTATCTTATATTCATCAATGACCGTTAAAGAGCAGTCGTTTATCTTATCAATTTTTATAGTTAGGTGATCAAACACAAATGTTGTATAAACACATTGGAAGGCCTGCGATTGGGTACTAATACTTAGCGTGTATGTGGCAAATAAAATGTGAATATAATGAGGGGGTTGGTCTCCCCAAATCAAGGAATGAATTTGTTATGTTTGATTTTAAGGTCAAGTGGTGTTAGCAGTCCTGATTTTTACAAGGTTTTCACTTTTTTTATTTATTTTTCATTGGATCAACTACCGAATTTCCAATTTACTTTTAATATTATGTGAGTGAAAATAAAGAAGGAAATCGAAAAAGCAATGCACGATGAAATTCAATGATGTATGTAGGAGAAAAGAGATGTGTACCTTGTCGTCAGCACTCTACATGTTGGGTTATCCACACAGAATTTAAATACAGAAAATAAACTAACCTATATGGTGTACAAGAATTGTCCTAGCAATAACTTCTATTAGCGGGCAAGAACTAATTAATTTGATTAGGTCCAAATTATGCTCTACTCTATAAGTGCAGAAATTCTTGTTTAGGGCTTTGGACCTAATCGATTAACTTGCTCAAGCAAGTTAGTAAAACCTACTATTAAGGGCTCAAGCACATAAAACAACATTAAAAAAATACAAAGTAGGTGGTGAAAAACAAAACTGGTGAGGTCCCCCAAGGGCATCGACACTTGGTGAAACAAACCCCGCACACAAGGCATATAGTGTCCTTTTACAACAATTTTGAATGTATAAAATGCTAAAATAAATCATCAATTGTCTATGCAAAATGCTCTAAGCGTTTGGTCTCCTCCAAATCATCTTCTCCTCTTTCCACGCTCTCCTACAACTTGATGGGGGAAATAAGTCACCTCATCTTCACTCAGGTGCACCAGCTCTCCTAAGAAAGTTGCCCACGCTCGTTGGGCCCTCACGAGAAAGAGGAAACACAAGATAATGTAAGAAACAGAGTTGTGAAAATATGAGCAAAAATAAATGGAAATAAATACAGTGAGTAAGAACAATGAAATGAAGGTAAGAAAATATAGACAAAAATAAAAGAAAGAAAAACAAGTATAAACAACCAAGAATAGTAGGTCAAAAGAAAGACCTAACTACCCTCGTCGTGCCTCCCTAGCAATGACACCATTTGTTGGATGCATACGCCTCTGGGTTCTTGTAAATATTTAATAAAAAAATGTGAAACAAGTGTAAATATTTTGGTGAAAATTGCATGTTTGACATGGACTTTGAGTTTTTTGCATATGTATTTATAATTATGGAGATTTTACACTAGTGCCCTATTAGTTCCCTGTAGGATTTGTAAATGCATCTAAACTAGTTTTAATTGCAAATAGGTCCCTACCTTTTCACATTTTTATTTTTATGATTCTTTTTATTAAAAATAGCCCAGTTTGATTTTAATTTGGAAAAATGGTGTTTATGACTAAAATGATGATCTTTTACGCCATGATTGTTATTTTCCATTTTATGGTATTTTAGATTTATTAAAAATTAAGTAGTGGCTATTTTTTTACTGTCTAAATATAAAAGTACCAAAAAATATCAAAAACATCTCTAAAAATTTCAAAAAAATTATACGATGTATGATATGCTTTATTTAAACTCCAGATCAAAAATCACATAAAAATAACAAAAGAAAACCCTAAAATTTGAAAACACTTCAAAATTTAGAAAAAATGCAAAATTATTTTAAAAACCCAATAATATTGATTTCTTTTATATAATTTTAGTTATATATAATATATATTAAAAATGAATTTAGGAATTTTGGAGCTTCTTATTTATTTTAAATCCCAAAACAAATCAACCTAATTATATTCTGCTTATTTTATCTACTTAAAACATTTAAAAATATATAACAATTGGAAAAAATTCCACAAAAATCATAAAAACATTAGAAAATTATAAAAAATATAAAAACATCTTTTCTACATATTTTAGTATATTTTACATATATATACAAATATATACATCAACTTATATTTTTATATATCATTATATTATTATTATATATAGATAGATGTATAGAGGTTCATCTTAGGGTGTGTACTTGACTAGTCACCTAATTTAAAAAAAATTGTAAAACAAAAATCAAATAAAAAGTTTAAAAATAAAAAACCCACACATTAGAGTAAATGGCACAATATATACTCATTAGTTAGTAATAATTAATAAGATACACCAGTTTGCTCTATGAGGTTCGACACCCTACCTGCTTGTTCATTATACACACTTGTTTTGTAGGGATTATAATAAATTTTGATCCACATAATTGAGTTTATTGATTTATTTATTTGATTGTGGGTTGATTGTTGACTTATTCTGCTTTCGTGCGCTGTCACCTCGATGATTGTGACCTCGCCTTGTGAGTGCAAACGACTGCTTCTAAAAGTGGGATAATATAATGGTACCATTGTCGAGGAGCAACATAGTGCATCATTTTTTTATTGTATATAGTTGCTTATTATTTCTCTTTTATTTTTGCCTTTTTTATTATTACTTTATATGTTTCTAATCACTTGTCTTTGATGATGTTTCTTGTGATGGACCGCGTGGTGACGATCGCTTCTTAGGAGGTGGATGCAACCTAGTCACGAGGAGATTGACTCTTATTCTTGTGAGTCAACCAAGAGAGAGCATGAGAGAGGCAGAGAAAGGAGGATAAGAGCAGCACATTCACTTAGCATTTTTGTTTTATTTTGTGAGGAGTGTGTTTAATTTTATTTTTGTAATATTATTTGTAATAATTTGGACTTGGACATTGCCACACTAACGAGGTCCATTGCTCGGTGTATAGTCATAAAGGGGCCTTATCGTGGTTTTTCGTGTTTTTTGTCTCTTTCTTTTTATATTTTTCTAGCGATTTAAGCTTTCTACCTTTATTTTTAATTTGTGTTTAAGTGATTGAGTCCCTAGATTTAGGTTTGCTTGTCTTGGTAGCTAGGTCCAAAGCCCTAATAGAAGCATGCTCATGTAGTCTCTTTTGCTTGGGTAATCAAATAATAATATGCAAATTACTTGGATTTGGAACCACGAGCCATGAGAGACTCCACACAACACTTGCAGGACCCGTTTAGCGAACACTGAAGTGTCTCCAAGATTGGACACTAGGATCCATTTTGAGTAGTTTGCATTTGGTTCTTGCATATTATAACAAGTCTAGTTTAGGATGCTTTCATCGCTTTGCATATCGCTATATAGTGTAAATATTTCAATTATGACTTGCATCCCATATGGAGATCATTGGGAAGTAATGTGAGTCTTCTTACTTTGCATGCACCATTTGACATGAGAATGAGATTTCCACTCTAGTATCCACTTGCATTGCTTTTACGCATTCTCCCTTGGTTTTATATCACGTTTAGGACTTAAGAAGAAAATAAAAAACATTAGGCAGATTATTTTGAAAAATACTCAAAAAAATGAAAATAAAAAAATAAAATAAAATGAGGGGACTGCTAATAATACTTCGACCTAAATTAAAACCATTAATGGACATCCTTATTTTGGGTTCATAAAGCCCCTTGCTTTCATGTACATTTCAGACCGAGTGAGGCACGACCCCCTAATGATTAGAGCCAAAAACCCGATTTGTGGCAACCTTGATTATCACCTGGATTTGCGAAGTATTTGCGTTTCTATCGTACGTGAGTGAGTAGGGCCTTGTAGACGATTGTGTTCCCAACTTGTGTGGAACATCCTACTTGGACTGAAGTATTGAGCATAGGCGACGCCTTCATGAGTGTGCTTGTCTCATTGTCTTGTGACCGAGTACCGCACTTGAGAGGAAGTATTAGTTTCGCCTTTTGGCTTCCTTTCTCTATTTCTTTGGCTGGGTAGCCACCGAGACACGAGATCAAGGACCTCAAAGTGTGCAGATCACATGTTACAAAGGAGGTGGAAGAAGTACGATGTACTTTCTTGGTAGTACACACATTTCTATAGGGATAGCGTTCTTAAGGACTTGTTAAAAAAATTTCCTGCAACACAACCATAAAATTGAAAAGATAAAAATAGTTGAATTCTTATGTATTCACTTGGGTTGAGTTGGTGGATCCATAACTTGTTTGGTGTTTGTTTGATTTAGATTAAGGTCCAAGATCAATTCCCGCACATTTACGCCATCTTTCCTTTTGTTTTGCCCAACTCACTTTGAGCCTTCATCTATCTCCCTCTTCAATTCATCTATTGTTCATCATCGTATTCCATTCCTCATATATTCCACTTCTATCAAAGATATCGTCTCATGGATGGTTTAGTCGAGACTCCGCCGATGCCCACATTGATTCCATGACCTTATTATCTTCAATAAATTCAAGGTGATTCCCAAGAATCTGGTTCCTACTAAGTGAATCGGTCTCCAGACTCCTCGACTTTTTCCTTTATTTTTAAATAAATCAGGATCACTGTTGTCCCGCCAACTGCCCAATGTGGATGGAGATCAGTTTCAGTCAAATATCAAATAATCCATCCACATTCATCATAAATTGACCCTAATTCTAGACTCGTCTCCATTGTTGGTGCCACTAATTGCAATACTAATCGGGATGCATTTCATGAACAGATCAGGAGGCAGCACTAGACCCCGTTCAGATTAAATCTTTTAAGTCTGAGTCAGAGATGGCTCCTCAAGGAAAGGGAAAGGGGCTACATCCACAACCAGCTTAGGGACATCCATATCAGAACACAGTTAATGCACAATTGCTTTCTTCCATTCAGGCCATCCAACAGCGTCTGACCGATCAGACCCTCGCCCAGGTCGCCTTCCAAGAAATGCTAAATGACCTGAGGAGGGAGAGAGAAGACAAAAGAGGATGAGGGGAAGATGAACTAGAAGATGTGACCATGTGGAAGGCTTGCGGATGAGCCACTGGAGAGAGGCCCAAGCCTACTCTCAAAGAAGCCTACAACCGTGGTGATGGATAGATGACAGAGTGAATACTGATCCCTATAGTACACAAACATTTCAATCTCAACCCACTATTTCTTGCTCTTCTTCTCTCATTCCACGAAAGCACAAACAATGAACCTTACATCCATCTGCATCAATTCTCTCACATTGCCGCACAACCCACTACCCCAACATTTCGTTGGGTATAGTCAAGATGACTGTGTTTCCCTTTAGTCTATAAGACAAGGCCCTATATTGGGTGAACCATTTGGGGAAGGTCTTAATGACCTAGGAGGAACTAAAGTCTGCATTCTTTTACAAGTTTTACCCTCTCGGTTGGCTTAACCAGATGCAAGCTAGAATAACCAACTTCTCTCAGACTGCCCACGAATCCATTCATGAAGCATAGGAGAGATTCAAGGATTTACAAGAGAAATGTCCCCACCATGATATACTGAAGACCAGCTTGGTCCTGCATTTCTTTGGGGGTCTGATTACTGAGAGATCAGAGGCTTGTCGATGCTGCCTGTGGCGGATCTCGTTTTAACAAGGACGAAGATGTAGACTGGGAGATATTCAAGGAGATGGCTGAAGGAAAGGCCACCCTTTCTTCATCTCATATCAAAGGAAACCCCATATCCTTCACAAGCAGTTCATATGGCGGCGTCTCACGGGACAGAGATGAAATCTCCAACCTCAGTATCAATGGAGGCCATCCGTCCAAAGTGGACATTATCAAGAAACGATCACAAGACCTACGTCTGGACAAGTTGGATCAGATCACCAAGCTGTTGGAGTTGTTGGTGAGTACTATCAATGCTTGTGAGTCGGTGACTCCACCATCAGAGACTCTAACTCAAAAGAAGGAAGAACCACCAATGCAGCATCAGCCTCAGCCTAGTCAATAGCAGCCAGCGGTTTAGCACGTATAATACGTGTAGGTGCTCGAGCAGGCCCCACAACAATAGTTGGTAGTATACCGGCCAGAGCACCAGCACTCTTCTGATCCGTTCTTTCCGCCACCACCCCAGATCCAAGAAGTGAACGTCATATGGAATAACGATGCACAGTTGGCCTTTCTTGGTGGACAACCGCATGGCCAGTCCTCTGGCATTAGGTCATACCACAAGCCTTAGGGTGGTATATTTGTCCAACACCATAAATAGCCTCAAAACTACTAGTCTCCACAATATCATACCAACTGGAGACAAAATCAATCATATCAATGACAACATCACTGACAGCCCCAGCCACATAACTCCTATGCGGCTGCTCAGCACCAGCAGTACCATCCTCACTATCATCACCACCAGCAGCCTTAGCATTATCAATCTTAGCTTGGATCGCATGCTAAACCATCAGAGGCACCTCCTGTGAATCCCACTCTAGACTGTTTGGCTCATCTAGTGAAAAGCTTAGCAGAGATGAGCCAGAAGCTTGATGACCTAACTACAATTAAAACTCCTATTCATGTGCAGGTCGAGGTAAACCCCAATAATTTAAAATGTAAAGAGAAGGTAGATTGTGAAATCTCATACGATCCTGCTAAGTCAGATGACCATGACTTTGCTTTAACTAATGTTGTTACTCTCAGGAGTGATAAGACTCTACAGCCTTCAGCAACAACCATGGAGAAGAATAATTCATCATCTGACGAATCATCATCTTCTGCATCATCCGATCTAGCAACGGAGCTGGATGAGGTAGAAGAAGAAGGAGGAGTCGCACCAGCTACCCACCACCACCATCAGCCGAAGGAACAAAAAATCAGCAAAATGAAAAAGATCAAAAACATAACAACCAAGGAAGAGCCGAGACAGCTAAGGAGATACTAGCACCTGCAGCCTCTCCCTTACCGATCGACGATGTCAGATTTCCTACTTTTCTTTCTGCACCACCTACTTTTTTGGATGACTGCTTGTCCGCTTCTAGCAAGTCATTTGTAAACGTTGATTCAGATGTAAATAAGAACAATGCTTGTGACTTCAGTTTTGTAAATATATCTTTTCCTGATGCTATGAAAAAATCCAAAAAAATAAAAAAATAAAAAGCGCGTTGTCTGATCTAGCAGATGTGGAAAACACTCAGAATTTGGTCTTGTAAATGCCCTTTGTAAAAACCATGGAATACATGCATGCAGTTAAGAAAGGATTGAAAGAGACATGTACAACAAAGCATCAATCCCACAAGATCTGAATCTACAGAGCCAAAAAGCACATCCTACCAAGGGCTACAGTCAATGCCATCAGTGATATCCCTCTGAAAAATCCATACAAAGGAGTCTCTTTGATCAGATGTGAGATTTTTGATCAAAATTTTGAGCAAGATTTTCTTGATAGCGGCTCTTCAATCAACCTCACGCCATCATCATTTCTTAAAGAATTGATCTGGGTCCGCTTAAATACACACACATGATCTTTAAGTTTGTTGATCGATCCATCAAGCGGACCAGAGGTTTGTTAGAGGAATTTATCATAACCATGCTGGATATGTGCTTCCTACTGGACTTTGTTGTGCTAGACATGGATTCACCTACACCGTCATTCCAAATACCCATTATCCTTGGTCAGTTGTTCCTTCGAACAACTGAGGTGGTAGTAGACTATGGGTCTAGAAAGATCATGCTCTGTTAGTGCAATGAAAAAGTCACTATGGATAAGATCAATGAGCTAAAAGCTGTGTCTAATGAAAACCGAACAGAACCGCCTATAACAAACTATGGCCTTCTTGAAGAAGTCAGAGACCCATCTATGTCCTTGAATGATACAAGGACCCAAGAACTCTTCTCTCTCGAGGGGGATCTGGAAAGCACAGTCGATGTACACTCCAACATCAACTGGGAGACAGATTCCAACTCGTTGATTAGCATGCTTGATATAGAAAATTCAAGTCAGACCGAACAAGAAGATTTCATTGTAGATATGTTTGGCACATTATTTTATGAGACACGAGTGATCGAGGTGAACATCACCTTCAGAATCTTGGTAGATCATCAACCAACTAGCACAATTTCCAAAGTGTCCGAGAAGCAAGTTCAATCAAAACCAAAACTAAAGTAGCTTTCGACTGGTTTTAAACTTTTGAAGGGGTGCCTCTAGTATAATAGTTACTTTTTGAATCGTTGGAGTCTTTAGGCTATAAAAGGATGGCTACTTTTATGTCCCCTACAGAATAAAGTATGGAGGAGAGTTTAGATGTGAACTTTATATTTTGGAAGATCAATTTTATCAAGAGTTCCCTGAAAAGAGTGATGCATGTTGAGGAGGATAATCTTTTGTTGAAAAACTTGGATATGGAGGAGCATGCACCTTTCCTTGAGGATATTCAAAATCATAGTGACCGTGTCTCATGTAAGTTAGGTGAACCTCTTAAGCCTAGCTTCTCTTTTAAGACAAACCCGGAGGTCTATTATAGGAAACAAGGGTTTCTGAAAAACTTTGTCTTCCCATGTTGATATGGATATTACTTTTGAGGAAGAATGGCATCATTCTAGGCTCTTCGTTTTTCAAGTCAATAAAGATCTCTCTTATTCTTATTCTGAGATTTACTCTGTGAGGAAGAAGCAAGTAAATCATAAGGTTGCTTGTGATTTTAAACCCAATCAAGTCTGATGCTTGCAATTGAAAAGCTAATGTTTGGTAGTGTTGTGTTGGTACCCATGTGATGCTCTTATATTATTTATCAGTTCCTTTATGTTGTGTTCTATCTGTTTTGTGTTTCTCCTCTTTGAAGGATACATGTTCTAAAGTCATTATTAATAGAATTCTTCAAATAAAAATCTCTAACTAATTCATCTACTAACTTTTAAGTTGATTTTCCCCGACATCTACACATTCACTCAAGGCTTGTTGAGAATCAGAGCACTCGGTTTCTTAGGTCCAGAAATTCAAAGTTAACTTGTCTTAATCGTTAGGGTCTTGGACTTAATAATTCAGACTTCCCTAGTTAGAAAGATTTGTATGTTATATTGCATGCTTAATCTCTGCTTTAAAGAAATATGACTAACACCTCACAGGCATGGATGCATTCATGATGAGATGAGATGAGGCCTAACTTAAGGAACTTGGATTTGAGGTTTAAGTTTGGACCTGATCTTAAAGGCTTCACGAAACCTGAGTGTCAGCAATCTTAGCTAGTATGGGAACATGGTTCTTATACTAATGTTTTGATATTTACTTAAGCGTCAGGGTGTGATGAAATGATAATATAATGTTGATCAATATGCGTTAATTCTTGGTAAAAGCAGTGGAGCTAGCCAAAAAGAAAAGAAAAATAAAGAGAAAAGCTCATGCATTACAAAGTCAAATCAAAGATCTTACACCAGTGGCGAGCGCTCCTAACCTTTTAAGTGTTTGCTTGGACCAAAATCTTAGGCTTTTTATGATTCAGGATAGTACCTCAAAAAGGGCTCTACATCGTATAGTGATACAAGTCTGGGTGTCGATGGTATAATAGATACTCAAAAGATACACACCATAGTGCATTCTCATGAAAACAAGTACATACGACTCAACCTCTTTTGACGGACACATTGATTAGCAATAAATATAAATGTGTTGAGTTAATAAGGAACTTGAGAGAACTCTTGTTTCAAGGAGAGGGAGAGAAGAAATGATATAAACCCGAAATCCCTCCATCATCTGGCCTTTCATATACACTTTTAAGTATTACAAACTAACGAGACGATGGATTGAAGCAAGACTGGATTTATTCCCTAGTGTTGAGGATTGGGTCCTTAGGAGAGTCTCTTTGATTGGAATCTTGGGTGACATCTTGACTCGACTCTTGTGAATGCAGTCAACAATAAACTATCATACATCTTATATATTTCAGAGAGTCTGATGATTAGAGAAGTCAAATTCCTTTTGATTAAGATATGGTTTAGCTTAGAGTTTTAGGATCTCTAAAACCAAGTGTTCTGGATTGATTTAGCCTTGTCTCTACGCATGCACAATTAAGGGGTCAACTAACTTATGCAATTCTTTATTTGCTCGAGAATGAGTAAAGCTCAAGTATATGGGGTGATAAATCCCAGATTTATCATTATTATTTGGATTTGTTAACCATCTAGACCAAGAAATCCGTTAACTTAACAATTAACATTAATTAACAAATAACTTCATGTAAATAGTTAACCCTAATTATATGATTATAAATAGCTATATTATTATGCTTATATTTTATATGTTTATCCATTAATAAAAATCCAATAAAAATTAGTGTAATATTGTACATAATTATTTTTATACTTAAAAATAATTATTATATATATATGAGGTATTCTCTCCTTGAACTCTACATAAAAGTTGTAGATCTCATCGAGATCTACAACTTTCATATTCATTTCTTCTCCTAATTCGTCCTCTGTCTATTTCTTTTTTATGTTTTGTTTGATTTATTCATTTCCATATTTCTTATTGGCACATGTGGCCTAATTAGAGAATTCCACTTAGCCAACCCCTTTGACTACCCGCATGCTATTTTGATCGTGTGATTACAATGATCGGGCGATTCTGGCTAAATCAAGCACACCGTTGCTCTGGAGTGTTTGATCCACATTGACCTAGAGTATCACAACCACTGTCCCCACTCTGTTCCTCATCATGTGATCTTCATCAAACGAGTGGGAATTTCATCCCTAACCTCCAGCCCTGATCTTCAATGAGCGCAAGCGATGGTATCCACCCAACCTTCTCCCTTTACTCCTGGTGTCATCATGTAACTCCCCGAACAACTTCTACCTCTAACTTCCTCACCTAATTCCCATGATCCATACCAACTTCTTACTTAACCCTAACTGTAACTCCCTCATCAATGGGCGGTGGTTGAAACCAATGCTTAGGAACTGTAGAACTGCCTTATTCGTCCATTCAAAACTCCTCTCCGATCAACCTCTCTTGAGGTCTGCTGTTCCAGAGAGAGCCACCCAGCCTCAATCTCCGCCTTTGACAGAGAGTGAGACATTCTGAGAGTGAGAATTGTGTCAACCTCTCTGGTGAGATCCACGAGTTTTTCTCATGTCACAGCCATAGCCAAGGCTACTTGAGCTTAGCTTCTCTATCCAAGAAGCTTCAAGTGAAGATCAGGGCATTAGAAGCTCTATCCCAAGGCCGTCATCTTCGTCTTCTTTGTAATTTTATTTCCAAATTCTCAGGTAAGCTTGTCATCTTCACTTCTTCATATTTTTTTAAATTTATCTTAATTCATTCAAGCTTCGGTCATTCATCTGATCACACTTCCACCATAGTCATTGCACCATCATATTCGCAACACACTTATCTTCCTCCTTTCTTTTCTCCACAGTTCCTTCACCTCGATCCTTCTCTTTTCTCACAAAGCCAAGAGAACCCATTAGGGATTAGGAAGATACATCGCCTCTGCTAAGCCCCCATTTCACCTCCTTTAGCATCCAATATGTTCATACTTGTGCCTTGCATGTACCTAACCACAGTAGCTGTTCGAGAGGTTCATTGATCAGAGAAGCTAAGCATACTCTAACCCTGAATCTTTGCCCTGATTTTTATTCACCGCCAGAGAGCTCCAAGCATCCTCAACCCTCGAGTTTTTCGCCAACATTTTTGTGAGGAATTGAGGGAGCTTTTTTGACCATCAGTCAGGTGAGAGGAGGTCAGGATCATCAGAATAACATCCCTAGAGCCCCACCCATCTGCCACTGCATGAGGAGGAGAAGGAAGAGCAAGAGAAGCATCAATCACCAGACTTCCTTCATTAGTGTTTATCGAACGATCCAGGAGCAACCACATTGACTTCCCAAAGTTACATTCCAGGCCTTAGGTCCGAACGTCCCAAGCCAACACCTAAGAGCCCAAAGCAACCACGTGGGCCTGAGCTTGGGAATTTCCTGAACCTATCAGTCACGTGCTCATGGCAGGTGGAAGTGGACAAATTGTGGGCGCATCCTACCAGGTCTCCAAATTTGCAGATAAGCCCTCGCCTATGAAATTTACATAGATGCCGTAGCGAGTTCCGCTTCTTAAAGGTCCCTACAAGGACTGATTTGTAAAAACATCATATTTTTATTAAGTATTTATTCCAATTATGCCTTTTCTATTATTTAGTGAATAACGTGTGGACCAATTATCCAAATTTAATGAAATTAATGTTGTTTTAAAGCTTGTTTTATGTTGTTTAATTTGATTTATTTTATTTGTTGATTTGATCTATCTTTTATGCATTAAATTTCAGAGTGCGTAAACTGTCTTCTCACCTTTGAAAATAAATTGAAAATTGATCTTTTCATTATTTGTTGATTTATCAAACACCCTGATTTTCTCCACATTATTCTAAATCTAATTGGGATTATAAATTAAATCATTGATTATTAATTTTCTTATTATATAATTAATAATGAAATTGCTTATTCATTGCATATTAGGAGTTTAAAGAATTATCCATTTCTGAATCGATCAATTGGAAACTTGATTTATGTATTATTGACTTCATTGATTGTTGAATTAATCAAGTTATTTATTATTTAATTAGGATATTCCTTGTATGTTTGTGCATTGTATATTTAGTTTTGCATTAGCATCATTTTTGTTCACTAAATATAATTACAGTTAAAAACCCAAAAAATCATGCATTGCATCCTAGTTGCATATGCTTGACCTAGTTCACTAATTAATCATTTAATTAAGTATTTAATACCTAGATTAAATTAATTAATTTCTTATGTCCTTGTGTTCGACCCTGAACTTTCTTAGGATAAACTAAAGATGAATCCACTTCATTGAGATTATTTGATTTAGTTCTGATTGAGTATTGATTAGTCGTATTACAATGAATACATATTATTATTGCTAATTAGTATTTTATTACTTATAAAATATTATTTTATTATGTTATATAACTCAAAAATCAGTAGCATAAAAATCAATATTTCCCAGTTGCGATCTTTGATCGAAATCAGAGTCTACGACAGCTTTCAACATCCAAATCTTATCCCGGAAGCCACCTACTTTTGGTGAGCGTTTTGGGATTGATTCCAAACCTTTTAGATATCATATCAAAAAAATCGTTATAAATATGATATAATATCAGCAACATCGCACATTACTGAATCATTGAAAATATCCAAATAGTCGCAAAACCAATGTACATGATGATCGATGAAATATAGATGCTTGTTCATTGAATTTTGATGCAATCACAAACCTTAAAATGTTGATTCCGATACCAATGTATAGAAGCTTAATACTTCGCATCATGGAAACATGAAAAATAGCAAACAATTTGCAATTATAGCTAGTTCATCATATGAACTCAGAGTTCGGCATAACAAAAAAATATTTATTCACATCGAAACTAAGAAATTAAGGAAATGATTTCAAAAAATAAATTCATATATTAATAAAAATATTAGGAATATATGAGATTTACCTCTTGAAGTACAAGTCTCTAAAAGAAGAGACCCCCTGAATCAAGTCCAATATGCAGACCCTTCTCTCATAGCCGCGATGATGATTCATGTAGAATCCTACAAACACAGATGATAGCTTTTTCTATGAAATTGTCCATGAAAAAATAGAGGCCAATATGATCTACATAACCTAATCTTGTCATACTATATCATATCCTTCTTCGTGTATGAGAAGCATCACGAAGATAACCTTCTCTTGCGATGGAGCAAGCCAAACAAGAGGTGGAGAGAGGTAATAGAGTAGACGTCCAAGGGGATATCAGAGAGAAGATGGGGACGGCCAAGGCAAGAGTCTTGCTCTCTATTTTCTCTCTTTATTTCAAGGTAATACTTGGAGCGATAGAAGATGTACATGGGAGTGATGAATCTCGGATTCATAACTCTAAATCTCATTTATTAAGCTCAAATCCCTCAAAATCAACAACATTTCAGCATCTATTATGCATAATTAGCATTCATGCATGTTTTCATAAGAATTGCATTTTAGCACTAATTTCTGCACAAAATAAGAAGCCAAAAATCCAAGACCAAATTGATCTTGAAATCAAAGAAACAAATTAAGTCCGAGTCTTCACTAACCGATTGTACAAAATTGGTATTTTTCTTATTTTATTTTATTTCTTCTTTTTCTTAATTAATAAAAATCCAAAAAATTTAGATTAAGGTGTAATTATTTATTTTTGATTTTATCATATTTTTTTCCAGATTTTTATCTGGTTTAAAAATTACAAACAATTATAAAACCCAAAAATCAAGGTATTCTATGTACATGGGATACCCCAAGAATATCACTTTTTACAATTGATCGATTTTGATTTTGACGTCTTCATGAAAGTTGTAGATCTCATTGAGACGAGCAATTTTTGTGAAGAAACTTTTTCGATCCGAGGCCATTTGCTATTTATTTTGTATTTTATAAAGGATTTTTCTCGGAATTTTCTGGTGCTGACACGTGGCAGCACCTGGTGCCACCACGTGTCAGCCATTTTTGGGCTTTATATTTATTAAGTTTTAAAAAAATAAAAAAAATAAAAAAAATAAATAATAAAAAACCCCGCACGTGCGAGGCACGTGCCACCCAAGCACGCGCGGCGCATGTGCAACGCCTGGACCTTTTTATTTATTTATTATATTATTTTGCAGCTATACCCCTTTGTTCCCTTATATTTTCTGACTTTTATTTACAATATTTTATTAATCCAAAAATAGCATGATGTTTGTCATTTAATTCTCTACGTTTTGACATATTGTGGACATTTTTGTGATTAATGGTTAATTAATAATTAATTATTTTGTGGAAAATTGCATATTTTGCCCAGTTTGTGCTCTTAATTTTGTATTTGATTAATCATTGCTCTAAAAATCCCCGAAATATCACATTTTGTAGAGTTAATTGTGCTTGACATTGTGCCCAAAAAGAATCTCATTTGCATGTATAGTTTGCCCTGTAAAAATCATTTTGTATATTTCAGTATTTAGTTTTTAATAGGTATTAGATCTCACGTTTTCGAGGTTTAGGATTTTTTTAAACAATTACTTAGTCATAGATCCTAAATAATTTTATTCCTTGAAAATAATTAGGTTTAATATTTATTATAATTATATATTGAAATTCATTCTGTTTGCATTTAAAATTTCATAAAAAATTCATAATGCATCCAAAAATTCCAAAAAAGTCACAGTGCATTCATTTTGTCATAATTATCATCTCGGCTAAGTTTTATATTTTTCAGACATCGTTTGAACATAATTTACATTTTAGTCCCTAAAATAGGCCGAAATTGCATTTTGCATCTGTTATTGCATTAAAAATTCCAAAAAAAAACCGCCTCGAAAACCACGCATGAATTTTGATAGACATAATTCAAGGTTATTCCTTTGCCTCCTTGTGTTCGACCTTGGGACTTGCCCAAGTAAAATAAATATAAAACTACATTGATTAAAATTGATGAATAATGTGTGTGGTTATTTTTCTTGACCGATTCCGATTGCCACCTACAACGAACAACAAATCAAATCAATATTTTTACGCACGACAAACAAATTACAACATCTTCTTAACAAGGAATTATCTGATTCGTCAGATGGCGCCGTTGCCGGGGAGGCAAACTGCTTAGATTTTTGTCTTAAAAATTTTTGTTTGATTTTCCGCATTCGGGTAGTCTGACCCCCAATTTTTTCATTGTAAATTCCATTTTTTTCCTACATTTATTTTATTTTATTTTTCAGCATTTATTTCTCTTATTTTATTTTTTAGTCACTCTCTTACATTTTCTCTCTTATTTTTCTTGCGAGGTACCCGGCGTACGTGGAGCGGTTTTTCAAGAAACTGAAGCATCTTCACCGACTTCCGAAAAAGCTGCAAATAAATTAAGATCGAGTCGAGTCGTGAGAGAGCGTAGAGTTTAGATTTTAATTTCTTCAAATTTTTATTTTCTGTAATTAATTGCTCATTTATAGGGTGTCCGTTTGGAATCTCGCGTGTGTATAAAGACCTTAAACTTTTTTCTATAGTGTGTCGTGGCTTGTTTCACTCTCCGGTGAGGGTGGGGCCCGACTTGAGTGGCGATTAGGATAGACCTGCACATACAGCTCTCAGAGCATTTTTTATTGATTGTGCTCGTAAAAATTAAGCCACACTTCACATTAATTGAGACGTACATAGATCGTTTAATTTAGCCAAAATTTAACTCAATTCTTCCCAGCTAATACAACTTTATGCTAGGTGCGGTTTTTCGTCGGCTTGCATTCATTTAGAATAATTTTTCAATTCTGTATTGCATCCCACATGAAGATTGCGAGGATCCATTGTAAGTCTTCTAACTAAGCATACATCATTGTTTTCACGTGTATCGGCTTTTCCCGAACTCCTCTCTCTTGTTTTGTCACATAAATTTAAAAGGAAAGTGGGACTGGACGGTAGACGTGTATTTGGGATCATTTAATTCTTCAGTGATCACCTAATTAAAATTGGGATTACTAAATAAAGCCGACTTCAAATAACCCATAAAATCAAGATTTTTTGCGGGAGAGCAACCCTGACCTTGGATGCTTTTATTTTTCTGAGTGAGCGAGAGACGACACTTAAGTCTAGAGCCCAAAAATGGATTTTCATATTGACTACTGATTCTACCAAAAACGATTAGCTACTTCTCAGTGAGGATCTATGGGTAGCCGCTAAACGGTCCGGATTTCCTTAGCAGAGTGGGTGGTTTAGAGGACACTGCGTAAGGCTCCATACTCAAGTAATGGGTAGCCGTTCTACGGTCCGTACTTACTCCCATACTGGCTGAAAGTAGGTGCAACTAGTCGTAAGAATTCGGGCCAGTCATTACTAAAATTCTAGCACCTAACAACTCGCTAAATTTTTGCCAAGTTTGATTTATCACCAATTAAAATTAAAAAGATAATAGCCGAACTCTTACGGCTTCATTATGTGTGTTGGTGAACCTAGGGTTTGATTTGTGTTTGCATTAGTGTGCGTAAACCGACATCGAAGATCAAAAGCCACACGTTCGATAAAACTTCCCTTGACTATCACGTGCAATCATCTCTATCCTTTCTTGATTCTCATCATGGAACTTTTTCCAAAACATTACAAACCCAATCCATCATTTCTTTCAGATCTTTCAAAATTGGCTGAACATTTATCTGAAAATCCATAAGATCTATACTATGAAAATGACTCGGTTAGGCCCAAATCAACTACATCTTCTTCTTTCAATAATCCTTCAATATTTGCAGAAGACTTTCAACCACGGATGAATTCGGCCCCCTCATTGAATTCCTACTCGAATCATCCGATCGCACATGACCATCTACCATCTTGGACTGAACCATCTTATTCTCGATTTCTCGCTAATGAACCATTTCAAGATCAAAATACTTTTGAGTCCAATGACTGGTCGAGAAACCAAACCCAGATGGAAAGACCCACACTTAATGATCATCGGCGTTGGATTGGCCGCAACGATCAGATCCCTATTGACCAACCTGAATATCACTCATTTGATCAGCCTATACATACTAAGGAACACATGGATGAGATCGACACATACGTACCCTGTATGATCCCATTATTTGAGGATACGATCAATCATGACCATAGAAGTAGACTCTACTCAAACCAGGATTATATGCCCGAGTCACGGCATGTTGAGTGTGAGACCTACACATTCCCGCAAAATCTTTTCACTGAGCAGCCTCCTTCCATATATTTTGAAGAGAAAATTTCAGAAAATACTGATCATATATCGGATATTCAAAGAAATTCTCCTCTCAACACATACATGAAAATGGAAGATGAAATTATTGAACACAAATCGACTGCTCCAATGATTGATCATGAATAGATTTTGGAGAATGATATTTTGAGGATAAATAAAAGATTCGAATTAATGGAGGACATATTTCAAAAATTTGCCCACCAACTAATTTCACTCTCTAGGAGCTCAGACTTAAAAATGAATGAGAAAAGGATTGGATCTAAGATAGAAAATTTTGAGGATATTCAAAGACCTAGGGATGATTTTGACATCGACACTTCTGCATATTATTCCCCTAGAATTGACTATGCCTCTGAACATCAAAGCCCCTTCTCATCTGAGGAACACACCACATCACCACACCATACAGAAAATAACAAAAAATAGGAATATTCAAAAACACCAAAAAAATCGAAAATCCAGAAAATTTCATAAAAATTGAGACTAAACAAGATCTGAGGAATTTGGATCCTGTTTTAAGGGAAGCACTGGAGAAAAGATTGATTTTTGAACTTCCCTTTATAAATACCATCGAACACTTCCCCGACCTTAAAGGATTTGTAATGGACAAATTAATGATCAAAAAGTCAGGAAGGATACGGATAAAGACTGAAAGACACATCTTGTCAATAGTCTCCTCCTTGGTATTGAGGAGAAAAACCAAGAGCCGCATAGTGAAGCGATTGCCCAGATTTGACTGTGAAATCAAAGACAAAAATTTCACCCATGCTCGGATTGATGACGATTCACCGATCAATATCCTCCTGACCTCTGTATTTGACGAACTCCAACTCGGGCCGATTCAGAAGATACAAGAGATTGTTTAATTGGCTGACCAATCGATAAAACGGCCGAGAGGAATCATTTCTGTCATCATGATATTCCAAGGTGCTCCGCTCAAAGTAGAATTCACGATCATTGACATTGAGCATCAAGGAGAATTCACCCAGTCTCCAATTATTCTCGGAAAGCCGTTCTTAGCATTGGCTAAGGCAATTATTGATTGTGAGACTTGGGAAATCAATTTCATAGCATTAGAAGTACTTAGATCTGACCATGTCATTGAGGAATCACGATCGTCTGAGGCAACCCACGAAGTCCCCGACAACCGTAACCATGAAACGGTAGAAGAGCCCTACCCCGCTGCTACACCTGAGATACCGGTTGTCGATGAGACTATTGGTTTAGAGAATCTCCCACCTGCTCCATTCCCCGCTACTCTCACCATGGAGAATCAAGTACATGAATCATATGATCCAGAGACTTATGCATGGGCATACCCTAGGACAACCTACTCTGACTACATTTTTTTTTGAAAAACCTACTCTGACTACATGGATTACATCAACTTGATACATGAATGCTCCAACATCGAATCAATTAAGAACGAACATGCGGGAACTCTCCCTAGTATTTCAATTCCCGCGGATCTCAAAATAGATAAATCCTTCTACTACGATCCTGAGACATATGCATGGTCGCACCCTGGAGCAACCTTCTCTGAATATCTTGACCAAATCATACCAAATCGAGAATGCACCAACATTCAGGAGACTAAGAACAAACACACAGAACGAACACCGACCAAGGAGAAAAATTCCAATGGCTATTCATCTGATACTCAAGTAAACCGACATCTTCATGAAGCAAGAAAAAGAGAGTCATATTTGACCTTTCGAAAGAGGAATCAACTGATGATCCCTCATCAGGTCCGGAAAAGGTAATCTACATGAGTGAAGTGTGTTCGGCATCTCTAAAGTCATATCTACGCAAGGATCCAAAATTTGATTCTCGTTGGAACTCCCGTTCCTAACTACTATTCAAACAAAGCTGATGCTCCTGCCCTCTTCAAGTACACTAGAATTATTTCTTATGAGCTGACTGAGACTGGTGCTTCTGAGTATTCATCCAAGGACAAACTGCTTGATCCCAAAAAGGAACGAATTTTGAGGAAACAATTGAAGAAATAAAAAGACCCGAATATTTGGAGTATGTCCACTTTCGAATACTACTCCTCTGAGGATAATTCTGATGATGGATATTTTTCATCTGACTCAAACACTTCATCCACTATCCATCATGATTTTTCTAAGGATGACACTGATAATAGTTGGGAATCATATTTTTCATCTCCGACTCGTTATTCGGATCTCCCATCGTAGGCTCACAAGAAGATCAGCCGAAAACCGCCTTAATCATCGGCTACCCATCCTCCCTCCCGACCACATCGGTCTCCTTGTATAGCTTCTTCCTCTACTTAGGCCAAGGCCTAAGTATAGGGGGGACCGATGCCATCTGTATATACCATTTTCCCGCATCACACTCCTTCTCCCCATCGCTCCATTTCCACCTTTCTCTTATACTTAGGCTGACCAGAGCCTAAGTATAGGGGGAACCGACACCCACCTGTATATACTCTCCTCATTTACATATTCCGACCGCCTCTTTTTGCGCTCTTCTTCTATACTTAGACTATTCACAGTCTAAATATAGGGGAGCAGACCATTGTAGATCAGATTTTTACTCTCTTACGCTTAGCCCGAGCTATGCCTTTTTTACGCTTCTTGTACTCTAAGGACACAACACTCGCTAAGTATAGGGGGTTCTGTATATATACTCTGTATATATCTCGTACTTTCACTTAAGTCTATATGTATTTACGAGGTGGGTAACTAATTTGAAAAAAAAAACTACAAAAAAAAGAGGTTGCTACTAACAATACCCATTTTTTTTGAAAAATGGCTTCTTATTCATTTTTGCAAAAAAAATCAATCAAAAATCTCTTGCATAAAAAAACACAAAAATAAAAAAATGTGTCTGCATTTCACACATCTTCACTTTATCCAACATCGCATTCATTCGCATCTGTGAAAAGTCTTTGGGTTCTGAACCGAGTTATGAGCCGAAATCGAGAGTGGTCTGGACTTGTCCTTAATCCACCTAATTTTCAGAGGAACTTCACCAAGAAATAGGATTTTAGAAACTTCAGGTCTTCGACTTAATTCCTTGAGTTCCACACGACAATGTGCAGAGTTTGACTCTTAGTGTCTAAGTACAACTCTGGAATAGAGAATTAATTTGTACTCTCGCATTATGCACTTAACTCAACTCAGACGGGATGTTGGAAGACTGTGTGAGTCTCTTTTTTGGTAGCGTGGAAATCTAAAGGCCGGAGTACGGGTTGAAATAAAGCTTCAGAAAAGGGATGGACGGCTGGGCACATTTTTTTCTAAGACCCCAAAAAATGTACGAAAACAAAAAGATTCTATATCCGTAGGGGCACAACAAGATCCAAGCAGAACCACCAAAAATTCCAAATATATAGAAGCATTCTACCAAATAAATATCTGACCAAAAAGGTCCAAGATTCAAGAAAACCTGCGGATCTTGGTGGAGACTCAGCTACACTGACCATCTTCACAAGGAGAGGTGACTACACTGGCCACTCTCCAGTTCTTTTCCCCTTCTTCTATCTTCTCCCCCCAATTCGATTGTGAACACAATGCGACAGACCTTAGAAGGAAATACCTGACTCCCTGAGGACGAGTTACTGGAGAGGAGAGGAGCATGGTAGTCTGAAATTCTGGATAGGAAGAGTTAAAACCTTTCACACACATGAGACGACTGTTCAATGTTCATAGGGTATACTTTGGGAAGAGGATTGATCTAAGATGACTTCTGAGCCGAAACTGATACAATGATGTGTAGAACTTGAGGGCTGCTGATTTTAAAAATCTAAGTCTCACAGAAGTTCCCCCACACTAATTATCCAAAGGTCGAGTCTAGTTTCACTTTCACCTTCAGCTCATGGTCTTAGTATGGAACCCAATCTCATTTCACCTCATGGCATTTCTTTTTGATGCTCAGGGACGAGCATGGTTTAAGTATAGGGGGATGATGAATCTCGGATTCATCATTCTATATCTCATTTATTAAGATCAAATCCCTCAAAATCACAGCATTTTAGCATCTATTCTGCATAATTATCATTCATGCATGTTTTCATAAGAATTGCATTTTAGCACTAATTTCTGCACAAAATAAGAAGCCAAAAATCCAAGCCCAAAATGACCTGTAAATAGCCTAACTTCCCGGTTTTTTTAACTCATTCATGCTAACTCCGAATGACACAAACACCTCCACTGTGTACATATCACTAACAAGAATAAATGAAAAATACAAAAAAATCACTAACCCAAATAAGTGGACCAAAAACCCAAACCCTAGTTTCAGGATTTCCAGACTAAAGCCCTCATATCTCTCTCATCCAATGTCCGTTTTAATCCTACTCACTTTTGAGCTAATGTACATTCAATTACCTTCAAAACATGACCAAGTTCAAGTGAATCGTAGCTCGTATATGAAAGTTGGGTTTTAGGCCTCTTCTATATATTTTGTATTTTAGATGATTTTGACCTATTATTTTATGTATATAATTAACCTATTTTAGTTCTTTTCTTTTTTATTTGTCTTCTTTAATTAAAGTTTTCTTGAAATGAGCAAAAATCCAAACCCAAATAAAGCTTGAAATGAAAGAAACAAATTAAGTCCGAGTCTTCACTAACCGATTGTACAAAATTGGTCTTTTTCTTATTTTACTTTATTTCTTCTTTTTAATTAATAGAAATAAAAAAATAGATTAAGGTGTAATTATTTATCTTTGATTTTATCATATTTTTTCCGGATTTTTTATCTAGTTTAAAAATGACAAAAAAATTATAAAACCCAAAAATCAAGGTATTCTATGTACATGGGATACCCCAAGAATATCACTTTTTGCAATTGATCGATTTTGATTTTGACGTCTTCATAAAAGTTGTAGATCTCATCAGTGCGAGCAATTTTTGTAAAGAAACTTTTTCGATCCGAGGCTGTTTGCTATTTATTTTGCATTTTATAAAGGATTTTTTCTCGGAATTTTCTGGTGCTGACACGCGGCAGCACCTGGTGCTGCCCCGTGTCAGCCATTTTTGGGCCTTATATTTACTAAGTTTTAAAAAAATAAAAAAATAAAAAAAATAAATAATAAAAAAACCCACACGTGCGAGGCACGTGCCACCCAGGCACGCGCCGCACACGTGCAACGCCTGGACCTCCCCTCTTGACGCCTCATGTCACCACGTGGACCGTCCGATCTCGGCCGATCGGACGACCACTGTTCATCTTCGACCTCCGAGTCCTTTCCCAATCAGGTGCTGTTCTCCGTTTTTTCCGCCGCGCCGCCCGTGCATCCTCGAACCTCCTCACCGCTCGCAAATCTCGCGCTGCCTCCTCCGCATATCTCGCGACCGCCCGCCGCGTATCCTCCATCTCCGATCACCTACCTTCTTTGCCAAATCGATCTCCAAATCCCTCCCCAATCGATCCCCGATCCCTGCGTATCTTCAATCAATCCCCGAGCTCTCGTTTCCTTCTTCGGCCCGAACCCATCTCCTATATAAGATAACCACCGCTGTCCCAGAAGCTTTCATCCGCCGACTGCACACGAGATAGCCTCGTGGCGGTGACAGCACCACGACGCTCATCCTCCGGCTCAATCCGACCTCTCTGGTCGTCGCCGTGCCTCCGCGTATGCTCTTTCTCCAGCCTGCTGCTGTCAAGCCCACGACTTCATCACCGCCACGACCTACGTCGCCAATGACTATGCCACCGCCAACATCATCATCGACAGCCAATCTCTTTCTTCGACAACCATCGAAATCACTACAGCCAACGCCTTCGCCGACCACACATCATCTTCCTCGACCGATCCGTCTCCAACTTCATCACCAGCGGTCCACTCCGATCAACTTCAATGCCTCCAACTCCGACAACGCCCCACCGCCTGCTCCGCCACGACGCCAAGCCTCCAAGTCTCGCCGGACCGCTACCCCCTTCCGCCGTGGTCAGACCGCCCCTCCGCCTTGCTCAAACCGCCAACGGTCAGGCCCGGAGCCCGAGACCCTAGCACGTGCGAGGCACGTACATGGGGAACGTCCTCCAGTTCTCATCCCCACGGGTCACGTACCCAGCACGTGACCGCGTGGGTAATTTGCAAGCTGCCCCTCGGTCCTCCTCCATATTGCACTTCAACCCAACAGTCTAGAGGCCACATGCTGTGCACGTGCCCCTTTGGCAATTTTGCAAAGAAACCCCCCAGTTCACGGTAATTACAAATAGGCCCCCACTGTCCTTTTTATTTATTTATTATATTATTTTGCAGTTATGCCCCTGTGTTCCCCTATATTTTCTAACTCTTCTTTACATTATTTTATTAATCCAAAAAGAGCATGATGTTTGTCATTTAATTCTCTACGTTTTGACATATTGTAGACATTTTTGTGATTAATGGTTAATTAATAATTAATTGTTTTGTGAAAAATTGCATATTTTGCCTAGTTTGTGCTCTTAATTTTGTATTTGATTAACCATTGCTCTAAAAATCCCCGAAAAATCATATATTGTAGAGTAAATTGTGCTTGACATTGTACCTAAAAAGAATCGCATTTGCATATATAGCTTGCCCTGTAAAAATTATTTTGCATATTTCAGTATTTGATTTTTAATAGGTCTTAGATCTAACATTTTCGAGTTTTAGGATTTTTTGAGGTCCATTACTTAGTCATAGATCTTAAATAATTTTATTCCTCGAAAATAATTAGGTTTAATATTTATTATAATTAAATATTGAAATTCATTCTGTTTGCATTTAAAATTTCATAAAAAAATTCCTATTGCATCCAAAAATTCCAAAAAAATCGCAGTGCATTCATTTTTTCATAATTATCATCTCGTCCAAGTTTCATATTTTTCGAACATCTTTGAACGTGATTTACATTTTAGTCCCTAAAATAGGCTGAAATTGCATTTTGCATTCTTTATTGCATTAAAAATTCAAAAAAAAAAGACTGCCTCGAAAACCGCACACGAATTTTGATAGACATAATTCTAGGTTGTTCCTTTGCCTCCTTGTGTTCGACCTTGTGACTTGCCCAAGTAAAATAAACATAAAACCACATTGATTAAAATTGACGAATAATTTGTGTGGTTATTTTTCTTGACCGATTTTGATTGCCACCTACAACGAATGACAAATCAAATCAATATTTTTACGCACGACAAAAAAATTACAACATCTTCTTAACAAGGAATTATCGGATTCGTCAGGGAGAGAGGCTATGCCCTCTCTTATATAGGAGGTGGGACGTCTATGAGGAGTCCTACTCCTCATAGTAGATGTCCTCTCTCTCTTTTCTTGGATGGTAGATCGAATGTAAGAATTACGCCCTTGACCTTTAAGAAATAGGACTTAATTTATCTCTTTAACTTACTATCCAAAATAAAGCAACTAACAAAAATAAAAATCAGAGATATAAATCACATTAGGACTTCAAGGGTGGACGTCGATGCATCTCTAAGCATGGATGTCCCCCTTGTCCTATTTGTTGCTGTTTGTTGTTTAATACAGTATATTAATGGTAATATAATTATCATTATTTGGAATTTATGAGAACGTCCTCATAATTTAAGAATCTTATTCATAACCCAATAACAAATGTAAATCTAATTTATATTTTAATGTGAATCATATTCACATGGAAACATTGAAATAATTATATGAATCAAATTAATATAAATATATTTATAAATCATTATTCATATTAATTAATGAATAATATCTGTGAATCGAATTCATAAAAATATCCTTGTAGAAATTGTTGTCTCAAACTTGACAACACAGAGCACAAGTCCTCATCCAATTAGGACTAGTGTGTTACAATCTCAGACACTTGGAGATAATGTTAGGGAGTCATAGTACCCATGTAATAGTAACTTAAAATTGGATAATTATCTAATATCAGGATTTATACCACTTTGATGAAATGTGGTAAGATCTTCCTTAATTAGTGTTTATCGAAGATCAAGGAGCAACCACATTGCCTTCCTCAAGCGACGTTTCAGGCCTTAGGTCTAGACGTCCCAAGCCAGCACCTAAGCACCCAAAGCCACCACGTAGGCCCGATCTTGGGAATTTTCTGAGCCTATCACTCACGTGCTCACGACATGTGGAAGTGGACAAATTGTGGGCGCATCCTACCAGGTCTTCAAATTTGCAGACAAGCCCATGCCAATGAAATTTCCATAAATGCCCTAGTGAGTTTCGCTATTTGCTTAAAGGTCCCTATGGAGACTGATTTGTAAAAGACATCATATTTTAAGTATTTATTGCAATTATGCCTTTGTACTATTTAGTGAATAACGTGTGAACCATTTATCCAAATTTAATGAAATTAGTATTGTTTTAAAGTTTGATTTATGCGATTTAATTTGTTGTATTTTATTTGCTGGGTTGATCTATCTTTTATGCATTAAATTTCAGAGTGCATAAATTATCTTTTGACCTTTTAAAATAAATTGAAAATTGAACTTTTCATTATTTGTTGATTTATTAAACACCTTAATATGCTCTATTGATTTTCTCCATATTATTCTAAATCTAATTAGCAAATTAAATCATTGATCATTGATTTTATTATTATATAATTAACAACGAAATTGCTTATTCATTGCATATTATGAGTTTAAGGAATTATCCATTTCTGAATTGATCAATTGGAAACTTGATTTGTGTATTATTGATTCCATTGATTGTTGAATTAATCAAGTTATTTATTATTTAATTAGGATCTTCCTTGTATGTTTGTGCATTGTATATTTAGTTTTGCATTGGCATCCTTTTTTATTTAATATAATTGCAATTAAAACCCAAAAAATCATGCATTGCATCCTAGTTGCATCTGCTTGATCTAGTTCACTAATTAATCATTTAATTGAGTTTTTAATACCTAGAATAAATTAATTATTTGCTTATGTCCTTGTGTTCAATCCTATACTTTCCTAGGATAAATTCTTCGATTCAGTTTTGATTGAGTGCTGATTGGTCGTATTGTAATAAATACATAATATTATTACCAATTAGTATTTATTAGTAATAAAATTCTATTTTATTATGTTATATAACTTAAAACTCAGTAGCATAAAAATCAATATTTTCCAGTTGCGATCTTTGATCGAAATCAAAGTCTACGACCGCTTCCAACATCCAAATTTTATCCCGAAAGCCACCAACTTTAGGTGAGCATTTTGGGCTGATTCCAAAACTTATAGATATCATATATATCTCAAAAATTTCGTTATAAACATGATAGGATATCAGCGACATCGTACATTACCGAATCATTGAAAATATCAAAATAGTCACAAAACCAATGTATATGATGATCGATAAAATATGGATGATTGGTCATCGAACTTTGATGCTATCACAAACCTTAAAATGGTGATTCTGATACCAATGTAAGGAAGTTTAATACTCCGCATCATGAAAAATAGATTACAATTTGCAATTATAGCGAGTTCATCACATGAACTCAGATTTCGGGAAAACAAAAAAATTTATGCACATCAAAACTAAGATATCAAGGAAATGATTTCCAAAAAGAAATTCATGTATTATCAAAAATATTAATAATATATCAAGATTTACCTCTTGACGTACGAGTCTCTAAAAGAAGAGACCCTTGAATCAAGTCCAATCTGCAGGCGCTTCTCTCATAGGCACGATGATGATTCGTGCAGAATCCCACAAACACGGATGTTAGCTTTTTCTACAAAATTTTCCATGAAAAAATAGAGGCCAATATGATCTCTATATCCTAATCTTGTCGTACTATATCGTATCCTTCTTCGTGTATGAGAAGCATCACGAAGATGACAACCTTCTCTTGCGATGGAGCAAGCCAAACAAGAGGTGGAGAGAGGTAATAGAGTAGACGTCCAAGGGGATCTCGGAGAGAAGATGGGGATGACCAAGGCAAGAGTCTTGCTCTCTATTTTCTCTCTTTATTTCAAGGTAATACTTAGAGCGATAGAAGATGTACATGGGAGAGAGGCTATGCCCTCTCTTATATAGGAGGGGGGGCATCTATGAGGAGTCCTACTCCTCATTGTAGACACCCTCTCTCTCTTTTCTTGGATGGGAGATCAAATGTAAGATTAAGTCATTGCCCTTTAAGAAATAGGAATTGAATTATCTCTTTTAATTACTATCCAAAATAAAACAAAAATAAAAATAGTACAACTGAATCACATTAGGACATCAAGGGTGGACGTCGATGTGTATCCAAGCATGGATGTCCCTCTTGTCCTATTTGTTGTTGTTTGTCATTTATTATATTATATTAATGGTAATATAATTATCGTTATTCAGAATTTATGAGAACATCCTCATAATTTATGAATCTTATTCATAACCCAATAAAAATGTAAATCCAATTTATATTTAAATTTCAATGTGAATCATATTCACATGGAGACCTTGAAATAATCATATGAATCAAATTAATATAAATATAATTTTTATAAATCATTATTCATATTAATTAATGAATAATATCTGTGAATCGTATTCATAAAAATATCCTTGTAGAAATTGTTGCCTCAATCTTGACAACAAAGAGTAGGAGTCCTCATCCAATTAGGACTAGTGAGTTATAATCGCAGACACTTGGAGATAATGTTAGGGAGGTGAAAGTACCCATGTAATAGTAACATAAAATTGGATAATTATCTAATTTCAAGATTTATACCACTTTGGTGAAACGCGTCACTTAGAAATGTTGAGCTTGAGATGAATGATTCATACTCTATGGGAGCTCAAAGAAACGCATTACACTCTCCATGAGCTCAATAAATGAACAAGGTGATGAAATCAGCTTACAACTCCATTTCTTTTGGAACTTAGAAATGAGCTGAATAAGTGAATTCATCTCTATTTCTATTATCATTTTTCTTTCCAACATTTGGATATTAAATGGAGTTGGAAACTAGAATTGAATCAAATGAAATGAAACTTAATCCAATTAGTTCTCATATCATTAAGCCATGAGGTAGAGTCACTAAAATCCATTCAGTTTCATTACTCCCTCGAAATGGAAATGTCATGGTGTCATAGTAGATGACCTTTTAAGATAGCTTTAATCCAGAGTATTCCCAATACTCTATCGTCCTTCATATTCGAAGACTTTGATATAACCGAAGTTTAAACCCTGTTTTGATTGTCTCCTTCGAGATATATCATTATATTTCTCAGTTGATAATTAGGTGAAATATTAATCATATACTTTTCAAAAGAATACATTAATATCTTGAATTCTTGTCTTATTTCATAACAAAGATGACCATGCAAGGAATTCTATATGGACCCAAATAATCTCATGAGTGAGATCTTTCTCCTAATTCTTCGAATATGAACATGTATGATTCCCTTGAGAGATCGTCCTTCTCATATGTCCTTATATGCACACCAAGTCATTGGTATATGGAACTTGGTTAGGTCTTCAACCTAATGGTCTGTCAAATGTGCACATTTAGGTGTATAAATGTAAATTTATCTTTAGTTAAAGGGTGTGTGCATGATCGTGACCAATGTCCAGGAAGGCGGTATGCGGCATTCAATCGGAGGGGTCACTACATAGCAAGTTTGCGGTATGCGGGAGATTATGCGAGGAGTATGCGGTTTTATACGGTTTGATATTTTTTATTATTAAAAAATATAAATAAATAACTAATCTTATGTTAATATCCTCTAAGTATTATATCTCTTTATTATAATGATAAAGAATTGAAGGTACATGGAACAAAACTATTGGGATGCGTGAGAAGGACTTTTAGTTTAAGGTGAGTGAGGTTATTTGGATTTTTTTAGGAGAAGGGGATATTTGGGTTTGTGGAAAATAAATTTTTATTAAAAGGCGACCGAGTAGGCATCCACATAGTGGGTATACTCGGCCGAGTATGTGGGTCAACTCGCATACATGGTCATTTCATCATACTGAGAATGACAAGGCTATCGAGTCGAGTATGCAGCCAAGTATGCGGTATAGTTGACCGCTTTCTTGAACATTGATCATGAGAGTTACGATTCATGTCTTAGTTTATCTTGATCTCATCAAGTCAACTCTTTGACTTTATTATTCAGACACCTCCGAAAAACAATTCCTATATAGAGGATCTTGATGTCGGTCAGAAATCAGTCTATAGAGAAAGATTTTCATCTCTTTCTCAGATTGGAGATCATTATTGAATATGGATGATGTTCAATATGGCCATGGAGATCAAGATTGAATATGTATCCATCAAGCTCCACACCCCTCCTCCGCCATCCCCTGCTTCCACACCCCCTCTTCAGCCCCCTTCGCCACTCCCCTCCATCCCCCCCACCCCCCAATCTAGCTCCACCACCCAACTTGAGGTAAGTGTCGACCAAATTGTTGTAGAAGAATTCGAGCACGATCACATCATTGGGTGAGGATGCATTGAGGGTTTGAAGGGTGGTGGTGATGGAGGGACTATAGGGGACGAGCGCAACATAGGTGAAAGGGTGGGAGTTGGGTAGGTGGTAAGCGGGGGAAGGAGAGGTTGCATATGGAGGAGATGGAGGAGGGGAGGGATGAGTGGTGGTCGAATAATGAAATGGAGATGATTGTGATGGTGAAGGTGGGGGAGGTGCAGAAGAGGAGCTTTGCGAGCTCCACCATAGGTACGAGATGACTCTTCCTTGAGAATGGCACGACCCAAATGGTGCACCTCCACCTACTCAACCCCATCTGTCGCCCCCTTCATTGCTCATCGTCATCTTCGTGCATTGTCGGCAAGCTCTGCCATGCTCGAGATTAGAAGAGGAAGATGAGGTGGTGCTCTGGTTGTTCAAGTTGAGGGAAGAAGATGTGGGCACCTTTCGAAAATGTAAATTTTTCAAGCGATAAAATTATTAAACATTGGATTGCCTTACAAATTAACGGAGAAATATATGGAAGTTAACATAAGATTATACCATGTAAGAGTTGAGGACTGTTAAGGGTTCTGTGTAATTTATGATTACAGAGGATTATGTACGTAAATACATAACTACTCACAGTTATGGATATAAATATCCCTTATCAAATTTGCCTTTGAGGAGGAAAGCCGTGTTCATCCAATATGACATGCCACTATCATCAGATACAACATTGTTTTTGGGTTCTCCACAATTTTTCCCCTTCACATTTGAATTGAAGATCTAATCATCATTTCAAAAATGTCGGGCAGCAATGGAATCGAAACTAATGGATCATAAATTAGTTAATGAGAAATTGAGCCAATTAATGACCTTTATCTATGGACGTTGATGAAATGACATATTCATCATCATCAACATCGTCATTGGATTCTCTTTCTTTGGGGTTGTCGTTATTCTCCCAAGTGGTTGGGATTGCTTCATCTTCATCACCCCTTCATTTATTTCAGCTACTTTAGGTGAATGGGGGGATTGAGTGGTTGACAACTCGTTAACGTCTTTGAGTAATTGCAGCATTCCGAGTAAACAAGCTACGATTAACCTCAGGCTAGTCATTTCATTTCATTGTCTGCAATAATGTTCTCGCATTAATGGGATATTTACACGTTATTCTTAATCTGACATCCTCTCATCTATAACCAGTCAAGTTACAAATTTTAACATCAGATATCCACATGTGCCAAAGAGATCAGCACTAATCATTCTACTACTCCCACCTTCGTTCCCGCAATACCATTATCATCTGTCTTTCTCACATCCTAGAGGTCGTACAACACAACAATATCAGCCTTTTCTTAATATAAAATGAGGACAAATTCATATCAAACTTATGATAAATAAAATTATGTTATTATCAATATTTTATGTTTATAATTCTTTAGTATGTCAATTTAAGATTTCTTGTTTACAATTGAGAAGATACGATATTTAAAATCTCATTAGTGTTAATTTATACAATAGCAAGGAGGGGGCTTACAAGAGGGTGGGCCGAGGCATTCTCCAATCAGCTTTCTGAACGTGAAACATGGGTAAAACGGGTATCAAACCCGCGACTTCTGGCGTGACAGACCAACACTCTAACCAACTGGTCAAGTAGTACAGCCTGCCAAATAAAAACTCATCCCCAGGCGGCGGGCGGTTTGGGAATAAACACGAATAAAGATGAGAAATAAGAAGAATAAATGCTTTTTCTCTTTTCGGCCGGAAAGATATGAATAAAGAGAATAAGTTGGAATAAGGTAGATACGATTGAGAAAAGATATGAATAAAGGCAGAATAATGTGAAAGAATGAGACGTAGATGGAAATAGCCATATTCTTTAAAACCGCATCAGACGGGGAATTGATCCTTATTCCAGTGCTATAGATAATTTGAATTTTATAAAGGATGTCAGCTTCGATTTTTTCGTTGAGAAAAGAAAAGATGACAGGGTGCAATAATTTATTGATTACAATTTTGTTCTGATTGATTGTATGCTCTTTTATTACTAATAACCTTGTAATATCCGATATCTGATTAAAGTGGGAGGTATTATTGATTAGTAGTCGCTTTTATCTTTAACGTAGTAATTATAGATTTCAATTTTACATCAATTTTATTTTCAAATTATACAATTATTATATTAGTAAAGCTAAGAATTATAAAACCCCATAGTTTAATCTTATAATTAAATACAATTTATAATAAACTTTTTAAAATTCAATCACAGTTTCAGATTACAGAATTTTAATCTCTCGAGTAAAATTTATACTTGGGATATTTACACCCATAACTCTGAGTAAGTCCGTAACCCCAAAAACCCTCTATAATCACGTATTACACCGAATGCCCTGTATAATTGCTCCGTCTTACACACATGACCTTCCGTTAGTTTGTTTCATTAACTCAACCAGATGGCTGAGTTAATCTAACCAACATACGATCTACCGGTAGGGATTAATCAAGAATAAAAAAGAAAAGAGGGAGACGAGAATGTGGGTGACGAAAGAGGAGACTTCCTTCTGTGACCTGCAGGTGGGGACTCGAAACTGGGGGGCGGGGGTTGCGGGCTCTGAACTTGAACTTGAAGGAGGAGAAGGCGGGGAGGCGGAGGGGGGTGTACCGCAGGCGGAGACCGGAAGGGGGGAGGGGTTGCGGGCAGAGACACAGGGAGGCAGAGGGGGATGTGCTGCTTGTGGGCTCGGATGGAGGTGGGGTTTGAGGTCGCAGGCAGAGACGCAGGGAGGCGGAGGGGGATGTGCTGCAGGAGGAGACCGGGGGGTGTTGGGTTGCGGGCTCGGGGGGGTGGGGGGGGGGGGGGGGGGTTGGGGGTTGCGGGCAGAGAGGCGGGGAGGCGCGATGGAGCGGGTAGGCGATGGGCCTGGCGACGGAGGGACGGGGCTGGGTTGGGGCTTGATGGACCTGGCGACGGAGGGACGGGGGGATGGACCTGGCGATGAGGGAGGGGGAGGTGATGGAGCTGGCGTGGGTGGGGGAGAGGGGTTTGCAGAGGCGATGGATCTGGTTGCAGGTGCGCGATGGAGCTCGCCGGGGATGGGGACGAGGGGGGGGGGGGGGGGAGGGGGATGAAGCTGGAGGCGGGGAGGTGCGATGGACCTGGCGACATGGGGGAGGGGGGGGGCTTGCAGAATGGAGCTCGCTCGTCGGGTACAGGGGGGATGAAGCTGGAGCTCGAGCTAGGGGCGGGGGGTGGTGGCGACGGGGGGGATGCCTGGAGCTCGTGACCTGGGGGCAGAGGCGCGATGGAGCTCGCTGGCAGGGGGAGGAGGGTGTTGAACCTCGCGAGCTGGGGCAGAGGTGAGAGAACGAGCCATCTTTCCTGGGGAGAGGGGCATGATACAAAGAATGACATATATTTTTCAGAGGGCAAAATGGTAAACATATCACTTTTCCCGTCAAACTTAACGGACATTCAAGACAGAACTTGACACAGGGTTATGCCATGTAAAGGTTAAGTATTATTCAGGGTCCTGAGCGTAATTCGTTATTATAGAGGGTTTCCGAGGTAATTACGGAATTACGTTATGGGTGTAAATATCCCTTTATACTTTATGTATACAATTATCATTATACTCAATGCTTTTATAGTTAGTTAGTTGGAAAATGTCTTTAAGTAACCTTCACAAGGGTTTCCTAGTTATTAATATAGAAAACTACTCCAAGTAACGTGTATAAATTCTCTGACTGATATATTATAATTATCAAGTTTCATAATTCTCTAAATAAACTTATTTTGCATAGGTCCCTAAGTAATACTTTTTTTTACAAAAGATCCCAACGTTTCAAACTAAAATAACAGCACATTAAACATTAAATAGTTCGAGTCTTTATTTTTCTACAAAAAGTTCCTAAATAAGCATATACATTTTGTAATAATCATACACTTTTCTATAAAATCATCCTCAACAAATTTTGCAATTTTCTCAGTAATAAAAAATATAATGACTCATTTCGTTAAATCATTTAAATTAGTTTATATAAAATACATATCCATTTCAATTAACACGCACATTTTAGAAAACAATTTATCTTCAAATCCAACGTTAAAATAAGTTGCCTACAAGTTTAATACATTTTTCTCTTGATTTAATTTCTATTTTACTAGATATTATTTAAGAAGATAGCGACACATTTCACATTTCAAAGCATAAATGTTTTCTAAAAATTAGACATATTTTTCACATTACAACACATGCATTTTCTAATTTTTCACATTAGCAACTTTTCTAAACAATTTATGCGTATATTTTCACAGTTTTTTTTTTCATTTTCCGACTAACACATCAAAATACGTATATTTCTATAGCTAAATAAAGTACTTCACATGAACATTTTTAATATTCTCGCATTTTACATATATTTGTTGTATTTAAAAACAATTATTATTTTTGCATTTCACATATAGTAATTTTCTATTTCACCTCTACATAACATTTAAATAAGGCATTTTTAGATATATATTTTGTATTGATAACATGTAATGTTTTTAAAATATATTTTCACATTTAATAGTTTTTCCTCCAAATAGCATCTAAACATCACATCTTCGTAATAAAAAAAACACATTTCACATATCTTAAAAATTTATTTTCTTTACATACGTATTTGTAAATGCACTTTTTTTCTGAAAATTGTTCACAATAAAATGAACATAAAGAAGACTTATTGGAATAAGAAATTTTGGGAGATGGAGGCTGGCATATGTTGAATATTCACAGGGAACAGCCCTATACGTGAAACTAGAAGCATGAGAAAGCAAGCTGGCTGGTGAGCCACATCTCCGTATTCGAAGTCTATGCTTAATTGAACTTGGGTCGATAATTGAATATGATGAAAGATGTGGCTTTGTCATTCTCGCATTTCGAGCATCGAGATTGTCCATCTCAATGCTAACTATTAATGTCGAGGCGAATGTAAGTTCAACAAGACAATGTCAGTGGAAAGCTATCCAATAAACGACCCTCCTAGTAAAAATTTGATTAGACAAATAATGGGCCACTCACTCTCTGTCATCCTTGTTGAGATGCGTGACAACAGTGATATTCGTAATCTTTGCGTTCAACGTAGATGCAACCTTACCCCAGATTATTAAAAATTTGCTGAAACTTCTCCCACTTTTAGTAGGACCGGTTACATGGATTTTTGCTCAAATCCATGTTGCGCGTCACGAACGTAGAAAATGTTGCACAATTTTTTTACGCTGATTGTCGGCTACCTAACGCAACATCTATAAGGAGAGTGTTGCGCATCACGAAAGTGGAATGCACACAAATAATCAATCACACAAGCACGGAGACACGGATTTTCAAGGTTCAACTGTAACTGATCAAGGTCCAGAGGTGGCAACGATCGGATTTCATAATATGGAGAAAGAAGTACATAGGATTAAAAGAGCAGTAGCCCGCCTAAGGGAGTTTATAAACGACTCCCACGGCGGTTCCGTAATACAAACAAATACATATCCATATACTCTAATAGCAACAGAGGTCTTAATAAAATATTTCACGAGGGGTGCTGCCCCCACACCCCCATCACGAGGGGGGACACTCCTCCCCAAGCTCGTTGACTAGTCAGCAAGACCCCCATCTTATTAGGGTATAGTACAGTAAGAGGAGGTGTATACAGCAGTTTTCCGATTGGAGCTAGCAAGATAGATAGTTAGGATTGAAAGCATATCGACGGGAAAAAAGTGACACTTAAACTAAAGGAGCTCCTTCCATGAACTCTACAAACGCCAAAGAAGTTAACAAGATCAAGCTAAGAACTAGAGGGCATAAAACGTCCGATGAGTTGAAAGGAGACATGAGAGTTTGCTATGCCACGAGGTTTGGTCAGTCTCCACTATAACAAGTTCTATTGTTGAAATGCTCAAAGTAGGGACAACAGGGAATCTGCTACAAGGATGGACCTATATTCTCATTAGAGCATGGTATTATAAAATAAACAAACACAAAAAAGGTTGTGTGTTCTTGATTCTCCCCGAATGCAGCCGATGCATCTACCATGGAACCCGTACCATGCAGAATGTTCATAGGAGTGATTCCCAAAATATTCTGGTGGCGCGTGTTTCAATTTCATGCACTAAGTGGGCAAGCAATATACGACAATTGTCTATATTGACGATTTATATTGCTAAACACTATTTTCCCAACACAAAACCTGTTTTCCCCATTACACAGGAAATGAACCCTCTTTCTTTAGTAGCTGAGGGGAGGAGGGGAGATTGGAACCCTGGTCATTGGAGTGGACGTTCACTGATTTCTGCCACTAGACTATTAAGAGGGTGTTGGAAATGAATCCTCCTGCAGTAGAAAGTATATTGACAAATGGCCAAGCATCTTTAGCCATATTTCTTTTCAACTTTGGGGTTGAAAACGAAATCACTAATTCTTTAACAGAGACTTCAACAAATAATAGATTAATCTACTAGATTTCAACAGTATCTACATAGACAAGGAGTTGACATCCAAAGGCCTCGCGACTTTCTTCTACACAAGGCATCTTGTTTCACATTTCGGCTTATTCCAATTTAAACACGTACACAGTTTAGCGTGTGCCGAAACGTTAACTTACAACACTTGCCGTTAGCAACAAAACAGAATAAAACAAAAAAGCTGAAACCCTTGAAGAGATGGTTTTGGGCTATCTTGACTTTCCATGTGCATTGCCATACAGTTCCCAAGCATGGTATAGTTAATGAGCAGTCTGAAGATAACTTACTATTTGATCCTCCTTCCAGAAGTAACTGATGCATCACATGTTCACAAGCCTAGCAAACTAAGTTTACTATGTCGTGAACAATAGTTCTGCTGGTGAAGGATAACTTCATTCCTGTATAGACTCCACAGAGAAAATGGATTTGTGAGTTTTCCAGTTCATGATGCTTGTCAGTAACACTTCCTGCATTCTACGGGAATAATCCTCCCATTCCTTTTTAGCTAGCACAAACTCATTCCAATCAAAAGCAGCGTTGGCATTCGCAGGGTGGCAATAACCAAAAAGTAGATCAGCCAAAAGAGCATCATATGCAATCTTTGACCCCTCATCAGTTGGTTTTTGCAGAAAGACATACTCAGGTGTTTTTCTTGCGTCAATGTTCCTCATCTCTGATCTAAATTCCGGAAGTTTCCAAGAATAGAACTGCACCACCTGTTAGGTTATCATTTCCCGTCAGGTATCAGAAAATATATCGAATTTATATATCACTCCCATCTAGTTCCTTCGGGCCTTTCTGATGCTCAAGCCTATTTTTAATTGCCATCATTAGTTTCCATGAAATCATTTCCATTTAATTGGATTCAAGAATATGCACCTATGTATTATTTAATGGAACAATCTGATCCGATTTTAGGTGGATTAACTTGCATATTCTGTAGTTAGAAAAACCTTATATGCCTCATATCTTATGAATCACAATGATCACATTATAAAACATCTTATTACATGTAAAGAATTTAATGCATACTTATTTACATTATCACATCACAGTTCAAACAGATCATTTCAGGTCGTTCAAATTGTGAAATTCTGGAATTGGAACATCTTGATTACGCTCCAACCTTACAATTGCATTATTAAGCATCTTATTACATGTAAAAAGATTGATGTGCACCAATTTGCAACGTGACAATCCAAACAGACTCTACATTCATCAAAAAATGCGGATTCAAATATAATTGGAAGACCAGAAATCACAAAATACTAAAAGGATTTATGTGAAAAGCCTCTGCTACAAGAAAGATAAAACCATGGAAGCTCGGAACCGGCAGCCTCTCCCAGGAATCTAGGTTTTCTCTCTTATTAAACAAAGGTGGTATTTGTAATATTTTAAGTGTGAGGGTTCATCTGATCGACACAAATAATATATTTAACCCAGATAGACAATGTCAACCATGCCCAATTTAACCACATTCATGTCATTGTAATGTTGCGTTGTGGGATGGCCTTCGACTAAAATCCCCGCTGGTTGGTCTTTCAGATTTGATGAAGTTGTACATCATCAATCTTATCCTTAATGAAATGTTGTCGATTTCTAGATGATTGGTTCAGGCATGCCGCATAGAATTGCCGGCAAGATTTATGCCTATTTCGTTGTCACAGTATAGCCTCATAGGCATGCAGAATTGAAACCTTATATCGTGATTTGTCCATATATTCTTTGATCAGCTTATTATCTGCGAGCTCTTTTTCTTTCTTTCCCACAACAGAAGGGGAAGAGTAGTGAAATGGAGAAAGTGGAGTACAAAGGATTTACAATGTCGGGTAATTTTTGATTCCATCTTCTCTTATTTTTCAGGACATCCGTACGGGCAACGTGATTGGTCGTGGCTATGAGCAAGGAGGCCTCTATCGCCTAAATCAGACTCCATTTGCTGGAACCTCATCCCTTCCCACTGGACCAGTATCTCCTTTGCTGTGGCATCTGCGCTTTGGGCATCTACCGCTTCAAAAGTTGCGTCGTGTGTTACCTCAGGGTCTTCCTCACACATCTATCCAATGTGAGGCTTGTCAGTTGGGAAAGCATCACCGGTCTACCTTTCCCAGTCGTCTAGGTCGGAGTAGTACCTCCAAGTTTGAGTTACTTCATATTGATATCTGGGGTCCGAGTCGTGTACCTGATCATCAGGGACACAAATTTTATATAGTTATTGTGGATGATTTCTCTCGTGTGTCATGGGTATTTTTGATGAAAAATAAATCTGAAGCAGGCAATATTATTATCCATTTTCTGAATGAAATTCAAAATGTTTTCTCCACATCTGTGAAATTTGTGAGAAGTGATAATGCCCTAGAACTGTGCATTCATGTCCTAGCCAACTACTACTCATCAAAAGGGATTATCCATCAAACATCCTGTGCTTATACCTCTCAACAAAATGGGATCGCTGAAAGGAAACATCGCCACCTACTAGATGTCACAAGATCACTTCTTATACAGAGTCATGTTCCTTATTCTTACTGGGGTGACGCGGTTCTCACAGGATGTTACCTAATTAACCGTATGCCGTCCTCTGCCCTAGATGAACAGATTCCTTTTTCCCTTATCTACCCTGGTAAGGATCTGTTTTCCCTTACTCCTCGTGTGTTTGGTTCAGTTGCCTTTGTCCACCAGTTGTCTCCTGGTACTGACAAGCTCTCTCCTAGGGCTGTCAAGTGTGTGTTTGTTGGGTACTCCAGAACTCAAAAGGGGTACAAGTGCTTTGATCCTTTGCGTAGGTGGTATATGGTCAGTGCAGATGTTACATTTTTTGAATCCGTAATGTATTTTTCATCCTCAGGTGATCAGCAACTACCTCCACTGACTACCGATGCCATATATATGACATCACCACCTCCAGTACCATCACCACCACCACCACCACCAGCTCCACGTACTATCCCCGTTTCACCACTACCATTCCATTATACCCGCAGGCCTCCTCCAGCTCATGGTCATGACTCATCTCTTAGCTCACCTATGGTATGTACTGAAGATACTTCTCTTGATGGATCTAATGATATTTCTATGCAAGATATGTTGCAGGGGCCGGATGAGGACACAATTGATTTAGATGTTCCTATTGCTATACGCAAATCGAAGAGGAACTGCGCTACATATCCTTTATCAGCTTCTGTGTCATTTGAGCGACTATCTGGGGATTTCAGGAATTTTGTGGTTGCCTTGTCAGCTGTATATATTCCACGGAATTATCAAGATGCTCTACAGGATAGTAGATGGCGTCTAGCAATGGAGGAAGAAATGGCAGCACTTCAGTCTAGGGGAACTTGGAGTCTAGTTCCTATACCTGCAGATGTGACCCCGGTGAGCTGCAAGTGGGTATTTACCGTGAAGCAAAATGCAGATGGCAGTATTGACAGATACAAGGCCCGCCTTGTTGCACGTGGCTTTACACAGACATACGGGATGGATTACCTTGATACGTTCTTGCTAGTAGCCCGTCATTCTACTCTACGGATCTTGCTGTCAGTCGCGGTCACTCGAGAGTGGCCGCTATATCAGTTGGATGTGAAGAACGCGTTCTTATATGGAGACCTACAGGAGGAAGTCTATATGCAACAGCCACCCGGTTTTGCTGTTGAGGGGGAGTGTTCCAAGGTGTGCAGACTTCATAAGGCTATCTATGGCCTTAAGCAGAGCCCCAGAGCATGGTTTCAGAAGCTCTCAGACCTCTTTGAAAAACATGGATACAAACGCTCTAATGTTGATCATTCCTTGTTTGTACAGAAGACTTCAAGAGGTATTATTGCAATTATGGTTTACGTAGATGGCATCTTGATTACAGGAGATGATGGGCAAGGCATAAAGCAGGCGAAAGAGAAGCTGGGGAGCGAATTTGTCACTAAGGATCTTGGAGTCCTTAGATATTTTCTGGGGCTGGAATTCACTAGAAATCCGTATGGGTTAGTAATGTCGCAGAGAAAATATGTTACGGACCTGTTGAGTGAAACATTTATGCTTGGGTGTCGGCCTGCTACGACACCAATGGACCCTAGCATGAAGCTATATGATGATGACACAGAGGAGGTGGACAGGAGAAGATACAGAGAACTGGTAGGCAAACTGTTGTATGTCACGATCACTAGGCCCGATATATCCTTTGCAGTGAGTCATGTGAGCCAATTTATGGACAACCACGTCAGGTTCATATGGATGCCATACATATGATACTTAGATACATCAAATCATCTCCAGGTACAGATTTGCTATTCAAAAAGGGCAAGGGGATTTCTATCTCAGTATGCAGGTTGTCCAAGGACAGGAAGTCCACCTCGGGGTTTGCAGTCTACGTTGGAGATTCTCTAATCTCATGGAGGAGCAAGAAACAGACGCTGGTAGCCAGATCTAGTGCTGAATCTGAATATAGGGCTATGGCCCAGGCTAGCACAGAGATGATGTGGGTAAAGGCTGTGCTTACAGATCTATGTATAGATGTACCACTTCCTATGAACTTAGAATGTCACTTCATACGTGACATGATTCAGTAGGCCATGGCTCTCAAGGAAGAGGCGGTTGAGTCAGTCAGATGTGCTCATACTGTCACAGAACTGGACACTCAGAGGAGACATGCTACTCAAAGCATGGGTTCCCAGCATCGGCACGGGTCGCAGAGCACTCACAGTCTCCATTACCGTCTACTGCAGATCATAGATTTGACGAACTCGTGGCCCGTCTCCGTGATATTATGCCACAGTCTTCTGGTGATTCATCTGGTGGCTCTTCAGATATTGCTGCCACAGCCTCTGCCAGTTCATCCGCTGCAGCCAGTTCCTCAGGTAGATCATCAGCCTTCATACCTTCACATGATATATCTGACTGGGTTATAGATTCCGGAGCTACACATCATCTGTGTCGAGATAGAGGTAGATTACAGGCCTACAGGGCTATTCCTCCAGGTCGCTCAGTACAGATAGCAGATGGTTCCCACTCACCCCTTGTTGGCCAGGGGGAGGTTTTCTTATCCTCCACTATGCAGCTTCAGAATGTTTTACATGCCCCTGAGTTCTCACTGAATTTGCTGTCTATTAGTCAGATTACAAAGGACTTGAATTGTCGAGCTATATTTGACCCGTCTTCTCTCATTTTTAAGGACATACTCACGGGCAAGGTGATTGGCTGTGGCTCTGAGAAGAACGGTTTATGTCGGCTGGCCCGGGAATCCTATGCTGGCATCTCCACTCACTCTGCTGGACCAGTCTCACCTTACATTTGGCATCTTCGTTTTGGTCACCTTCCGCTCCAGAAGATGCGCCATCTTCTGCCGCAGATCTCTCCAAGTTCGTCGTTTCGTTGTGAAACATGTCAGTTAGGAAAGCATCACAGGTCGAGCTTTCCAGGTCGTCAGAGTCGGAGCAATAGCTCCCCTTTTGAGTTGTTACATATAGATTTATGGGGTCCGAGTCGTGTTCCCGATCACCAGGGGCACAGGTTCTATCTTGTGGTAGTAGATGACTTTTCTCGTGTCTCGTGGGTTTTTCTTCTGAAGAATAAGTCTGAAGCAGGAGATGTTATCAAAAATTTAATTAATGAAGTGCAGAATGTTTTCTCTTCTTCAGTCAAATATGTTCGGACTGATAATGCCCTGGAATTTTGTACATGTTCTCTTTCTCAATTTCTGTCAGTGAAGGGTATTATTCATCAAACCACCTGCGCATATACATCCCAACAAAATGGTGTGGCGGAAAGAAAGCATCGCCATCTCTTGGATATCACTCGTATCTTGTTGATTCAAAGTTGTGCTCCTATTTCTTTCTGGGGGGATGCTGTCCTTACTGCATGCTATCTGGTCAATAGAATGCCGTCCTCTGTCCTTGGAGAGAAGATACCCATTTCTCTTATTTTTCCTGACAAGGAGCTATTCTCACTGCCACCACGTGTCTTTGGTGCTGTGGCGTTTGTCCATCGTCTATCTCCTGGACTTGACAAGCTCTCTCCAAGAGCAGTCAAGTGCGTCTTTGTTGGGTATTCCAGAACCCAGAAGGGGTACCGGTGTTATGATCCTACTACCAATAGGTACTTTGTTAGTGCGGATGTCACTTTCTTCGAGTCGGTTATGTATTTCTCGCCAGTTGGGGACAGAATGGTACCATCCACCACCGCTGATGATATTTTGGTTCCACCACCACCTGCTTGTCTTCCACCTGACTCGTCTCCTGTGTCAGTTCCTATGCCAGCACCACCGCCAACCTCCACCTCCACCACCACCTCCACCTCCACCCATTCTACAGCGAATCATATCACCATTTCCTAACCACTATACGCGTCAGTCAGGTCCCGCTCAGACAGCAGATCAGCCAATCACTAAGCCTCAGGTATGTTCAGATGATGTTACTACTGACGGGTCAGGTTCGGTGCATATGCAGGATGACTCCTTACAGGTGGACCCAGATGATGATCTGAATGTTCCGATTGCTATTCGGAAACAGAGACGACAGTGTGCATCCTATCCATTTGCTTCACAAGTTTCCTTCCACCGAATCACAGGTGATTTCCAGAAGTTTGCCACAGCTTTGTCTTCCGTCGACATACCACGAACATACCAGGAAGCCTTGAAGAGTGAATGCTGGAGACTAGCTATGGAAGAAGAAATGGGGGCCTTGCAGTCCCGTGGCACATGGTCTTTGGTCCCTGCACCTCCTGATGCATCAGTTGTCAGCTGCAAATGGGTCTTCACAGTCAAATATCATGCGGATGGCACATTGGATAGGTACAAAGCACGCTTGGTTGCCCGAGGATTTACACAGACATATGGCGTTGATTACATGGATACATTCTCTCCAGTGGCGAGACACTCGACTCTCCGTATCCTCCTGTCTGTTGCAGTGGTTCGTGACTGGAGCATTTATCAGCTAGATGTCAAGAATGCATTTCTGTACGGGGACTTACAAGAGGAAGTCTACATGCAGCAGCCACCCGGGTTTACTGCTGAGGGGGAGAAGCATATGGTATGTAGACTTCACAAGGCTATATATGGCCTTAAACAAAGTCCACGAGCGTGGTTCCAGAAGCTGTCCAACCTAATTGAGCACCAGGGATTCAAGAGGTCCAATGCTGATCATTCGTTGTTTGTCCAGAAGTCCTCGGCAGGTACGGTTGTCATAATGGTCTATGTGGATGATATTCTTGTTACAGGAGACGATATTCAGGGCATAGCAAGGGCGAAGGCATTCCTAGGTCGTCAGTTTGTTACAAAGGATCTTGGAACCCTAAGATATTTTCTGGGGTTGGAATTTGCAAGGAATGCACATGGTTTGGTGATGACACAACGGAAGTACATTACAGACTTCCTGGTTGAGACTGGTATGGATGGGTGCAAACCATCAAGCATCCCCATGGACCCCAGCATGAAGTTATATGATGATGATACTGATGAAGTGGATAAGAGGAGATATAGAGAGATGGTGGGAAAACTCCTCTACATTACTATAACCCGTCCAGACATTGCATTTGCGGTTAGCCAGGTGAGTCAGTTTATGGAGCAGCCCAGACAGGTTCACATGGATGCTATACACATGATACTGAGGTATCTGAAGTCTACTCCAGGATTAGGGCTACTATTCAGAAAGGGTGCAGATTTATCCATCTCAGCGTGTGCAGACGCAGATTATGCAGGATGCCCTAAGGATAGAAAATCAACCTCAGGGTTTGCAGTGTTTGTTGGAGGCTCTCTGGTTTCTTGGAAAAGCAAGAAACAAACGGTGGTGGCAAGATCCAATGCGGAATCCGAATACAGGGCAATGGCCCAAGCCAGCACGGAAATGATGTGGGTTCGCTCCGTATTAGAAGATCTACATGTAGCTGTACCTCTACCTATGAAGCTTCAGTGTGACAATCAGGCAGCATTGTTCATTGCCAACAATCCAGCCTTCCATGAGAGGACTAAGCATATTGAAGTTGACTGCCATTACACCAGGGACCTGATCCAGAGAGGATTGATATCCACGGCCCATGTTAGCTCAGGAGATCAGACTGCCGATGTATTCACCAAGCCATTGCTCAGAGGACCTTTCCAGAGATGTTCATCCAAGCTGAGCATGATCGACATCTATGCTCCACCTTGAGGGGGAGTGTAGAGATAGTTTCTAATATTATTATATGTTTCTGTACCTTGTTTCTATTTCTCTCTTCTATTTAGACATCCATGTAATTTACCCTTAAGGCCTCTCCCTATATAAGAGAGCCTAGGGTTTTCCTATGAATCATAACGAAGACTCCTTTCTTCTAACAGCAACATGTAGACATTATGGTGTCTAGGATATAATGATGAATCTGAAAGAGATGTTTGATGATGTGAATCGCGCACAGCATTACATCCTAATAAAAGGATCTGATTCGCTGCAACATGCAGGATGGGAAACTCAGTTAGAGAAAATGTAATCAAAATCTTTGATTACTCTTGGAGTTGGATACCCTTGTGGCGCAAATAGATGCAGATATGCAGTCCGACTTCATTCTGATATCTCTGCCCAAGTCTTTCAACAATTTTGTGGTACCGTACCACATGAACAAACTGAGGTTGACAAATGCTGAGCTCATATCTTCCTTGAAGTCCGCTAAGGATGTCATGAAGATGGAGAATCCTGCAGACAGTGCAATAGTTGCACAAGTCAAGGGAAAGCACGGTCGGAAGCATGGATCCCGGAAGGGTCCGACCCAAAGAAGAATAGTCAAGCTCTTGGCTTATCCTCTCAGGCTTCCACACTCATGGCATCCAAGAAAGCCGATGTATGTCATCACTGCAAGAAACTAGATCAACGGAAGCGTAACTGTCTAGATTACCTAAAACCTGTTGAAAAAGGCAAAGCTCCAGCATGTATAAAATCTACTTTCATCAATGAAACCAATTTTCTCGTAGGACGATAAGGTAGTTGGGTTATAGATTCCAATGTTTTTGTTCATGTATGCAATTTGTTGCATCTATTTCAGGAAATGAGAAAGCTCGATAAAGGCGAGATAGTCATCCAGATGGGATTTGATGCAACTATTACAACAGTCACCGTAGGGATGTTCAGACTATCATTATCGAGTGGGAGAGTCTTATTCCGTAGATAATGTCTCTATGTTCCTGATGTTAGAAGGAACCTATTATCTATATCCAAGTTAGTTAGAAATGGATATCCATTCTTATTCTGTGAGAAACTTATCATAAGTTGTTATGGTGCAGATGATTTTCTAATTCCTGGTGGAGTCTTTGAATTGTGCACTGATGAATATGTAATGTCACTACAACTATTAAAATCCTAAAAGATCTAGAGAGGATAGGAATAATTCAACTAAGATTTGGCATCAAAGGATTGATCACTTATCTGTTGATAGGATTAATAAATTGGTAAAAGATGGACCATTAGATTTTCTAAAGATCCAAAGTTTACGTACTTGTGATCAAGCATTCGAGGTAAAATGATCAGAGCACCCTTCCAAAATAGGGGTACACGATGCAAGGGTATACTTGCTCAAATACATACTGATGTATTTGGTCCATTCAGTACCACGATTCGAAATGGATATCGATACTATTTGATGTTTATTAATGACTATTGAAATATAAATAAGCGGAAGCGATAAGGAAATCAAGAGTAATAAACATAAATAACACTTGAGATTTTACGTGGAACGCTACTCCTTGAGGAGTGGGATGAAACCACGAGAGAAGGCCTCAAAGGGTTGTATGTTTCTATTGACTTTATCATTGAGTATAAGGGGTGTGGAACTCCTTATATAGCACCACAGACAGACTGGAGTCTTTCAAAAAGTAGATGTGAGACTAAACATTAGTGGGTGGTAATTGGATCCTGGAGAGATCCAATTACCACTCTATTACATTCTCTAACACTCCCCCTCAAGCTAGAGCTGAAAAAGTTGCAGCTTGCAACAAAAAAAAGTATGCAACACACCTTCACTCGATACATCACAAGAAGAATATATGTCTGTTGCCGGTAGAAGACCTTGCTCGAGGACAAGTCTATGGCTTTCAGGTCATCGGAACGTATCTCTGTCATGCCTGTAAAGTCAATGTGATACCAGGTCACTGGAACATATCTCTGTCATCCCAAGAGAAGAGTCGCAGTAGAAGAAGTCCAGCGCAGAGTAGTAGTCAGGTCGTAAAAGAAGTATATATCCTAATGAAGAAGTCGATGCTCGATGAAGATGGATGATCTGTAGCAATCTGGAGTGACGGTCTGCTAGTTGTGGACATGCAGAAGTTCTGAAGAATATATCTTTGACTCCCCCTTTCTCTCATACTTGATAGAATAAAAAGCATATAACGTCATCAAGTTGGGAGAAACAAAACATGCATTTTTTGCTCTTTTTTTATGTACTCCTTTTTTCTTTTTCTTTTTGCAAAAAACAATCTTTTTTTAATACGTACGGATTTTTCTTGTACGTGGCATTTTTAAAACAAAAAATTTCCCTTTTTTTTGCTTGGACCATCCTTCCTTTATTAACACGGTCCACTAGGCCCAAAAGAGCAGCTCTCATTTTTTAATGTTGCGGACCAAAAAACTAACCAATGAAAACACAACCCTCTTTTTTAAAAAAAAATAAATAAAGGGCCATCGAGGTCCTCTCTTCTCATTCACCGCTACAAGTCACCACCTTCCTAGATATGGAAGCTATTGCCGCCATGTCATTCACGATAGGAAGGGGATGTGTCGCCTGGAGGTCTTGTTAAAGGAGTTATCGTGGCTCTACAAGAATCCATCTGAATCTCGTGCCACTTAAGAGCTTCTTCTTCTTCGACTCCTTTTTGGGGTTGTACATATGGAACCGCACTGTGTGGAGCTGCGCTTGGAGAGTCACATAGAGGAGATGAGGGTGGGGCTTCAGGAGGCGGTACTAAGGGGAAGGTCGGGTACGAGCACCGTCATGAGGCCTTCGCCTAGAGCCTGGAGTGCGTGGGCGCTCGAGGTGCACATGATCTCATGTTGTTCCCTTTTTTATAAATAGGTGCGTACTGGTGTGCAGGGAGGTTCAAGATGCATGGTTTCAGGTCGAGGATGTGTCCCATGTGGTGACGATGGGTCCTTCATAGGGATATAAAACAGTTATGGATATATCCATATTCTGATCCGTCACCGTATCTGTTTTATACAGATTTTGACATCCGTATTCGTATCTGTTTTAAAATAGATACAGATATGGATGTCATTTTGATATCTGCAAACATCTCTATTCGTATCCATATATTTGTTTCGTATATAAATATAGTCATAGAACTATTTTTAACCATATATAACATAATTTTATACATTCTTTTACCATATTTGTATATTTTTTATGATATAAACACATTTAGTAAATTTATATCATGTGTTTTCCATCCAATTCATATATATTTAAGTCGATTATATAGAGTATTTATAGCATTACTCCTATGCGATCAATATCCGTTTTAGATCCATATTCGTTTTTTATGGATATGATAAGATAGTTTTAATATCCGTATCTGCATACATATTCGTATTAAAAAATGGATAAGGATACATTAATACCTATATCAGTATCTGTATCCGTCCGCTCGCAACTCTAGTCCTTCATTGTGATCAAAGGTGGTGCTCATTGCATCATGTGTTCTAAAGTCTTCATCTTACGCACGAGGATGGACTGGAGTTGTTTCTGTCGAACCTCCAGATCTCCAGGATGTATCTGACTGTGAAGATGTTGCTGCAGAAGTCGTGTAGGAGGGTGAGAGCATCGGTTTCACGTGTGGGAAGATCTATGACCTTGACGCCATTGATCTTGTTGATAAAAGTTTCTCAACGCTTCGTGGAGCGTGTGAAAATGCCCCAGAATGAACTTGAGATCTTTGAAACTTACGCGGATGCACATGATAAACCTGTAAATCTCCAGAATTTGAACACAAACATGAACATAATCTCCACCATGTACAAATTGATCTTCAAGAACAAAATAAAATCGAAACTCGAAAAATTCAAACCACAGAATCAAACTGCTTAGATACCATGTTGAAATATAAATAAGCGGAAGCGATAAGGAAATCACAAGCAATAAACATAAAGAACACTTGAGATTTTACGTGGAACCCTACTCCCTAAGAAGCGGGATGAAACCACGAGAGAAGACCTCAAAGGGTTGTATATTTTATTGAATTTCTCATTGAGTACAGGGGGTGTGGGACTCCTAACATAGCCCCACAGACAAACTGGAGTCCCTCATATAGTAGATGTGGGACTAAACATGAGTGGGTGGTGATTCGATATTGGAGAGATCCAATTACCACTCTATTACATTATCTAACAATGACCATTCGTGATATGGGTTTATCTTCCTATTACGTCATAAATATGAAACCTTTGAAAAGTTGAAAGAATTCATGCCTTTGGTTGAAAACCTAATCAATAGGAAGATTAAACGGATTCGATCTGACCGAGGTGGCGAGTACCTCTCAGATGAATTCAATGAATAGCTTAAAGAGAGAGAGGAATTGTATCCAATCTCTCCTGAAATGCCCCAACTAAATAGTGTTGTTGAAAGACGCAACAGGACCATCATTGATATTGTCAGATCAATTATGAATAAAGTCCATTACCTCTTAGTTTCTGGGGATATGCAGTACAAATTGCAATATAAATCCTTGATAAGATTCTTAGAAAATATGTACCCAAAATTCCTCATGAATTGTCTTTGGAACCAAGCGTATTGTGAGATACTTGAGGATTTGGGGTTACGTAATTGATGCCAAGAACGTGGATGCAAGTAAGCAAGAATCTCGCACTAGAGAGTGCTACTTCATTGAGTATCTAAAGGACGGTATTGGATACCGACTTTATGACCATGAGACTCAAAAGATATTTGTCTCTGGGGATGTGAACTTCTTAGAGTATGACTTCCTTAAAAGTCAAGACAAGAATGAAGTAAAGGAATTCACAAAATACTCTAAGAATATTGGCTTCTTGAACCAGAAATGGAAGAGATATGTGGAAGAGAATACTTGTTGTGTTTATTCATAGAGCCCAAGGGTTGTCTTACATAGAAGAGAGAAACCCTAATAGGTAAATTACATATTACGAGCAAAATAAATAAATAACTGTAAACAATGACATAACATAAAACTCTTCAACACTCCCCCTCATGCAAGAGCATAGATGTCGATCATGCTCAGTTTGAAACATCTCTGAAAGGATCCTCTCGCTAGAGCCTTGGTGAGAACGTCTGTTGTTTGCTCAATAGAACTGGCACGGGATGTGGAAATGAGACCCTTTTGGATCATATCTCGAGTGTAGTGGTAGTATACCTTGATACATGGACTGAAATTTCGCGAAATTTCGGTTTCGATGGGTATCGGGTCTCGAAACTACACTGTATATCGATTTCCAGGGTTTCGGTCGAAATATCGCGAGATATCGCCGATATCTCGGCTCGTCTCGATATCTCGGCTGACATATGGAATCTTTGAATAAAAAATTCAGGGAAAGGTCGAAATATACCGAAATATCGGCCGAAACATCTCCATTTCGCCCGACTTCGTGCAAAGGCAGCTCCTTCATCTTCCAAGACCTTCTTCCTTTGAGGTAAGCCAAATTATGATAAATCTTCTTCAAATTCATTAATTTTTTAGGCATTTCACTGTTAGGATGTTGATATAGCTTGCCATGGTGTTTAATTTGAGAGATTTCCCCAAAAATAGGTATAAATTTGGAGAAGAAAATTGGGGCTTTTGTGTTTTTTTGCACAATAGTGCTAGCTATGATCATTGTATCGCAGATCTGAAGTTAACATGAAGTAAAACATTGTTGGAGAACATTTTCTTGGATCTATGTTAGAGGAAATTGGGGCTTTTGAGGTTTAATGTGGAACGATACTGAGTTGTGGTATTATATATTCGGATCTTGAGTTTTGGAAGTAGAAATCATAGTCAGGAAATTTTTTTGGATTAACAAAATTTAAAAATATAGTAAATCCGAAAATCATATGTTAAATATTTACGTTTTTGTTCATATTTTGTGTCAATTACGTAGTCTTTCTTGAAAATGGTCCCCTAATTTGTAGATCTAAGATCCTAATGTATAGATCCAAGGTCCTTTTTCTGTAAATCGGAAAAGTAGGTGTTAGAAAAATTTAATATATAATAATTCCGAAATTAAAAAATAAAATAATTTGCATATTCATAAGCAGTTGCATTGTATGCGAACTTAATGTTTGTTCTTGATTTTCCTCGCAGATTTCGACGTTCATATTCACCATGGCACATTCTGCCACATTCTGGTTTCGGTTCCGGTTCTTAATTTGCATATTCACCATGGCACATTCTGGTTCTGGTTCTGGTTCTGGATCTGACAGTTCTGATGATCAGATGGAAGAATTCAGTGGGGACATTGGCTGGAGGTATGCGTACGCTCCTGATGGAAATAAGGCGAAGCCGCAATGCAATTTCTGTGGGAAGAAGTTGGGAGGAGGCGGGATCACAAGGATGAAGCAACATCTTGTTGGCAACAACAAGAATGTTGCCAAGTGCACGCGTTGTCCCAAAGATGTGAGGGACAAGGTCAAGGCGAGCTTGGACGGAAAGAAGGAAAATGAGACGGAGAGAGTAAGAAGGGAAGAACAAATGAAGGAGTTCATGTTCGAGAAAGAATTCAACGTCATTTCTGATTCAGATGACGATGATTTTGTGTACCCCGCCGACATTCAGACTGCATCAGAGAGGAGGGCATACAGAAGGGCTACACAAGAATCATTGAGGAGCGGGTTCGAGAGGAGAGAACTCGGTGGTGCACGGGGCGGCTTCTATGGTGCAGGTGGGAGTGGGAGTGGTTCTGGAGGCGCACCAGTACCACCACCCTCCAAGAAACACAAGGGGAAGGGAATTGAGCCCTTCTTGACGAGGAGCGGATCCATGCAATACAAGGCAAGCAAGGATCCGAGGCAGAAAACAGTGAAGGGAATGTTCACCAATGCACGAGAAAGGATGGGAAAAGCCATCAGCAAGCTCTTCTTTGGGGAGGGCATTCCTGCCAACATTGCAGGCGGGCTATTCTTGCAACATGCCATTGATGAGATCGCTGCAGTGGGAACGGGAGTGAAGGCTCCTACATCCTACGAGATTATGAACAAATATCTGGGGATGGAGAAAGAGGAGATGAATGAGTACATCGCCGAGTTGAGGAGGAGATGACCAGAGTACGGGGTGACATTGATGTGCGATGGGTGGACGAGCTACCCAAGGAAGCAGATCATCAACTTCCTTGTTTACTGCGATGGGAAGACAATTTTCTTGAAATCTGTTGATGCATCTGAGCATGTGAAGGACCACAGGTACCTTCTGAAGTTGATGAAGGACGTTATAAAGGAGGTTGGGAAAGAGCACATTGTGCAAATTGTGACAGATAACGGTAGCAACTTCAAGAAGGCTGGTGAAACAATTATGAAGTCCAGCAGCTACGGAATTTTCTGGACACCGTGTGCTGCGCATTGCATTGACTTGATCCTTAAGGATTTCAGCAAGAGGAAGCTCGTCTCAAGGGTGGTGGAGAAAGCACGAATGATCACCACATTCATCTACAACCACATCAAAGTGTTGGCACTAATGAGGTGGATGTGCAATGGGGAGTTGGTGAGGCCTGGCATCACACGCTTTGCAACCAATTTTATAGCGTTGCAAAGCCTCAAGCAACATAAGACGGGTTTGAAAACCATGTGTTGCCAGGGTGAGTGGTTCGAGATACTTGAAGCTCGGACTGAAGGAGGACGGAAGGTGGAGATATTGATCAATGACATCTCCTTTTGGGATGACGTGACTCGGGTCACGAGGATCATGGATCCAGTTGTATCTGCATTGCGGATCGTGGATGGCGACAAGAAGCCCACCATGGTAGTCATCTACGAGGCAATGCGCTACATGAGAGAGAAGGTCAGAGAAGCGGTTGGGAAAGGATCAAAAGCATGGTTGGACATCATAGACGAGGGATGGTCCAAGATGCTCTCACATCCTCTTCACAAGGTCGGTATGTATTATGTAAAAATGTTTTTTTTTCAATTATTTAAATTTCTATAGTTGGTTGTTGGACATCATAAATGAGCTTATTACTTCTGTGCAGCTTATTACTTCAATCCTAAGTACCACTACAAGAATGGACTTGGTACAAATGGTGACCTTCTATCAGCCGTACAGATTGTGGTGGAGAAGCTCGTCAAGGACGAGAAGTTACAGATCATGTGCATGAACGAGGTACTATCCTCAATTTCTACCTAAATTTGGAGTCACAAGATATTTGGGTTGAACCTATTTGTGCGTTGTGCAGGTTAAGTATTTCCGAGATGCGTTGGGTTCCTTTGGTCGGATTACTGCGGTCAACGGTCGTGGCAATACTCTTCCTGGTAGGGACGAAGGCAAATAAAACCATTACTTGTGTATTCATTTATTTGTACTTATGATTTCTGTCTTTTTCTTTTTTTGCAGCCGAATGGTGGTTGTTATACGGGATGGAGGCTCCCAACCTTCGAAGTGTGGCAGTGAAAGTGTTGTCTCAAACCGCATCTGCTGGCGGTTGTGAGAGGAACTGGAGCACGTTCAATTTGATCCATTCGAAGAGAAGGAACAGGTTGGGAGAAAAGAATCTCAATGACCTTGTCTTCGTGCATTACAACTTGAGGCTGAAATTGAAGCATGCAACGGAGGGACATGACAAAGATGACTATACGGACCCTATTGATCTTGCATACATTTTCAAGATGCACGATGACGATGCTGATGAGGACGTTCTCCAGAGGTGGATGGATTCCAATGGTGCCCCAGTTCTCGATCAGCCAGGTGGAAGACCGAATGAGAACATAAGCCAGCAAATGGGAGCAGACGTTGGTGACTTTTTGGCAAGATCCGGGCGGATTACAGACCCTGTTGGAGGGTTGGAGGGCGAGATTGATGCAGCTGTTGATGAAATTCTCTCGAGTAGCTCCAAATCCAAGTCAAAGTCAAAGGATGACAGTGGAGATGATGATGATGACGATGTTGGTCGTGTTGGACCTGGTGGTGGGCAGTCAAACTCAGGTGGGTCAGGAGGGAGTGGTCGTGGACCACAAGCTACGATACTTGAGGAAGGCCTAAAAGTAGGACGTGAATATATGGAGTGACAACGGAACATACACGGACAATTTGTTCCAAGTCCGAGTCCAGGGCCTACGGATTACGAGTACGGTCGAGGCCATCGTCCAACCGACAGCTACATGGAATATTTGACATCATCTGTAGGTTCTTTGAGCTTCATGGACATTGACAGCCCATATCGCGGAGGAGCACAAAGTCCTTTAGGCGGATATGGATCGTCGCACGATGAGAGATCATTTGGCGTCTTCCCGGAATACTTTCAAGCTCCTCCTCCAGGACCTCCTCCTCCTCCTCCTCAGTACGCACCTCCAGCATATTCATATGGTTACAGTGGGTATGGGGATACAGTAGCGGAGACAACTACCAAAGTAGCCAACCTGAGCAGAGCCAGGGCAGTTTCTTTGGGGGTGACAGCTACGGTTTCTTCCCTGAGTACTACACGCCAGTTCCTCCTCCTCCTCCGCAGAGATCTTCTCTTACTTCGTCGTCGTCGTCCCGAGGATCTCAGGGCAGTAGTTCGCAGCCTCGTCGTGCCACTCGTGATACCAAATCCAGTGCTGCTTATTCTCGACAGCATCGATGACCACCAATACAGGCAGTATGTCATGGATTACAAAGCCATGTACTCGTACATGACATGGGAGAACTACTGCGAGTTCATAGAATCTGCGATGCGCTATGAGAGAAAACAAGGAAGGGGGGGCATTCAGATCCACCACGGAACTCTTGGTTCTGAACAAAACATGTCACCAGGTACTATATTTTAATCTTTAATCTTTTATTGCATTGATCAGAAATATGCATGTTCTTAATAATTTTCACTTGTTTTAACTTGTATTGTATTTGTAAGACTAGACTATTACTCTTTTTATTATGTATTAACAATGTTACAACCATGGTTTTAACTTTTATATATTAACTGTCTTATGAGATTTCGGTCGAGATAGGTTGATATATAGAGGGGTGGAGATCCTCAATTGCAATGATATGGATAAAATATGGGGCATTTCGACCCCATATCGATCGAGACATGTTGCTTGGGTTCCAATAATATGACCACCGATATGGTCGATATGACCGATATGACCGATATGTCTATATAAAGGGTATAAATGACCAATATGTGTGAAATAATTGTGTATTTGTATGTTATTTATTGTTCAAATAACTTGGAATATCGAAATTTTCAATAAAATTGGGAAAAAATCGGATTTTTGAGCCTTTTCTGACTTTTCCACCGAAATTGTCGAAATTTCCTGAAATTTCGGCAAAATTTCGGTATTACAAGTGACCGAAACGAGATCGAAATCGAGATTTCGAACCTTGCCTCGATATGCTTGGTTCGCTCATGAAAGGCTGGATTGTTGGCAATGAACAATGCAGCATGGTTGTCGCATTAGAGGTGAATAGGAAGAGGCACATCAATGTCTAGGTTAGTTAGAACTGATCTAACCCATATCATCTCTGTGTTGCCTTGTGTCATAGCTTTGTACTCTGATTCAACACTCAATCGAACGATAATTGTTTGTTGTTTCTTGCTCTTCCATGATACTAATGAATTCTTTACAAATAATGCAAACTCGGAAGTTGACTTCCTGTCCTTGGGACATCCTACGTAGTCTGCATATGCACAAGTTGTAACAGCAAGGGATGTGCCTTCGCTAAACAAAAGACCAGTTCCAGGTGAGGTCTTCAGATATCCCAAAATCATATGGATTGCATCTATATGGGTCTGTCTTGGATGCTCCATGAATTAACTAACTTTGCTTACTGCAAAGGATATGTTTGGCCTGGTGATGGTCACATATTGAAGCTTCCCAAGTAGCTCCAAGTATCTCCTCTTGTCGATCTCATCAGTGTCATTATCATAAAACTTCATGCTAGGGTCCATGAGAGTAGTAGCTAGCTTGCAATTTGCCATACCTGTCTTAGATAGGAGATCTGTAACATACATCCTTTGGTTCATCACAAGATCTCGATGGTTTCTGGCGAACTCCGATCCAAGGAAATAACGTAGACTGCTAACTCAGGAAAGCCTTAGCTGCTTGAATCCCCTGTGCATTGTCTCCTGTAATGATGATGTCATCAACGTATACCAATATAGCAACGATGCCCTTCTGGAACCTCTGAACAAACAAGGAGTGATCTGCAGTGGATCTCACAAACCCCTTATGTTCTATCACATCTGAGATCTTCCAAAACCATACTCTCGGACTATGCTTAAGGCCATAGATCGCCTTATTGAAGTCTGCACTCCTTCTGAAACTCCCCCTCAGTAACGAACCCAGGTGTGCTTGTTGCATGTAGACTTCCTCCTGAAGATCACCATAGAGGAAGGCATTTGTCACATCAAGCTGGTACAGAGGCCAATCTCGTATAACAGCAACAGAAAGAACCCGCAGAGTGGAGTGTCGAGCTATTGGAGAGATAATGTCCTGATAGTCCACCCCATAGGTCTAGGTGAACTTACAAGATGCGAGTCGTGCCTCGTAACAATCAATGTTGCCATCTTCTCAATGCTTCACAGTGAACACCCACTTGCATCCTACAACATACACATTTGTGGGAGCTGTAACAGTACTCCACGTGCCACGAGACTGTAAAGCAACCATCTCTGCTTCCATGGCTAGACACCACTCTCTCACCTTGAGTGCCTCCTGATATGTGCGTGGGATTTCAACGGCGTATAATCCCATAATAAATTTCCGGGAGTATGGTGAAAGCCGCTCCAAAGACACATGACTTGTTATTTGATATCTTGTACAAGAACGTTAGCCTTTTTGCAAGGCAATGGACCACCCTAAATCATTTTTTGCTTGTGGTTCTGGCTCAATCTATATATCTGCATGCTCATTATGTACATCATGCACACCACTGGGTCCATTAATCAAAACTAAATTTTCAGAATTTACTGAGGCATGCTGGATGCTGGAGAAGGCGTTGGAATATGGAGTGCAGGTTGAGGTATATGTGTAGGTAGAGGTGGGAGAATAACAACATCCTTAGACTCAGAGGGACTCATCTTGTCACGTGTAGGAGAGTAGTGTATGATGGACTCAAAGAAGGTGATGCCAGCACTGATATAGTACCGTCCTTGTATAGAATCAAAACATCGATAACCCTCCTGGGTGTGGGAATGACCAACAAACATACATATGACAACTCAAGGAGCGAGCTTGTCATGACCAGGACGTAGGATATGGATAAATGCCAGAGAGAGGTCTTTATCAGAAAAAGCAAGAACAAATGGTACCTTTTCACCTAAGATTGTGGAGGGCATCTGATTTATGAGATAACAAGTTGTCATCACAGCATCACCCAAAAAGAATGTGGAGCCCGACTCTGTATGAGAAGAGTCCTGATGATATCTAGAAGATGTCGGTTTTTGTGTTCTACCACACCGTTCTGTTGAGACGTATAAAGACAAGAAGTCTGATGATATGCGATTACATTGTTGTTGTATTGTGGTACCGGTTTTTAGCACCACATTGCTACCACTAGTGGTTGCAATTTATAGTCACAATGTCTGCTAAAATTTCATATATGCACCCCTTTTTCCCCCATTCCAGTGATGAAAATCCCAATTTTCATCCCATTGTCCTCCGCCCTAAACCTAAAAAACATACATTCTCCTCCTTACCCTCTTTCTTCTCCACCTCTCCCTCCACCATTCCTCCTCCATCTTTTCAGCCTCCGCCTCCGCCTCCATCACCACCATTACCACTCCTTCGCCTCCTTATCCCCTGATCAACCATCTTCTTCTCTTCCTTTGATCAACCATCTCCTCCTCTTCCTCTGTTGCCTCTTCCTCCATTGCTCTTACAATCCACCATCTTCTCCCCATCCTCCTTCGCCACCTCCTGATCAACTGTTGCTCCTCATCCTCTGTTTATTCACCACATGACTTGAAATGATGCTACAAAAAGGTATTTTTTCAATTATTTCATCCTTTTTGTATAGAATTGTTCTTTTTAGATGTCAAAATATGCATTTTTTATAAGAATGTGAAAATGCTTGTGTGAGAATGTGAACATATGTGCTAGAATGAGATTTTTTGTGTGAGTTAATGATTGTATGTTTGTGGTGTGTATGTGAATGTGTTTGTGTGTGTGGGGGTATGCATGTGTGTGTAAATATTTGTTCACGCATCAAGGTGTGAATATGTGTGAATAAGATATAGTACATGTGTGCACGTTAATATATGTAAACACGTGTATACATATGTACGTGTGTGTACTAATGTGTGAGTACACATGTACATGAGTAAGCGAGTGAAATGGTGTGTGGGGGGTGGGTTGAATGAGTGTGAATGTGTATATACATGGGTTGAAAAGGTGTGAGTATGTGTGTGTTTGTGTTGTTGAAAAAGTGTGAGTATGGGGGTGGGTTGAAGAAGTGTTGGAAAGAGACTATACGAAGGGATCTTAGTTTTGTGGATATAAGCCTGGGTTTGGCCCAAGATAGATCTGAATGGAGGCGAAGAATCCATGTAGCCGACCCTACTTAATTGTGGGAAAAGGCTTTGTTGTTGTTGTTGTATGTGTGTGTTTGTGTATATGAGAGAGAGTGAGCACGCGCACACATATTGTGTATGAAGGTGTATGAACATGTGTGTGTGAGTAAATGAGAGAATGCGTGTCTTAATATGTCTGAATACATGTGTGTGTACTTATATGCAAAGACATGTGCATGGGTGAATGTATACATGTGTATGTATGTATGTGTATGAATGGGTGCATATATGTGTGTATGTAAGTGGTTGTAAATGTGTGTGTATGAGGGTGTATCTGTGTGTTTAGACATGTTTGAAATTATGTGTGTGTGCGTGCGAAAGTGTGTACATGTGTGTATTTGTATGAGCATGTGTATGTAAGTGTAAAAAATGTGTGTGTGTGTGTGTGACTTTGTTTTTGCATGTATGAGTGAGTGTGATTTGGGCGTGGTGTGTGTGTGTGTATGCATGTGTGAATGAGTGCTAATGTATGTGCATATGTGGATGGGTGTATATGTGACAATCATAGAAGGCCGTATCGGCGATATATTAGTTTTGACAAGGAAGGGGTATCGAAATCACCCAGTATATCCTTTTACAGGGATATCGACGATATATCAGCGATATATCGCCATATCGGCTCATATCGGTCAAAATTAGTACAAAAAATCCTGGATATTGATCGATATCGTCGATATTTCCCTGATATCTCTATATATCAACGCTATTATTCATGCAAGATTGATTCCACTACTTATCTAGCTACACCCAGTGTTAAAAACATATCTAGATATACCTAGTATTAAAAACACACAATGGTTTATATATATATATATATATTGTTTCGGGTCGAGGGTGCTGCCCCCACACCTCCGCAAGGGGGGGGGCAACCTAGGCCTCCCCAGGCTCGCTGACCGGGCAGCGAGACTCCCGTACTGGTAGGGTATGGTGCGGCAGGATGGTGCATGCAATGGTTCTTCAACTTGGAGTATATTTGCAAGTTATTCATGTTGTAAGACTTGAATAAAATCCATTCCCAATATCTATAAGTCAATTCTTCAAAAAAATATTTATAAGTCAAGAATCAACATTAAATCGATATGTTTGAAATAATCGATATATGCGATATAAGCTTCAAAAATGACCGATATGTATGATATAAGAGTACATTTCTAAGTTATTTAGTGATCTAAGAACTTGGATGAACTCCATTTTCAATATATATAGGTCAATAACAACTAACAGTACCAGCGATATGTTCGATATGCCGATATGTGCAACACAAGGATCATAGTCTTCATAAATGATCTATACAAGTGTATATTTGTAAGTTATTTAATGTCATAAGAACTTGAATGGAATACATTTCCAATATCTATAGGTCAGGAATAAACATTAACAACGATATGTTCGATATAACCGATATGTGCGATATATGGGCTATAAATGACCGATATGTGTGACATAAGTGTGTATTTGTTGTTTAATATCTTGGATGATCTTAATTTCTGAAAAAACGACAAAAAATGTCTTTTTTGAGCCATTTCTGACATTTCCGACGATATCGTCGATATATCGGTGATATAACCCGATATATCCATTTTCGGGCGGACCGAAATAATATCGATATCGATACAACCTTCCTTGATATGTGTAGGCATGCAAGCATGTTTGTGTGAGTAAATGGGTATGAATGTGTGTGTATGCATATGTTTATATATAGTGAATGTATGTGATATTCAAACATGTGTTTACACCCCTTTCATGTGTTTGCTTTCATGTGTCGTGTATGAATATATGTAAGAGATAGTATATGTATGTGTGTGGTTGTGTTCTTGTGTGTCTGGTGTGTATGTATAAACATGTATGTGTTTCGTATGTTTGTGGTTGTATTCTTGTGTGTCTGGTGTGTATGTATAAACATGTATGTGTTTCGTATGTATATGAGTGAATGCGTCTACAAATGTATGAGTGAGTGAGAGGGAGCGAGAGTATGTATATGTATAAATGAGTGAATATGCCTCAAGCTAACCTTCCTTCTATAGAGTAGAAGTACGATATTGATAAGGAGAAGAAGAAGGTTGAGGAAGAAGCTGCTACCATTTCTGGTAACCACTAGGTATTCAAGTTTATATAGCATTGTTTGTAGAAGATATTACATTTTGTACAACTTATAGAATTTCTTCCTATTTTGTGGAAGAAGATATTACATTCATATCTAAGGACATGTAACTTATAGAATTTCTTCCTATTTTGTAGAAGGTATTACATTCATGTTATGGACATGTAAATAATACCTTGACGACACATGGCTAAGGAAGAAGCTGCTACCATTTCTTATTTCTTTTAACGATGCAATTCCTTTGAATTTCCAAGCCCTCATAGAGTCATGGGAGAATTAATCCAATATAGGTAAAGTTTATATTTTCCATAAATATTTTCATTATATGATATAAAACATATCTAATTTAACACATTTTTTATGTTTTTTATAGATTCTCATTTGTTGCATGCTTATATATAACACTTATTATAGTTCTAGACAATAATTATCTATATACATTTTCTCTAGGCTAATCATATTGAGCAAATCTTGAAAGATACCTGACAACTTGGATACTCATCAAGATTGGAGACAATAAATATTCATATCTTCCTTTTATTATCTTTTTTCTCACATGCTCTTTGCATATTACATGATTGTTGTTATAAACATATTTCTAATTTTAAGCTTATTCTTTATAAACAAAACATCAAAATCAATTTTCTTCTCATTAATGATGATTAACTATGCATTTATTGCCTCTAATAATAATTTGTTGGCATAGAGATATCATCTCAAATGAAACTGTTTACAAGTAGGAGGATGCTTTCATGGTGCATTTATCCATCATGTATAGAAGGAATGGCTAAAAGCACAAGCAGTATCTAAGAGAACAACTACTTGTTTATTCGAGGTAACTTTACTCTTAATCTCAAAAGTTATGTACATAAAATATATTTGAATTTTTTGCATTATGAATTAGCACTTTTGCAAGGAACTTCACTAACTGTCATCCACTTAAACTAATGTTCTAGATAGTATTCTCCTTTTATCTATATAGATGGTGTAATACTAAAGAGTGGATGATCTCTGTTGGGAACAAAGGATAAGTTTTTTATTCTTGGGAACCCTAGGCACTCTTATATAGAGAGACCTATGGGTAACTTGCATAAGACGGATATAAAGAAATAAAATAATGAAAAGGTACAGAGAACATAGATATATCTCTACGCTCCCCATCAAGATGGAGCAGAGATGTTAATCATGCTCAGCTTGGAAGAACACTTCTGAAATGGCCCCCTGAGCAAAGCCTTGGTAAAGATATTTGTCGTTTTCTCTCCTGAACTGACATGAGAGACAGAAATCAAGCCTTTCTGAATCATATCTCTAATACAATGGTAGTCTACCTCAATATGCTTCGTTCTTTCATGGAATGCAGGATTGTTTGCAATGAATAAGGCAGTCTGATTATCATAATGTGACTGCATGGGTATAGGTACTTTTATATGCAAATCTACTAGCACTGCTCAAACCCACATCATTTCTTTGCTTGCTTGTGCCATGGCCCTATACTCAGATTCGACACTTGATCTAGCCACAACCGTTTGTTTCTTTTTTTCTAAGAAACAAGAGAACTGCCAACAAACACCATGAAGCTCGAAGTAGACTTCCTGTCCTTAGGACACCCTGCATAGTTAACATCAGCACATGCAGAAACAGAAAGAGTTGCTCCTTTCCTGAATAGTAATCCTACACCTAGAGAAGATTTTATCTCAATATCATATATATAGCATCCATGTATACTTGTCGTGGTTGCTCCATGAACTGACTCACTTGACTCACTGCAAAAGAGATATCAGGTCTATTGATAGTAACATAGAGAAGCTTTCCCACCAACTCTCTATATCTCATATGTATCATCAACATATAACTTCATGCTAGGATCCATAGGAGTAGTAGAGGGTCAACACCCAATCTTGGACGTGTCAACAAGCATGTTTGTAATATACATCCTTTAAGTCATCACAAGACCCTGCACATTCCTAGCAAATTCTAACCCTGAGAAATATCTTAGGGTACCAAGATCCTTAGTAACAAACTGACAACCCAGAAATTCTTTTGTCATCTTTATCCCCTCCACGTCATCTCCTGTAACAAGTATATCATCAACATAAACCATAGCAACAGTACCCCTAGGTGTTCTCTGCACAAACAACGAATGGTCTGCATTTGACCTCTTGAACCCCTGCCTTTCAATCAGATCCGAGAGCTTTTGAAACCATACCCTTGGACTTTGCTTAAGGCCATATATTGCTTTATGGAGTCTACAAACCTGCTGACACTCCCCCTCAGCAGCAAACCTTGGAGATTGTTGCATGTAGACATTCTCATGTAGATCTCCATATAAAAATGCATTCTTAACGTCTAGTTGAAACAAAGGCCAATCACATGCCACAACAACAGAAAGGATACGTCGAGTTGAGTGATGAGAAACAGGAGAGAACACGTCCATATAATCCATACCGTAAGTCTGAGTAAATCAATGTGCAACCAATCTTGCCTTATATCGATCAAGGCTCCCATCTGCATGGTGTTTAAAAGTAAACACCCATTTGCAACTGACAACAGATGCTCCATTAGTACCAAGCTCCAGGTACCACGTGACTGCAGTACAACCATTTATTCCTCCATAGCTAAATGCTAGCGACTATCCCTCAAGGCTTCCTGATAATTATGTGGAATTTCCACGGTAGATAGAGCAACTGCAAATCACTGGAAGTCCCTTGTTAGACGGCCAAAAGAGACTTGTGAAGCAAGAGCATATGAAGTGCATGTATGCTTTTGTTTCTGAACTGCAATAGGTATATCCAAGTCATTGGGGACCTCCTCCAGTCGTGGGCCACTCTCCTGCAATGGTTCATGTACTGATACTTCTCCAGACCCATCGTTAGAAACATTATAATCAAAACATACTTGAGGGATGATAGATGACGAGCGATGACCATGAACAGAAGCAGGTCGATAGGTATAGAATTTTGGCAATGGTGGAACAATGGGTACATGTGACTCTGTAGAAGGAGGTGGAGGAGGTGGTGGCGGTGGAGGTGGTGGTAGAACAACATGCATGGGTGTAGGTGATGACGAACTCGTAGGAGGAGGCGGCATATAAACTTCATCATTAGAGTCTGAAGAAGCCAACTTGTCACCTGTAGGGGAAAATTACATCATAGACTCAACAAATGTGACATCATCGCTAATATAATATTTCCTGCGTAATGGATCATAGCAACGGTATCCCTTCTGAGTCCTAGAGTACCCAACAAAAACGTATTTGAGAGCTCTAAGAGGAAGCTTGTCAAGACATGGAGACAATTGGTGGACGAAGGCCACACAACCAAAAACACGAGGAGTAAGTGAGAACAACTCCTTTCTGGGAATGCCATGGAGAAAGGAATTTTCTCACCAAAAACAGATGAGGGCATGTGATTCACCAGATAACATGTCGTAAGAATAGCATCACCCCAAAACGAATGTGGGGCACGCCTTTGAATGAGAAGAGTCTAAATGACATCAACTCAAGTAAATGGCATTGCTTTCGCTCAGCAACACCATTTTGTTGAGACGTGTAAGCACAAGTTGTTTGATGAAAAATACCACGAGATGAAAAGAAATGTGATAGAACACGGGTGCAAAATTCCAAAGCATTATCAGTTCTCACATATCTTACCGTGGAAGAGAAAACATTCTGCACTTCATTAATAAAGGTTTTGATCGCATCCCCTGCTTCAAATTTATTTTCCAATAAAAAGGCCCATGACAAACGAGAAAAGTCATCAACAACAACAAGATAAAATCGGTGTCCCTTGTGATCAGGGTCACGACTCAGACCCCATTTATCAATAGGAAATAACTCAAAAAGAGAGCTACTGCTCCGACTCTGACGACTAGGAAAATTAGAATGATGATGCTTTCCCAACTGACACGCTTCGCACTAAGGATGAACCCGATGAAATCTGTCACAAAACACGACACATCTTCTGGAGAGGGAGGTGACCAAAGCGCAGGGGCCAAGTGAAGGGAGAGACTGGTCCTGTTGAATGAGAGGAGGGGCTTGCATAGGGAGTTCAAACCACATGATAAAGACCACCCTACTCACAGCCATAACCAATCATCCTATCCGTAAGAATGTCTTGAAAAACAAGAGACGATGGGTCAAAATAGCTCAGCAATGTAAATCCTTCGTAATCTGACTAATAGATAACAAATTCATAGAGAAATCAGGAGCATGTAACACATTCTGCAGACACATCGAAGACGTCAAACTGATCTCCCCCTGTCATGTGATAGGAGAATGTGTCCCATCGGCTATCACAACGGTTCTCCCTATAAGGAACCTGTCTATATGCTACAAGCTGATCTCTGTCGCCACATAAATGATGCGCTACCCCGGAATCCATAATCCACTCTGTAATCTCAGATCCATGACAAGATGTAAAAACATAAGTACTACTTGATGTGCTAGTCGTAGCAGAAGTACTGGCAGAGGTGGAAACTGCTACATCTGAATGGCCTCCTGGAGATGGTGAAGAAGCAAGAGGCATGATATCCCTCAATCTCGCTACGAGGTCATCAAACCTCTATTCTGAAGTAGGAGCAACCGGAGACTTAACATGCTCCGCTACTCGAGCTGATGCTGGAAAACCATGCTTGGAGTAGCATGTATCCTCTATATGACCTGGACGAAGACAGTAAGTGTAGAGTTTACGAATGAGACCTCCTCTACCACGAGGTTCACGTCCACATAAAAAGGAAGAGTCTCCTCTACCCCAGGAGGCTGCCATTGTCGAAGAAGTCTGGCTAGTAGTAGCGGACAGGACAGTAATCATGCTGAGCATGCGGAACGCTTCTTTCATGGGAGGAATAGTAGCATCCGCGAGAATCTGGGAGCGAGCAGCATCACATTCAGGATCGAGGGCTGCTAGGAATACACCAACCATGGTAGCATTCCTATATGTCTTTTGCTGCTCTGGAATAGCCGTGAGAGGCATGAAGCTATGGAGCTTCTCAAACATCCCACGCAAGAATGTATACAACAAATGAAGAGGCCATCTGTTCTGATTGATAGTAAATATATCATGCTGGAGTTGGACGATCTTGTTCTCACTCCTCGCCTGAGAATAAGTTGCAGCGAGGATATCCCACATCACTTTGGCAGTAGGTTGATGTAACACATCATTGACGATCTCTATCATCAATGTACTTGAAAGCCAAACTTTGGTGTATGCATCATCCGCCTCTCATGAGGCGTTAACCCCAGTTTTCTCCACCGGCTCCTCCTAGTAAGAATGTGCTTCTTACCATTAGACTTCATAAGGCTCGAACTGCATAGCCCAAAGCTCATAGTTCGTCCCGTCAATATTGACAATAGCCATTGGACCTATGAAAGCGTCTGTGACGGGTACGTCGACTTTGTTTTCTGACATATCGTCGGATGAAGATCACTAGGGTTTTGTAGACGAAAGGATGAATGTCTACACAAACATGTGTGGATTTGAATGCATATGTAGACTTATGCACGTAAATCCATCAACCCAAACAGACCTCGATATAAGCAGATAGAGCTGTGGGCCAAAGGCAGCAAGAGGCCGATGACCAAGAGAAGGGAGACCGGCTCGGCGACAGGTGCGATTCGACGACGGCAACAGGAACGGCAACATTGAAGCTAGCGGCAACAGGGCCGACGACAACAAGGTCAACGATCGAGAGGGGAGACGAGCTGGCAGCAGCGGCTGCTCGGCTTGGCGACGCTGACAGAAAGGCGGCGGTGGCCGCTTGCCGAGAGTAGGGGGCGGCGGCAGCGGCGCTTGAAGGAGAGAGAGGGGTTAGGGTACGGAGCTTCGGTCTAGGATCGTGACCTTGATATCATGTTGAGAAAAATCGATAAGTTGTTTATTCCTGGGAACCCTAGGCTCGCTTATATAGAGGAGAGATACAAAACCCCAACAAATTTGGGCTTTTTCCGCAGTCCTAAAACCTAATCAATATTATACTCAAAAGAAGCGTCTCGTTGCAAGCTTTCCAACGAGTCTGAAAACGCGTAATTTCGAGTTCGGATGTGGGAGATATTCATGTTTAAGTGAAGAGGGGTCATGGATATTGATAAGATTTAATGGTTACGGGATTGGAATAATTAATTATGGGTTAGGGCAATTTTAGGGATTCTAAAACTAGGGTTTTGCACCTACACCATATTAGGATCCCCACCCTTTATCTCCCCACATTCTCACTCCTTTCCAAACCCTAATCCATCCTTTTCGCACTCCCCAAGTCATTCCCTTGTCTCTTTTTCCCTCTCCTTCTCCAGAAAACCAGAGGGAGAATGGTGCAAGCTACATAACTTCACGACAACTGGAAAAGGAGCACAAGGGAAAAGCGCCTCTTTCATCGGATTCTGATCGAACGATCGAACATGTGGATCAAAGACGTGCACGAGCATAGGTAACGGATCTTCGACTTTCCCTTTTCTTCGGAGATTGCCTTTTAGGGTAGAATACTTGTTTCCGATCCTAACCTCGGGATCTCCTCTTGCTGTTGGTACTTATTTGAATCAAATCATTTTTCACATTAATTGCTTCCATCATTATTTACTAAAAATTTGTGATTAAGGACTTGCTCTATATCGGGGGATCGAATCTGTGAAAATCATTGTCGGATTTTTAAAATCGCGCAGATCCTTAGATCCATCCTCTGTTTTAAAGTTATTGGATAATAGAGTATTATTACTAGTCTGACGATTCTGATTTTAGAAATCAACCTGGAATTTCCGTACATTGTTGAAACATCGTAAGAATTTTTTTTCTTTTCTTTTTACACAAGATGACCTGCAATCAATATCTTATGGTTTGGTTTCACGCAATCATTTTTTCCCATCAAGTATCAAACGATTTCCTGTAGTGGGATTTTTCTGGTTTCTAATACGCTGTTACATATGTTTTTAAAACAGTTATCTTCATTCTTATGATATCCTTTGAGTTCTCTACACGAAATTCATCTTATCTTGTTTTCAAATTTTGGAAAGTTGGTTTTATCTCACGTTTCCTATGTTCCGTTAGAACTAAAATTTTATATAATGGTTTTATATTGTGGGAGAATTAAAAGGGACATTAAAATATATTAGTGTAAGACATATCAGGGTCCTTCATCCATAGATCTGCATCTTATATTGTAGCCATAGGCTACTCGTAGTTGATCTTTCCATCACGTTTAACAGTATCTCTTCTATACATTTGATCTCCCTCACGAACATATGATTTGCATTGGATTATATAAAGCTTTAGATTTGGAGAGTACCAGAGCTCATATTCTCAGTCGTACCCTTCATATTTTGTTAATGATATAAGTATGCTATCTTGTGATACATCATATGCCCATGTAAAGAGATATGATATCTTTTGTAACTACCATCCATATGTTGAATAATGTCTTGCACTAATTAATTTCTCATGTGGATTTTCCACGTATACAGACTAGATGATAAAGTGCACGTAAGCCTTCCCCCATAGTAAATTCTGTAGATCTGCCAACCCTTGTGTGATCAACCTGAATTAGGGTATCCGACGTGTCCTTGTAATTTTTTCGAATGTGTACGATAGACATGCCTTGGAAAGAACTGTGATAAGTGAATGATGTTGTATTTTACGGATCTTGGTTTTTGTTTTATAATAAATCACTTAGGGAAATGAAATCGGGATGGACCTCTTAAGCTTATTACTATAATGACAATGTTAGCTTTAGATTTTTACAATACTATTGGTACTAGAATTAGAGGGCAAATTTCATCATGAGTATTCGACGACGAGAATGTGCCATTACAGTTTACTGTTGGAAAAATAAGAGAACTTGTTTATTCCATCAGCCCTAGACTCTCTTATATAGGACAGTAGCCTATGGGTAAATTACATAAAGAGTCCAACGGGAAAGTAAAATAACAAATAGAGATACATAAGTGAATAATATATATCTACACTCCCCCTCAAGATGGAGCATAAATATCAATCATGCTCAGCTGCGCACTTCTGAAATGGCCCTCGAAGTAATGCCTTGGTAAAAATGTCTGCTGTTTGATTCTCTGAGCTAACATGGGATGTAGCAATAAATCCCTTCTGAATCATATCACGTATAAAGTGGCAGTCAACTTCAATGTGCTTGGTTCGTTCATGGAATGCTGGGTTATTTGCAATGAATAAGGTCGTCTGATTGTCACATTCCAAAGCCATAGGAAGTGGGACTTCTATATGTAAATCTGTATGCACAACTTCTACCCACATCATTTCTGTGCTAACCTGGGCCATAGCCCTATATTCAGATTCAGCACTAGACCTTGCCACAACAATTTGTTTCTTACTCCTCCATGAGACTAGAGAATCTCTAACATATACAGCAAACCCAGAGGTGGACTTCCTGTCCTTGGGACACTCTGCATAATCTGCATCTGCACAGACTGAGATAGTAATCATCTTGCCTTTCTTAAACAGTAAACCCGCACAAGGAGATGACTTGAGGTACCTGAGTATCATATGTATGGCATCCATGTGTACCTGACGTGGTTGTTCCATGAACTAGCTCACTCGACTCACAACAAAGGATATATTGGGCCTGGTAATAGTAACATAAAGAAGTTTGCACACCAGTTCTCTATATCTTCTCCTATCCACCTCCTCTGTATCACCATCATATAACTTCATACTAGGAACCATAGGTGTAGTAGCAGGTCGACAACCAAGCATTCTTGTTTCACTCAACAGGTCAGTGACATATTTCCTCTGAGACATTACCAACCCATAAGGATTTCTGGCGAACTCCAGTCCCAGAAAATATCTAAGAACTCCATGGTCCTTGGTAACAAATTCACGACCCAGCATTTCTGTCGTCCCCTTTATTCCCTGTTCATCATCACATGTAATCAGAATGTCGTCTACATAGACCATAATTGCAATAATACCTCTGGAAGTCCTTTGTACAAACAAGGAATGATCAGCATTAGCCCTGTTTCTCAAAGAGATCTGAGAGCTTCTGGAACCACGCTTTGGGGCTCTACTTAAGGCCATAGATAGCCTTATGAAGTTTGCACACCTTAGGAGACTCCCCCTCAACAGCAAAACCAGGTGGTTGTTGCATGTAGACTTCCTCTTGTAAGTCACCATATAAGAAAGCATTCTTCACATCCAACTGGTATAGCGGCCAATCACGAGTGACCGCAACAGAAAGAAGAATCCGTAGAGTGGAATGGCAGGCCACCGGCGAGAATGTATCAAGATAATCCACCCCATATGTCTGTGTAAAGCCACGAGCAACAAGACGAGCCTTGTATCTGTCAATACTGTCATCTGCATTCTGCTTGACTGTAAATACCCACTTGCAGCTCACTGGAGACACATTAGCAGTGTAGGAACCAGACTCCAGGTACCTCTAGACTGAAGAGTTGCCATTTCTTCCTCCATGGCTAAACGCCATCTACTATCCTTCAGTGTGTCTTGGTAATCCCGTGGAATAGCCACTGCTGACAATGCGACGACGAAATTCCTGAAATCTCCAGTTAGTCGATCAAATGACACAGAAGCTGCTATAGGATATGATGCGCAGCTCTGCTTCGACTTTCGTAGAGCTATAGGAACATCTAAATCATCTGTGTCCTCGTCTGACCTCTGTAACACATCCTGCTCAGGAAAATCATCAGATTCATCAATAGTAATATCTTCAGAACATACCTTAGGCGAGCTAGGAGATGAGCGATGACCATGAGCTAAAGCAGGCCTGGGGGTATAGTGGAATGGTAATGGTGAAACAGGTACAGTGACAAGAGGTGTAGAAGATGGTAACGGTTCTGGTGGTGGTGGTGGTGCTGCTGCTGCTGGTGGTGGTGATGGTGGTGGCATGTATATGGCATCAATATTATCAGGGGGTATCAACTAATCACTTGAAGCTGAGAAATACATAACAGATTCAAAAAATGTAACATCAGCACTGACAAGGTACCGCCTGCGCAATGGATCATAACACTTGTACCCCTTCTGAGTTCTGCAGTACCCAACGAAGACACACTTGACAGCCCTAGGAGAGAGCTTATCAGTCCCAGGAGACAACTGGTGGACAAAGGCGACCGAACCGAACACACGAGAAGTAAGGGAGAACAATTCTTTGTCAGGGAAAATAAGAGAGAAAGGAATCTTCTCGCCTAGAACAGATGACGGCATACGATTGATAAGGTGACATGCTGTAAAAACAGCATCACCCCAAAAAGAGTGAGGAGCATGACTCTGTATAAGAAGCGACCTGGTTACATCAAGCAAATGGTGATGTTTCCTTTCAGCAACCCCATTCTGTTGGGAGGTATAGGCACAGGATGTCTGGTGGATAATCCCTTGGGATGAGAAGTAACTGGATAGGGTATGAGTACAAAATTCCAGGGCATTATGACTTCTCACAATTTTAACAGATGCAGAAAAAACATTACGAATTTCATTAAGGAAATTGATGATAATATTCCCTGCTTCAGATTTATTCTTTAATAGAAATACCCAGGACACACGAGAGAAATCATCCACAATAACTATATAGAACCTATGTCCCTGATGATCAGGCACACGACTCGGACCCCAGATATCGACATGAAACAACTCAAACTTGGAGGTACTACTCGGACCCTGACGACCGGGAAAGGTAGACCGATGATGCTTTCCCAACTGACAAGCCTCACATTGAATAGACGTGTGAGGCGAAACCTGAGGTAACACACGACGCAGTTTCTGAAGCGGTAGATGTCCAAAGCGCAGGTGCCATAGTAATGGAGAGATGGGTCCAACAGGTAGGGATGAGGTTCCAGCAAAAGAAGTCCGACTGAGGCGATAGAGGACGCCTTGCTCATAGCCATGCCCAATCACACTACCCGTAAGGATGTCCTGAAAAACAAGAGAAGATGGATCAAAAATTGCCCGACACTGTAAATCCTTTGTAATTTGACTAATGGACAACAAATTCATCGAAAAATCAGGTGCATGTAACATATTTTTGAGATGCATAGATGGCGTCAGTCTAATATCCCCCTGTCCAGTAATCGGGGAATGTGAGCCATTAGCAATAACCACTGTACGACCTGGAGGGATCTGTCTGTACCCGGAAAGTAGACTTTGATCACCACATAGATGATGTGTGGCGCCAGAGTTCATAATCCATGCTAAAGTATCTGATCCACTACTAGTAAATGCATATGTGCTACCTGATGCACTGGTGGACGCAGAGGCGGATGCGGCAACATTAGAATGGCTCTCTGGAGTAGGTGCTGAAACAACTGGGCCAGATGGAGGAATGATGCCCCTTAGACGGGCAACAAGATCATCAAATCGCTGATCCAAAGAAGAAGCAGATGGGGGCTTGATCTGTTCAGTGACCGTACAGATGCAGGAAATCCATACTTAGAATAGCATGTGTCTTCGGTATGTCCAGTGTGATGGCAAAAGGTACACGTTGGCTGAACACGGCCTCCTCTGCCGCGAGGTCTACGGCCGCGAACCTGATGATGATGTCCTCGACCTCGATTTGCTGCCATGGCTGAGGCTGTTGGATTCGTAGTAGACGAGGGAACAGTGATGCGACTCAGCCTATGAAATGCCTCCTCTATAGAAGGAATAGTAGAATCAGCCAGGATCTGGGAACGTGATGTCTCGTACTCTAGATCTAGGGCAGCGAGAAAACCCCCTACTATAGTGGCATTCCGGTAGGTCTTCTGTTGCTCTGGAGTGGCTGTCAAAGGCATGATGCTATACAGCTTCTCAAACATCCCTCGTAGAGATGTGTACAGAGAGTGCAAAGGCCGTCCATTCTGCTTGATAGTAAATATGTCATGCTGGAGTTGCTGAATCTTCATCTCATTCTTTGCCTGAGAATATGTAGCCGCCAGAATGTCCCACATTGCTTTGGCTATGGGTTGATGAAGAATATCATTGGCAATCTCAATTGCCAGGGTTCCAGATAGCCAAACCTTGGCATATGCATCTCTGCCTCCCATGAGGCATTGACCCCAGTCTTCTCGGCATGCTCTTCTTCAGTAAGAATGTGTTTCTTACCGGTTGACTTCATCATACTCATGAACTGCATTGCCCACAGTTCATAATTTGAACCATCCATCTTTACAATTGGCGCTGGACCTCTGAATGCGCCTATAGAATCTGCCTTGATTTCTTACATAGCAATAGAGGGAGACTGGGGTTGTAGAGGGAGACTGGGGTAGTAGATTGAAGATGTGATCGTCTACACAGACATTAACGGGTTTAGTTGCGTGTGTAGACTCAAGGAACCAAACCCATTACTTTGGAGGAGCGCGCGCTTGACCTAGGGTTTTGTGTGCACGGAAGTCAAACCCTTTGGAGGGTTAACTGCTGGATGCACACACGCGCACAGATCTCGCACACAGGGAACGCGCACACACGCACAGATCTCGCGCGCAGGGAACGCGCAGCAGACACACAGGAATGCGCAGGGTCACGCGCAGGGACTGCACAAGGAGACCGTGCGCTGGGTCACAATGCACACAAGAATCCAGTGCAGCACGCACAGCCCACCGTGCGCAGGTGCACCGTGGTGCTCAGTCGTAGCGTGCGCAGCCGCACCGTAGCGCTCAGTCGCACCACACACAGGCACACGGAGGCGAAGTCGAGGTAGGCGGCGATCGTGGGTGGAGGCGCGAGGGCTTGAAGGTGGGGCTAGGGTTAGGGTTTGGCTCGAGAACTCCGGTCTAGGACCGTCGCTCTGATACCATGTTGGGAAAATAAGAGAACTTGTTTATTCCATCAGCCCTAGGCTCTCTTATATAGGAGAGTAGCCTATGGGTAAATTACATAAAGAGTCCAACAGGAAAGTAAAACAACAAATAGAGATACATAAGTGAATAATATATATCTACATTTACGATATAAATGCTTGTGAGGTGGATTGTATTAACGTATGTGGGGAACTGAATGAAAAGTAATTACTACAAGGTGGGTGCACACCTTTGTAGTTCGGCTGAGCCGACAGTGAGTCATCCCCACTCGAGGGACATTATAGAGTGGGGTGGTGGTAGGTACTCTGGTTGAATTGAGGTGGATGTACGCGTGCATCGCACCATATGGATCCGCTTTGTTACACTTATTTTGGAGCGAGCGAGACTCCTCCGACAGACTCGATGAACAGAATTGTGACTCACCAGACTTGTATGTCTCGTCTCGAGTGTCAGAGTACTATCAACTAGACTAGCTGAAGGATCGCGCTTGCGCACAGGTTTTAGGTTGCACTCTGAATGAGGTGTTGCAAGCTTCATTTCTAGTGCAGGCTTTCTCCTTTGACGGGCGACTCCGGTATAAATACATGAAAATATGGATTTAGATATGTCAAAGAATTGGTTTTGGTTGCGTAAATGTTAAAGGCCTAGACTATATCTTATTGTATATTACTAGATGTTTTTAAAATGTTCTCTTCTAAACTTGTTCAATTACTGCATTTGCGTTGCCTACCGGTAATGTCTTAATTTATAATTTATTTTATCCTTACTAGGTTAGTTGACTCACAAGTTACATTCTTTGGAAATCCAACAGGAAGTGTAGAGCAGGAGACAGAGGCTCACATTTTTTGTGGTGCATCTGCAGGACATTGTTAAGGTTGAGGACTAGTTCTGTAGTAGTTCTGTTTTCCTTCATTTTCAATTATTTATGATGTAATAAAGAGACTCTGAGGATTTATTGTTATCCTTATGTAGACTTTTGTTATCAATGGAAGTTTTAAAATTTTCTATATGCCTTTTATTTGTATTAATGGTATATCATGCATGTTGTTTATAACTGTTGTTGGGTAATCTTGTGGATGGGTGTTGAGATGCGCTACCGTCAAGGCGGGATGTTACAAGAGACCTATGGATAAATTACATAAGACGGATATAAAGAAATAAAATAAAGAAAAGGTAAAGATAACATAGGTATATCTTTACAATCTCTACTAGTGTTTCTAGGTTTTCCTTATATTACATAGATACAAGCATCATTGGAGAACCTATTCAACCAAGACTCATGGTAAATATATGTGTTGTATGTGTATAAATATGCGTATGTGAATTCATGTATGTGTAAGTGATGCCTTCCTTGTATGCATTATTTGCTCATTAACGATGGTTCATGGCGTGATTGCAGGTTGGAGTCCATGGTGGACTCTTTGTCAACACCATCGATGATTCGTTTCATGGGTGATGTCATGATTATCGTGTCACTACAACAACTCAAAGGACTTCTAAAGATTGTGCACTTCACTAAGCAGATGGGGTTAGTGCATATTATGTGTTTATCATTATATCATTACTCAAACTCCATGTATTTATTTCATTCATTTCGGAAAGTTTCATCTCTCATTTAGATTTTTTATTGATTGGATGCTTATGATCAATTAATGATGAGTCTATGAATGTTTCATATGTATGAAATTATTTTTGTACGAGCGTGTGATGCGTGCACGTATGTGTTAATGAATGTACATGTTGTGTGAATGTGTGTGTGAATGCGCCCAAGAGAGAGAGTATGTATGTAAGCACAATTGCGTATGTGATTTATGTGTATGAGTATATGCATGTGAATGTTTGCATATGTGTGTAAGTATATGAATGTGTGTGCGAATGTGAGAGAGAGAGAGAGAGCATGTGTATCTTTGTGCGAGAAAAAGTGATGTGTATGCGTGTGTATGAATGTGAATGTCCATGATATGTGTGTATGTGTGTGTATTTGTGTGTGTGTGTGAATGTATGTGCATGTATGGAAGTGTGTTAGTGTGTGTTATGTGTGAGAGAAAGATAGACTATATGTATATGTATTTGAATGCGTGTGAATACATGTTTGTATGTGTGTGAGAGAGAGAGAGCGTGTGCGTGTGTTGATAAGTAAATTTGCATGTGTATATGTGTGATTGAGCATATGTATGTATGCATGTGTGTGTAATAGTTTGTGTATTGTGTGTGCATTAGTTTGTTAGTGATCATGTGTGTGAAAGTGAGCATATGTTAATGTGTATGTATGCATAGGTATTTATGTGTGTATGTGAATGTTTGTATGGCTACAAGTGTAGCAGTAGCCCGTTGCTGTTGCTATTTTTTTCCTGAAAAATCCAATTGTTACTACAAAAGGGACTACATATGGTAGCTTTGTAGTCGCAATTAGCAGCAAATGCGACCACAATGCGTCTAAATTGCGCTCGCATTTGCAATTGCAGGCATTGACATGCGACTACACCAACTACGAGGACATGTAGTCGCGAGTATGAAATATGGCTACAAAGCTACTACTTTGGCACTGCAATGCGACTACAATCATAGTCGTATTTTTCAGTCTTTCTTGTAGTATATACTACATTTGACAAAAATTAAATAGGATGAAAAACAGTTTTTCAATATCAAAGGCTCCTTTCATAGGTTTCATTAGGAAACATATTGTTCAAATATTCATATAGCAGAGGCACTCACAAAGATCTCCATAGAAGAGGCCCACTTTAGCCTCCATATCTAGAGTAGTTCAGGGTGTAATGATTATGGATTCCCTATATAAAAAACATACAAAGATTAAGTGTGAAGTTTGAGAGTTGCATTTGTGAGATGGAACCCAGCTAAGGTGTGTTGAATGTTGTATTGTCCAAGCTTATCATTCCATGTTCTAGTTTTAGATAAAAGTTTTAAGAGAATTGAGAGATTAGACCATATATATGTGATTTAATGTTTAGTTAAATATTCATTAGAGTTAAAACTTGGTTGTATTGGTGGGGATACATGAAGAGCCCCACACCCCCTTTGTTCATTGAGAAATTTAATGCAATATCCAACCGTTTATGGATTTTCTCCCATGGTTTGACCCACATCCTCTGGAGTAGGGTTTCACGTAAATCCGTATGTTCCTCTTTTTCTGATTCTGCATTCTCTATTACATATTTTTTGCAGTTCAAATGTGTCATAACGAACATTACTTGTTTTACCTACAAGATAGAGGGAATCCCGGCTTTGCTATTAGTGTATGTTGATTTAGTACTTTACACCTTGTTATAACACGATACAATCATTAAAAATGTAAAGAAGAAACTTAATAATGTGTATTTACACTACAAGACATATAAATTTTTCCAACTACTTGCTCGTCCATGTATACTTCATACTTACTACACACCCCTGGAAACTTTTTGTCTCTTACACCACAACCGCTATGAATAACTCACATCCATTTAGACGTCAAACGTGAATAGATTCCATGAAAAATATATCAAATTAAACGTTCATGTTTATCAAAATTTACAAACTTATACTATTATTCTTCCTCCCCTCAAGAAATAGTTATTCCCTAACCTCCCCTCTCATAGTCGCCTCTCCCTCCGCTGACCCAAGCCATCATTGACACCACCTCCCCCAACACCTCCCTCACTCCAGATTCTTGTCGCTACTAACATCACCTATCGGGACCTTCCCTTCCCCTGACCTCCCTCTTCCCCCTTCCCACGTCCCCCTCCCCTGCAATGTGTCGTCTCTACCTTCCCATCCACTTCCCCTAGGGCAATCATGCCCCGCCCCTGAGCTCTTCTTCCCCATCCCCCTCAACCTTCCTCTTCTCCTTTCCCATGTCCTCTCCCCTTCATTGTGCTACCCTTGCCCTTTCATTCACTTCCCCCGGCTCGAAGGAGGGGTGATGGAGCATGGAGCGAGCAGTGGCACACTTGAGCACGGATGTTGGCAATGCTAACTAGGCCAAAGTTAGTGCATAATGGGATCTTTGTCTAGGCTCGAGGTCATCGGTGTTAGGGCATGATGGAGTCGATGGTCAGCGGATCATGGAAGGTCACAGTGCTCGACCGCACAAGGCAGCGTGAGAGGACCGGCCTGTGTGAGGGAGGTCAGTAGTGGAGCACAACCACCCGAAGTCAAGGTGGCGCCGATTACTACAATGGTGTCGGTGTTGGATTGCTTTACTTAGAAGGGAGAGGACGACGAAGAAGGGAGGAGAGGATAAGGAACGAGAGAGGGAAGGAAGCAATCTACAGCTGGATAATCTTGTCGTAAGGTAAAATCCCAACTTTTAAAAACCTATCTATATATAATGTTGAAGAATACTGAAGTATGACAGGAGCTCACGGGTATCTCACAATGAGTTATAGGCATTAACCATTTCTCCAATCACTTTATCAATACAAGCATTTTCACAAAATCAATGATCTTGGAGCCGTGAAGTGCTTTTTATATATTTATAGGTTACTAGACTGTCTGAGATTTCAACTTTTTCGTGAGGATCTGAACGGCTGTTTCTTTTTCCCGATGCTAATTAGGCTGGTGATACAAACCAAATAATCTGATATTCAGAAGAATAAAAACTGAAACCAAAGAAGTTTGACAAAATTCAGCGCCTAAGTAGAATAGCGTGCCCTAGCCTTTACAGTCATGAGATTATATACACTTGTTCTATTTTACAACTTAAGAGTCAAATACCACATCAAAATGGGCACCCTTTTGAACTCATGCTCAACTTTCAAGGGAGTGATAGAAGTATAAGTTAGAAAAACAAATTGTAAATATCCTTTAATATAAAGAAGTGTATGCATGTGGTGTAATTTGCCCATTTCGTGGGACTTAAGCAACTTTTGAGGCTAGAAATATAATCCTAAAGCCACTCACTTTGTTTATTTGCAAACGAGATAAACCTAAGCAACAACATAGGACGGCAAACTACCTTCTCGAACTGCATTGTTAAATGTGTGCACTGTTTCTTCCCCTTTTTTGCTTATTTTTTTCACTTGTAATGTGTTTAATAACCAGTTAAAATAGTAAATGCAACTTGTCAGGGTGACTGACCACAATAGGCTCAATTGTGACAATTTTGGGAGAAATGATTTTATGTTTATAGACCAGGAATACTCAACACCATCGAATCGAATTTAAAATATTGCAAAGAGGATGTACCTGCAAAGCATGCATAGCATTTGCAAATTTCTCTTCATATATTTCGTTACCCCTGCAAAGTAATAGAGGTTTCTCCATTGGATCACTCGCATCATCCATGCCATCAGGTATATAGAAGCTGAATCCAAGAACATGAATTCGTGCACATCGTATGTCCACACCAGGATGATGTTGAAAATACCAATACATGTTACTGGAAGCAGGCGAGGGAAGGTAGAGATTGGGGCTTCCATTCTGTTCACAGAAACCCTCGTTTAAACGAGAAATCAGCTTGGTGTCCTCATCATGGGAGCTATCACGTGAAAACCAAAGGGTTAAAGTTACCCTTTCTCCATTTGTGACCTGTCAATATAGGATGCATGATATATCATACAATAGGAGAAAGAAAAATGTCATGAAAATGCAAGATAATAATAAGCATCAAAGATGTTGTGAAAATGTAAGATAACAATGAACATAAAGATCTCATGAAAATGTAAGATAATATAAACATCAACGCCTAGCTGTTAATTAACTTCAGATGGAGACTACTTTGGGCATTAAAAATGGGATTTTCTTTAGAAAAAAATGTGTGCGCCCGATTTGGGGCACACCCGTATCATTCCGCTGACAAAAAGATGCAGGGTTACAAACCCCAAGTCTCAAATAGAGAACCACCTTTTCCTATTTTGTGTGTAGAAATAAGAATATAACGTTTTATATTGAAAGTTAAGCTGCTCTCTCTCCTTTAAAAGAGGCTACTAGAAGAACTACACAGGATAGTTAATTAAGAAACATTAAAAAACATAAAGACTAAATAGAGATAATAAAAGATGGCAGATCTTAAACCCATTCCTCGAGATGGAGCCTGTATAACATGTTCTGCTTGGACTAACATCATTCAAATAAATTTTTTGAAAAGTGATTTGGTGAAGATAATATTTCACCTGACACTGAGTTAACATATGATGTGTACATGAACTCCTTCTAGAGCATATAACGAGAGTAGCTGCAGACAACCTCAACAAGCTTGTTTCTTTCATCGAAGACTGAATTGTTCACCATCAAAGATGCAACAAGAAGGCCGTATTTCATCTCCATCGGATCCTTACATATTTGATGAAGATGATGACCAAGAGCATCCACATCAACTTGGTTGCAGCCTAAGCTATAGCTATGTACTCATACACATTCCACAATGAGCTGTAAAGCACTCTTGCTTTTTTTGAAGAACGATGGGACGTGAACTCGAGGTGAGCCATGACGAGCGTCTTAATACCCTTGTTAATTTAATCAAATTAATGGTCTTAATCGTTGTGTCGTTCGTTGCAGTCGGATAATAAGAGCTTATCAAAAACCGCTTTTAATTAAAGTTCAATTAATTTCAAGCGGCATATTTATTTTACTTGGGCAAGCCCAAGGTCGAACTCAGGGAGGCAGCTGTCTTCTTAGGTAGATTTTACGCAAATTTCCAAGGTCGGATTTTCAGGGGATATTTTTTTTCATTTTCAGGATATTTTATGCAAGAATGAAAAGACACATGCAAAATCGGGCCAGTTTACAAGTGAATTTAGAAAAGTGATCAAATCACGTCCAACAATTATGAAACTTGGCTAGAATGTGAACTGTGATGAAATTAAGCTACTCTAATTTTTTTAAATTTTTCTGACACTAGATGAATTTACTGTGAATTAAAAATGAATGCAAGGTGATTTTAACTAAATTAATTTTAATAAATACCAAATCACAATATTTTCAGATATAAAAATTATCCTAGATAGATCTAAGTGTGAAGAATCCAGGAAAATTAATAAACCTAAATTTCTATGTGAAAAGGACCTATTAAAAATTAATTAAGGAAATCACTAAATGATTTATTCAGGCCTCGGGTTGCGTGCAAATGAGATGATTTTTCGAAACAATGTAAACTTAATTATCCTAGGTCTAATGTGAATTTTTGGTGATTTTTGGAGTCACAGAGAAATTACTACAAATTAAAAGGCATAAAGGGGCAAAATATGACATAATTCCACCAATTAATTAATAATAAAATCCATTGTTTTCACAAAAATGTGCCAAGTGTCACATATGAAAGAGGACAAATTAAGCTACACAATGCAATTTTCGAACTTGAAAAATGAGTTAAAATGAATGCCTAGATATGCGTGCAGAGACATAGGCCTAACTGCAATTACAGAAAATAAAATTGATAAAAGTTAAACATGCTGAGAGGGACTAATGTGCAATTACCTATAATGAGGGGGTATGTATGTAAAATACCCACATAATACGTACACCTCATGTGGGGGCTCCTGGCAGGGACTGGAATGCAAATACGAAAACCTCTAAGGGCCTCGCTGCAAAATACCCAGACCGCACGTGCAAACCACGTGGGGGTCCCAGGCTCGGTGGACTTCTGAGGCTCGCACTGAGGCTCGAATGACTCTGGAGGCTCGGACTCGGCTCGGATGGAGGTTCGGCTAGCTTCGGGAGCTCCAAGCCTGAAGGTCGGGGAAGAGGCTCGGAGGGGGACGTGGCGCGCTATGGACCGATGGATCAAGTGAAGATCCAACGGCTTCTGGAGCTCAAGGAAGGTGGACACGTAGATGATCAAGCGTCGATGGATCAGGAAGAATCCAACGGCCTCTGAAGCTCTAGCGAATGGCGACATGGCACGATCAGGTGCGTAGGATCCTCCTGATCCTACGGCTGTGGAGTGAATGCGACGTGGCGTCCTCCTGACCGTCCGATCAAGAAGATCAGACGGCTGATGCTCTTCGTCTTCAACTGGTCCGCCGCCTCCTGCGGTGGAGGTGGCTGCGCTCCGGTGAAGGGGGTCTAGCTCCGCCCCCTCCTCTGGTCGTCGATGAAGGTCGTCGGCGGCTCCCTAATAGCTGGAACGAATCGTGAAGGTGTGATGGAGCCGTCGGGGGTCTCGTCTGAGGCTGAGCTGCTCTGGAGAGCAGAGGCGACGAAGCTCAAAGAAGCTTCAATGAGGCTTCCGGCCAGTCGAAGTGGGAGTACTTGCAGAGGTTAGTGGAATAGTCGAGGCGTGCGAATGTGCATGTGGGGTGATCGTGAGTGCGGAGTGAGGCCTGAGAGGCGACGTGGTGGTCCGGTGATCGAGCTCCGCCAAGGTGGCGGAGCTTACGTCGGCGTGGGGTGGAATGCGTCGTCGGAGAAGATGAAATAGTATGCGAAGATCAGAGCTTCAAGGGGAAGCTCGGTGGATGCTAAAGAGGGAGCGGGGGTGATCGTGGAAGACGAGAAAATTAAGAGAAAAATGAAAGGAAAGAAGAAGAAGATCGGATGAAGAATGGAGGAGTCTACCTGGGGCTTGGAAGCTCAAGGGATGCTTCCGGTCGTCGCTCGAGGGACGGTAGAGGGCCCGAGCTCAAGCAGCTCGTCGGAGGAGCTGCAGCACGGCGTGGCGACGTCGTAGATCTCGTCGGAGGTGAAGGCCTGTCTTCGCTTGGATTTACTCTCAATTGATGACACCAATAGGTAGCTCTGAGCTCTAGGACACCTCTTGCAATGGCGGATGGGGCTGACAGTCAACGGTGGAGGCATATTTATAGCTTGAAGGTGACGGCATAGGTGGCAAAGTGGTGGAATTGGTGGGCGTCGTGGAGCGAGGTGGAGGGTGTTCATGATGATCGAGGGGGTTGGCGAGGATGAGGGAAGAATGGGGTATGTCATGGTGGTGAAGGGAGGCGAAGAGGGTGGCCGGAGTGGCTCCCAAAATAGAAAGGGGGCGGCCCTCGCGCACGGTGGACGACGTGGGGCGCGGGGCTTGCGGAAGGTAGACGACGACGCTTGGACCGTTGGATCGCGAGATCCAACGGCCCTGGTGGAGGCGCGGGTGGACGCTTTGGATTAGATCTAGGGTGATTCCATCGAACAGCTTCGGGCATGCCACGTGGCGTGCTAAGCGCGCGGCGCTGGCGTGCGGCGGAGATGAAGTCTGGGTTTTTGATCGAACGGTAGAGATCCAAAGCAAGGTGAACAGTGGCGATGAAGAGAGAAGGGAGGAGCATCGAACGACTGAGAAGATGGGATGCGTGGCAGCTAGAGAGAGAGGCGTTGGCGAACGGTGCAAATTGGATCTGGTTTTGATCGAGCGGCTGGGAAGCTTTGCGATGTCAAAGAATTAAGTCACTTGAGCTGAGAAATCTTAACTCCAGTTCCTATAAGGTTCCTCTGAAATTAGGTGGATTAAGGTCAAATCAAGTCCCTCCTCAATATCTACTCATAACTTGGTTCAGAACCCACTAGCTTTTCACTTTGCATATGCAAGATATGCAGATGAGATGTAGATGACATGCTATGAAATGCAAGACTATCTTTTTTTTTAAATGCAGAGATGATGTGCAAGAGTAAATAAGAAGCCTATTTTTTTGTTTTTTTTCAAAACTTTGTTATACCTCCTATGTTACAACAATTTACAAGAGTTTATAAGTATTATACAAATTATACAAGTGCTATACAATATACAAGTATACATGTATTTTAATTTTTTTTATAAAAGTTTTACAAGTATTATACAACAGGTATAATTTTTTTTCAATTTTTACCCACCCGTAACTATTGCATAATATATATACGCGAAAATACGCGAAAGTACGAGCTATGGGTAAAGTATATATGTAATATATACACACCCCCCTATACTTAGCGTGTGCTATGTCCTCAGAGCACGGAAAGCGAGGAAAAATACATCTCGTGCTAAGCGTAAGAGAGCCAAGGGAGCGAAAATGTATAGAAGTCGTCCTGCCCCTATACTTAGGCTCTGGTAGCCTAAGTGTAGAAGAAGGTCAAAAATGGGGCGGACGAGGTCAAGAGGAGAAATGGATGAACATATACAAGGTGAGCATCAGTACCCCCTATACTTAGGCTCAGGTCAGCCTAAGTATAAGATTGGAGTGAGTATGAGGACCGATGTGATCAGGAGGATGTACAGTGAACAGACTCAGGTGACTCATCCCTTATACTTAGGATCTGGTCATCCTAAGTATAGTCCTAGATGGAGATAGATGAAGCTGGGATGAGTTATTAGAGTCGCGGAAGAGAGAGGGCAGAATGTACAAGAATGATGGATATGTACAAGGATCGTGGACTGAATCTTTCAAGATGCTGCTGATGGCTAGAGCTCATTGCTGCAAGGTCCCATGCGCAGCTCGATGTGTATCTGTTGAATCTGTCTCGCGCATGAATACAATCTCCTCAACATGGACTAACTGCTCATTGGTTTCGACGAAGTGCTTCAACAGTTGTCCATTCACTAGGAATGTCGGTGCATCATCTGCGAGATCTGAGATCTCGACACATCCACTATTGTTGGGAGAAACGTTTTTCATACGATAGAAGAGACCCTAGGGCTCTCTTATATAGGAGAAAATCCCTGGGTTAATTACATAAGAGAGACATACCAAAAATAGAAAACTAACATAATTATCTCAACAACTACCATAATTATCTCAACAATCTCAACACTCCCCCTCAAGCTGGAGCATAGATATCTATCATGCTCAGCTTGGTACAACACTTCTGGAAAGGACCTCTAGTCAGTGCCTTGGTGAAGATATCAACTGTCTGATCTCCAGTAGAAACATGAGCGGTGGATATGAGACCTTTCTGAATCATGTCTCTAGTGTAATGGCAATCCACCTCTATATGTTTAGTTCGTTCATGGAAAGCAGGATTATTGGCAATAAACAGAGCTGCTTGATTATCACATAACAACTGCATAGGAAGAGGAACCTCAACAGCAAGGTCCGTAAATACGGATCTAACCCACATCATCTCTGCACTTCCCTGTGCCATGGCCCTGTATTCAGATTCTGCACTGGATCTTGCAACCACTGTCTGCTTCTTGCTTTTCCATGAAACAAGGGAGTTGCCTACAAAAACAGCAAAGCCAGAAGTAGACTTCCTGTCTTAAGGGCACCCTGCATAATCTGCATCTGCACATGCAGTCACCTCAAGGGATGTATCCCTGCTGAAGATAAGACCAGTACCAGGTGAGTTCTTCAGATACCTCAAAATCATCTGAACCGCATCCATATGCACCTTCCTGGGTTGCTCCATGAACTGGCTAACTTTGCACACTACAAAGCAAATATCTGGTCTGGTGATGGTGGCATATAAGAGTTTCCCAACAAGCTCTTTGTATCTCCTGCTGTCAACCTCTTCAGTGTTATCATCATACAATCTCACACCTGGATCCATAGGAGTAGTAGCAGGTTTGCATTCTGTCATACCTGTCTCAGAAAGCAGATCCATTACAAACTTTCTCTGGGTCATCACAAGACCACGCTGATTCCTTGCAAACTCCAGTCCAAGAAAGTATCGAAGAGTGCCAAGATCCTTGGTCACAAACTGCGTACCAAGGAATTCCTTGGCAGTATGAATGCCATGCTCATCATCCCCTGTGACAATGATATCATCTACATAGACAAGAATAGCAATGGTACCTCTCTGTGTCTTCTGGACAAAAAGTGAATGATCTGCAGTAGACCGTACAAACCCCTGTTGCTCTATTAGCTCCGATAGCTTCTGGTACCAAGCTCTAAGGCTCTGCTTAAGGCCATAAATTGCCTTATGGAGCATGCATATCTTCTGGGACTCCCCCTCAGTAGCAAACCTTGGTGGCTGCTGCATATAAACTTCCTCCTGTAGATCCCCATATAGGAATGCATTCTTCACATCAAGCTGATAAAGAAGCCAATCCTTGGAAGCTGCAACTGACAGAAGGATACGAAGCATTGAGCGTCGGGCTACTGGGGAAAAGGTATCCTGGTAGTCCACCCCATATGTTTGGGTGAACCCACGTGCCACAAGTCTCGCCTTGTAGCGATCCACACTGCCATCTGCTTTGTGCTTGACTATAAATACCCACTTGCAGCCGACTACAGAGGCACCCAAAGAAGCAGGCACAAGACTCCATGTACCCCGCGACTGCAAGGCTGCCATCTCCTCTTCCATGGCCATACGCCACCTATTGTCCTGTAACGCCTCCTGATATGTTTGTGGGACAGTAACTGCAGATAGTCCCACAACAAAGAGCATGTACTCTTCTGAAAGATGATCCAAACTAACATGTGCATCAAGAGGGTAAGTAGCACACTGACGACGAGGCTTCCTCAAAGCAATGGGAACCTCCAGGTCATCATCCACACTGTTCTGTGTAATTGTCTCAGCCTATGATCCATCCAAAAGACCATTAGATGAAATAATATGTTCATGACATACCTGAGGCGTGTTGGATGATGTAGAGGGCATATAAGCAGCGGGGTGAGTAGAAGACCTACGAGTGTAAACACGTGGCAAGAATTGAGGTGGAGGTGGAGGTGGAGATGGAGATGGAGGTGGAGAGATTTGTGGTGGAGTAGGCAGAGTTAGAGGAGAAGGAGGTGGTGGAGGAACAACCACATCTTCTTCAGAACTACCATTGGACAATCTGTCACCTGTAGGAGAAAAATACATAATACACTCAAAAAATGTGACATCAGCACTCACATAATATCTCCATCCTACAGGATCAAAAAAATGATACCCTTTTTGGGTACGAGAATATCCAACAAAACACATTTGACCGCTCTGGGTGAGAGCTTGTCACGACCAGGAGCAAATTTGTGGACAAAGGCGACGCAACCAAAAACTCTGGGAGTGAGAGAAAATAGGTCCTTCTCGGGAAACGCAATCAAGAAGGGAACCTTTTCTCCTAGCATGGTGGAAGGCATCCTGTTTACTAAGTAACAGGCTGTAAGAACAGCATCTCCCCAGAAAGAATGGGGAGCTCGACTCTGAATCAAAAGCGTCCGTGTGACGTCTAAAAGGTGACGGTGTTTGCATTCAGCTACACCATTCTGCTGTGACGTATGAACACAAGAGGTCTGATGAATAATACCAATAGATCTGAGAAATGCAGATAATTGTAAGGTAGAGAATTCCAAGGCATTATCCGTACGAATAATTTTAACATTAGCGGAGAAAATGTTTTTGACCTCAATAAGGAAAGACTTGATTAGAGCACCAGCTTCAGACTTATGTTTTAACAAAAACACCCAAGATAGTCTAAAGTAATCATCAACAACAACCAAATAAAAACGATGCCCCTGATGATCAGGAACATGACTAGGACCCCAAATATCAAAATGAAATAACTCAAACAACTGACTACTGTCACGACTCTGACGAGACGGAAATGAAGAGCGATGGTGCTTTCCAAGCTGACATGCTTCACAATCCAAGGTAGTACGAGTAGATAATTGAGGTAGAACATGACACATCTTCTGAAGAGGAAGATGTCCAAAGCGTAAATGCCACATGAACGGTGAAACAGATCCAGAAGGAATAGTAGCGATCCCAGCATGAGATGGTATGGTAAGCTTGTACAATCCTCGCTGCTCACGGCCACCACATCCAATCACCCTGCCCGTTAGTATGTCCTGAAACACAAGGGAAGATGGATCAAATATGGCACGACAATGTAAATCTTTTGTAATTTGACTAATAGACAAAAGATTCATCTGAAAGGCTGGAGCATGTAAAATGTTCTGCAAATGAAAAGAAGGAGATAGAACAATCTCCCCCTGACTAACAATAGGTAGTCGAACTCCATTAGCAATCACCACGAATCGACCAGAGGCAATCGGGCTGTAGGAAGTAAACTGTGCTCGATCTCCACACATATGATGAGATGCTCCCGAATCCACAATCCAATCAGTCAAATCAGAGCTGCTACAACATGTAAGAGCATAAGTAGTACCTGAGGAGCTAGACGAGGCTTTGGCAGTAGCCGCAACATCAGAGGAAGTCGCAGCCGGAATAATGGGAGCGGACATTATCTCGCGAAGTTTAGAAACAATATCATCCAGGCGAGCATCCTGGGATGGAGCTAAGGTAGGTTCTGTCTGTTCAGCAACCCTTGAAGAGGTTGGATATCCATGCTTCTGAAAGCATGTCTCCTCAGAGTGACCAGGACGATGGCAATAAGAACATGGGCCACGCTGACGGCCACCACCACGGCCACGAAGACCACGTCCTCAAAATTGGGAAGATCCTCCCCTCCCCGTGAGACGGCCATAACGGAAGGATTCGGAGCGACAGTAGTGGGAGTAGTGGTAATCCGACTGAGTCGCTTGTATACTTCTTCCATAGGGGGTATCGTCTCTGCAGTTAGAAGCTGTGTACGTGCTGCATCATATTCAGAATCAAGAGAGGATAGGAACACCCCTGTCATAGTGGCGTTCCGATACTGTTGTTGCTGCTCGGTGCTGGCAGTGATAGACATGAAGCTGTGTAGACGTTCAAACATGCTGCGAAGATGAGAAAAATGCACATGAAGCGGGCGACCATTCTGTTTGGTCGAGAAAATGTCAAACTGTAACTTAAGAATCTTGCTCTCATTCTTGGCTTGCCCATATGTGGCTGCTAAAATATCCCACATAGCCTTTGCGGTGGGTTGGTTGACAATATCGTTGGCAATCTCCGTGGTGAGCATCCCGGAGAGCCAAATATGAGCATAAGCAACATCTTGCTTCCACGAAGAATTGGCCCCAGTTTTGTCCGCCGGTTCAGATTCGGTGATAATGTGTTCTTTGTTGTGGCACTGCATAAGAGTGCAAAACTGCATGGACCATAGTTCATAATTGGTCCCATCCATCTTGACTATTGGTGCAGGTCCTTTGAATGCACCAGAAGAAGAGAACACGTCACTTTTAATGTCGGACATTGTATCAATGAAATGAACCTCGGACAACTGAGGAGTAGATCAACCGAATAATATCTACACAAGCATGAAGAGGAGTGGTTGTATATGTAGACTTATACAACCATTCCTATGCAATTTATTAAGGTCTAGTGGCGTTTAGATGTGATATAGAAGACCAAAAACACCACCGACAACCAAAATCAGACCAATAGATTGCAAAATAGGGGCTGGAATACCAGTTTCAGATCACGGGAAGTCAACCGGAGCGCACTCGGCACTTGCTGGACACCCTAGCCGAGCACAGGAGGGGGGGGGCTATTGCGACACCTCGGGATGGCAGGGGTCGGCCCATGCGGCGGCGCAGGAGGCTGGAGGGGCCCTGGCGGCGGCGCAGGTGGCTGGGGAAAACCCAGGCAGCGGCGCAGAAGGGCTGGACCGCCTTAGGGCAGCAGCGGTCAGCGGGGGGAGGGCCCTAGCTGGGCTACGGCGGTGCCGAGAGGAGGCGGGGGGGGGGGGGGGGGGGAGTGGGGTTAGGGTTAGGGTTTTGGGTGGGATACAGGAACCCCGGTCTAGGACCGTTGCTTCAATACCATGTTGGGAGAAATGTTTTTCATACAATTGAAAAGACCCTAGGGCTCTTTTATATAGGAGAAAAGCCATGTGTTAATTACATAAGAGAGACATATCAAAAATAGAAATTTAACATAATTATCTCAACAACTACCATAATTATCTCAACAATCTTAACAACTATCATGCACAGCACGGACAACGAATGGGCCCGTCCACTTGGACTTCAACTTGCCTTGGAAGATCTTCAGCCATGCATTAAACAACCACACCTTCTGTCCAGGAACAAAGGTCTTTCGTCTGATATATCTATCGTGCCAATGCTTAACCTTGTCCTTGTACACCAAATTGTTGTTGTATGCACGATTTCTGACTTCCACAAGCTCATTCAGATCCATTTCTCTCTGCTTCTTCCCAAGGTGTGTGTTCCAATTGACCTTCTTGATTGCCCATTCTGATTTATGCACTAACTCTGCAGGAAAATGGCACGACCATTCCTCTTTTGGAGATGGCATGCCCCAACACAATGCCCTCCGTCACCATAAAGTGACTTTTCTCCCAGGAGAGCACCAGATTTACCTCACAACAGCATTTGAGAACTCAGTCCAGATTCCTAAGACAGGAATCGAATGAATCGTCGTGGATCGAGAAGTCGTCCATGAAGACTTCTAGGAATTCGCCGAATATTTCGGCGAATATAACAATCATGCACCTTTGAAAAGTACCGGAAGCATTGCATAGCCCAAAGGGCATGCGCCTGAAAGCATAGGTACCAAAGGGGCATGTGAACATGGTCTTTTCCTGGTCCTCCGGAGCTATGGCTACTTGATTGTAGCCCGAGAATCCATCCAAGAAGCAAAAGAATTCTTTCCCCGCTAGTCTCTCTAGGATCTGATCAATGAATGGTAGGGGGAAATGATCCTTCTTCGTCGCAGCATTCAGGTGTCTGTAATCCACACAGACATGCCACGACATGAGCACTCACGTTACGATCTTCTCTCTGTCCTAGTTGGTGGTCGTCTGGATTCCCGACTTTTTCGGTACAACATGGATCGGAGCCACCCATTTAGAGTCGGAGATGGGATAAATGAAACCCGCATTGCACCATTTCTCTATCTCCTTCTTCACTACCTTTCATAAATTTGGATTCAAACGAAGTTGGAATTCACGAGAGGGTTTAGCTTCATTCTCCAAGTAGATATGGTGCGAACATAGAGCGGGATTTATCCCGTGGTGATCGGAAATGCTCCAGCCTATCGCCTTGCGATTTTTCTCCAAGATCTCTAGCAAGCGAGATTCCTGCTCCTCGGTCAATCGCAAACTGATGATGACCGGATATTTCTTCTCCTGACCAGCAAGGAAGGCATATTTGAGTGTTGTGGGTAGAAGTTTGAGCTCAGGTAATGTGTGATCGTCTGGGAAGTCTGGCTCAATCGAATCTGATTTAGTGTTGAAAGTGGTTGGATCTATCTCTGAAATTACTGCCACCAAGTCATTCGGCTCCGGAGTCGGATCGTCAAAGGTCTTCATGCAATCGGCAAAAGACACGTCCGACTCGTCATCCTCATCTTCTGATTGTCCTAAAGAGGGAAGGACTGACAGGCCCAACTGGGCCTCTAAGTCATCGAAGATGTAGGGGGATGCAGGTTTTGAGCTGTAATCGTTTCTGAGGACCTCGCAAACTGACTCATGCACAAGATCATCTCCGAAGGGGAGGGACTCATCGATGCTGGCTGGGTTCTGTCTCCATGGTCCAACTGTGTCTACATGGTCGCAGTCTGCTTCGGATGAAGAGTACTCGGTGCTGGATTCGGAATCCGGTCTCCGCCATCTGGTTTGCTTCATCTCAAGTTTCTCATCTCTGCCTGGAGTTTGGAACTGGATCTTCCCGATCTTGTAATCAAACAAGGCCTCCGCTATTCTGAGGAAGGGGCCTAGGATGATCTGGGAATCTCTCCAACTACGAGGGGTTTCCATATCTAGGACAGTAAAGTCCACCATGTATTCTTGACCCTCGACTTTGATGACAACATTCCTCAATTCTCCTTGGGACCTCTTGGTTGATTTATCAGCGAACTGAAGGAGGGCTCTAGATTTCTTAAGAGGTCTGAGGTTAAGCCGCTCATAGAGGGTTGTAGGCATTAAGTTGATTGAGGAGCCGTTGTCTAGCAGAGTGCGTGCAAACGCAATGTCATCGACATGACTCACCACATAATGTGCACCCATGTCTCTTCGTTTCCTTGGAAACGAGTTCTTTATAGCACAAGTCGTGGCTACTGACAGAACGTATTTTTCAACACGGCTTTTGGTCTTCCTGCTAATCCTAGTAGGTATGCATCTCACCTTAAGGTACTTCTGAAATGCGTGTGTCATTTCCACGGACTTGTCAAAGAGAATTGTGACCTTGATATATTTGTTACAAAACTCTGCCATCTCAGGGTCATCTTTTTGGATTTTTTAGTTTTCTTCTTTCCACCCTTGAGAGCTCGGGGGAAAGGGATTATTGACTCCAAGTCAGATTCAGAAACTGAAATATTTTCATTCAAAGCGGGAACTGAGTTCTGTACAAGACTCGGACTCTGAAACTGACTCTGACTCTGACTATGACAAAAAGGAAAATGCCGCTGCAAAATCGGTGATGCATCCTCCGCGACTGCTGGACTGTCCTCCTCAGATGGAGGTGTGGGCTCTTCATCGGTTTTGGTGGACCCTCTGTTGGTGCGGTTCCTTTGCTTCTTCGAGGACCCAGAAGTCCTCTTCCTCTGCCGGTGGTGGTGATGGTGGTATTGCTCTTCCTCTGCCTCCAAGTTCTCCTCAGGTAGAGACTAGGCGGCTTCTTCCTCTTGTGCCCGTGCCCGATCAGGTACGATCACGGTTCTTCCGCATCTGAGGGACATATGGTTTACATTATCATACGAAAGGATCTCATGTTCGGATAAAGAATTATCTGAATAGTATACCTAATCTCGTGGTCGATTCTGGCCTTGAGTCAATCTGTTGGGGTTGGCCTGAACCTGGGCGGGAATTGGGGTCCTTGGAGCCATCTGCTGGTCCTGGTGAAGGATATGGTTCGATCCTCAAGCGCATCACGGAAGCGTGTGCGTCGTATCGAAAACGACAAGGAGCGACTAGTCGGACTAGTTGCTCGGTGCAGCGGAATTTAAAAAATTTTATACGACGAAACCACATGATCCAAGAACACTTCTCGAATCGTTTCGTCTAAACCACAAACAAGTAATACGATTACCTCTTGAAGGGTGGTTGCGATCGAGTCTCTAAACGAAGAGACCTCCTGTCTCAAGTCCGATCCGACGGAGGAGACGCTTGCGAGCGCGAGGATGAACCGCGTGCTTCTCGCAATCCATGTTGATGATCCAAGCGGCGAACCTCCTGATCTCGACACACGAGATCCATCGTCTTCTTCACGAGCGAGGCGCACCGAAGGAGACGGAGATCCACGAGCAGAAGAACGGACAGCATAACGACGATGCCGCGACGATGGAGACTCTCTCCATGGCATCCATGGTGGACGGCCATGAGAGGGAGAGAGAGGGCTGCCGTCTAGAGAGAAAGAGAGAGAGAGAGATGCTTCTCAAGCATTATGTATTTAAGAAGAGCAATGGGGTGCCTCTCCTTTTATAGGGTTTTGGGATCCATGGATCTCAATCCATGGGACAACACAAATCCAATGGCTCTCATTGATTGTGTTTCTTTTAATGGCTAAGATTTGTGTTGATAAAACCAACAACAATTAATTTAATTTAAATTAAATATATGTTGATAAATCAACACAATTTAATCACAAAATTAAATCATCAATACATGGAGATAATGAAAGGAGAGAAAGGCTCCTTCTATGTGGAGAGGGGGGACGGCCTCCCTTTTCTAATGGGAGTGGTGGCCGTCCACCCTCCTCCATTAGGAAGGTGGCTATTTCATCTTTTATGTAATCTCCATTATTTGCAACAACTTATGTTGCAAATTATTCTACAAAAATAATTCACAATTATTTTGTAGACATTACAATCTTGCCATTGAAAAATTTGTGAATCATATTCACAACCTAAAACAAAATGTAAATTACATTATCAATTCAATGTCCAATGTGAATCCAATTCACATTAACATTTAATTATCAAATGTAAATTACAAATAGCTCTCTCTTATATATTATAAATCACATTTATAATATATATGACTAATATGGATATTGCTATCCACATTATTCATATCCATGATAATTAAATCACATTTAATCATCTTGGATCTCTATTCTCTTGTTCTCAAATAACATGAATCATATTCACATTATTTACATCTTTAATAATCAAATCATATTTAATTATCTGAGACAACTCTCTTTATAATATGAATCGAATTCATATTAATCATGATAATTAAATCACATTTAATTATCCATTTCCTCAATGCTCGTATACATAAATCAACAATAGAATTATCCATGAACTCCTTCAAGGATAATGCGCTTTCTCCGCAGATACTTGGAGATAAGGACAGGGCGATTGTATTGTTCCACGTATAGTGACATGGATATTGAGATCATATCTCAAATCCAGATCGCGGACCTCCCATAGATGCTTGATTAAATCAAGACCGCAAATCTAATCTTCTCATTGCATCTGAATCATATTCAGATCAATGTCCAATAATTGGACTAAGATAAGATTACTTCTCTACTGAGAGGAGTCACTAAAATCCAGACCCGTTTCATCACTCCCTAGGAATGGAAGCGTCATGGTTATACAATCGTTTATGATCACATCACCCTCAGGTATTCCTAATACTTGTACATCCTGCATACTGGAAGACTCAGATTAAACCTGAAGTATTGGATCAACTTTATACTGTCTACTTCATGGTTTTATCAGTAAGTTTCTCATTCGATCATTGGGAGTCGGTATTGATCATATACTTTCCAAAAGCATATATCATACCTAGGTCTTGATCATATACTTTCCAAAAGTATATATCAAACCAACAAATTCAGTCAAGCTTCCAAAGCGAGACGACCGTGCGCACGGAATTTGATTCTTCCCAATATCTCATGAGTGAGCTCATGTCTTCCGGTTCAGTAGTGAACCTGTATGATCCCTTTGAGAGATCGTATTACTCATATGCCCTTATATGCACACCAGTGCGCCGGTGTATAGACCTTGATTAGGCCATCAACCTATTGGTCTGCCAAATGTACATACTCAGACATATAGTAACACATCTGTCTCCGGTCAGAGGATGTGTGCCTATATCATGACAGCATATGATATAGGACTTTGGTTATCTCGATCTCGTTAAGTCAACTCTTTGACCTAACTAATCTGACACCTCCGAATCTCTATTCCTATGCAGAGGACTTGCATCAAGAGGCCGGTCAGATATCATCCTAACTGAGATAGGATTGCCATCTCCTACTCAAGCTGGAGATCATCTCTTAATAATCATTTGACGGTGCTTGATGAGTCCTCAATCTAACTCATTAGATATTCATCTAAGCACCAGCCTCTATGATTCAATAATTGAATCAACAGTTGTATGATCATTAAGATGGCCATGGCACATAACCTTAATTGTACTAAGGGACCTATTATGCAAATTATGTACTCTTTATTTCAGATTAAGGAGTGAATTGCAATAACATTTATTGCATAATGGCTCGCCGTGGGCTCGCATGTCCAACAATCTCCCACTATCCCAAAGAGCTATTAATGGGCTAATCATTTAAACCCACACTCATGTGATAATTGTAGAGAGAGTTTCTATTATTATTATTTGTTTACGTATTGTGTTTCTATTTCATTCTTCTATTTGGACATCCATGTAATTTACCCTTAAGGCTTCTCCCTATATAAGAGAGCCTAGGGTTTTCTTATTCAATATAACAAAGACTCCCTTTCGTCTAACATGGTATCAGAGCCACCCTAGGGCTCTTTCCCTAACCCCCCACCCGCCGCCCACACCTTCTCTCCTCCCGAGCGGCGCCGCCAGCCGCCCCTGCGGCACCGCCAGCCCCTCCCAGCCGCTGCTGCGGCGCCGCCAGCCCTCCCAGCCGCTCCTGCGGCGCCGCTAGCCGCTCCTGCGGCCTCCCCAGCCCTCATGCGGCACCGCCGGGACCCCCCCAGCGCCAGCCAGGCCATCTAGCGGCACCCCCTGCCGCACCTAGAGCCCCAGCGGCAACTCCATCAGCCGCCGTAGGGGTTCCGTGGACTTCATCAGCACTTAGGCGTCGTTCTTAAGGCCGTTCAAGGGCTATTTTGCTTCCTTGGAAGCGTGCCCTAGACCTTTCTTCCTCGGCTTTATGGATTTGAGTGCGTAAAGGTCTACACACGCACTCAAATCCGATGCAGTGGGTGTAGACATTCATCACATTGTCTATTCTCCCTTTGTCTTCTTCCGGCAGCAGTATGTCAGAATCGAAAGTCGATTTGCCCTCCACCGGCGCATTCAAAGGTCCGGCGCCGATAGTGAAGATGGACGGGTCTAACTATGAGTTATGGGCCATGCAATTCATGAGCCTCATGAAATCAAATGGTAAGAAACACATTCTTACCGAGGATGAGCCTGCGGAGAAGACAGGGATCTACGCCTCATGGGAGGCCGATGATGCTTATGCAAAGGTTTGGTTATCGGGTACGCTGACGATGGAGATAGCTAATGATGTCCTCCATCAGCCCACTGCTAAGGCGATGTGGGACATTCTTGCTGCTACATATTCGCAGGTGCGAAATGAGACAAAGATGTTGCAGCTTCAGCATGACATCTTTACGATGAAGCAGGCCGGCAGACCGCTCCACTCTCTATACACATCCCTGAGAGGGATGTTTGAGAAGCTCTACAGTACCATCCCTCTGACTGCTACTCCAGAGCAGCAGAAGACATTCCGGAACGCCACCATGGTGGGTGTTTTACTTGCTGCCCTAGACCCTGAGTATGACGCAGCACGGTCACAGATCTTAGCAGATGCAGTCATTCCTCCCGTGGAGGATGTATACAGGAGGCTCAGCCGTATCCCAGTTTCCTCCAGCTCTTCTACTCCACCCCCATCTGCGATGGCAGCTTCGCGTGGGAGAGGTGGACCATCCTCTTGGCGTGGCCGTGGACGTGGCCGTGGCTCTCAGGGAAGAGGCGGTCGACCCAGTCAGACGTGCTCATATTGTCACAGACCTGGACACTCAGAGGAGACATGCTACTCAAAGCATGGGTTCCCAGCATCGGCACGGGTTGCAGAGCATTCACAGTCTCCATTACTGTCTACTGCAGATCATAGATTTGACGAACTCGTGGCCCGTCTCCGTGATATTATGCCACAGTCTTCTGGTGATTCATCTGGTGGCTCATCTGATATTGCTGCCACAGCCTCAGCCAGTTCTTCCGCCGCTGCCAGTTCCTCAGGTAGATCTTCAGCGATCATTCCTTTACATGATATATCTGACTGGGTTATAGATTCAAGAGCTACACATCATCTGTGTCGAGATAAAGGTAGATTACAGGCCTACAGGGCTATTCCTCCAGGTCGCTCAGTGCAGATAGCAGATGGTTCCTATTCGCCCCTTGTTGGTCAGGGGGAGGTTTTCTTAACCTCCGCTATGCAGCTACAGAATGTCTTACATGCTCCTGAATTCTCACTGAATTTGTTGTCTATTAGTCGATTTACAAAGGATTTGAATTGTCGAGCTATATTTGACCCGTCTTCTCTCATTTTTCAGGACATACTCACGGGCAAGGTGATTGGCTGTGGCTCTGAGCAGAACGGTCTATATCGGTTGGTCCGGGAATCTTATGCTGGCATCTCTGCTCACTCTGCTGGTCCAGTCTCACCTTACATTTGGCACCTTCGTTTTGGTCACCTTCCACTCCAGAAAATGCGCCATCTTCTGCCTCAAATCTCGCCAAGTTCGTCGTTTCGTTGTGAAACCTGTCAGTTAGGAAAGCATCACAGGTCGAGCTTTCCAGGTCGTCAGAGTCGGAGCAGTAGCTCCCCTTTCGAGTTGTTACATATAGATATATGGGGTCCGAGTCGTGTTCCCGATCACCAGGGACACAGGTTCTATCTTGTGGTCGTAGATGATTTTTCTCGTGTCTCTTGGGTTTTTCTACTGAAGAATAAGTCTGAAGCAGGAGATGTTATAAGAAATTTGATTAATGAAGTGCAGAATGTTTTTTCTTCTTCAGTCAAATATGTTCGGACGGATAATGCGCTGGAATTTTGTACACGTTCTCTTTCTCAATTTCTATCATCAAAGGGAATTATTCATCAAACCACCTGTGCATATACATCCCAACAAAATGGTGTGGCGGAAAGAAAGCATCGCCATCTCTTGGACATCACCCGTACCTTATTGATTCAAAGTTGTGCTCCTATTTCCTTCTGGGGGGATGCTGTTCTTACTGCATGCTATCTGGTCAATCGAATGCCCTCCTCTGTCCTTGGAGAGAAGATACCCATCTCTCTTATCTTTCCTGATAAAGAGCTCTTCTCACTGCCACCTCGTGTCTTTGGTGCTGTGGCGTTTGTTCATCGCCTGTCTCCTGGACTTGACAAGCTCTCTCCAAGAGCAGTCAAGTGCGTCTTTGTTGGGTATTCCAGGACCCGGAAGGGATACCGGTGTTATGATCCTACTACCAACAGGTACTTCGTTAGTGCGGATGTCACCTTCTTCGAGTCGGTCATGTTCTTCTCGCCAACCGGGGACAGAATGATACCATCCACCACCGCTGATGATATTTTGGTTCCACCACCACCTACCTGTCTTACTCCTGACTCGTCTCCTGTGTCGGTCCCTTTGCCAGCACCACCACCTCCACCTCCACCACCACCTCCACCTCCACCACCACCCATTCCTCGGAAAATTATATCACCATTTCCTATCCACTATACGCGTCGGTCAGGTCCCGCTCAGACAGCAGATCAGCCAATCACTGAGCCTCAGGTATGTTCAGATGATGTTTCTACTGACGGGTCAGGATCAGAACACATGCAGGATGACTCTTTACAGGTGGGCCAAGGTGATGATCTGGATGTTCCGATTGCTATTCGGAAACAGAGACGACAGTGTGCATCCTATCCCTTTGCTTCACAGGTTTCCTTCCACCGACTCACAGGTGAATTCCAGAGGTTTGCTACTGCCTTATCTTCTGTGGACATACCACGGACATACCAGGAAGCCTTGAAGAGTGAATGCTGGAGACTGGCGATGGAAGAAGAAATGGGGGCCTTGCAGTCCCGTGGCACATGGTCTTTGGTCCCTGCACCTCCTGATGCCTCAGTTGTCAGTTGCAAATGGGTCTTCACAGTCAAATACCATGCAGATGGCACATTGGATAGATACAAAGCACGTCTAGTAGCCCGGGGATTTACACAGACATATGGCGTTGATTACATGGATACATTCTCTCCAGTGGCGAGACACTCTACTCTGCGTATCCTCCTGTCTGTTGCAGTGGTCCGTGACTGGAGCATTTATCAGTTGGATGTCAAGAATGCATTTTTGTACGGAGACTTACAGGAGGAAGTCTACATGCAGCAGCCACCCGGGTTTACTGCTGAGGGGGAGACGCATATGGTATGTAGACTTCACAAGGCTATATATGGACTTAAACAGAGTCCACGAGCATGGTTCCAGAAATTGTCCAACATAATTGAGCAGCAGGGATTCAAGAGGTCCAATGCTGACCATTCGTTGTTTGTCCAGAAGACCTCGGCAGGTACGGTTGTCATAATGGTCTATGTGGATGATATTCTTGTTACAGGGGATAATGTTCAGGGCATAGCAAGGGCGAAGACATTCCTAGGTCGTCAGTTTGTTACAAAGGATCTTGGAACCCTAAGATATTTTCTAGGGTTGGAATTTGCTAGGAATGCGCATGGTTTGGTGATGACACAACGGAAGTACATTACTGACTTCCTGGTTGAGACTGGTATGGATGGGTGCAAACCATCAAGCATCCCCATGGACCCCAGCATGAAGTTATATGATGATGATACTGACGAAGTGGATAAGAGGAGATATAGAGAGATGGTGGGAAAACTCCTCTACATTACTATAACCCGTCCAGACATTGCATTTGCAGTTAGCCGGGTGAGTCAGTTTATGGAGCAGCCCAGACAGGTTCACATGGATGCTATACACATGATACTGAGGTATCTGAAGTCTACTCCTGGATTAGGGCTACTATTCAGAAAGGGTGCAGACTTATCCATCTCAGCGTGTGCAGACGCAGATTATGCAGGATGCCCTAAGGATAGAAAATCAACCTCAGGGTTTGCAGTCTTTGTTGGAGGCTCTCTGGTTTCTTGGAAAAGCAAGAAACAAACGGTGGTGGCAAGATCCAGTGCCGAGTCCGAATACAGGGCAATGGCCCAAGCCAGCACGGAAATGATGTGGGTTCGCTCTGTATTAGAAGATCTACATGTAGTTGTATCTCTACCTATGACGCTTCAGTGTGACAATCAGGCAGCTTTGTTCATTGCCAACAATCCAGCTTTTCATGAGAGGACCAAACACATTGAAGTTGACTGTCATTACACTAGGGATCTGATCCAGAGAGGATTGATATCCACGGCCCATGTTAGCTCAGGAGATCAGACGGCCGATGTATTCACCAAGCCATTGCTCAGAGGACCTTTCCAGAGATGTTCATCCAAGCTGAGCATGATCGATATCTATGCTCCACCTTGAGGGGGAGTGTAGAGAGAGTTTCTATTATTATTATTTGTTTACGTATTGTGTTTCTATTTCATTCTTCTATTTGGACATCCATGTAATTTACCCTTAAGGCTTCTCCCTATATAAGAGAGCCTAGGGTTTTCTTATTCAATATAACAAAGACTCCCTTTCGTCTAACAATAATCATAGGCTATTTAGAAAATAGCTAGGTAAGCTGATCAGTCACTCTGTTCCCAAGAGACTACGCCAAGTCCTTTTACGACACTTGCATATCTCCTAGTAACAGTGCTCGCATCCAATGCGAATGTTGCATCCTATGCAACTAATACTCAATTTTGTCAGTTATAGTGTCATTGACACTACATCTTATTAATTATCATGACCAGTATTCCCATAATCCTTTTAGAATACCTTCATTCCTGGAGATCTCTATCTCCTAAGGTATCAACAGTCAAGACCCTTAGATCACTATCTACAAGATCTTAAACTTTTGAAGATAAGACTTTGAGATCACTATCTCTAAGTTTTATCATCTTTGAAGATATTGTTATTACTGCAACCAAGTGTTTTATTTCCAGAGTAGGATTAGTAACAGTTTACTATTCCCACTACATGGCAGACATATGGCTTTTGTACACATCTAGCATACACTTCAGCTTCGCGTAACTGATGCACAAGTGCAAGCAGTTCTGGCTTTTACTTTCTCAACTCTTTGAGGTGCTATCCCTTTAGGCAGGTCACTACCATATCTTAAGGGAAGGAAGCCTCTCTTGAAATTTTCCAGAAAATGGAATAAGTCCAAGGTTTATTACTAATGTGACGGTCCCAATATCCTCTTCTCTTTGCTTCTGAGCTACTTCAGAACTAAGATCTAAGAGGTATCCTCGAGATCGTATCTCAAGGTATGGAACAACCAAATTATCAAACACTTATTATTTATTCTTATATCATTCTAAATGATTAGAATAATATCTACATTAAGCACGATGAACATAATGGCACTCCCACTAAGCTTCACATGGTTCATCAAGATTTTATCTGAAATCACAACATTTATAATTTCATCAAATCTTATGTTCCAACTACAAGAAACTTACTGGAGTCCAAAGATGGGGTTCTTCAGCTAGCACACCTTGCTTTCCTCAACCATGAAGCCCTGGGGCTACTTCATATGAATATCCTCAGAGAGGTATTCATAGAGGAATGCAATCTTGACTCATACCATGAAGATGTCATAGACAAGTTGTGTAGCTATAGTTAGCAATATTCTGATGGGTTAAAGCAAGGTCACTAGAGAGCAAGTCTTATCGCAAGCGATGCCTTCTCTTTGGTGTGTAGCTCATGGCTACGAACCGTGCTTTGAAGGTCTATACCTTCTCATCAGGTTCCTTCTTTCTCTTGAAGATCCATTTACACCATAATGGGTCTAACCCATATAGTTGGATCCTCGAGGGTTTATATACAACATTTGTATATGAAGTCTACTTTAGACTTTTATTGCTAACATCCATCTTTCCATGTCATGATTCTCAGGAGCTTCATCACATGAAGTCCGATCATTTTCACATGGAACACATCCTCAAACTTATTTGAAGAAGTATTATGTTTCATCTTCGATTATTCTTTTAGTTTCCGATTTCAGGAGCCTCATTATCTTCTCAAGATTAAATGAGTTCCTTTACTTCATTTTTATCTTGATTCTTAAGAGAGTCATCCTCTAAGAATCACATTCTCAGAGATGAGATCCTTTAAGAATCTCATGGTCATAAAGTAGGTATACAATACCTTCCTTTATTTTCCAAATGAAGTAGCACTCTCTAGTGTTAGATTCCAGCTTACATGCATGGAACCTTATTAAGTATATAATGTAGTCTCTACTACATATATACCTTGGAAACTAAGAGATAATTATGCGAGGATTAATCATTGATTAAATCATGTCACACATGATCAATTGTATCTCCCTACAACTCCATTGAGTTAAGGTTCATTAGGAAGATTGAGATAGGAATGATATTCATATCTCCATAAGGTATTTCTTGAATTCATCTAATAGGTACATGCTACCTTGGTTAGATCAAATTCATTTCATCTTCCTTCAAACTTTGGTTCTAAACCAAAATTGTGAAATCTTTGAACATTTCAAAGTTTTCTAAGTGAAGAAAAGAAATCTCATATCATACATAATCATTAACAAATATCACATATCCATAATGTCTACTATGATATAGATGATCTGCATACATCAATATGTATGAGATCCTCAATACCTTAACATCTTACACCTTTCCCAAGGAAGGGTGTATTGGACATTTTACTTTGAATACAATATTCACAAGTATGTGAGATTTGAATCTTTAGACAATCTAAAGTTTCATGTCTTACTAGTCCATTGATCTCATCAACATACATATGTCCAAAACTTGATGCCAGATCATTGTCAAATGATCTTTATCCTCCTATTGATCTTTAAAGGTTTAATTTTCAGTATTAGAAATCTTAGTGAACCATTCATTAATTTTCTAATTTAACAGAGTCCACTAGATTTTAGATTACTATCTGAAATATCTCCATCATAACTCTTTATGATAGATTTATTACATAATTCATGTTTCTATCCAACAATTAGAAATAAAGAATGAGTGTATTCTAATATCTAGGTCATAGAGACATTCTCTAAGACTAAGGGCTCCCACTGAAAATATGAAGTTTATTGATCCAATGGAAATTGTTGCAACACTTGCATCACTTTCAACATGGATGACCAATAAACCTTAAGATCAGATTTCTAATATTCTAATACATATGCAACCAATTGCAAGTGTCATTAGAAGATTGAGATACAATTATTAGACTTTACCTTATCAAATAAGTAAGTCAATTTCAATGATTATATGTAGGTTATTCTGATGTGTGTTATCTGATTCCTTCTCTAAAGATTCTAGATAGATTTGACAGTCATACTGTCAACACATCAACATATTGCAGTATTGGCATTCATCCAACTCTTTGGATGCCATATGGAAGTCACAGAAGTACAGTCAACTCTTTGATTATACTTCTTGCTTGGGTCCAACCCATGCTTCCACTGCGCTCTCTTTATCTACAAACAACCATTGCTTAAGACTAAGGACCTCTTATGTTAAATTCAAAAGAATTTAATCTAAGAGCATTTCGATATTTATACATGCTTCACCCAATGCATACAATATGAATATTATGAAGCTTCATGAATGAATAGAGTATAGATAGTAGAATGATGACACTCATCATCTACATCCATCTAAACTCTTAAAACATAGGTTCAGGTAGGTACTCAAACAATTTGAATACATCATCTCTTATAGAGCTACCATTCTACATGAAGCTGAGAACCATGTCATTCATGATTAAATGTCAAGAGCACATATGTATGCCAGAATATCTTTATTGATTTTATAAGGATTATTTGATAATTACGATCATCATCGACATGTCACTTCCAAAGTACATTCGATGACAGATCAAGACTATAGAGACATACAAACCCTAGGGTTTTAGTCCTATTGTCTTATTTAAACATCATCCCTCATTATTTTGAGGAAACTTGTACATTGCAATCACATACATTATGTGTCCAACTGCAAGTACAATATCTGGATCATGAGTCCAATCCATGATATTTTACTGGTTATTATTGAGTATAACATTGAGTGGGTTTAATGAAGGATTATCTGAAATAAGTAATTTGCATAAGGGTATATATTTATATATATATACATGTTTTACTTTGAATTAGGAATTTTATATCAAAGTTGTCTTGCCATGTCAACAATGAAAGTTCATTCCCTTAATCACTTTCAATGTAAGAGATATACTTACCATTATATCTCAAGCAAGATCTGGGATCTCCTTCCTTATCTTTGTTGCATCCCAATAATATGAGAACCTACAACTCGGATTAAAAGAAGCGGGAACACATTCCGCCTTGCAAGTCCAACTTACATCTCCCAATTCGGTCTTTAATACCCGGGCCCACCACCCCTAAGGTAATGTTGACCCGTCATTAATTGAACCAACCGTCAACAGGAATACAACTCGCTATGCGCAATCCAATATCGCCCTAATAATATGAGGATCCGATATTGGGGTTACTACGCATACGTCCTTACTCTTTCGAGAAGCGACGAGCCCGATCCAAATGGATCATATGCAGGAGCTGTCACTTCGGACAGGCGTCTCCCACATATAATATCTGGCGACGAAACCCTTCGCCTTGACGGGAGACCATGGATGTCACTTATGTGATCCTCCATCTCTTATTCAAATTAAATTAATTTCTATGAATCACATTCATATAATTAATTCTTCCAAGGGAACTATCAACTCTAATCATATTAGAGTATTTTTATTGGACATAATTAACTTAATCATATTAAATTAATTATCAATCCAATTCAATCAATCAAACTTGATTGTCTTACTTGAATATATATGGTATTATTCTCAGAGTACGTATTAATTCGTATTTTAATAATTAGAAAAATAAATCTTAATCCCTCGGACATTATCCCGGCCCTACCCGCTGTCATGGCCAGTACCAGCGGGAGTGGGACGGACCGCATACGTTGCAACCCGCTACCCCAGCGATCCCCGACTAGACACCATATCCGCCTCGGAAAAGGATAATGCCAAATTGATTAATTTGTACTTGAGATGATCATCGGTTCTTCAACCGAAATTATACCATATAGTAATCAAAACAATTTTGATTATAAGGAAATTTGCTAGACAAATTCCCAATCCTATTCAAGCAAGGAGTTTGATGATTGTGTTTCCAATTATGATCTAGATCACATCTAATCAATTAATTGGTTGAGGCCAAGTCAATTAAGGAAAGAATCATATTCTAATATTTCTCAAATATTTTCCATAATTATTTCTTGAAATTAACAATTAATTTCGTTAATTGACAATCACATGATTCTTGATTAGGAAAGTAATTTCAGCAGTGACCCCTACTTACTAAAATTAGCATATCTCAATCAATTTAAATCCAAATTAAGCAAAGTAAGTTTCCATAGTTTGCTAACTTGATTTACAACAGAACCTATGTTATTTGCACGCATTTCGAGGCATCTCTAAACAGTAATTAACTCCTTAATTACGTTAAGATTCGCAGTTCCCGTAACAGTGAATACATGTTCATTAAAACAACCATATCTAGAGCAAACGAAATCCGATTTACGTAAACTCAGATCCTATGGTTTCCTTATTTAATGGGGAACAAAATCCAATATCAAATTCGTGTTTAAACAATTTAAACAGTGCCGAATTTATTTACTAAACAGATCTGCGAAATCAAATGCGGTGAAAACTTTCGCGACCTTAACGAACCCAAGTCGTCCTCGGTTTGCGAATCATATTCGAAACCGTCGACCTAAGGCTTTGATACCACTTGAAGGATATGGTTTGATCCTCAAGCGCATCACGGAAGCGTGTGCATCGTATCGAATACGACAAGGAGCGACTAGTCGGATTAGTTGCTCGATGCAGCAGAATTTAAAAAATTTTATACGACGAAACCACATGATCCAAGAACACTTCTCGAATCGTTTCGTCTAAACCACAAACAAGTAATAGGATTACCTCTTGAAGCGTGGTTGCGATCGAGTCTCTAAACGAAGAGACCTCCTGTCTCAAGTCCGATCCGACGGAGGAGACGCTTGCGAGCGCGGGGATGAACCGCGTGCTTCTCGCAATCCATGTTGATGATCCAAGCGGCGGACCTTCTGATCTCGACACACGAGATCCGTCGTCTTCTTCACGAGCGAGGCGCACCGAAGGAGACGGAGATCCACGAGCAGAAGAACGGGCAGCACAACGACGATGCCGCGGCGATGGAGACTCTCTCCATGGCATCCATGGTGGACGGCCATGAGAGGGAGAGAGAGGGCTGACGTCTAGAGAGAAAGAGAGAGAGAGATGCTTCTCAAGCATTATGTGTTTAAGAAGAGCAATGGGGTGCCTCTCCTTTTATAGGGTTTTGAGATCCATGGATCTCAATCCATGGGACAACACAAATCCAATGGCTCTCATTGATTGTGTTTCTTTTAATGGCTAAGATTTGTGTTGTTAAAACCAACAACGATTAATTTAATTTAAATTAAATATATGTTGATAAATCAACACAATTTAATCACAAAATTAAATCATCAATACATGGAGATAATGAAAGGAGAGGAAAGGCTCCTTCCATGTGGAGAGGGGGACGACCTCCCTTTCATAATGGGAGTGGTGGCCGTCCACCCTCCTCCATTAGGAAGGTGGCTATTTCATCTTTTATGTAATCTCCATTATTTGCAACAACTTATGTTGCAAATTATTCTACAAAAATAATTCACAATTATTTTGTAGACATTGCAATCTTGCCATTGAAAAATTTGTGAATCATATTCACAACCCAAAACAAAATGAAATTACATTATCAATTCAATGTCCAATGTGAATCCAACACATTAACATTTAATTATCAAATGTAAATTACAAATAGCTCTCTCTTATATATTATAAATCACAATTGTAATATATATGACTAATATGGATATTGCTATCCACATTATTCATATCCATGATAATTAAATCACATTTAATCATCTTGGATCTCTATTCTCTTGTTCTCAAATAACATGAATCATATTCACATTATTTACATCTTTGATAATCAAATCATATTTAATTATCTGAGACAACTCTCTTTATAATATGAATCGAATTCATATTAATCATGATAATTAAATCACATTTAATTATCCATTTCCTCAATGCTCGTATACATAAATCAACAATAGAATTATCCATGAACTCCTTCAAGGATAATGCACTTTCTCCGCAGATACTTGGAGATAAGGACAGGGCGATTGTATTGTTCCACGTATAGTGACATGGATATTGAGATCATATCTCAAATCCAGATCGCGGACCTCCCATAGATGCTTGATTAAATCAAGACCGCAAATCTAATCTTCTCATTGCATCTGAATCATATTCAGATCAATGTCCAATAATTGGACTAAGATAAGATTACTTCTCTACTGAGAGGAGTCACTAAAATCCAGACCCGTTTCATCACTCCCTAGGAATGGAAGCGTCATGGTTATACAATCGTTTATGATCACATCACCCTCAGGTATTCCTAATACTTGTACATCCTGCATACTGGAAGACTCAGATTAAACCCGAAGTATTGGAACAACTTTATACTGTCTACTTCATGGTTTTATCAGTAAAACATGAATCACATTTAATCATCTTGGATCTCTATTCTCTTGTTCTCAAATAACATGAATCATATTCACATTATTTTACATCTTTTATAATCAAATCATATTTAAATTATCTGAGACAACTCTCTTTATAATATGAATTGAATTCATATTAATCATGATAATTAAATCACATTTAATTATCCATTTCCTCAATGCTCGTATACATAAATCAACAATAGAATTATCCATGAACTCCTTCAAGGATAATGCACTTTCTCCGCAGATACTTGGAGATAAGGACAGGGCGATTGTATTGTTCCACGTATAGTGACATGGATATTGAGATCATATCTCAAATCCAGATCGCGACCTCCCATAGATGCTTGATTAAATCAAGACCGCAAATCTAATCTTCTCATTGCATCTGAATCATATTCAGATCAATGTCCAATAATTGGACTAAGATAAGATTACTTCTCTACTGAGAGGAGTCACTAAAATCCAGACCCGTTTCATCACTCCCTAGGAATGGAAGCGTCATGGTTATACAATCGTTTATGATCACATCACCCTGAGGTATTTCTAATACTTGTACATCCTGCATATTGGAAGACTCAGATTAAACCCGAAGTATTGGATCAACTTTATACTGTCTACTTCATGGTTTTATCAGTAAGTTTCTCATTCGATCATTGTGAGTCGGTATTGATCATATACTTTCCAAAAGCATATATCATACCTAGGTCTTTGATCATATACTTTCCAAAAGTATATATCAAACCAACAAATTCAGTCAAGCTTCCAAAGCGAGACGACGTGCGCACGGAATTTGATTCTTCCCAATATCTCATGAGTGAGCTCATGTCTTCCGGTTCAATAGTGAACCTGTATGATCCCTTTGAGAGATCGTATTACTCATATGCCCTTATATGCACACCAGCGCGCCGGTGTATAGACCTTGATTAGGCCATCAACCTATTGGTCTGCCAAATGTACATACTCAGACATATAGTAACACATCTGTCTCCGGTCAGAGGATGTGTGCCTATATCATGACAGCATATGATATAGGACTTTGGTTATCTCGATCTCGTTAAGTCAACTCTTTGACCTAACTAATCTGACACCTCCGAATCTCTATTCCTATGCAGAGGACCTGCATCAAGAAGTCGGTCAGATATCAGCCTAATTGAGATAGGATTGCCATCTCCTACTCAGGCAGGAGATCATCTCTTAATAATCATTTGACGGTGCTTGATGAGTCCTCAATCTAAACTCATTAGATATTCATCTAAGCACCAGCCTCTATGATTCAATAATTGAATCAACAGTTGTATGATCATTAAGATGGCCATGGTACATAACCCTAATTGTACTAAGGGACCTATTATGCAAATTATGTACTCTTTATTTCAGATTAAGAAGTGAATTGCAATAACATTTATTGCATAATGGCTCGCCGTGGGGCTCGCATGTCCAACACCTGGGTACGAGAAACACGGTTTAGATCGGTTCTCATATCCAGATAGTCAATCTGCATCTGTTGGACCCTATCAGTCAGGGTCTGGATCGTCAAGGTGAGGGACTCCAATTCGGTGGGTTGGGCAGGTTGATTCTGTCCTGAAGATGAGGTCCTATACTGGCCCTGCTGGCCATGCCGATACTGCTGTTGTTGATGGGATGGTGACGGGCCCTGCTGGCCCGAGTGGAATGTGCGTTGTTGCTGCTGCTGAGGCTAGTACCCTCGTTCGGGCCTGGACGGAACAAAGCGCGGTGCGGGGACGGAGCCGTTTTCCTGGTAAGCTAGGGAAGGTCAGTGAGGCTGATCGTTCCATATCCCCGATTGTCTGCCGACGGGGTCATGGCTGTACCACAACTCGTTAATCTCGAACACCTGCGGAGGCTCCTCGTATCATGTCTCCACTTGTGGGGGTGCGTGTTGGTCCTGCTGGGTGTAAGTATGTTTCGACCCAGCTACTCTGAGGCCCCGGTGCCTATTCATGTACAAGATGGACTCGGTACAGGTACATGTGGTGCAGAAGAGGCAGGTAGCTTTATCTTAGCTACCCTTTCAGTAAGTTCCTCCACTTGCTTCGGCAATTTCGAGAGAGACTCAAGGTCAGTGACCCTCTTGTGAATCTGCTCGACCATGGTTAACATGTCCGCGATTATCCCCATGTTAGGGATAAGGTTGTCCGTCAGATTCGTTACAGTCCTCCAGGTTGTTTCGCTGGTGAGGCTCGAAGGAGGATAACTGATAGGCCCTGGTGGCCTGGGACCTGTCTGTCTCTTCCATCTGCTCCAAGATTTTCCATACAGCATTTTCATTCTTGTTCAGATAACTTCCTCCATAGGCGGCACTGATTAACCCCTGCATCTCCGAGGTCATGCCACAGAACAAGGTCTGGGCCAAGATCGCCTTTTAAAATGACATGGCACGAGCATTTTTGAATGAGGTCATTAAACCTATCCCAGGCTTCATGGAATGGTTCGCTAGGTCCCTGAGAAAAGCTTGTGATCTTTGTTCTCATTTGATTAGTCCTACTAAGTGGGTAGAACTTTTCAGGAAAAGGTTCTTGAACTGCATCCAGGTGTACACATCACCCCTAGGTTCTTCAGCCATGTGTTGCCTTATCTCCTAAGGCAAAAGGGGTGGTCTTCAGTCTGATATAATCCTGCCCAACCTAGGGTGACTAAGGTTGTTGCAAACCAGCTCGAAGTCTCTGAAGAAGGTATATGGTTCTTCGTTCGCATTTCCATTGAACTTCGGCAGCAAGCTCAGGAAGTAGGGTTTCAGTTCGAAAGCTTCAGGGGGAACCTCGGGTGCTAGCCAACTCTGTATCTCGTTCTCTGCTGGATTGTAGGCGTCCACCATCGGTCTGTATATTCCTTCAGCTTCGATCACCTGTCCCAGTCTCGTCGTTAATTCCGGGTTGAGTTGTTCGGCTTTAGCTAGTCGGGCTAAGACTTAAATCATCAGGTCCTCTCTGTTCTCCTCCTCTTCAGGGTTCTTTTTCGGCATTGTGTCCTCTGGTCCTGAGTATGAAACATGGTCTGGGTTAGAGGACAAATCAAGGAAGGGATTCTTACCGAGGCGATGGTCTTCCTCGGAAAGCTCAGAGAAGAGGAAAGGGTTGGTTTGAGAGTAACCACCCTGGGTGTAAGGGATCCAAAACTCAAGAGGGTCATGAGTTCTGGGTGGTCCAAGTTGCGCTTGGGCCGATGAAGATGAGTTTCGTGGCGGGCTCAGAGAGAGATTGGCGAATAAGGAGTCGATATTCCCCCAGTCACTCATCTTGGATTGACGAGAAGAATCGGGAATTCTAAGTGAAGATATGATTTTACTCCTACCTGAAAACAAGCAATTCAATCCAAAACCCTGTATTCACACTCAACACAGTGAAGGACCCGAAACCGAGTCCAATTAATCTTGTTGATTTAAGTGTGACAGCAAGGATTTACGCGGCCTATAGGGAAGTCGGCTTAAAGCTGGATGCGTCTTCCCTGTTTAACCTGTCGCCTAAGATACCGTCGGTGCTTTCTTTCTTCGCTCCTATCCCAAGTTGATGGATTCCAAAGACCTGCCCCTATCTACATGCAAGCAGGCGGAGGCTGACAAGGCCGGAACTTCACCTGGGGGTTACTGGCAACTTATCGCGAAGTACCGCAATTTCGCCCATATCTACCTGAGACAGGCGGAGGCTACTTGGTACTAGTCCGTAAACCTGAATAATTCAACTTGTGATATTTTGCTAAGATTAGTCGGAACATGATAGGGAAGGCGGGGATTTGGGCTCTGCCTTAAGTGTGTTCACACACACTCAAGTACCCTCACTAAGCCTGAAAATAAGGTCGGGGATTAATCTCCCGCAAGTAGATTTTCTGGTTTTTATTGATTTTTTTGATCAATAATGTTAGCAGTCCCGGTTTTAAGTTAAGTTATCACTTGTTAGTCCAATCCACACAGCACGTCTATCGTTCAGTCCTAATTTCTGTTTACTTAAGTTGGAAAACCAAGAGAGAGAAATCGAGAAAAGCCGATGCACGAAAAACAATGATGCTTATGCTGAGTGAAGAATACTTACAGTGATCCCTTCGCTTTTATGCAAGATGCAAAACAGAATTGAAATCTTTTTACACTATATGCAAATGCAGACGAACAAATCCGCTCCTAGACAAGCAGTTCTATTACGAGTGAAGCACAGGTTGATTTAACTAGATCTGCGATCTAAGTGCGTCTTTTAAAGTGTAATTTGTGGTCCTAAAGATTTACGAGCACAAGCAAATCCTAGAGTGGCACGAGGAGCCGCTAGTACAACTCCAAATTTAATCCACACAGCACACGGGGACACGGTTCCACTATGTTTACACTCATGAGAACCCAAACGGGAACCGCTTGGAAATAATGCAAAAAATAAAGAACAAAAAATACAAGTCTCTCGAATCACTCAAAAAATTAAAATGCAGGTTCCTCGAAGCGTCTTCGACTCCTCGCGTTCCTTGCATAAAAACAAGTTAAGGTCAGATAGAGAAGGGACACAACAATACAAAATTAAAGGACAGAAAAAATATTCACAAGAAAACCAGGGGTTAGACTACCCGGAGATAGAAAATCAAACACTCAGAAATTAACTACAAATTAACCTAAGCCGTGCCTCCCCGGCAACGACGCCATTTTGACGAGCATCTTAATACCATTGTTAATTTAATAAAATTAATGGTCAAATTAATCGTTGTGTTGTTCGTTGCAGTCGGATAATAAGAGCTGATCAAAAACTGCTTTTAATTAAAGTTCAATTAATTTCGAGCGGCCAATTTATTTTACTTGGGCAAGCCCAAGGTCGAACTCAGGGAGGCAGTTGTCTCCTTAGGTAGATTTTACGCAAATTTCCAAGGTCGGATTTTAAGGGGATATTTTTTTAAGATATTTTATGCAAGAATGAAAAGACACATGCAAAATCGGGCCAGTTACAAGTGAATTTAGAAAAGTGATCAAATCACATCCAAAAATTATGAAACTTGGCCAGAATATGAATTGTGGTGAAATTAAGCTACTCTATTTTTTTTGGATTTTTTTAACACTAGATGTATTTACTGTGAATTAAAATTGAATGCAAGGTGATTTTGACTAAATTAATTTTAAATAAATACCAAATCACAATATTTTCAGATATAAAATTATCCTAGATAGATCTAAATGTGAAGAATCCAGGAAAATTAATAAACTTCAATTTCTATGTGAAATGGACCTATTAAGAATTAATTAAGGAAATCACTAAATGATTTATTCAGGCCTCGAGTTGCGTGCAAATGAGATGATTTTTGGATACAATGTAAACTAAATTATCCTAGGACTAATGTGAATTTTGGTGATTTTTGGAGTCACAGAGAAATTACTACAAATTAAAAGGCATAAATGGGCAAAATATGACAGAATTCCACCAATTCATAATAATAAAATCCACTGTTTTCACAAAAATGTGCCAAGTGTCACATATGAAAGAGGACAAATTAAGCTACACAATGCAATTTCAAACTTGAAAAATGAGTTAAAATGAATGCCTAGATATGCGTGCAAACACATGGCCTAATTGCAATTACAGAAAATAAAATTGATAAAAGTTAAACATGCTGACAGGGACTAATGTGCAATTACCTATAATGAGGGGGGTATGTATGCAAAATACCCACAGAACACGTGGGGGCTTCTGGCAGGGACTGGAATACAAATATAAAAACCTCCACGGGCCTCGCTGCAAAATACCCAGGCCGCACATGCAAACCACGTGGGGGTCCCAGGCTTGGTGGACTTCAGAGGCTTGGACAGAGGCTTGGATGACTCTGGAGGCTCGGGCTCGGCTTGGATGGAGGTTCGACTAGCTTCGGGAGCTCCGAGCCTGAAGGTCGGGGAAGAGGCTCGGAGGGGAGACGTGGTGCGCTTTGGACCGATAGATCAAGTGAAGATCCAATGGCCTCTGGAACTTAAGGAAGGTGGACACGTGGATGATCAAGCGATGCTGGATCAGGAAGAATCCAACAGCCCTCTGAAGCTCTGGCGAATGGCGACATGGCGCGATCAGGTGCGTAGGATCCTCCTGATCCTAAGGCTGCGGAGCAAATGCGACGTGGCGTCCTCCTGACCGTCCGATCAAGAAGATCAGATAGTTGCTGCTCTTTGTCTTCAACTGGTCCGCCGCCTCCTACGGCGGAGGTGGCTGCGCTCCGGTGAAGGGGGTTTAGCTCTGCCCCCTCCTCTAGTCGTCGATGACGGTCGTCGGCGGCTCCCAAATAGTTGGAACGAACGTGAAGGCGTGACGGAGCCGTCGGGGGTCTTGGCTGAGGCTGAGCTGCTCTGAGAGTGGAGGCAACGAAGCTCGAAGAAGCTCCGATGAGGCTTCTGGCCAGTCAAAGTGGGAGTACCTGCAAGGGTTAGTAGAATAGCTGACGCGTGCGAATGTGCTTGTGGGGTGATCGTGAGCACGGAGTGAGGCTTGAGAGGCGACGAGGTGGTCCGGTGATCGAGCTCCGCCAAGGTGGCGGAGCTTGCGTCAGCGTGGGGTGGAATGCGTCGTCGGAGAAGATGAAATAGTGCGCGAAGATCAAAGCTTCGAGGGGAAGCTAAGTGTATGCTAAGGAGGGAGCGGGGGTGATCGTGGAAGACAGGAAAAATTAAAAGAAAACAAAAGGAAAAAAGAAAATTGGATGAAGAATGGAGGAGTCTACCTGGGGCTTGGAAGCTGAAGGGATGCTTCCGGTCATCGCTCGAGGGACGGTAGAGGGCCCGAGCTCAAGCAGCTCGTCGGAGGAGCTGCAGCACGGCGTGGCGACATCGTGGATCTCGCCGGAGGTGAAGGCCTGTCTTCGCTCGGATTTACTCTCAATTGTTGTCACCAATAGGTAGCTCTGAGCTCTAGGACACCTCTCGCAATGGCGGATGGGGCTGACAGTCGACGGTGGAGGCATATTTATAGCTTGAAGATGACGGCGTAGGTGGCGAAGTGGAGGAATTGGTGGGCGTCGTGGAGCGAGGTGGAGGGTGTTCATGGTGATCGAGGGGGTTGGCGAGGATGAGGGAAGAGTGGGGTAAGGCGTGATGGTGAAGGGAGGCGAAGAGGGTGACCGGAGTGGCTGCCAAAGTAGAAAGGGGGTGGCCCTCGCGCGCGGTGGACGACGTGGGGCGCGTGGCTTGCGGAAGGTAGACGACGACGCCTGGACCGTTGGATCGCAAGATCCAACGGCCCTGGTGGAGGTACGGGTGGACGCTTTCGATTAGATCTAGGGTGATTCCATCGAACGGCTTCGGGCATGCCACGTGGCGTGCTAAGAGCGCGGCGCTGGCGTGCGGCGGAGATGAAGTCTGGGTTTTTAATCGAACGGTAGAGATCCAAAGCTAGGTGTAAGGTGGCGATGAAGAGAGAAGGGAGGAGCATCGAACGACTGAGAAGATGGGACGCATGGCAGCCAGAGAGAGAGGCGTTGGCGAACGGTGCAGATTGGATCTGGTTTTGATCGAGCGGCTGGGAAGCTTTGCGATGATGAACGGCCCAGATCAAGAGAGAAGGTGAGCGATCGGACGGCGGAGATGATAGGGCACGTGGCGCGCAAAGAAGCGGGCCGCGTGGCGCAATCAGAGGGCGCCACGTGGCCAGCTCTGAGTGGCCGAGAAGAAAATAAAATTAGAGAGAATGAGGCCGAATTTGGAAAAACTCAAAACATGAAAGTTGTAGATCTCGATGAGATCTACAAGTTTCATGTTGACCAAAAACAGAGATGAGGTAAAATATGATACAAAAATTACAAGAGTACAAATATACATACATATAGTGTACATAGGGGCCCAAAAACCCAAGTTTTGCATACGAGCTCCGAATTGAATGAAATTGGTCTCATTTTAAAGGTCTCTGGATGTGTATTAATCTAAAGGTGAGTAGACCTAATTCGAAGGTTGTATGAGAGGGATGTTGACATTCTAAGCTCCAGGTTCTCCAACTGAGTTTGGGGCTTTATTGGGCAATTTACAGGATAGGGATTTTTGGCCTTCTTCCTTATATTATTAACTAGTAATCTACACAGTATAAGGAAGGTGTTATTTGATTTAGAGGGGATATAAAATACAAATAATTAGGTAAATTATTGGTGGATATTTTACAAATGATTTTTACAGATGAATTGGCTTCTTATTTTAATGCAATTATGAATGCTAAAATGCATGAATTGTGGATTTATGCATGAATGCTATTTATGCAGAATTGAGGGAAATATGCTGCTAAATACTTGGGAACAAGGCTCTATTTTCAACTTTAAGAGTGATGAATCACAGATTCATCAAGCCACACCAAAAATATATTTAGAAATTAAAAGGTGATAACAAAGGGTCATGCTTCGCATAAAGCCCTCAATTGCACCGCATAAAGTCCACCGAGCAGTGTTCCTAATGAAAGACCACTCCGTTGAGTGAGAGACAGATTACCCACAACAAAATAAAAGGATGCAAGAAACTGTCCTAGGAAACAACACATGCTGAGTACGTAGTTCACCAAAACTCCTCCGAGTTCGAGGGCCGCAACTAGGAAACACCCAAAGGATCCCACAACTCAATAGAAAGAGGGCTAGCGAAGAATATATGTTCACCATCTTCCCAAGAATCCGAACAGCGAGGACAGGAGGAATCCCCAAATGAGACCATAAGTTTGGGAGGGCCTTTAAAGCCAATGTGACATGTTTCATCTTCTACAAGATTACAATTCACCATATGTGGGATAGGTAGGGATGCGTCAAATGTACTTAAACTCCCCTGTGTAGATCCCATATCAATAATATGGTCCACAATAATGAACTTATGAGCCTTTCTTAGAGAGAATCACCCGTCAGACTACATCTAACCATCTTAGTCAGAGAGAATCACCTGTCAGACCACATCCATGCTCCCTTGCAGATTTTGCAATCATGGCCACCAATCCAGCTCCTGGTGGCTCTTTTGTCTCCAGATGATGGTTCAATCGCCTCCTTGCTCCATCTCCGCCGACCATGCTATGAAATTACCATCAAGTTGTGGAAATGTGAACTAGGCTCGTTTGATCTCCATCTAAGGTGTGTATGCTCTTCTGCGTCTTTAGACTCTAACAAGTCCCAGACGATTGTTCACATTTCATATGAGAAGAACTAGTTGCTTCTTACTTCTCAATGAAACGAGAATATGCAACTACTTCAGTGCAGAAGCATGTGGTGAAGAACACCCAGCATAATCGACATTTAGTACAAGTTATGATAATACATGTCCTATACATTAACCCCGTAAAGGATAGTATGATAGGGCTTCATCTTTTGTAAGGATCCAGTCTGGGAAGACTAACTATTTTGACATCAACATTGGTCTGCATCAAGGTCAGCTTTGAGTCCATTCTTTTTTATTTGATTATGGACAAGTTGATTAGTCACATTAAGGATGAGACACCTTGTTGTATGTTATCTGTTGATGATATTATGTTGATTGATGAGACTAGAGATGGAGTAAATGAGAAGCTTGAGGTCTGGAGACATGCATTAGAGACTAAAGGATTTCATATAATTAGGGCTAAGACTAAGTATATCAACAAGCCGGATCGGGACAAGCGGAGTTCAAAGGTGAGCAGAGGGATCACTATGCGAGTCGTGCAAGCCGAAGTCAGGAGAATGTTAGCCAGCTGGTATGCGATGCGAGTAGGAATGGTGTAATGCAATAGCTAAGATCGAGAGTTCAGCTGAGCTCCAATGCGCAGGGTGCGAGCCGGCGGGTGAACTTCTTAGACGAGGCCAGGTCTAGCGCACAGGAGTGAAAGGAATCTAGGACTCTCAAGGAGTGTAGTTGAGCCTCAAGGAAGCAATGGTGAAGAAATCAAGGTGAAGATTGGTGATGATAACATTCAGAAAAAAAAAGATCCTTTTAGATACTTGGGAATCTATTTTGCAACATGATGGGGAAATTGATAACATTCAAAGAATAAATGCAGGTTGGCTAAAGTAGAAAGGATCCTCTACCGTTCTATGTGATAAGAAAATCCTTTGAAAATCAAAGAAAGTTTTACAAAGCAGCCGTGAGACTAATTATGCTCTATGGATCTGAATGTTGGTCTGTGAATCATAAATATGAGCAGAGAATGGTAGTAGCAGAAATGAGAATGCTAAGGTGGATGTATGAACATACACGTAAACATCGGATTCAGCCTGATGCAATTAGAAGGAAATTTGTGTAGCTCCAATCGAGGATAAGATGCGAGAAAACCACTTAAGGTGGTTTGGTCATTTGCAAAGGTCACTGATGCATCAGTTAGTAGAAGCGAGTTTTGGGATGTTGAGAGGGTTAAGAGGGGACGAGGAAGGACCAAGAAGTGTTGGAATGAGACTATCCGAATGGATGTAGTTTTTTAGATCTGAATGGAGGCGAAAAATCCATATAGCTGACCGCACTTAATATGGGAAAAGACTTTGTTGTTAGGAGAAAAGAAATCGATGGATTAAACGTACCTGTGGGCTCTCTTATATGGGAGAGTAGCCCTGGGTTAAATACAAGATAAGTACTCTGAGAAGCAGAAATTACATAAGAAAAGCATAATAAGATAATTAACTTAACAGTCCCCCTCAAGCTGGAGCATATATATCTATCGTGCTCAGCTTAGACCAATACTTCTAAAACGGACTTCGGGCTAGAGCCTCGGTGAATATATTTGATGTCTAATCTCCTGTAGACACATGAGATGTAGATATGAGCCCCTTCTGTATCAGATCTCGAGTGTAATGGCAGTCGACCTCAATATGCTTTGTCCGTTCATGGAATGCAGGATTGTTTGCAATGAATAATGCTGCTTGATTATCACATAAAAGTTGCATAGGAAGAGGAACATCTATGGAAAGATCCGTCAACACCGATCTAACCAACATCATCTCAGCACTTCCTCGAGCCATAGCTCTGTATTCAGATTCTGCACTTGATCTGGCAACTACAGTCTGCTTCTTGCTTTTCCATGAGACAAGTGAGTGTCCAACAAAAACTGCAAACCCTAAAGTGGAGTTCTCGTCCGTAGGGCATCCTGCATAGTCAGCGACTGCACAAGTTGTTACCTCCAAGGGTGTATCCCTCCTGAATAGTAGTCCTGAACCAGGTGAGTTCATTCTTCAGGTATCTCAAGATCATATAGATAGCATCCATATGTGCCTTCCTAGGTCGCTCCATGAATTGGTTGACCTTGCTTACTGCAAACATAATATCTGGCTGGTGATAGTAACATATAGAAGCTTTCCAACACTATCAAGTCCGAGCAAGTAGTGCTGGTAAGTGCATAAGGAGTACCTGAGGAGGTAGAGGACGCTCTGGCCGAAGCTGCAGCATCCGTAGAACCTGGAGACCGAGACGAAGACGTAGGTGTAGTAATCATCTCACGAAGGCGGGAGACTATATCATCAAAGCGAGCATCGGGAAGAGTCGCAGTTGTAGTCTCAGTCTGCTCAGCTACACGTGCTGAGGCTAGATATCCATGCTTGTGAAAGCATGTCTCCTCAGAATGGCCTGGACGGTGACAGTGAGTACAGGGGCCACGGTGTCTGCCTCCCCTCGACCACGAGGTCCGCGACCCCGAAAATGTGACGCCCCTCCTCTGCCATGCGTGGCAACCATAGCAGAAGGGGTAGGTTGGGCGGTAGATGCCGAGGCAGTAGTGATCCTGCTTAATCTCTTAAACACCTTCTCCATCGGTGGAATAGTTTCGCCAGTCAGAAGTTGAGTACGAGCTGCATCGTACTCAGAATCAAGAGAGGACAGAAATACACCGGTCATGGTGGCATTTCGGTATGCCTGTTGTTGTTCCGTACTAGTAGTGATCGGCATGAAGCGAGTCAAATTCCTAAGTAGTACCTGGGAATTACTTAAATACCTAGGTCCTACAGAAAGTTTTTTTTTACTCAAAAAATATAGAGGTGTCGCATGTTGAACATGCGACACATCTAAAGTTCTTTTTTCCCAGAACTACATCTATAGCGCATCTTGAATATGCGTTATACATAACGCATATTGGATATGCGATATTGCAGCTAAATAAGCCCCGCGCCTATCGGCCTTGGCATTTCCACGCTCTTCCAGTTCTCCACCACCGCTGCCGCCTTCGACGCCCAGAGCCCCACCCGCGATTTTTGATCTCCTCCTCTCTACAAAACGTTCATTTTGGTCACTCCTTGCCCCGCGGAACACTCATTTTCCGTGGTTTCATTGATTGCAACCGTCGTAGCCGCCCCCGCATCCCACTAGGGCGAACCGGTCGTTGTGAAGATTTGGACTTGGTAAAATTTTTTCTTGACTTATTTTTGTATAATATGTATAATATTTTCATTTCTTGAATGTATGACGTTTGCTTGTACGTTGTGTCACGTATTAGGTTAGAATGGAGCAGTTATATTGTATGTGTCATTTGAGCGGTACACTCATGTGCGGATCGTCGACCCACGTAAGGGGGTTTGTGCTAATGCCTAATATGACGTTCGAGGAGATGTTGAACTTGATTTACCGTAAGTTCACCTGGATGCCGATAGTCAAAAAATCCGATTGTTACATCGCATCCCTCGAGGCCCAGGGGAGGAACCATCATTTTCATCTATTGTCGATGATGATGATGTGCAGGCAGTTCTTGTGTATGCTCGGACCATTGGAAAATCAATGCCTACCGACATTTATGTTGAAGATGCATCTGTGAGCAAAGTCCCTACTGATGTGGCTAACTGGGGACCATCTGTAGTCCCGAGCACACAACCAGCAGTTGTCCATAGCACACAACCCAGAAATGTCCCAATCATGGAACCCTACTTTGAAACTGATGCGCCTGTAACGCAGCCATGCAGGGATTAGGATTCGGGCATGAATGAGCCGTTGCGGCGAGAGGTTAACCATTGTTTGGATGATTTCATCCCTTGGGGGTCCGATGATGACCTGGAAGAAGGTACCGAAGATGTCGAAGATGATCTGATGGACGAGGAGATCCCAGCTGATGAATAAGGCACGAATATTATTACACCTCGTATACCCTTTTTTGGGGTTAGAGGATCAAATACCCGTTCAACATATGAAGACGACATTCGACGGAAGTCTAGAGTTGATGGTGTCGCTGACAAAATTCGCAAGGGTAGGACGTTCAAATGTAGGAAGGATTTGGTTTACGCTGTGAAGAAGTTCCATATTTTGTCACATTTTGACTTCATTGTCAAGGAATCCACCAGCTTCATATGGTCGGTTTTTTGTACGCAGAGATCGACTGGCTGTGTTCGGTATTTACGAGGACATTTCAGAAAGTTTGATGGACTGTGGGTGATCTCCAAGGTTGTTGGGGCACACACTTGTATAAACCCAACAGTTAATCAGGATCACCCTCAATTGGATTACAAATTCATGTCCAGATCATTGCTAACTCTTGTTAGGGATGACCCTAATGTTCGTGTATCAAGTTGTAGAGCTCACATCCACGAGATGTACAACTACTGGGTTACAAAGGAAAAGGGCCTGGGATGCTCGGAGGAAGGCCATCGGAATTGTATTTGGTGACTGGAAGAAGTCATACGCTGAAATGCCTTATCTATTGCATGCAATGAAGGATGCTATTCCTGGGACTGAAATTGATATTGCATACAGCGACCATCCTGATCCTCGGAAACCGCTTTGCCGCAGATTTGAACTGTGCTTTTGGGCATTTGGGCCTTCAATTGAGGCATTCAAATATTATCGCCCTCTCATAAGTATTGATGGGACACACCTGTATGGGAAGTACAAACAGAAGTTGCTCATTGCTTGCGGGATTGACGGGGATAAACATATTGTTCCCCTTGCATTCGGAATTGTTGACGAGGAATCCGCTCCTTCATGGAAGTGGTTTCTATCGTTGGTGCGCATCAAGGTAATTGGCATGCAAGCAGGACCAATATGTATCATCTCTGATCGGAACGCTGGAATAAAAGCCGCTATGAAAGATGCTGACGTGGACTTATTAGAACCCTTTGCATATTTGCGGTTCTGTACAAGGCACGTCGCGAGCAACTTCAATAGTGTCTTTAAAAATGGCTCCATGAAAGCGTTGGTCCAAGCAGCTGCATTACAAACGATAACTAGGAAGTTCGCTTACTTCATGAGGAAAATTACAAGAGTGGAATAATGCAGCAGGTAGGTGGTTTTGTACTCATGATTGTCGTCGTGAGCAATGGACCTTGTCTTACGACGGTGGTTATAGATTTGGTCAGATGACCACAAATATTAGCGAAAGCTATAATGCTGTTCTTAAAGATGCACGTTGCCTGCCAATATCTGCGTTAATCGAGAAGAATTTCTATAATTATGTGTCATACTTCATTCAACATGTTGAAGAAGCAAGTGCAGCCGTTGCTGCTGGTAGAAAATTCACGCACTATGCATCCACAGAGCTTACCCGTTGGACTGCAGCTGTGAATGGGCACACAGTAACTCAGGTACAAGTACAGCCGGAATTATTACTCGAGGTGTCTACCAGGGCTCGACGGACCTCTACTGATATTCGCGGGCGCAAACAATACACGGTAAATTTGCTAAACAGGATTTGGAGGTGTCTCCCGGCGAACTCTCTTGAAGGCGAACGGATTTGGATGGCGGAAGTACCATTGATATACTTCCACATTGTGGAGTACTACTACCCAGACCGTTTCTTGAGACAATTTGGGGGCCTTCAAGATATTCCACGTCCTTGCTTCACCTTTCAGGACCTCCATGCAATTGATTTGAGGGGGAAAGTGCATGTAGATTGGAGGGCAAACACTGGTTGCATATTGCCCACTGGGATGAGCGGGAAGATAGAATTGTTGGTATCAATAGGTCCAGAGGGATATTCGCGACGCCCGCATAACGTATGGTATCAGATCATAACTCGAAGATTTGTCGGACGTTTAGGTGCAACCATGGCAAGCAACGTAAGTGCTCCAACTACAAGTTTGTGGTAAATTAAGTAAGAAAAATGCTACTAATTTATCTATACGTTTTTTTCCTTGTGTGCAGCTAGCCAAGTGGAGCCGTGTGTACGACATTGGACACGAGGAATGTCGCAAGATTGCGGCACAAGCGAAGGCGGAAATGACGGAGTGGCTGTCGTTCTAATTTTCAGATGCGGTCACGTTACATGAAGAGCGTGCTGATGTGGCTAGGGAGGAGGCAAGGCGAGGAAGGGCAAGAGGACGGGTTAGAGGAAGAGGTCGAGGTAGGGCGCGTGAACAAGTGCCGGAACCCATGGACTATAAAGAAGCCGCTGCGGAAGATGAGAAACTAGCGCAAAGAGACTTCTTCACACCTGCCACCGAGCGACCACGGGACGACTTGCCAACGCCTCAGGCACCGTTGAGGCATGGATTGGACACCATCGAGACACAACCAACTTACTGCACACTAACGCCGCCGCCGATGCCAACCTTCGAGGAAGATGTCCCAGGGCCCTCCCAAATCCACATGATAGACGAGGCGAACCGGTTGTTACCGCTCCATCCTCCTGATTCCACGATTACATACCAGCGGAGGAAAAAGCGTTGACTTGTAATCATTGTACTTTTTTATATGACTCAAAAATGTGATGTATAATCGTGGACAACTCTATTTATATTAAATGTTTGGAATTCCTTTCTGGATCACATTATTTATCTGCGTTGTGCATTTCTGTGTCCATATCCTGCTTTGGTGAATGTCTATACATCTTTGAATGCGTGAATGCGATGTCTATTTATATTAAAGACATGAAATTGGTCATGCTTTTTCATGGGTTTTTATGACATGTCGCATCTCACCCGTCGGACATGTTGCAAGATGACTAATACTCAAAGCCACAACTTCAAAGTTCGTATGTCCCAGACCTGGCCATGACCAGGACCGTGGCCACTCATTTTCCAGGGAATATCTAATATGTCGCATGTTGGACATGCGACATATGGGAATTTCCCTGGAAAGAGACAAGGACCGTGGCCACTCATTTTCCAGGGAATTTCTCATATGTCGCATGTTGGACATGCGACATTTGGGAAATTCCCTGGAAAGAGACCAGGACCGCGGCCAGTCATTTTCCAGGCTTTTTCTCATATGTCGCATTTCGAACATGCGACATGTGACAAATTCCCTGGAATGCCAAGGCCGATAGGCGCGGGGCTTATTTAGCCGCAATATCGCATATCCAATATGCGTTATGTATAAAGCATATTCAAGATGCGCTATACATGTAGTTCTTGGGTAAAAAAAAACTTAACATGTGTCGCATGTTCAACATGCGACACCTCTATATTTTTTGAGTAAAAAAAACATTTTGTAGGACCTGGGTATTTAAGTAATTCCCAGGTACTACTTAGGAATTTGACTCGGCATGAAGCTATGCAATCTCTCGAACATGCCCCGTAGATGAGAGAAATGTGCATGTAGTGGTTTCCCATTCTGCTTAGTAGAGAAGATGTCAAATTGCAACTGAAGAATCTTGCTCTCATTTTTGGACTGCCCATATGTCGCGGCCAGTATATCCCACATAGCCTTTGTTGTGGGTTGATTCGCAATATCATTTGCAATCTCCGCAGTCAGCGTCCCAGAGAGCCATATACGGGCATACGCGTTGTCCTGCTTCCACGTCGCATTTGCTCCAGTCTTGTCTTCCGGCTAGGATTCTGTCAGAATGTGCTCCTTGTTGTGGCACTGCATCAGGGTGCGAAACTGCATAGACCATAGTTCATAGTTGGTCCCATCCATCTTGACTATTGGGGCTGGGCCTTTGAAGGTACCCGAGGATGTAAACACGTCACCCTTGTTCTCTGACATGATTGATGAAGAGCTTAAAACCGACGTAGATGACCGAAATAGGCGGTCTACAGTATCATATCAGGGGTAGGTTGTATGTGTAGACTCATACAACCATCCCTAGTCCTTGTTGGAGCGCCGACCCTAGTACGCAAGGTGCAAATACGGCGTCGGCTAAGGTCTGTGCCACCCGGATGGGCTGGAGTTGCACTGGAGATCACCTAGGGGCCATGCTGGGGCAGCAAGGTGCTGGTGGGAGGGGTCGGTGGGACCCGCAGGAACTGCACGGTGCCGCTGGAGCGGCGAGAACCGCTGGATGTGGTGCTTGTGGGCGGCGGTATGCCGCAGGGAGCGGCGTGGGAGGCTGCCTGGGCCACTGGGGCGGCAAAAGCCGCTGGAGGCGGCGCTGGGGGCTGCGGGGTGCCGTAGGGAGCGGCGTGGGAGGCCTCCTGGAGCGGCGCTGACCGCTTGGAGCGAGTAAGCGAGTAAGCAGGCAGGTGGTCTGAAGCGAGTAAGCGGGCAGGCAGAAGTATATACGGAAGTATATGAGGATTATGCGGTTTTTATTATTTTAATATAAAAATAATCAAAAATATAATAACAAATTCAAACATTAGATACTTATATTTCAAAAAATATAACATAGAGAAAATATGAAGTGGAGACTTTTTTGTACAATGTGATTTTCAACCAACTAAATAGGGAAAAAAATGTCAAATTAAAAGTGACAGTGAATAAATTGTTGCGGATTTTTTTTATTTGTTTAGACCCAATAAAACTGGAAACATAGGACTATAACCACTTGATGCATCCCTAAATGGAAAATGAACTAACTGTTCTGTATGCTCTTATGCTATAGCGCATCATTAGCATGGGTCTGAATTTCCTAAAGAGGCCAAACATAAGCACTAAAGTGGAGGGCAGGTAGAAGCTGAGATGATCATATCAGAAAATAAATAACAGCAGCACTAAATGAAATAAACTTAGTTGAAATCATATCAATATAGTGGAAATCAAATCAATACTCGCACCAGAAAGTACTTGAGTCATATATTAAACCATAGTCCATCCTAGGTTCAGAAAGTACTTGAATCATATTAAATCATTAGATAAAAACCATAGATTTTTACCATGTAGAATTGTCTTTCTGTGAAAAAAACTAATTGTTAGCAGAGGAGCACACCCAAGGCGGAGGCGGAGGAGCCCTTGTTAGCGGAGGAGCACACTGGAGGCGAAGGAGTACCAATTGGTGGAGCACACCGGAGGCAAAGGAGCACCTGTTTGTGGCGCACACCGGAGACGAAGGCGGAGAAGCACATGTTAGGGCTTGGCTTCATAGCATAGAGGGTTGTCTAGGGCTTCTGATGGGGCTTCGAAGCGTCGAATGGGGGAGGGTGGATATGGTTAGGGTTATCGGGTCTGGTATGGTTGGGTTAGAGGCTACAACACCTCAGCAAGCCCTATTACATATGTGGTCGCATATGCGGTTTACTCGGACCGAGTATACACCCAGACCGCATAACCAACGCATATGTCTTATGTGGTCGCCTGGGCCGACTTTCTGAACACTGGTAACAGCAAGGGATATGCCTCTACTAAATACGAGACTAGTGCCAGGTAAGGTCTTTAGATACCTCAGAATCATACGGACTACATCCATATGTGTCTGTCAAGACTACTCCATGAACTGATTAACTTTACTCAATGCAAATGTGAACCCCTCCTCGGAACCGGGTGCCCGTTTACGCACATTTTGCAATATTACATTCACTGGCATCGCATTAAAAGGCACGAATTTATGGGAAAATTTTTCGCGCTGCTACAATTGCACATGACATTCCAACCACATTCATCAGATTCAACAAGATAATTGCCACCAAAATTTTATTCCATTCATTTTCATAATATATACAAGTGTACATCAGAGTTTGACAATACATACAGTAATCCCAAAATTTTTAAGCAGAAGAGAATGGAAGTATAATACATCATAATTTGAACCAAAAACTGAAACAAAAACAACATACCGTCCGGTATAAACCCTATCCTCTGGATTCATCAAGAGAAACTGAACATCAGGCTTTTTGCCTGCCAAAACATGCTTAGGAAGGAAGAGGCGTCAGCAGTTGCTGGTACCTCCCAAAATTTATAAGAATAAATAGACATTTAAAATGTTCAAAAACAAGCAAGTACAAAGGTGGAACAAGTAAAGTTTACATCTACTTGCATAAGTAAAAGGTTTTCAGACTTGTAAGCATCTCCCATAAGCACCCATTATTCTAACATTTTTCATATATGACATATTTATTTCGTAAACAAATGTTCATAATTGTATGAGTGTATGTATATAGATATATTTCTATATTATCATATTGGCCAGTATCATCTTTGTGGATTTGACGATGTGAAAGATGGGATTGGAATTGTTTATGGATTTACTTTATTCTCAAGTCCAATGGTAGTCATTTCTTATCAACACAACTTTTGATTGTAACTTCTCCAAATCTTAACTTCAACTATCTCAGATGTAATTCTAGATGATGTAGATATAGATATTGATGATCTGGATGTAGAATCGTCAGGTCTGTTGGTGAAAGTAAAACTCAAACGATGAGGTAGCCTACAAATGGCTCTTCCGTCTCGTCCTCTAATTGAAAGTGCGGTCCAATATAGGGATAGGTCACTCCAAAACTATGCCACTGAGACGGGTGAGAGAGACTCTCCGGAAAAGTCGCTCTAGAAAACGGCCCGACCGGTAACGGGCAACTGAGCTCGTACGAAAAACTAAAACTGAGGATCCCCCGTCTAGGTATCCTAAAACCAAGGGTCAGTGGAGCTGGTCTTAAGTCGGGATCCCAACGAGGCGTAAAAACACTGCGAGCTCGCGTAAAAACCGTGAAATAGACTGAGATCCTAGACCCGCGTACTTGGCGGCCGCTGCCCGAACTAGGCTTCCTTTCCTCCACCTAGTTGAGGGTCACCGCGCCCTCGCACGGTCAGATGTAAGATTCATCATGACCGGCAAAATCATTATCAGACATCACTGATTCTCAACATTTTACTTACTTGACTACTCATTTCCTTATTAATCCTTCATGTGGTTGACTGAACCGAACTAGGTATTTTTATCAATAGAGATCTATAGATAGTAAAGTATGCCTAAAAGTTCTCGAGGTCTCAGGATATCATTTCTAATAATAACTTTCATCTTTTCCAACTTTATTAGTCAAAGGAATTTATCTCAAAATAAACTAGAGGCTGGTGGGTTTTTCCCATCAATATCTCAATATAGCAATGCTCCTATAGATAAAGAATGTAGCTGATCCTAGATATCTTTACTCTCATACATATCATCATTAGCTTTAAAAGTTGGCCATCTTCTACGAACAATTTCTAGTATTACTAAAATGAAATGCATTTCAACTACACTACACAACTTGGTCTAATGTTTCCAAAGCTTGTAAACTCAATCACCACTATCTATGTAATGCTACCAACAACTTGAAGTTCTGCATATATATTTATACTCATAATTACATACATGTAATTTCTACTGTCCAATGATATCACGTGAGTAATTTGCATGACGATTTCTCATCATACATCCTTGGAAGATTTGAAATAATGTAGAACTCCAGGGATCAATTGCTCTCTGGGATAGATATATGATTGATAGAAAAATTCTTGTAATTTGAAAACATACGATAGATGTTGATGTTACTGTTAACCATGTTACTCTACTGGATTTTTTTTAACTAAAAGAAAGACTAACACTGGAATAGACATCAACTATCTTGTATAAATAATAGAAAGTTTATCCTTTAGGATTTTAATTTAATGATGGTTGCAACTTCTTTTATAAACTTCTCATTTCCAATGGAGGAAAGATTGTTGATAAATTTACATTATATATATATATTAAGGAATTATATCTTCTTTATTATTTTTACTCATAACTATCCTTAAACTACATTTTACTTTAAGAGTAAAAACATGCATCTGGAGACTATAATCTCCTTGGCAATATATGCATATACACCCTTTATATGGTTGATCGGATTAAGATCCTTCAAAGTAAAGAGATAGTTGTAAAACTTTAAAGCATGCCATCCTACTATTGAAACAAAGCCAGAGTAACACCTTTCCTCTATGTAGAATATCTGATTTAATAAAATTTTGCAAATTTAGTGACATATAGTCTTACAGTAAGATTACAATATATATATATATATATATGAACTGGGATGGGACTGTATCCCACCATGAGAACATGCTTGACTCTTTCCATATTCCAAGCTGGACATGAATTATTACATTGGAGAACACAGATCTTATAAGAACATGAAAGGATATGGACAACTTTTCATACCAGAATTGTGAAGAGATCCTACAACTAAAAACCATAACTATTTGTGTGAAATACTATACAGAGGGCAGTAAGAAAGGAAAAAGATTACACATGCATGGCAGCAAGGAGTAGGGGAAAGGGGTTGTACCTTTGATCTCCTAGATTGGGAGATCAAGATATCATGCACAGTAACTTCAAGCTCATTAGTAGCAAAATGCTGCACTTGGGGGCAGAAATTGAGGAAGACAGTTGCAGTCTGGCTACAGCTTCTCTAAGACTGCTGCAAAATAGAAGATAATTGCTGGTCTTTCAAGGGTTGTAGTGGTAGTGACTACTCTGTTGAAGGAATCCAAGCTATAGCTTTAAGCATCCTCCGACCCAAATTTGTAAATGATAGAAAAAAGGAGAGAAGGGGAGAAGAAGAGGGGAAAATTCTCGGCTGAGCTTGGGAGAGAAGTAATGATGGATATTGTGATATAAATAAGGAAGCGAAAGCCCCATATAATTGCAAGTGGGATAGAAGAAAACCCAAGTGGAATGGCATGGAAAGCAGGCTGTGTCACTGTAGCTGAAATATTTTTTTATTTTTTTGGATTCATTTATTTGTTTAGAATATGCAACCGAACACCGAACATCTGCTACTTTCTGTTAACAGAAATGAAATTTTTATTAATATACTATTATTATTTCAAAACTCTTTTTATTGGATATTTCTTAAGGTTAAACGTATTCGCGCATCGAGCATCGGATTTTGACGCACAATATCTTGATTTGATCGTCTCAGAACGACGATCGAAATGAGTATAATATTGATATACATTTATTCGGGTTTGGATCCCCAAAATTTTCAAGATACGGTTTTGGTTTGGGTTTAAATTTTGTGGTTTTAAAATATCAAACGACCTCCGATTGACGAACGATCGATTTTGTGCGACCTCCGATTGACGAAAGGTCGATTCCGTTGGTCTTATTTCGTCAAATCGGATTTTTAGGTGGTCTCGGTTTGTTTTGTGGTTTCCGACTTTATGTTACGGTATTTTCGGGCACACATTACGGTGTGACCGATTTTTGGTCAATTTCACCCGAACGACTTTTGATTCACGATCAATTGATCGTTTTAGGTTGTCTAATGTCGCCAGATAACTTTATTGGGATATTCGGACCCTAATCGGATCGGGTTCGGGTTTACGTGGATCCCGGATGTTACAGCAAAGGATATGTTTGGCCTGGTAATGCTCACATATAGAAGCTTCCCAACAAGCTCCATGTATCTTCTCTTGACTACTTCCCCAACATCATCATATAGCTTCATGCTCGAGTCCATAGGAGTAGTGGCTGGTTTGCAATCTGCCACACACGTCTCTAAGAGAAGGTCCGTAACATATTTCCTCGAGGACATCACAAAACCTCCCTGGTTCCTGGCAAACTCCAATCCAAGTAGCGTAGACTGCTCTGTTGGACATGCGAGCCCACAACGAGCCATTATGCAATAAATGTTATTGCAACTCATTCCTTGATCTGAAATGAAGAATAACTAATTTGCATAATATATCCCTTAGTACAATTAGGGCTGTGTACCATGACCATTTTGATGATCATACAGCTATTGATTCAAATGTCGAATCATAGAGGCTGGTACTTGGATGATATCTAAAGAGTTAGATTGAGGACTTGTCAAGCACCATCAAGTGATTGTTAAGAGATGATCTCCAGCCTGAGAGGAAGAGGGCAATTCTTCTCTATAGACTGATATCTAACCGACCTCTTGATGCAGGTCCTCTGCATACAGGGACGGAGCCAGAAACTTTTTATAGAGGGGACACAAACTAAAAGAATCATTTATATATTGATTATTCTATTACCAACTGACAAGTAGAGTAATTATTATGATGTAAAAAATGACAATTTGATTGAACTTCCTTATTTTTTAGCTTTATGCGAATGAGACACATGTAAGAGATTTGGGCTTCTTTTTTTTGGAAAACCGCTTCATTCTAATTACATATATATAATAAATTATGGACATCAGATAAATCAAAATTCATAAACCCAAAATAAATCAAGTGTGACAATGGATTTTTTAGCTTGCAACAACAAAATTTACACTGCCAGATGTCAGATAATTTTTTTGGTCAATATTGTTATAAATTTTCATTGCCATAAGTTAGGTATATATTGTAGTAAAACAACATTTTCCTTTTAAAATTAATTTGAATATAGATTTGATTAGCTTAATATATAGTGTAGGACTTTCTATTAATATAGCATTATAAAAAAATGTTGCAATAATGATCTAGGACATCAAATTTATAATTATATCAACAATTTTTTCAACTATAGATTACTGTCATATAACAATCATTGCTAAATGTAGGCTAAATGAAGATTTGTGGCAATGATATGTTTGTTACTGCTACTCTAATTATAGATAATATATTTGTAGAGATATATGTTATGTTATTTGTATTGTTTCATATTTTTCTATATTCTTCTGGACTCTTGATGTAATTTACCCATAGGTTATTCACCTAAATAAGAGAGCCTAGGGCATATGGAATAAACAAGTCTCTTATGTTTCCCAACATGGTATCAGAGAGACGGTCCTAGACCGGAGTTCTCGAACCAAACCCTAACCCTAGCCCCACCTCCAAGCCCTCCGCGTGCCGCCCCCAAGCCCTTGGCACCGCGCTCGTGCCGCCACCCCAGGCCCTCGGTCCCGTGCGCTCCTCCACGTCGTGCGCTCCTCCGGCGTCCCTTCGAGCCATGCGCTCCTCCGGCGCCCCTCGACACTCCGTGCGCCTCTCCACGCTCACCTCGGCCCTTCGTGCACTGTGACATGCCGCCCTCTTAGGTCTTGCGCGCAGTCCCATATCCTAGGGTTCAGCCAACCCTAGGGTACCTTCGTCATCGAGGAGACTTTCGCTCGCTTCTCCACGTTAATGGGTTTGGTTGCTTGAGTCTACACATGCAACCGAACCTGTGAATGTCAGTGTAGACAATCATATCTTCAGTCTACAACCCTAGTCTTCGATTATCATCATGTCAGAAAGCAAGGCAGATATCCCATCTACAGGCGCCTTGAGAGGTCCTGCACCTATTGCGAAGATGAACGAGTCAAATTACGAATTGTAGGCAATGCAGTTCATGAGTATGATGAAGTCGACCGGTAAGAAGCACATTCTTACTGAGGAAGAGCCTGCTGAGAAGACTAGGGTCAACGCCTCATGGGAGGCAGATGGTGCATATGCCAAGGTTTAGTTATCAGGAACATTAGCAATTGAGATTGCAAATGATATTCTCCATCAGTCCACTGCAAAAGCAATGTGGGATATTCTGGCTGCTGCCTATTCACATGCAAAGAATGAGACGAAGATTCCGCAACTCCAGCATGACATCTTTACAATCAAGCAGAATGACCGGCCTCTACACTCATTATACACGTCTTTACGTGAAATGTTTGAGAAGCTTTACATCTTCATGCCTCTCACAGCCACTCCTGAGCAACAAAAGACCTACTGGAATGCCACTATGGTTGGTGTATTCGCCGCAGCCCTTGATCCAGAGTACGAGGCAACACGTTCCCAGATCTTGGCAAATTCCACTATTCATCCGATGGAGGAAGCCTTTCACAGACTGAGTCGTATTACTGTTCCTTCATCTACTGCCAATCAGACCGCCTCAGCTATGGCAGCATCTCGAGGTCGTGGGGGCCATCATCAGTTTCGTGGTCGTGGATCTCGACGCAGAGCAGAGGGGGTCATGTTCGACCATCATGCACCTTCTGCCACCGTTCTGGACATACCGAGGACACATGTTATTCCAAACATGGATTTCCTGCTTCTACACGAGTAGCTGAATAGATTGAACCGCCTTCTGCTTCCTCTTTGGATCAGCGATTTGATGATCTTCTAGCTCGTCTGAGGGGTATTATTCCTCCATCCAGTCATGTTGTATCAGCGCATGCCTCTGAGAGTCATTCTGACGTTGCTGCTTCTGCATCCACCAGTACCTCAGGTAGTACTTATGCATTCACTAGCAGTAGTGGATCTAATACTTTAGAGTGGATTATGGACTCCGGTGCCACACATCATCTGTGTGGTGACCGAGGTCTACTTACAGCCTACCGATAGGTTTCTCCATGTCGTACTGTGATTATTGCTAATGGGACGCACTCCCCGATTACTGGTCAGGGGGAGATTAGCCTGACATCATCTATGCACCTCAAGAATGTGCTGCGTGCACCTAATTTCTCTATGAATTTGTTATCTGTTAGCCAAATTACAAAGGATTTACATTGTCGAGCAATTTTTTATCCATCTTCTCTCATTTTTCAGGACATCCTTACAGGCAACGTGATTGGGCGTGGCTATGAGCAGGGTGGCCTATATCATCTCAGTCGGACCCCATATGCCGGAATCTCCTCTCTTCCTGCTGGATCTGTCTCTCCATTCATGTGGCACTTGCGCTTTGGTCATCTACCGCTTCAGAAATTGTGTCGTATTTTACCTCAGGTTTCCCCTCACACGTCCATCCAATGTGAGGCTTGTCAGTTGGGAAAGCATCATCAGTCTACCTTTCCCAGTCGTCAGAGTCGGAGCAGTAGCTCCAAGTTTGAGTTGTTTCACGTTGACATCAGGGGTCCTCGTCGTGTTCCTGATCATCAGGGACACATGTTTTATATGGTCATTGTGGATGATTTTTCTCGTTTATCTTGGGTCTTTTTGTTAAATAATAAATCTGAAGCTGGGAATATTATTATAAATTTCATAAATGAAGTTTGTAATGTCTTTTCTGCATAAAGATTGTGAGAAGTGATAATGCCTTGGAATTTTGTACTCATACTCTCTCAAATTACTTTTCAACACAAGGGATTATCCACCAAACATCATGTGCCTATACTTCCCAACAAAATGGAGCTGCAGAAAGGAAATATTGTCATTTACTTGATGTCACCAGGATGCTTCTCATACAGAGTCATGCTCCTCATTCTTTCTGGGCGATGATGTCCTAACGGCATGTTATCTCATTAATCGCATGTCGTCGTCTGTCTTAGGTGAGAAGATTCCTTTCTCCCTAGTTTTCCCTGAAAAAGAATTGCTCTCTCTTACCCCACGTGTGTTTGGCTCGGTTGCCTTTCTCCACCAGTTGTCTCCAGGTATTGACAAGCTCTCCCTAGGGTTGTAAAGTGTGTTTTCATCGGGTACTCCAGGACACAAAAAGGGTACAAGTGTTATGATCCGTTGGGCAGGAAATACTTTATTAGTGCTGATATCACCTTTTTTGAGTCTGTTATGTACTTCTCTCCTACAGGTGATCAGTTGGTATCCTCAGACACTGATGAAGCCATATACATGCCACCACCATCACCACCTCCACCACTACCTACATCACCTATACCTCATGTTACAGTTCCTGTTCCCCCATTGCCACTCCACTATACCCGTCGACCTGCTTCTGCTCATGGTCACCGCTCATCATCTAGCTCTCTTGAGGTATGTTCTGAGAATATAATCAATAATGATGGATCTAATGATTTACCTGAGCAGGCTGTGTTACAGAGGACAGATGAAGATGCAAGTAATTTGGATCTACCTATTGCACTTCGTAAATAGAAGCGTAGCTGCGTGTCATATCCTATAGCATCCACGGTTTCTTTTGATCGTTTATCTGGTGAATTCAGGAGCTTTGCCATTGCACTATTTGTTGTAGATATTCCATAGAATTACCAAGATGCATTGAAGGACAGTAGATGACGTTTAGCTATGGAAGAAGAGATGGTTGCTCTTCAATCAAGAGGTACCTGGAGCCTTGTCCTTGCACCTATCGGTGTGTCTACAGTGAGCTGTAAGTGGGTCTTCACGATTAAGCAGAATGCATATGGCAGCATTGACAGATACAAGGCACGCCTGGTTGCTCGTGGGTTTACACAGACATATGGAGTGGATTATATTGATATATTCTCGTCGGTTGCTCGCCATTCCACCTTACGGATCCTTCTTTCTGTGGCGGTTACTCGTGATTGGCCATTATTCCAATTAGATGTTAAGAATGTTTTTTATATGGTGACTTGCAGGAGGAAGTCTACATGCAACAGCTATCTGGTTTTGCTGTTGAGGGGGAGTATTCCAAGGTGTGTAGACTTCATAAGGCCATCTATGGCCTTAAGCAGAGCCCTACAGCTTGGTTCCAGAAGCTCTCAGACTTGTTCGAAAAACAAGGGTACAGACGTTCCAATGCAGATCATTCCCTGTTTATACAGAAAACATCCAGAGGTATTATTGCAATTATGGTGTATGTAGATGATATCCTGATTACAGGTGATGATGGACAAGGGATTCAGAGGGAGAAAGAAATGTCGGGCCGTGAATTTGTCATCAAGGATCTTGGAGTCCTTAGATATTTTCTGGGAATGGAGTTCGCCAGAAATCCACATGGACTTGTAATGACCTAGAGGAAATATGTCACTGACCTGCTGAGTGAAATAGGAATGCTTGGATGCCGACCGGCCACTACACCTATGGATCCGAGCATGAAAATATATGATGATGACACTGATGAGGTGGATAGGAGAAGATACAGAAAACTGGTGGGAAAACTTCTTTATGCTACCATTACCAGACCCGATATTTCTTTTGTTGTTAGTCGGGTGAGCCAGTTCATGGAGCAACCACGTCAGGAACATATGGATGCTATATATATGATACTCAGGTACCTTAAATCATCTCCAGGTGCAGGTCTGTTGTTCAAGAAAGACAAGAAGATTGCTATCTCAGTATGTGCGGATGCAGATTACGCAGGATGTCCCAAGGATAGGAAGTCCACCACTGGATTTGTTGTATATATTAGAAACTATCTTGTCTCATGGAGAAGCAAGAAGCAAACTGTTGTAGCCAGATCCAGTGCTGAGTCTGAATATAGGGCTATGGCCCAGGTTAGTACAGAGATGATGTGGGTGAAAGCTGTTCTTACAGATCTATATATAAAAGTCCCACTTCCTATGGCTCTGGAATGTGACAATCAAGCTGCTATATTTATTGCCAATAATCCAGCATTTCATGAACGAACCAAGCACATTGAGGTTGATTGTCACTTTATACGAGATATGATTCAGAAGGGTTTTATTTCTACATATCATGTTAGCTCAGGGGACCAAACTGTAGAGATCTTTACCAAGGCGTTACTTAGAGGGCCATTCCAGAAGTACTCATCCAAGCTGAGCATGATCAACATCTATGCTCCATCTTGAGGGGGAGTGTAGAGATATATGTTATGTTATTTGTACTGTTTCATATTTTTCTATATTCTTCTGGACTCTTGATGTAATTTACCCATAGGCTACTCACCTATATAAGAGAGCCTAGGGTGTATGGAATAAACAAGTCTCTTATTTTTCCCAACAATTTTGTACATACTATCAGACGAATTTATAGATAAAATATCCCATACCTTGTGATAACAAAAAGTTCGTGACAATAGAAACAATCGATAGCTAATTGTTTTCGGTAACATTATTTACTACTTCAATTGTAATTTGTTGTAGTGATAAAATTTTAGATAATTATATATTGTAGTAAGATTTTGAAACTTATTCCAATAAGTAAAGCTTCAAAAATTAAATACGTTATTAGATGACATCACTGAAAATAGAGAACTTATAAAAAAAATAGAATCATAAAATAAAGTAAGATACACTCCTTTTTTGATCAAGAGAGGGAAAGAGATAGATGAAGGAGAAAGGTAGAAAGAGAGATGTCTAAAGAGAATATGTGGGGAAAGATCTTCGCAGATGAAAGAGCGAGAATGAGAAAATTGTAGAAATAGATCATATTGTTACCATTTTTAACTTTTTTAATTTATAAATTAAATTAGTATATAAAAATCAAATTAACACTATATATTTAATATATAGCAATAATACATGGAAGATTACATATAATCTACGGGGGGCATGTGCCCCTCAATGCCCCCTCTAGATCCATCCATGTCTGCATAGGAATAGAGATTTGGAGTTAGATTGACAATTGCAACCACGCTTCAAGAGGTACTTCTTCTAACCCGATTGTGGTCTTGATGAAACGATTTGAGAAGTGTTTTCGAATCATGTGGTTTCATCATTTGAATTTTTTAAATTGCGCTACCCGGAGCAACTAGTATGACTATCACTCCCAATTGCATATGATATGATCTTCACGCTTCCGTGATACGCTTAAGGTTTTTCCCATAACCTTAAAATGGTATCAGAACCCTGGTCGAGGTCTTGGATATGATCCAAAACCCTAGGTGAAGAAGATTTTGTAAATCGGATGCGTAGGGACTCATTTTGCATTGGATGCAAGTTTCAAATTGGTTTTTCGCTAAAATAAAAACCTATTGTTTGTGCATTGTTTGGGAGTGTTTTTTTTTTGTTATTAAAATGTATTTAGAAAGTCTAAATATGTCCAAAAAAATAATATCCTTTTATTGGTATCAAAAGTGCATAAATATAATTCGAAAAGTTACCGTCACGATATTGTTTTTGCATGTATTCACGGATCTGTAATAATAATGATTTTTGCTTAGTGATCTCTCATCATGAAACAAGAAATAAACACTTGGATTAAGTAGAGAATCAAACCAGCAAACCGTTCGAATTTATTTCACGTGATTCCAACCCTGTTTGCCCTAGATATACCATATTTAGTAGAGATGGGTTGGATGATGATTGGATCATCAAATCTCTTTGCTTAATGTGTTTATCATTTAATGGAGATCATAGAAATTATGAATTTACCTTGATTAAAATGATGCCTATTAATTACGAAAATAATTGATTAATCATTGTGCCATTGAATGTATCTATCATGAAAATCCTATTTTATCCTACAATAGTTATAGGACAACTTTTACATGCAAAATCAAGAACATGTTTACTTGATATGACTAGAAATTTAGAATCCTTAAATTGTTTTAAACTTTTAAAGATGCATAAATCTCTAAGTGATTATTATATATAGCATAATGCCGGTCATCAAAGTTGATCGATAAAATCGCAAGTATATTGGCATTATTTTGTGTTTTTCTCAATCGGAATGGTGAAGGTGTCTAGTCCGGGTATGTTGGCTTGATTTACTAATTAGCGCCTTGCATATCAAGGAAATGCTCCCTCCCAACATAACTCGAGTGTACTGGTCGGATCCATTTTTTAGGAAAGAAAAATATGAGTAAGTCAAGTTGTACTCTAATAATTAAAAATACAAAATAATACATACTTGTGAGGGTGTATACTATATATAGTAATATCAAGCAAACCCTAAGTGTTTGTTGGTAAATTGATTAGATTGATAATTGATTTAATATAAATAAATTAACTAGATCCAATTAGAATAAACACTCCATTATGGATGGAGATGTAATTCTCTTGGAAGAATTAATCATAATAAATATGATTCATAATGATTAATTAAAATTTGAATGGGATATGGAGGATCATATATATGGCATCCATGGTCTCTCGTTAATGCAAAGGGTTCCATTGCCATGCATTGTATGTAGGAGACGCATGTCCGAAGTGACAGCTCTTGCATGCAAGCGCACATAGATCGGGTTCTTTGCTTCTCGAAGGAGTAATGTCGCATGTGTAGTGATCCCAATATCAATTCCTTATATTATTGGGTGATATTGGATAGCACATAGCGAGTTCTAATAATATTGACGGTTTGTTCAATTAGCAACAGGTCAACATCACCTTAGGGGTGGTGAGCCCAATTGTTAAAGACCGAATTGGGAAATACAAGTTGGACTTGCAAGGTGGAACCGCTTCTTTTTATCCGAGTTGCAGTTTCTCTTATTATTGGGGTGTAACAAATGTAAGAAGGAGATCACAGATCTTTCTTGAGATATAATGGTAAATATGTCTCTTGCTTTGAGAGTGAATAAGGGAATGAACTTTCAGAGTTGACAAGGCAAGACAACTTCGATATAAAATCCTTACTCTAAGTAAAAATATGTATTTATGTAAATTATCTTATTTCAGATAACCTACATTAAACCCACTCAAAATTATACTCAATAATATCCAATAAAATATCATGGATTGGATCCATGATCAAGACATTTTACTTGCAGTTGCACACATAATGTGTATGGTTGCAATGTGCAAGTTTCCTCATAATAATAAGGAATAACAATTAAATAGACAATAAGACATCGGCCTTGGGTTTGTATGTCTCTATAGTCTTGATCTCTCATCGAGTGTGCTTTAGAAGTATCATGTCGATGATGATCATAATTATCAAAAATCCTTATAAAGCCTAAGAAGATATTTTGGCATACATATGTGCTCTCAACATTTAATCATGAATGACATGTTTCACTGCATTATGCAGAATGATGGCTCGATAAGAGATGATGTACTCAAAATGTTTGAATGCCTTCCTGAACCAAAGTCTTTAAGAGTTAAGATGGATGATGAGTGGCATCATTCTACTATTTATACTCTAGTCATTCATAAAGCTTCATAATATTCATATTGTATGAATTGAATGAAGCATGTATAAATGTTGAAATACTCTCATATTAAAATCTTTTGAGTTCAACATAATAGATCCTTTATCTTAAGCAATGGTTGCTTATAGATGAAGGAAGTGCAGTGGAAGCATGGGTATGACCCAAGTGAGAAGGAAAGTCAAAGAGTTGATTGTACTTCTGATTTCTGAACTTCCACACATATGACATCCAAAGAGTTGAGTGAATGTCAGTACTGCAACAAGTTGATATATTGATGGTATGTCCATCTAGACTATCTAGGACACTTAGAGAAGAACTCGGATAGTGCATCAGCATATTATACATCTACATATAATCATTGAAATTGACTTGCTTATTAAATAAGATCAAAGTCTAATAATTGTATCTCATTTTTCTAATAACACTTGCAATTGGTTGCATATATTTTAGAAGACTAGAATATTTGATCTTAAGGTTTAATAGTCATACACATGGATGTTGATGCAATTGTTGCAACAATCTCCATTGGATATATAGACTACATATTTTCAATGGGAGAGTCGTTAGTCTTAGAGAATGTCTCTATGACCTAGATATTAGAATACATTCATTGTTTAGTTTTAAATGTTGGAAATAAACATGCATTCTGGAATAAACATATTCATAAAGAGTTATGATGGATGTATTTCTGATAGGAATCTAACATCTAGAGGACTCTACTAAATTAGAAAACTAATGAATGGTTCATTAACATTTCTAAATACTGAAAAATTAAACCTTAAAAATCAAAAGGAGGATAAAGATCATTTGACAATGATCTAGCATCAAGTATTGTACATAACTTTATTGATAAGATCAATAAACTAGTAAGATATTGAGCTTTAGATTGTCTGAATGTTCAAAACTTACATACTTATGAATAGGGATTCAAAGTAAAATGTCCAATACACCCTTCTCTGGGAATGGTGTAAGTTGCATAGGTATTCCAGTTCCCATACATATTGATGTATGTTGATCATCTATATCATAATAAACATTAATGATATGTGATATCTATTAATGATTTTTGTGATATGAGATTTCTTCTCTTCACCTTAGAAATCTTTGAAATATTGAAAGATTTCACAATTTTGATTTAGAACTAAAATTTGAAGGAATATGAGATGAATTTGATCTAACTAATGTAGCTAACCTATTAGATGAATTCAAGGAATACCTTATGAAGAAAGGAACGTGTAGAGGGAAAAGAATTTATTGCATTAATGAGAGGTCCTCGGGTTCTCTTATATAGGAGAGAAACCTATTGGAAAATTACATGAAGAAGATAAATGAAATAGATAATAAGAAAATAGAAAGAAACATATGAAATATCTCAACACTCCCCCTCAAGATGGAGCGTAGATATCGATAAGGCTCAGCTTGGAACAACGTCTCTGATAAGGCCCTCTAGCTAGGGCCTTAATAGAAACATATGTTGTCTGATCTCCAGAGCTAACATGAGTAGTGGCAATAAGACCCTTCTATATCATGGCACGAGTGTAGTGGCAGTCCACCACTATGTGTTTGGTCCTCTCGTGAAAAGCAGGATTGTTGGCAATGAAAAGAGCAGCTTGATTGTCACATTGGAGGTACATGGGAAGAGGCACCTCTATGGTCAAGTCAGTAAGAACAGATCTGACCCACATCATCTCCGTGCTAGCATGCGTCATGGCCCTGTATTCTGACTCAACACTCGATCTGGAAATCACTGTCTGCTTCTAGCTCTTCCAAGAGACCAGGGAATTCTCTATGAACACGGCAAAGCCTGAATTAGACTTCATATCCTTTGGACACCCAACATAATCTGCATCTGTACATGCTGTAACTGAAAGAGATGTATCTCTGCTGAACAGAAGTCTCATACTTGGTGAAGTCTTAAGATACCTCAAAATCATACGAACTGCATCCCTATGCGCATGTCTGGGTTGCTCTATAAACTGACTCACTTTGCTCACAGCAAAGGATATGTCGGGCCTGGAAATAGTCATATATAGTACTTGCCAACAAGCTCCATGTACCTCCTCTTATTGACCTCCTTAGTGTCATCATCATATAGCTTCATGATTGGGTCAATAGGAATAGTGGTTAGGGTGTGCATGGGATGGATACCCGCTCCGTTCAATCGTGCCCCGCTCCGACCCATTGTTAGCGGGTCATAAACCAACCCAACCCGCTTCAACGGGTATCCGGATCTAATGGTTACCCACTTATTTGAATGGATAATAGATACCCATGGATACCCGTGATATCTTTGTAATAAATGGCCAAACTAACATTATATGCTATCTTTTACCTTTTTATTTCGAGAATTTATTTATGATAAGTTTCTGAACTGTGCATAATCCCCCCCCCCTCCCAAATTATTAGTTGTCATGGCATACATTAATATCAATTATCAATGATACATTGATATTATTTTTTCAAACATCGTAGATAAAAAAAATTGCACAGATCTCGCGCAACAAGTCCTTCCATATGAGCTCGCAATCCATCGTAGGCGAGCCGCAATTGCTTGCAAAAAAATTTGCAGAAACGTGAGACGAAAAGCTAAACTCTATACAAATTAATGTTCTTTGGAGCTATTGAACATCTCAGTCTTCATGAATTTCGGCAGTGCTTTGCACCATGAATAGCAACCATGACGTGTGCCCGGTGAGCTCGACGACCTTCGCAATCGATGGGTACTTCCAAAGCATCAACTGATTCCGTGAACTCGTGCAATCTCATCAACTCCATCTCATTCTTGTTTCAAAGTAGTGTACACACCTGCGATCCGGTATTGATGGAGTTCACGCATGCATCGGTGTGAGTATCCCAGATATGATGCATCAGTCTCTCCATCACTGCCAGAGGACAGTAGGTTTCTCTGGACCATGTACCATGCTAGCGCCCTTGACGGTCGCCATGGGTTGTCGAGTTGGTGCAACCATTGGATCACTTCCCAGTGGAATTTTGCGATGACGCGACGAGATCCCAAATATGGAGGTGATTATCATTGTCGCCGCTCGTCAATTGCTGCCCATTGCCGGACTACTTCAATCTGTAGACCTGCTAGTGGCCTCTATACAGCTGCGCAATGTGCAACCAGATATGTATGTCATTTTCACGATCGTGTTGTCCATCCCTCCGGCGGTCAGGATGTGATTGTTCCAGGAGAGCGAAGGGACATCAATGATGAGGGCATCATCTACGTCGGAATGTTAAGGAGATGGGCAGACCTATATAACGGGTCGATCCATGGGTACCATGGACCAAAGGATTGGAGCCCCATATGTCACGGGTCAAAAAGAATTGGGTACCCGATCCCATGTGATTTGATGGATACCAAATGGTTTAGGGTAGACCCGTACGGATCGAGTCGGTTAACCGTCCAAACCAAAAACCATGCACACCCCTAATAGTGGTAGGTCTGCAATCTATCATGCTCTCTGAAAGAAGATCTGTAACATACTTCCTTTGGGTCATCACAAGACCTTGTTGGCTCCTGGCAAACTCCAGACCAAGGAAGTAACGTAAATTACCAAGGTCCTTGGTCATAAACTGTTGACCTAGGAAGTCCTTGCCACTCTGAATGCCCTACTCGTCATCCTGTATAACAATAATACCATCAACGTAAACAAGGATGATAATAGTACCTCTCTAGGTCATGTACACAAACAAAGAGTGATCTGCAGTCGATTGCACAAACCCTTGCTGCTCTATCAAGTCCGAGAGCTTCTGAAACCATGCTCTTGGACTTTGCTTAAGGCCATAGATAGCCTTGTGAAGCCTACAAACCTTCTGACACTCCCCCTCAATAGTAAACCCTGATGGTTGCTGCATGTAGACCTACTCCTGTAGATCACCATAAAGGAAGGCATTCTTCACATCAAGCAGGTAAAGGGGCCAATCTCATGTCACAGCAACAGAAAGTAGAATGTGCAGAGAAGAATGTCTGGCAACTGGAGAGAAAGTATCCCGATAGTCTACCCTATATGTCTGGGTGAATCCTCAAGTATCCCGATAGTCTGCACGGTGTTTCACAGTGAAAACCCATTTGCATCCCAAAACGGATCAACTGGAGCAGAAACAAGACTCCGCGTACTATGTGACTGTAACGCAGCCATCTGCTCCTCTATGGCTAACTACTGACTGTCCTAGAGAGCCTCCTGATATGTCCGTGGTATCTCCACGACTGATAGTGCCAAGGTAAACGTCCTGAAATCCTCTGATAGTCTGCTCAAGGAAACCTGGGCAGCAAGAGGATAAGTAGCATACCTACGTTTCTGCTTGCGCAGAGCAATCGGCACATTAAGATCATCTGCCAAGGGTACCTGCTCATCCTATATGGAATCCTGCTGCACAGACAATTCAGTAGTGCTATCAGTAGAAACAATGTGCTTATTACATACCTGAGGCATGTCGGATGATGGGCAAGGCATGTGAGCAGCGGGAATTGAGCGAGACCTGCGAGTATAAACATCCGGCAAAAACTGAGTCACAGTACGAGGTGAAGCCACAGAAGCAGGTGTAGACGTTGGAGTAGGTGTAGGTGGTGAAGGTGGTGGTAAAGCAGGAGTAGAGGGAGGTGGTGGTACGACAGTAGAAGGTAAAGGCATGTAGATCTCATCGTCAGAGTCAAACGGGGCTAATTTGTCGCCTGTAGGAGAAAAATACATGGCAGACTCAAAGAAAGTAACGCCAGCACTGACAAAGTATTTCCGCTTGAGCGGATCAAAGCAATGATACCCCTTCTGGGTAAAAGAGTAGCCGACAAAAGCACACTTGACAGCTCCGGAAAGAGCTTGCCACGACCTGAAGAGACATCATGAATTGAACCGAACACACGAGGTGTAAGAGAGAAAGATCCTTCTAAGGAAACACAATAGAGAAAGGAATCTTCTCTCCTAACACGGACAAAGGCATGCGGTTCACTAGATAGCAAGTCGTGAGGACATCATCTCCCAGTAGGCATGAGGAGCACGACTCTGTATCAACAATTTCCGAGTTACATCAACTAAGTGATGGTGTTTGTGCTCGGCAACACCATTCTGTCAAGATGTATAGGCAGATAAGGTCTGGTGAGCAATGCCAAGAGATCTAAGAAAGTCAGAAAGTTGTAAGGTGCAGAACTCCAAAACATTATCAGAACGAATATATTTGACATTGGAAGAAAAAATATTCTTTATCTCATTAATAAAAGATTTGATCACAGAACCAACCTCGGACTTATTCTTCAATAAAAAGACCTAGGAAAGCATAGAAAATCATCGACAACAATAAGACAAAAACGGTGTCCCTGGTGATCAGGAACACGACTCGGATCCCAGATATCTAAATGAAGGAGCTCAAATAACTGATAATTGCTCCGACTCTGACGGGATGGAAAGGAGTAAGGGTAACGCTTCCCAAGCTGGCATGCCTCACACTGGAAGGAGGATCTCATGGAAATTTGAGGGAGAATATGGCGTAGCTTCTGAAGAGGAAGGTGGCCAAAATGAAGGTGCCACAGATATGGTGAGACTGTTCCAGTAGGTATAGTAGAAACACCAACATAAGGAGGTTGGAACAGTCTGTAGAGTCCCTACTGCTCACAGCCACATCCAATCACCCTACCCATGAGTATGTCCTGAAATAAAAGAGAAAAGGGTCAAAGATGGCACGATAATACAGATCCTTAGTAATCTGACTAATGGAAAGTAAATTCATCTGAAAGTCATGAGCATATAAAACATTATGAAGATGCATGGACAGTGTAAAGTGCTACTCCCCCTGTCCTGTAATGGGTAAGTGGTCGCCATTGGCAATGGCAACCCATCTACCATGTGGTATGGTCATGTAGGACCTTAGTTGTGCTTTGTCTCCACAAAGATGATGGGAAGCACCAGAGTTCATAATCCACTCAGTCATATCTGCATCATTACTACCAGTGAAAGCATAAGCGATACCTGAGGAGCTCGAAGAGGCTCTGTTTATGGCTGTGGTATCTGTAGTAGCGGTTCCTGCAACAGGAGTCATGATATCTTAAATACGAGAGACGATATCATCCAGGCGAGGATCAGTCTGGGGAGAAAGTGTATCTGAAGGCTCAATCTGTTCTGACACGCGGCCAGAAATGGGATACCCATGATTCCGGTAGCATGTATCCTCTGCATGTCCCAGTCGACGGCAAAAGGTGCAAGGGTCACGTGGATGTCCACCACCTCTGCCACAGAGGGTGCGTCCTCTAGACTGGGTCGTCACTCCTAGGCCACGAGAAACGGTTATAGCAGACGTGGGCTGAGAAGTGGTCGTAAAAGGCATGATAATACGAACGAAATGGCTATAGGCCTCCTCCATGGGAGGTATGGTAGCTCCAGTGAGAAGCTATGTGCTGCATCATACTCTGCATCAAGGCCTGCCATGAAAACTCCAACGATCGTGGAGTTCCTATATCCTTTCTGTTGCTCAAGAGATGTCATAATAGACATATAGCTATGAAGTTTCTCAAACATTCTACGGAGTAAACTGTAGTACACGTGCAGAGGATGACCATTCTGCTTGGCCTTATAGATGTCAAACTTTAGCTGAAGAATCTTGGCCTCATTATTCGCTTGAGCAAGCCAAAGTGTCCCACATTCCCTTGGCAGTGGGCTGATTCAGAATATCATTGGCTATCTCTGCAGTGAGGGTCCCACATAGCCAAACACCCGCATATGTGTCATCTTGCTTCCAAGAAGCATTTGCCCCCATTTTATTTGTTGGCTCTAGATCTGTCAGGACGTACTCTTTGTTGTTGCACTATATAAGGGTGAGAAACTGCATGAACCACAATTCATAGTTGGTCCAATCCATCTTAGAGATGGGAGCCAAGCCCTTGAAGGCTCTGGACGAAAAAATGTCACCCTTGTTCTATGACATGATGGTAAAATAATCAAATAACTAAACTCAACTGGAGAGTAGACCGATATAAACGAGTCTACACTATCATACGGATGATTAGTTGTATATGTAGACTCATACAACCATCATCATCAATCTTTATTGCTTGCTAGGGCCGGAACACATGATTTATAGGTCTGAAATCACGTTTTCCAGTCAAAATCAGATCGGTTCAGATCGTAGAGCGACTTGCAGAAGTGCACGAAAGTGCACGGGATGGCCGACGGCAGCCTAGGCGGTCGAGGCGAAAACCGAGGAGGTTTTGCGGTGGCCTAGAGGCCAATGCAACGACCTAGAGGCTGGGACGATGGTTGGATGGAGGCCGAGAGGCCCAGGCGGCGACCGGGCGGAGGCAGGGGTAGCGGCCTGGAGGTCGGGGCACGACCTAGGGGCAACAACCCAGTTGGCGGTGGCCGAATAGAGGGGTAGAGGCGACCCGAGCGGTCGAGGTAGGGTGGGCGGGTGGGGATTAGGGCTTGATGGGATACAGAAACTCTGGTCTAGGATCGTCGCTCTGATACCATGTAGAGGGAAAAGACTTCATTGCATTAATGAGAGGCCAACAGGTTCTCTTATATAGGAGAGGAACCTATTGGCTATACCCTAAATGTTGGTTTCAGTCACCATTTCGGTGATCGACCGAAAAACAGAATTTCGGGGGAATTTCGGTTGAATTTCAATAGAAATTTCGGTCATTTCGGTCATTTTTTGTACTAGGGCCCCCATATTTCGGTCATTTCGGTCGAATTTCGATTTCGACTAGATATCGATATTAGATAGAAATTCGGCCGAATTTCACTGAAATTTGAGGCCATGCCTATTGGGCAAATTACATGAAGAAGACAAAATAAACATATAATAAGAAAATAAAAAGAAAGATATCAAATATCTAAACAGAATGCCATTCCTATCTCACTCATCCTAATATACCTTAACTCAATAGAGTTGTAGGGAGATGCAATTGGATCATGTGTGACATGATTTGATTAATGATGCATAGTTACCTCTTAGTTTCCAAGTATATATGTAGTAGAGACTACAATATATATCCTTAATAAGATTCCATGCAAATTTGAACCCCAAAACCCTCATAAACTATGGTTTGGAACCTAGCTTAAACACTTGAGGATTTAGGGTTGCTTGGTCTATGACAATATCATGGATACAATTAAGCTGGAATCTAGCACCAGAGAGTGCTACTTCATTAGGAAAATAATATATGGTATTGGACACCTACTTTGTGACCTTGAGATTCTTAAAGGATTTCATCTCTAAGAATATGATTCTAATAGGATAACTTTCTTGAGAATCAAGATTAGAATGAAGTAAAAGGACTCGTTGAATCCTAAAAGGATGATGAAGTTCCTAGAATCAGAAACTAAAAGGACGATTAAAGATGAAACACTCATACCTCTTCAAATCAATTTGAGGGTGGTAAGACCACCTAGAGGGTACGGATTCCATGTATCAGAGAAAAATGACAATGATCGAACTTCATATGATGAAGTTTCTGTAGATCATGACATGGAGATGGATGTTAGCAATAAAGTATAAATTAGACTTCATAAACAAGTTTTGTGTATGGACCCTCGAGGATCCACCAATAAGGGTAAAATCTGTTAGTATAGATCGATCTTCAAGAGAAAGAGGGAACCTGATGAGAAGGTAGAGACCTTCAAAGCACGGCTCGTAGCCATGAGCTACATACAGAAAGAAAACATCGCTTGCTATGATACTTGCTTTTCTAGTGACCATGCTTAAACCCGTCAGAATATTGCTAATTGTACCTACACAACTTGACTATGACATCTGTAAGATGGAGGTCAAGATTGCATTTCTCAATGAATACTTCAATAAGGACGTTCATATGAAGTAGCCCCATGACATCATGGATGAGAAATGCAAGATGTGCAAGCTTAAGGAACTCCATCTATGGACTCAAATAAGTTTCTTGTGATTGGAACACTGGATTTGATGAAATTATAAATGTTATGATTTCAGATAGAATCTTGATGAACCATGTGAAGCTTAGGAGTGTCATTATGTTCATCGTGCTAAATGTATATAAAGTCCTAATCAGTTGGAACGATATAAGGATGATAATAAGTGTTTTTATAATGTGGTTGTTCCATACCTTGAGATGAAAGATTTCAAGAATACCTCTTAGATCTTAGTTCTGAAGATGTTCAGAAGTAAAGAGAAGATGGTACTGGGATCGTCACATTAATGGTACACCTTGGACATGTTCTATTTTTGGAAAACCTCAAGGAAGTCTTCCTTCCCTTAAGATATGGTACTGACCTATCTGAAGGGATAGCACCTCAAAGAGTTGAGTAAGTGAATGCTAAAGCCCTTTGCCCTTGTGCTTCAGTTACGAGAAGCTTGATGTACGTTAGATGTGTACAAAAGCCAGATGTCTGCTATGCAATGGAAGTAGTAAACTGTTACTAATCCTACTATAAAGATAAAACAGTTATTTGTAGTTATGAAAACACCTTCAAAGACGGCAAGACTTTTGAGATAATGATCTCAAAGTTTTATCTTCAAGAACTTAAGACTTTATAGATAGCAATCTAAAAGGTCTTAACTACATATGCCTTATAAGACTTAAATTGGGTCTTAGTCTTAGGAGATAGAAATCTCCGGGAATAAGGGTATCTAGTAAGGATAATAGAAATTACATACTGGTTATAACAATTATTGAGTTGTAGTGTCAAAGACAATAGAACTACTCTAACAAGATTAAGTATGGTTGCATAAGATGCAACATTCGCATTGGATGCGAGCACTGTTACTAGAAGATATACAAGTCGGTAAAAGGACTTGGCATAGTCTTCTAGGAATAGAATGACTAGTCAGCTTACCAAGCTATTTTTCTAAATAGCTTGTGATTATCACATGAGTGTGGGTTTAAAAGATTAGCACATTAATGGCTCTTTGGGCTAGTGGGAGATTGTTGGACATGCGAACCCAAGCGAGCCATTATGCAATAAATGTTATTGTAATTCATTCCCTGATCTGAAATGAAGATAACTAATTTGCATAATAGATCCCTTAGTACAATAGGGTTATGTACCATGGCCATCTTAATGATCATACAGTTGTTGAATCACAGAGGCCAGTGCTTGGATGATATCTAAAGAGTTAGATCGAGGACTTATCAAGCACCGTCAAGTGATTGTTAAGAGAGGAACTCCAGGCTGAGAGGAAGATGGCAATTCTTATCTATAGGCCGATATCTAACCCACCTCTTGATGCGGGTCTGCTACATAGGAATAGAGATTCGAAGGTGTTAGATAAGTTACGTCAAAAAAGTGACTTAACGAGATCGAGATAACAAAGAACTACGTCGTATACTGTCACAATATAAGCACATATCTGACGACCGGAGACAAATGTGTTACTATACGTTTGAGTATGTACATTTGGCAGACTGATAGGTTAATCTAAACAAGGTCTATATACCGGTGAGCGGGTATGCATACAAGGGCATATGAGCAATACAATCTCTCAAAGGGTTCATACAGGTTAATTACTGAATCGGGAGACAAGAGCTCGCTCATGAGATATTGGGATCAAATTCCATGCACGTCGTCTTGCTTTAGAAGCTTCACTAAATTTATAGGTTTGATATATGCTTTTGTAAAGTATATGATTAATACATGGGTATTATACATGCTTTTGGAAAGTATATGATCGATACCAACTCTCAATGATCGAATGAGAAACTTAATGATAAAATCATGAAGAAGATAGTCTAAATAAGATATAAAACTTCGAGTTTATTCTAGGTCTTCCAGTATGCAGGATATACGAGTATTAGGAATACTCGAGGGTGATGTGATTGTATAACCAAGACGCTTCCATTCCGAGGGAGTCATGAAACAGGTTTGGATTTTAGTAACTCCTCTCAATAGAGAAGCAATCTGATCTTAGTCGAAATGTTGGACGTTGATCTAAATATGATTCAGATGCAATGAGAAGATTAGATCTACAGCTTTGATTTAATCAAGCATCTTTGAGAGGTCCCTGAGATCTGGATTTGAAATATAATCTCAATATCTAAGTCACTATATGTGGAACGTACAATCGTCACGTCCTTATCTCCAAGTATCCGCGGAGAAAGCGCATTATTTTGAAAGAGTTCAAGGATAATTTCATTGTTGATAATGTATCTTAGCATTGAAGAAAATTGATAGTTAAATGTGATTTAATTATCATGAATAATATAAATATGACTCATATTATTTGGACATATGATAAAAGTTATCTAAGATATTAAATATGACTTAATTATCAAAGATGAGAATAATGTGAATGTGATTCATAATGTTTGGGCACATGAGAATGAACATCCAAGATAATTAATATGATTTAATTGTCAAGGATATGAATAATATGGATATCACTATCCATATTAACCATAAATATTATAAATATAATTTTTAATTTATTAGAGATAGTTAATTGTAAATAAGATTTACGAACTAAATGTTGATGTGAATTGGATTCACATTGCACAATTAATTGTAAATGTAATCTATATTTTATTGGGTGGTCGAATTTGATTTATAATAGTCAATGGTTTTGTATGCAATTATCACAAATAATTTGCAATAATTATTTGGTGAAATTTTGTTGACAAAAGATTCTATGAAATAAGACTAATGTAATGAGATTCCAACCAAGGTGGTCGTCCACCATGTATAAGGGGAAGGAGGATATCTCCTTCCCCTTACATGGAAGGAGGCTCTCTAGTCCTCTTTCATTTGAGAGATTTTTGATTTAATTGAAACTAAGTATGTTAAGATTATTTACAACATATTTAATATCTTTTAAATTAAATTAATTATTGTTGTAAACTTTTACAACAAAATCTCAACCATTGATTTGAATTAGGAGTGCATCTCCACCATCAAATTTAGTATAAAAGAAATGGTGGACCTAACATTTTCTTTGTATATAAAAAGAAGACAACTCTCATTCTCTACACGCCAACTCTTTTCTTTTTCTCTCTCTACATGCCAACTCTTTTCTCTCTCTCTCAACATGTGGATGTCTATATGTTGACCTAGAGAACGTCGTCGTCGTCGCCACGTCGTTGTGTTGTCGGATCGACTGCTCTTGTATCTCCATCTTCTTCGATACGCTCCACTTGTGAAGAATGCGTCGGATTTTGTGAATTGGAATCAGGAGACTCCTCGCCCAGATCATCAACTTGGATTGCGAGAAGCACGTGTCTCATCCACGCACCCGCAAGTGCGACCTTCATTGAATCGAACTTGAGACAGGAAAATCTCTCGCTTTAGAGACTGACGATCGCAACCACTCTTCAAGAGGTATTCCTTTGAACCCGTTTGTGATTGATGAAATGATTTAAGAAGTGTTCTCGAATCATGTGGTTTCATCATTTAAACTTCTTTTAAATTTTAGTGCCCCGAGCAACTAGTATGACTAGTCGCTCATGATCGCATATGATGCGATCTTCATGTTTTCGTGATGCGCTTAAGGTTTTTCCCGTAACTATAAATGCCCAAGGTCCTTGGTAACAAACTGTTGTCCAAGAAAAACCTTAGCTACTTGAATGTCCTATACATTATCCCTTGTAATGATGATATCATCAACATACAACATTATAGCAACGATAAACTTCTAATACCTCTGAATAAACAGGGAGTGATCTGCAATTGATCTCACGAACCCCTTCTATTCTATCACTTCCGAAAGCTTCTGAAACCATGCTCTTGTGCTCTAATTAAGGCCATAGATTGCCCTACGAAGTATGCACATCTTCAGACACTCCCCCTCAAAAGCGAACCCATGTGGTTACTGCATGTAGACTTCCTCCTTTAGATCACCATAGAGAAAAGCAATTGCCACATCGACCTGATATAAAGGTCAATCCCAAGTAAATGCAACAGAGAGAACCCGAAGTGTGGAGTGCCAAGCTACTGGAAAGAAGGTATCCTGATAGTCCACCCCATAGGTCTGGGTGAACCCACGAGCCACAAGTCATGCCATGTTACGATCAATGCTACCATCTGCTCGATGCAACACAGTGAACACCCACTTGCATCCCACAAGCGACACATCTGCAAAAATTGTAACAATAATCAATAATCTACGAGACTGTAAAGCGACCATCTCTGCCTCCATGGCTTGGCGCCATTGGTACACCTTGAAAGCCTCCTGATATATACGTGGGATTTCAATGGTTGATGATCCCACCATAAATTGCCTGAAATCTGGTGAAAGTCGCTCTAGAGACATGACCTACGAGGGGGAAATCGTCCACAGGAATGTTTGCCTTTCCGCAAGGCAATAGACCACCCCAGATCACTCTCTTATGGTCGTTCTGGCTCATTCTGTATATATGCATGCTCATCCTTTGATTGGACATGTATATCATGCACACCACTAGTACCACAAATTGAAATCAATTTTTTAGAATTTACATGAGGCGTGTTGGATGTTGGGGAAGACATTGGAGCATGGAGGACATGCTGTGGTATATATGTAGATGAAAGTGGAAGAACAACCGCATGCTCAGGCTCAGAGGGGCTCAATCTGTCACATGTAGGAGAGTAGTACATGATTGACTCAAAGAACGTATCATCAACACCGACATAGTATTTTCCTTTTACATAATCAAAATACTGATAACCTTTTGGGTGCAAGAGTAACCAACGAACATACATTTGACAGCTCAAGGAGCGAGCTTGTCACGACCAGGATGCAGGAGATGGAAAAATACCACGCAACCAAATACTCGTGGTGTAAGAGAAAAAATGTCCTCCGAAAAAGCAAGGAAGAAGGGTGTCTTTTCACCCAAGATGGTAGAGGCATCTGATTTATAAGATAACATGTTATCACAGCATCACCCTAGAACGAATAAGGAGCCCGAATCCATATGAGGAGAGTCCTGGTGATATCCAGAAGATGACAGTGTTTGTGTTCGACAACACCGTTCTATTGAGAAGTATAGGGATAGGAAGTTTGATGAAAAATACCATGTGAGCTGAAAAAATGATACAGTTGTGTGGTAGAATGAATATACTATACAGAGGTAGAGAAAGTATTCTTTATTTCAATCATAAAGTTATGAATTAATGTACTAGTCTCATACTTATGCTTTAACAAAAATACCCAAAACAATCTGGAAAAATCGTCAATACAAACCAAATAGTACATGTGTCCCTGATGATCAGATAACACGACTCGGACCCCACATATCAAGATGAAACAACTCAAAAAAACTCTGACTACTACTACCTTGACGACTTGGAAAGCTAGATCAATGATGCTTTCCAAGTTAACATGGTTTACACTGGAAACTGGACTTGGCAGAGATGCCATGAATGAGGCGGCCAATCAAATCTAAGATGCCACGTGTACGGAGAAATCAACTCCACGGAAAGAGAAGGGACACCAGCAAAAGGAGACTGGATCAATCTGTATAGCCCTTCATGTTAACAGCCACATCGAATCAACTGTCGTGAGTATATCCTGAAAAACAAGGGAATTGCGGTCAAATATAGCATGGCAATGTAAATCTTTTGTAATCTGACTTATATATAGTAAATTCATGGAGAAGGCAGGTGATGAAGAACGTTATGTAATCATATAGAGGGAGACAAATGAGCATCCCCTTGTCTGGTAATAAAGGAGTGTATCCCATCAGCAAACACCATTGATCTACCTTTTGTGCAATAATATAAGCACCAAACTGCAAGCGATCTCCATATATATGATATAAAGCTCCAAAGTCCATTATCTATTCTGAAGGATCTAGTCTAGAGAAATCAGTAAATGTATAACTGTAGAAAGCTAGAATGTGGAACCGTAATATCATAGATAAAGAATAAACACGATGGAACACCAGGAATTTACGCAGAACCCTACTCCATGGGGAAGGGGATGAACCCATGGGAGAACACCCCAAAGGGCTTGTGTTTTCTATTTACTTTTCTCATCTGATACAATGGGTGTAAGGCTTCTTATTAGCCCACATTGAGTCTCCAAGTCCAAAAAACAGTAAATGTATGACTAAAACACTAGATGTGGTAACTGGACCCTGGAGAGATCCAATTACCCACCTATACATGACGCATATACTCCAACACTCCCCCTCAAGCAGGAGCATGCAATGCTCAGCTTGGACACAGAAAGAAATCTCGAACTCGCAATACAAGGCACTATAGATAATATCAACTCAACGCATACTCTAAAATCGGATGCTATCGAGGATGTTGCTTCCCATGTTGTGTAGGTGAGGAGGAACAACATGGTTGGAGTGTGAGTTGAACTGGGTCTCCTCGTCAAAGAACATGTGCTCTATACTGCATCTGTCAGAGTCACTGAAATTGAAATGAGTATATGTTGGAGTATATGCGTCACTTATCATATAAATAGGTAAATGGATCACTCCGAGATCCATTTACCACATCTAGAGTTTAGTCCCACGTCTACCAGTGGTGGTACTTGGAGAGCATGTGGAAGCTATATAAGAAGCCCCAGACGTCCTGTAATAGATGAGAAAGTTCAATAAAACAATCAGTCTTGTGTGGCGTTCTCCCGTGGTTTCATCCCGCTCCTTAGGGAGTAGGATTCCACATAATATCATGCATTCCTCAATTTTTTTCCTCTGATATTCGCTTCCGCATTATATTGTCTAACAAGGTATCAGAGCGTGTTCGATACTCAAGGTGTAGTTTCATTATTTATTCAAGAGTAAATTCTTGATTATTATTGAAGATTTGTTCATGAAGATTAGTTGTGTTTCATCCAAGGAGAGTCATGCAGTTTGATTTCTAGGGTTTCTTTTGAAACCCTTATCATGCCCTGAGCTTTAGGGTTTCTTCTCGACGCTCAGACGGAGCAGCCACCCTCCAGTTCGGCGGTTGATTTCCCCGCCAGCCCTCCATAGCCTCAGGGAAAGGTGAATCTTCGCTCGATCGACTCCCCCTTCCATAGGGGTGCTTTCAGGCAGAGGTATTGTGCTCTATCAGAGCCACGATCTCCTCCTCTCTTCCAAGATCTTGCGCAGGTGGCATGAGATTCCCTCGCACCTCCTTTCAGATCTCCTGGCGGTGAGCTCCATGCGATTCCCCTCGCGTCGCGCCTCCAGCTGATGATGAAGCCCGATCACGCAGCAAGCCTCTCGCGAGTAGTGGTGACGCAAGGCCCCTCTAGGCGGCGCTCCTCCCTCGCGATGTAGCCTCCAGACTCCATCCTCGGTGCACGAGCAGCGCCACCGTACGTTGCACCTCTATCCAGAACTCCTTCAACGATGGTCCCAGTTCCAAGCGGCAGCAACTACCGCGTGAGTCCAAAAAGCTTTCAGATGGAGCCCTATACCTCTACGTATCTCCGGCGATGCGAGAACCCCCATCATAGACACCTACACCCTTCAAGAGGCAGACCTCCAGCAGCCTCCGTGAGGCCCTATTGGGGAGGGGCTCCGAGCGGCGAGCTCTCCCCTCATCACAAGGCGGCAGCATCTCGCACGTTGCCTCTTCTCCTACTGGTAGCGATGCTAAGAGGAAAACCCCATCAGGGGGTGGCTTCATGATGAGAAGGGTTCCCCGATAGTGAACCCTAAATAGGGCATCTCTGCTTAGCGTGCCCAACTGTGCTGAAACAAAAAAAATGCAAAAAAGGGGGTCTAAGCAAAAAAGTAAGAGGCCCATTTTTCAAGCCCAATTAGGTCGTTCGTATTTCAAAAAAATCTTTAAAAAACGATGCGTACAAAAAAACCGTATGCGAGAAATGAAAGAGACATCTATTAAAAAATAAAAGTGTTGGGAAAATGAATGACTTGACATTCATACGATCCATGGGCTCTATTATATACGAGAAAAGCCCAAGGGTAAACAGAACGATAAGTACATGAGGAAAAGAAATAGGGAAAAATAACACCACATATATAAAATAATATCAAAACTCCCCCTCAAGCTGGAGCATATATGTCTATCATGCTCAGCTTGGAATAGCATCTTTGGGAAGGGCCTCTAGCAAGTGCTTTAGTGAATATATCAGCAGTCTGATCTCCAGTAAAACTATGAGAGGTAGATATAAGACCCTTCCAAATCATGTCTCTGGTATAGTGACAACCCACTTCTATATGCTTTGTACGTTCATGGAATGCAGGATTATTTGCAATAAATAGTGATGCGGTTGATGCATGATTATCACATAGAAGCTGCATAGGAAGAGATACATCAACAGCAAGATCAATCAGAACAGACCTGACCCACATCATCTCTATGCATCCCTGCGCCATGGCCCTATATTCAGACTCTGCACTAGGTCTAGCATCCACCATCTGCTTCTTACTTTTCCATGACATAAGTGATTTGCCAACATATATAGCAAACCCAGAAGTGGACTTCCTGTCCCTACGGCATCCTGCATAATTTGTGTCTGCGCACATTGTGGCATCCAGAGGCGTGCCTCTGCTTAATAAAAGACCAGTACCTGGTGAAGACTTCAGATATCTCAAAATCATATAAACAACATCCATATGCACCTTCCTGGGCTACTCCATGAACTGGCTCACCTTGCTAACATCAAAGCATATATCTGGTCTGGTGATGGTAGCATACAGGAGCTTCCCCACTAGCTCCTTGTATCTCCTATTATCTATTTCCTTAGTACCATCATCATATAATCTCATACTTGGATCCATAGGAGCAGTAGCAGGCTTGCACCCTGTAATACTTGTCTCTAGTAGAAGATATGTAACAAACTTCTTTTGGGTCATCACAAGACCACACTGGCTCCTAGCGAATTCTAATCCAAGGAAGTATCTGAGATTGCCAAGATCCTTGGTCACAAATTGCTGACCTAGGAACTCCTTGGCTGCCTGAATGCCCTGCTCATCATCACCAGTAGCAATAATATCATCAACATAGACAAGGATAGCAACTGTACCTCTCTGTGTCCTCCGAACAAAAAGTGAATGATCCGCAATGGACCGAAAGAATCCCTGATGCTCTATCAACTCTGAAAGCTTCTGGTACTAAGCTCTCGGATTCTGCTTCAAGCCGTAAATCGCCTTGTGGAGCCTACACACCTTTTGAGACCCCCCCTCATCAGCAAACCCTGGTGGCTACTGCATGTAGACCTCCTCCTGTAAATCGTCATATAGAAATGCATTCTTCACATCAAGCTGGTAAATAGGCCAATCACGTGAAACATCAACTGATAGGAGGATGCGCAATGTTGAGTGTTTGCCTACTGGAGAGAAGGTATCCTGATAATCCACCCCATAAGTATGTGTGAATCCACGTGCTACAAGTCTTCCTTTGTAGCGATCTACACTACCATCAGCGTGGTGCTTCACCATAAAGATCCATTTGCACCCTACAACCGATGCACCTGTAGGAGTAGAAACAACACTTCAAGTACCTCAAGACTGCAAAGCTGCCATCTCCTCCTCCATGGTAAGTCGCCAACTACTATCCTGCATGGCCTCCTGATATCTGCGTGGAATAGTAACAGCTGAGAGGCCCGTAATAAACCTCATGTAATCCTCTGACAAATGGTCCAATGAAACATGCGCAGCTAGAGGATATGTGGCACAGTTGCGACGTGATTTCCTCAGTGCAATAAGTATATCAAGGTCATCAACCTCTCTGTTCTCTGGTACCACCACCTCCTATGTATTATCCTGTGGATCAAGCATAGAACCAGTGCCATCAGTAGAAACAATGTGTACATCACATACCTGGGGCATGCCGGATGAAGGGGAAGGTACAAGAACAGAGAGGCGAGTAGAAGATCTGCGAATGTAAAATCGAGGTAGGAACTGTGTCAAGGTAGATGGAAGTGGAGGTGGTGGAGGTGGAAGTAACTGAGACTCAACATGTGGAGATGGTAGTGAAACCAACGGAGGTGCAGGAACAAAGATATCCTCACCAGAGTCAGCATTCAACAACCCGTCACTTGTTGGAGAAAAATACATAATAGACTCAAAAAATGTGACATCGGCACTAACATAGGATTTTCCCCCAACGGGATCAAAACATCTATACCATTTTCAGGTACCAGAATAACCAACGAATACACATTTGACAGCTCTAGGAGAGAGCTTGTCACGACCTGGAGTAAAATTGTGGACAAAAGCCACAGATCCAAAAACCCTGGGAGTAAGGGAGTTCCACGCAATCAAGAAAGGAACTTTTTCTCCAATGACAGTAGACGACATGCGGTTTACTAAGTAGCAGGCAGTGAGACCCGCATCGCCCCAAAATGAATGAGGAGCTCAACTCTGAATCAAGAGAGTCCTCGTGACATCTAAAAGATGACGGTGTTTGCATTCAGCAACACCATTCTGTTGCGACGTGTAAGCAGCATGAATTCTGATGAACACCAATGGAACTGAGAAAGGTAGACAAATGTAAAGTAGAAAACTCCAAGGCATTGTCAGTGCGAATAAATTTCACATAAGCAGAAATAATGTTCTTGACTTCAATAAGAAAAGTTTTAATAACAACACCAGCTTCAGACTTATTCTTTAACAGAAAGACCCAAGATAATCTAGATAAATCATCCACAGCAACCATATAGAACCGATGTCCCTAATTATCTGGAACACGACTAGGACCCATATGTCAAAATGAAGCAATTCAAGCAGATGAGTACTGTGACGACTCTGACGACTAGGAAAAGAGGAACGATAGTGCCTCCCAAGCTGACAAGCCTCACACTCCAAAGTAGTACGAGTAGATATCTGTGGGAGAATATGACACAGCTTCTGCAGAGGAAGGTGCCCAAATCTAATATGTCATATAAAAGGAGAAACAGATCCTGAAGGAATAGTAGCAGCACCAGCACATGGAGGTTGAACAAGTCTGTAAAGCCCTCTCTATTCACGGGCACATCCAATCACCATGTCCGTGAGTATGTCCTGAAACACAAGAGAGGACGGATCAAATATGGCACGACAATGTAAATCTTTTGTAATCTGACTAATCGACAAAAGATCCATCTGAAATGTTGGAGCATGTAAAACATTTTGCAGACGTATCGATGGAGCTAGAACAATCTCCCCCTGACCAACAATGGGTAGATGATCCCTATTAACAATAACAACTGATCTACCAGGAGGAATAGACCTGTAGGAAGTAAATTGTGCATGATCTCCACACATATGATGAGATGCTCCAGAGTCCATGATCCAATCGGATAGATCTGAACTGTCACTACTGGTAAGTACAAAAGCAATACCTGATGAACTCGATGAGGCTCTAGCAGCATGTGCGAAATCTGAAGATCCTACAATCGAAGTAGTAGGAGTAGTTATCATCTTTCGCGATTTGGAAACAATATCATCAAAACGTGCATCATGAGCCGAAGCAGGAGAAGTAGGCTCAGTCTGCTCAGCAACTCGGGAAGTCGCAGGATACCCATGCTTATGATAGCATGACCACGACAGTCACAGTGGCAATATGCAAATGGACCACGATGGCGTCCTCCTCCTCGTCCATGTGGTCCTCGACCACGAAACTGTGAAGTAACCCCTCTGCCACGAGAGGCTGCCATAGCAGAGGGAATCTGAGCGATAGTAGGAGATAAAGTTGTAATTCTGCTCAGCCTCCTGTAGACCATCCATTGGAGGTATCGTCTCTCCAGTAAGTAGTTGAGTACATATTGCATCATACTCAGAGTCAAGAGATGATAGAAAGACTCCTATCATGGTTGCATTCCAATATGCTTGTTGTTGCTCAGTACTAGTAGTCATAAGCATGAAGCTACACATATGCTTAAACATGCCTCTAAGATACGAGAAATGTGCATGAAGAGGTCGACCATTCTTCTTGGTCAAAAAAATATCAAACTGCAACTGTAGAATTTTGCTTTCCTTCTTTATCTGCCCATATATGTCTGTCAAAATGTCCCACATAGCCTTTGTTGTGGCTGTTGACAATATCATTGGCAATCTCCGCGGTGAGCATCATGGAGAGCCAAATGCAAGTGTATGCATCATCTTGCTTCCAAAAAGCATTAGCCCCAGTCTTGTCCTCCAGCTCTGGATCCGTCAGAATGTGCTCCTTGTTATGGCACTGCATCAGGGTATGAAACTACATGGACCACAACTCGTAATTGGTCACATCCATCTTCACGATGGGAGCAGGGCCCTTGAAGGCACCGGACGATGAAAAATGGCACCCTTGTTTTCTGACATGGTAGCAAGAATGCCGATGTCCGGAACAAAACTGAGGAGTAGACTGTTGTGAATGAGTCTACACAATCACATATGGAGGATTGGTTGTATCTGTAGACTCATGCAACCATCCTCTTCTCTTGTCTTTGTAGGCTAGAAGAGGAATTCATGATTTATATGTTGAAAAATCACTAAAAATGACCAAGATCTGGACTCAGTCTGTACGTGCACAAATATGCACGTTGTGTGTGCTGGAGCACGTGCACACAGTAGCACGTTGGGGCAAATATGCACGCAGTTGCACGCTGGAGCACGTGCACAATGCACGCTGGTGCACGCATTAGCACACTGGTGTGCGTTGGGAGTCGGCGCAGTCGCGCGTTGTATGTATGATGTGCGATGGCACGTTGGAGTCGGGCGCAGTTGCACGCTGTGTGCTCGATGACACGCTGAAGCTGCGGTGGTGGCACGTTACGCAGATGCATAGGTCCTCGGGGCGCAGGTGCGCAAGTGCAAGGGCAAGGTGTGGCGTGTGCGCACGGGTGATGAATCACTAAATGCATGTATTAAAATCGATCCGTTGTAGCACGGGCACTTAGCTTCTAATACAGAATCGAGAAAGAATCTCAGTGATGAGGTTCTCGGCTTTAATTTATAACTTGGGAAGTCCAGGGTCAAACACAAGGATGCGAGCAATTTATTGATTAAATTTAGATCTCAAATATTTTAAATAGAAATTCTTGGATTAATTATATTGAGATGATGCACACAACACAACAAGATATATTTAAAAAAACATTTTTATGCAATTAAATTAAATGTAAACAATGATGCACAATTAACATGAATAGAATAACCACACTTAAAGCACATGACAGATAACTTGGATTAATCGCTAAAACACCCTGAATTGATTGATTATTAATTAGAGCATTGATTAGGCAAAGTGTGCTTTAAGTCTCAAAACCTTTTCTTACAAGAGTTAAACTTTCATTTCGATGCTTTATAAAGACAGCGAGCAATTAAATCCTTTAATGACCTAGTGATTAAAAATTGAAAATAATATATCATTAAAAATTAATGAACATAACAGGTTCAATTGATTATTCAAAGTGCATTTCAAATCAGGATAAAAGATATAAGTGAGCACTTAAATTCAAGAATAAATTAAGATGTGATTTTTAAACCAGAATTATCAATAAAGTATGCCAAGAAATAGAGCATCAAACAAGCTTTCAAGCAAGACATAAACCACATTAATTGGATAATTTGGATTTAAGGATGAAAAGATATTCAAAAAGAATTAGGGGCATAAATGTAAGAAAAACTTACAAGTTTTATTACAAATCAAGATAAATAGGGACTAAAATGTAAATAAAATAACTCGTAGGGGCCAATATGCAAATTAAACACAGGCAGGAGGACTCATCTGCAAATCTTGAAAACTCAAGGGTAGGCACTGAAAGTTTATCCAATCATGTGCTTGTCCACATGACTCTTCTAGGCTCGGTTGTGGAGGCTCGGGCCACATATCAACGCCTGTTGCTCTGGATTATGTTCGGTCAACCGATCCTAAGGTTTGAAGCGGTGGTTTGTATGAAGTGATGTGGCTTCAATAGAACCGTTGATTTTCGTTCAAATTGACGAGATCAATGGTACCTGTTGTGCTGTTGTTCTTCCCCTCCTCCGTTTGCAGCAGCATCTGGACTGCGCTCCGGCGACCCTGCTTGTGCTCCTTCGAGTTCCTCAGCCTTCGTTAAAGGTCGGACGTCATGAAGGACTCGTAAAGTTGGGACGATAGAAGGATGAAGATAAAGCCCTATTGTTATCCCGTCGATGAAATGGTGCAGAGAGACATAAACGAGATCGGAGCTCTACAGTGATCTCCGACCATTCAAGTCTTTCAACCTTGCAATGTTAGTACAGCCAGTACACGAAGTATATGCGATTGAAATCGAGCGAATGGAAGGTGAGATGAGGGGCTATTCGATAGTGAAGGATCAAGCCCAGATAAACTTTTTGCTCAAGGAGAACAATGGTGTAAATCGACGTGAGACAGAAATGAAGAAGCGATTAGGGAAAACACGAGTTAACGCGTGGAAGATGGATCATGGGAGGTAGTCGAATTAGATTCATATGAGTGAAAAGTCGAAAGATGGATACAGATTTAAATAATGAACTGATGGAATAGGCAACGTTATGGTATTTACCTGAGAAACTTCAGAAGGAAGAAGAAGAAGATCTCAAGTTCGAATCAAAACCAAGGAGAAGTGTTAAGAACTTCTCAGGCCATCGCTTGACAAGGTAAGCAAACCTTGAAGCTTAAGCAGCGTTGAATGTGAGCTGCAACACGAGTGATTCCTCGTGGATCTCGCCTGCCTCTAAACTCCGACGTGGCTCATTCGTTATCTCATTCTCTGTCATAGAAAGGGAATAGAAGGCTAGGAGTTAGTGCGAACAATGGCGGATAGCCGGAGCAAGGGATGGAGATGATGTATTTAATGGGTGATGACTGAAGGTTAATGTTCTCCAAGCGGTGGTTTCAACCACCACCAGTTAGCAAGGGTTTTAGGGTTAGTAATCATGGTATGACTGGCGTGGAAGAAGGTAGTGAGGAGAGGAGGTTGATGGAGGTTTCGAGGTTAGTTGGTGTGCATGGAGGTTGTCGAAATTGGAGGATGTTGCCATGAAACGAAGAGTTGCAATGCTTGGGAAGAGAGGGCTGGAGGTTGACGGAGATGAAATGACCGTTCGATTTTGATCTGATGGACCGCTTTTGGGCACGGACGACCGGTTAAGATACTCCTGATGGATGCAATCAGACGATGTAGGTGTTGGCGCTAATGAACGGTGGGGATGCAGAGGCAAGGTGATCGGACGGTCAGAAGCAGATGCAAGTGACTACAAAATGAACGGGCCACGTGGCGAGATCTGAAGGTGTCACGTGGCCCAATCAAAATTGAAGAAAGTAGAAAAATCAGAGAAAAATCAAAATAAAATAGTTAGAAGGAGAATTAGAAAAAGTGGTAAACATGAAAGTTGTAGATCTCACTAGAAGTCAAAGAGATCAGAGGTCATCTATACATAGATAAAAATTAAATACTAATAGCAACCATATAAAATCATTTTCTTTGATTTTTCTTTTGCTTATTTTTTTTGGATTTTTATTTATTTTATGTTACTTTATTTATACACAAATTTATTCTAATTTTTATTGAATTTTTAATAAGAAATAAATACATAAAATATTACACTATATTAATATATAATAATTAGCGTAGAATATTTACAACACACAAATTAGTAATTAGTATTAATTAATTAATGAGTCTTGTGATTAACTTTAGCAAGAGAGATAAATATAATCAATTAAGCTGACAAATATGGGATTTATCACCCCCTATACTTAAGCTAAGGTCGTCCTCGAGTTAATAAAGAAAGAATGGATTAGAGAGTTAGTTTAATTAGTGAGATCCCTGACATGTGCAAGTGAATATACAAGGCTTGATTTTGACCTAGAATACTAGGTTTTAGGAATCCTAAAACTCTAAGTTGATCCAAGTATTGATCAAAAGAAATTCAACTCCTCTAATTGTCAGACTCTCAATTTCTACATATATATAAGTATAACTAAGTATAGACTGCACTATAAGAGTAGAATCAAAACATCACCAAAAATTCCAATCTCAGAAGTTCACCTAAGAACCCAACCCTCAATACTAGGGAATAAATCTAGTCTTGCTTTAATCCACAGACTCTTTAGTTTGTCAGACTTCAAAAAGATAGAGGGAAGGCAAGATAATGGAGGTTGTAGGATTGTGTACTTATTTTCTCTTTCTCTCATTGGAACAGGGTTCTCTCAAGTGTCAATACTCAACATAATTTTCATTTTGATTTTTGTCAATCAATGTGTCCGTCAAGAGAAGTTGGAGTCGTCTCCATAGTTTTCTTGGGAATACACCAGGGTGTGCCTTTTTTTTGTATCTAATATACCTTCTACACCCAAACTTGTAGCATTTACCATGCAGAGCGTGGGTGCTAGCCCAACTCTTGGTCATATTAGCGGTGGTCCAAATGGATACTTTGAAATGGTTGGGAGAGCTCGCCTTTGGTGGAATCTCTTTGATATTTGACTTTGAATGGAGAGAGCTTTTCTTTCATTATTTCTTTCTTTTCTTTATTTTTGGCTAGCTCCACTGCTTTTACCAAAGATTTGTGCACACTGGTCAACTTATTAATTAATGTTTGTTCGAGAAAGTCGTAATTGAGTCAAACAAGAACAGAAACACTATCTCATCCAGTACCCAGTGATCACACCCTGGCACTTTAGGTCAAAGTCAAGAGATAGCATGAGAACATGTCCCACACTGGCTAATCTGCTGACACTCAGGTTTTCATGAAGCCCCCATTAATTTTATCCCATCCTCGAGCATCATATAGATTGAGTCCGAACTTAAACTTCCAATCTCAGTCTCCTCAGTGATACTTTGACTCATCTCAATCATGAATGCAGTCGTGCATGTGAGTGATAGTCAAATTCTTTTAAGGGAGATTAAGCATGGGATATAGCATGCATATCTTTAAACTAGGAGAGTGTGAATTTTTAAGTCCAAGACCCTAATGATTAATATATGATAACTCTAAGTTTAGGGACTCCTTAAACCAAGTGTAAAAGATCATCTCAAGCCTTTAGTACATAGTGAAAATGGCAGAGGAAAAACACCAATTAATAAGTCAGTGTGTTAGTTATTTGCAAAAGAATGAAGGAATTATTTGATTTATTTAGACAAATACAAAAGAACGGGTATCTTTGACAACAGACCACAGAGGAATAATTCTAAAATACCCAACACAACACTACAAACTTCAGTTCCTAGAAAATCAAAATCGCATCTTCAAGGTTTAAAATCACAGGCCGCCTTATGTTTTAATTGCTGCTTCCTAATGGAAAATAGTTCGGAGTTTGAGTACGAAAGATCTTCATCAACTTGAAATGTCAACCTTCTACAATGATGCCATTCTTCCTCAAAAGTGATATCCATATCTACATGGGAAGCCTCAAAATTCCTCGTGATTATGGGAAGATGGATCAAATCTTTAATTCATGCAACAGACTTTTGGGTTTTCCTTAGAAGAGAAAAACTAGACATAAAAGGGTAACCCCACTTACAAGATGGGAGAGATTCCACAGACTGGACATCCTCAAAAAATGGTAAAGGTATTCTATATCTAATTCTTCTATCAATAAATCATCCATCTCAGTTGGCATCACTCTTTTCAAAGAACTCTTTATCAACTTTGATCTTCCGAAATATAGAATTGAAATCCAGGCTTTCCTCCATGAGTAACTCTGAAAGACTCTAAGGCAAAACAACCTTATAAAGAGAGAAGAAACGATTCGGTAAACCGTCACGACCTCTGAGAACCTTAAACTCAAAAAGGATACCGAAGGGACACAACAGAATTTATTTTCTGATTTTTATTGAATTTGAATAGAGTTAATTATTTATTCTCATTTACACCCTTAGTTTTAAAAAGATTTTTTTAAAAACTTTTTGCAAACATTGTCACACACACATATATATAATTTTCAAAAAATATTTTCAAAATATTTAATACAAGACTCAGTTCAAAATTGTAATATGATACCCATAACCCCAAAAGTTTGAAAATTTTTTAAAATATGAGCTATGGCTAAAGTATACATGTAATATATATGGTAGGCCCCCTTATACTTAGCTTTTGCTATGTCCTCAAAGCACAAAGTAATATGAAGGCATAGCTCAACTAAGCATAAAACAATATACAAGAGCTGAGTTCGAAACCGGGACAAGTGTAAGAATGAGTCACAATGAATATACAAGAACAGTTTCCCCTATACTTAGGTTCTGGAAAACCTAAATAAAGATATCAAGATAAATTCATAGCTGGAACCGGAACATAGAAAGAGAGGAGGAAAATCCCCCCTATACTTAGGCTGATAGAAGCCTAACTGTAGGTGGAATAATAAATAAGTTAATGATAGATAAGGAGTTAAATGAATTTTAGAGAGTATGAATCTTCCAGAAATGAATATTCGGATGGCAATCATGCCTTACCTGAAAAAAATTAAACTGACTCAATTGGCATGAAGTTAATTAGCTCGACGGGAGTTAACCTTTCCTTGGATTCTATAAAATGCTTAAGTAACTGCTCGTTAACCAAAAAGGAAGGTGCATTCTCTGAAAGCTCTGAAATCTCTACACTACTATTCTCATGCACTTCCCTTATAATATAAGGACCCGTCCACTTTGATTTTATTTCATGTAGAAAATCCTTAACTTTGCATTAACAACCATACCTTCTATCCAGGGACGAAGTGTTTGCATCTAATATGCACATCATGCAACTTCTTAACTTTGTCCCTGTAGATCATGCTGTTGTCATATACTCGGTTGCGGATTTCCACTAGTTCATTTAGGTTGAGGTCTCTACATAACTTCCCTAAGAGACAGGTCCAATTTATCTTTTTTATTGCCCATTCAGATTTGTGCACTAACTCAGCGGGCAAATGACATGGCTTGTCATAGATCATCCTGAAAGGTGAAGTGCCCAGAGGTGTCTTGTAGGTTGTTCTGTAAACCCATCGAACCTGGTCCAACAACTGAGACCAACTCTTCCTATCTGGACAGACTAATTTTTGAAGAATACTCTTCACCTCCCTATTTGAAACCTCTGCCACGTCGTTTGATTGAGGGTGGTAAGGACTAGTTATTCTATACTCCAATCAATAGTCCTTTGATAAAGATTTCATCATTCCATTCACAAAATGGCTACCTCCATCAGATATCAAAACTTTAGGTACATGAACCGTGAAATAATATGATCCCTAATAAACTTGCAAACAGTTCTACCATCTGTGGCTCGAGTTGGGATATCCTCCACCTATCTGGACAAGTAATCAACCGCTAACAAGATATAATCGAAAACTTTGCTATTAGGGAAAGGACCCATGAAATCTATACCCCAAGCATCAAAAACATCACAAAAAATCATAATCGACATGGGCATCTCATCTCTTAATCCAACAGTCCCTCCCATCCTTTGGCAAACGGGGCACGACCGTACAAAATCCGCAGCATCTCTAAACAAGGTCGTCCAGAAGAAACCACATTGTAACACCTTGTGAGCGGTTCTTTTTCCAGAATTGTGTCCTCTAGCTTCAAATGAATGACAATACATTAGGACACTCTGGTATTCCTCCTAAGGAATACACCTTCTCCAGATACAATCCGGTCCTTCAAAGAAAAGGAACGGATCCTCCTAATGGTATTTCCTCGAATTTGATTTGAGTCGGTCTATACTGCTCCTAGTCCATCTATGGGGAACTTGCTTAGAGACTAGGAAGTTCACCATGTTGGCATATCATAGGAGTGAGTCAATAACAAAAATAGACTCATCTGGAAAGGTCTCTCGAATAGGCTCAGTATTAAGGGAATCCTTTATTTCAATCCTTGAAAGATGATCAGCCACTACATTTTTAACCCCAAATTTATCATTAATTTCCGAATCAAATTCCTGAAGTAACAATATCCCCCTAAGAAGACACGCTTTCGCATCCTTCTTTTCCATGAGATACCTAATGGTTGAATGATCAGAATATACTGTCACTTTAGAGCCTAAGACTACAGACCTAAACTTCTCTAAAGCCCAAACTACTGCAAGCATTTCTTTTTCAGTCACTATATAATTTCTTTGAGTTGGATCCAATACTTTGCTTGCGTAGTGAATAAAAAACGGAATCCGATGTCTCCGCTGCCCTAAAACGGCTCCTATAGCAAAATCCGAAGCATCAGTCATGATCTCGAAGCAAAGAGACCAGTCAGGAGCTTGCAGAATCGGCGAGTCGTAGATCTTCTTCTTAAGGAGCTCAAAGGCCTCAAGACACTTGTGATCTACAAAGAACTCGGTGTCTTTTCCTAAGAGCTCGATCAGGGATCGGGCAATTTTAGAAAAATCCTGAATAAATCTTTTATATAATCCAACATGCCCTAGAAATGACCTTACTAACTTAATGTTAGTTGGTGGATCAAGTTTCTTGATCACGTCCACCTTAGCAGGGTCAACCTCCATTCTTTTCTTGGAGATGACATGTAACACAATACCTTCCTTAACCATGAAATGATTTTTTTCTCAAGAGAGTACCAGATTCACCTCACTACATCTTTGAAGTGCTCGGTCCAAATGTGCTAAACAAGAATTAAATGAATCACCATGGACCAAGAAATCATCCATGAAAACCTTGAGGAAATCCCCAATAATTTCAGCAAACACGGCAATCATGCATCTCTGAAATGTACATGGGACGTTACACAGCCCAAAAGGCATGCGTCTGAATGCGTATGTGCCGAAAGGACATGTAAAAGTGGTATTAACCTGGTCCTCGGGAGCGATGGCTACTTGATCATAGCCAGAGTACCCGTCAAAAAAAAGAATTCCTTCCCCCCTAATCTCTCAAAATCTCATCAATAAAAGGTAGGGGAAAGTGATCTTTCTTGGTCGCGGCATTCAGGCGTCTGTAATCGACACAGACGCGCCACGACGTAGGTACTCATGTCGCAATCTCAACTCCCTTCTCATTGGTGATAATCTGAATCCCCGACTTCTTCAGGACAACATGTAAAGGTGCCACCCATTTGGAGTCAGAGATTGGGTAAATAAAACCCACTCCACACCATTTCTCTATTTCTTTCTTAACTACTTCCCGAAGATTTGGATTAAGTCTCCTCTGAAATTCACGGGAAGGTTTGGCATTATCCTCAATAAAAATATGGTGTGAACGGAGTGCAGGATTTATACCCACGAGATCCGACACAGTCCATCCTATGGCCTTAAGGTTTTTCTCTAACAATTTACAACCTAGCTTCCCGCTCTACAGTTAACATAAAACTAATGATGACAGGAAACTTATTCTTTGATCCCGTAAAGAATGAGTACTTGAGGGTAGGAGGTAGTAGCTTCAACTCTGACAAAGACAAGTCACCAGGTACATCAGGCTGAATTACCACTGAATCTGAATATGTGTTGTGTAGTAGAGATGAATCATCTGTAATGCTGTCCACCAACTGAACTGAAGAATAGGGAGTCGGATCGCCAAAGATACATGGTAATTCGGCCAAAGTCGCGTCCAACTCATCATCTATTTCCCTTGACTATTCTGAATGAAGGGGAATTGACAAGTCCAAAGGGACTTCTACGTCATCAAGGGAATAGGGGGGTGCATAACACAAGAACTTTAGCAATATATCTACTATTGCTCTGTGTACACTGTCCTCTCCAGATGAGAGGGTCTCACTCTGGACTGTTAGGTTCTGAGCCCAGATTCCAACTGTACTAACTACATTGCAGTCTGACTATGAGAGTAAGGAGAAATCAGTACTAGATTCGGAATCAGGTTGTTGTCATTTTATTTGCTTCATTTGTAACTCAACCTCTCCACTTAGAGAGTGGAACTTCATCATCCATGTCTGAAAATCAAATGAGGCTCCAGCAGTCCTAAGGAAGGGTCGTCCAAGGATAATCTGTGAATCTCTCCAATGATGAGGAATATCCATATCAAGAATAGTAAAGTTCACTTTGTAGGCATGTCCCTCAATCGAAATAATGGCATTCTTGACCAAACCCTTAGCCATTTCATTGATTTATCCGCAAATTGAAGTAATGCTCTAGATTTATGTAAAGGTCCCAACTTCAATTTCTCATATAAGGCAAAGGGTATTAAATTGATAGAAGAACCATTATCTAGGAGAATGCGTGCAAACTCTGTGTCATCAATATGACTCACAACATAATGTGCACCTAAATCTCTCTTCTTTTGTGGCAATTTTTGCTTCTTGAGACAAAATGTTGTAGCAACCGATAAAACATGGGTATTGATGTAGCTGTTCTGTTCTTCCTGCTAACTCTGTTTGGTGTGCATCTTACCTTCAAATATTTCTGGAATGCAGAATTACTAGCCACGTACTCATCAAATGGTACCTTCACAATAATATTATATCTACATAATTGTGTCATGTTTGGATCATCTCTTTGAATCTTTTTAATGATGCGCTTTCCCGTCGTAAGAACAGGGGGAAAGGGATAGGCAAAGAATGATGTGATGACTCAGAATCATACACAAAAACATGCTCTTTATTATTAGAAGAAACTGAGTTTTTTACTTTTGAATCTTTTACAATTGGAATAAGAACTGAATCATCTACTATAGGACGAGGAATGCCGGCTGAATGTGCATTCTCCTCATCCGAAGTTGCAATGTCCTCCGTAGACTCTGAATCTGAAGTGTGTTGTTGTACTCTTGAACTCCTCCTTGATCTAGAATTTTCTCCCTTCTGAAAATACATGTTGTCATCATCCTCTGAGGTCTCCTCAGGTTCAGCTTCAGAATTGGTCCTACCATGTCCTTAGCCCGATCAGGTACGACCACGATTCGTCCGCTCCTGAGAGATATATGATTAACATAATCAAACGGAAAGATCTCGTGCCCAGATTTGAGAGAATCTGAGTAGTATACATGATCTAATAAATGTTTTTGTTGAGGTTTGTTCAAACTATTGGGATTAGCCTGAACCAGGGCAAGAATGGAAGTAATAGGAGCATTGCACTCATCATGTAAACGGGATAAGCAGTTTAGGTTATCCCTCAAATCATGTACTTCGTTCCGATAGGAATGCAACTCCTCTAGAATCTGACGCTGAAAATCCATGAGACCGGAAGATGATTTTTGTTGTGGTTGTGAAGAAGAAAAGGCAGGGCGTGAAGACTAGCCTGATAACCATACGACTGCTGTTGAGGCTGGATATGATGCTAAGTATTCAGGCTCTGGTAGCCTGACTGGTACGCCTGCTGACATCCATATTGTTGTTGTTGCTGCCTTGGTGCCTGATAAGGAACGGCTCCAGAGCTCTGTGGTGCTGGAAGAGGTGTAGGAGTAAATGATGTGTTATAGAAAGTTTGAGCCCGATGATATGAGAAGCGATCCCCAGAACCCCCTTGTCTAGTAGGGTCATGTGTGTACCACACACCATTTACTTCCCACACTTGTGAAGGCTCCTCGACGATTGTTTCCACAGATGGTGGTTGTTGCTAACAAGAATGGGTCAAAGGCTTATCCTCTACCCATGGTTGTTGTGGCCCTGATATCTGTTGCTCATGGATATGATGAATACGATAAACCAGAGCAGCAGGTGCAGTCACGGTAGGTACCCTCATCTTGGATACCTTCTCAGACAGCTCCGCCATCTATTTAGGCAGTTTGGATAAGTTGTTGTCCAACCCATTCATACATCTATCGATCCTCTCAACTACTGTGAGTTTATCTGCTATGAGGCCCATGTCAAAAGGATCTACTTTAGCCTTTATTCCCTCGCTGGATTGGAATGAATTAGGGGTTTCTAACTGATCTCATAGCGGTTTGTGCTCTACTTGTCTCGGCTATTCATTCAAACACTTTCCAGACAGTGTCCGCACCTATTGATGTATAGCTGCCTCCACAAGCAGCACTAAGCAGACCATGCACCTCAGGGTGTAAACCGTTATATAAGGACCGAACCAAGATCGTAGGCTCTAAATCATGGCAAGGACATTTCTACAAGAGGTTTTTGAATCTCCCCGATGAGTCACAAAAAGCTTCATTAGGAAATTGGGAGAAACTCGTGATACATGAACGCATCAAGTTAGTTCTACTCAAAGGGTAGAACTTTTTCAGGAAGAGGTCCTTGAACTGTACAAAGGTAGTTACGACTACCCCTAAGTTCTTCATCCAATAATCTGCCTTATCCTTCAAGGCAAAAGGAAGGGCTTTGAGCCTGATGTAGTCTTGACTAACCCTATGATGTCTAAGATTAGAACAAACTAACTCAAAGTCCCTAAGGAATGCATATGGCTCTTTGTGTGTATTCGCATGAAAATGTGATAGCAAACTAAGGAACTGCGGCTTTAATTCATATTCAACTTCAGGTTCGGCTGGGCTTAACCAATTAGTCATCTGAAATCGCCCAGGATTATATGCCACATCCATTGGTGCATCTCTACCCAACTGCTATTGGCCTAATTGAGCTCTCATCATTGCTTGGTTTTGTTCTGATTCTGCCAATCTGGCCAATACAGCAAGCATTGGATCTTCTCGCTCTTCCTCCTCTCTATTTCCATTCTGTTTCTTAGGAGGCATCTTTAATGTGTTTTCGCCACCTTCATCAAACAAAGGGTCGTAGTGAGATATAGAAGAAGAAAGCGAAATTAAGTCGAGCTCACCAAGGCAATGATCTTCCTCAATGAGTAAAGAAGGTATATAGGAATTAGTCGGGTTATAACCAACCCCAAGGAGAGAATCATGATACTCCGGTTCGAAAAAAGGATTATTTTCCAACCGGGACGGTCCAGCTAAAGGAGAAGAAAGGAGTTGGACTGGTGAAGATGTGATATTTGGACGGTTCAATGACAAGCTCGCAAAATCCGAGCAAATATCTAACCAATTATCCATCTTCGAAGTTCAAAAGGAAGGAATTTTAGAGCGCGCTCGATACACAAAAGAATCTAGTTCTACTGGGCAATTGAATATGTGGAATTACACACATAAATCAATCAATACAAACCCTTGTAAATTCACCAACTCAACGCTAAAGGCCGAGATGATAGCCTTATTATCTTGCCAAATTTTTAATTGGTGATCAAATACAAATCTTGTCAGAGTTACGAGTTGTTAGGTACCTAAACTTCCTTACAAATTGTCCTGATTCCTATGACTAGTTACATCCACTCTCAGCCAGTATCGAAGTAAGTCAGACCATATAAATACGGCTACCCGTTTGCTTGAGGACCGGGCATTGCGCGGTGTCCTCTAAACCTTCCACTTTGGTAAGGAAATCCGGATCGTTTACCGGCTACCCGTAGATCTTCACTGAGAAGTGGCTAATCATTTTAATGGAACCAGTAGTTCATACGAAAATTCGTAGTATGGTTCTATCCTAATGTCGTCCCTCTCTCACTTGATAAGTACCTGTAAACAAATGAGGGTTCTGTGCACCCGTAAAACATAATTGCTTTTATTCCAATTTATTTAAGTCAACTTGCATCAATTCAGTCCCGATTTTAAGAGTTTGGTTATCGCTTTAAATTTAAGTGACCACAAGCATCGCCTAACGTACAGTCTATTTTCCTCTATCCTTAAGTTGATGAAAACTGAGGGAGAAAGCGAAAAACGGAATGCAATCAAAAATCAATTATGCATGCATTCGTTAGAAATACTTACAGTGCTTCCCAGCACTCTCCATGTGGATGCAGAATAGAATTTATAAATCTAGCTATATGATGCAAGTCGAGAAACTACACCTAAGCAGTGGTTCTATTAGCGGTCAAGAAATCAATTTATTTGACTAAGTAGAACGTATACTACGTGCGTCTATGAATCTCCTAAGATTTTTTCAATTGTGAAAATCTTATCAGACTTGTGTAGAGTGTTAAAAATTACGAAATGGATCAAGCAAGAATGACACGATCTTTCTATTTGGCGTAAAGCATTGATTTAAAACGTCACTCAAGTCGAGAACCACTCTAGATACAGCCACACATAAGAATAAATAAAGTTAACAAGCCTTTATTTACATGCGCGAGATCTCAATCGAGAACCGTTTTAAATAGACAAATTAATTACAACACAATTGAATAAATTCTAATTAAGCTAATTAAACTCTACTAAATTAATTGTTTCGTGGGCTCTCCAGCAAGTTGCTCCAAGCTTCTCGCCTCCTTCGCCCTTCAAAAATAGTTGGCTCTACGGGCCTCCCACAAAACAATAAATTTATTAGAAAATTCTAGAGAGATTAAAACACTTAATTAAAAAGACATCACAAGTACAAAACAACAATCAAAGGAAACAAGCTCAAAAATAATTAAGCTCGAAATTACTAAATAAATAATTGCTCCTAAAAATAATCACAAAATTTGTCGCATCCCCAGCAACGGCGCCATCTAATGAATTGCTAAATGCATGTATTAAAATCAATCCATTGTAGCACAGACACTTAGCTTCTCATACATAACCGATAAAGAATCTCAATGATGAGGTTCTCGGCTTTAATTTATAACATGAGAAGTCCAGGGTTGAACACAAGGACGCGAGCAATTTATTGATTAAATTTAGATCTCAAATATTTTAAATAGCAATTCTTGGATTAATTATATTGAGATGATGCATAAAACACAATAAGATATATATTTTTTAAAAATATTTTTATGCAATTAAATTAAATGTAAACAATGATGCACATAACATGAATAGAACAACCACACTTAAAAGCACATGACAGATAACTTGGATTAATCGCTAAAATACCCTGAATTGATTGATTATAAACTAGAGCATTGATTAGGCAAAGTGTGATGACATATAAGTCTCAAAACCTTTTCTTACAAGAGTTAAACTTTCATTTTGATGCTTTACAGAGACAGCGAACAATTAAATCCTTTAATGATCTAATAGTGATTAAAAATAGCTAATAATATATCATTAAAATTTAATGAACATAACAGGTTCAAGTGATTATTCAAAGTGCATTTTAAATCAGAATAAAAGATATAAGCGAGCACTTAAATCCAAGAATAAATTAAGATGTGATTTTTAAACCAGAATTATCAATCAAGCACGCCAAGAAATAGAGCATCAAACAAGCTTTCAAACAAGACCTAAATCCCATTAATTGGATTTAAGGATAAAAAGATATTCAACAAAGAATCTAGGGGCATAAATGTAAGAAAAACTTAAGTTTTATTACAAACCAAGACAAATAGGGACTAAAATATAATTAGAATAACCCGCAGGGGCTAATATGCAAATTAAACACAGGCGGGAGGACTCTTCTGCAAATCTTGAAAACTCAAGGGTAAACGCTGAATTTTTCTACAATCGCGACGAGACTCGTCTAGGCTCGGTTGGGGAGGCTCGGGCCACGTGTCAACGCCTGCTGCTCTGGATTAAGTTCGGTCAACCGATCCTAATGTTTGAAGTGGTGGTCCATACAAAGTGATGCGGCTTCAATAGAACCGTTGATTTTCGTTCAAATTGACGAGATCAACGGCACATGTTGTGTTGTTCTTCTTCCCCTCCTCCGTGCGCGACGGCATCTGGACTACGCTCCAGCGACCCTGCTTGTGCTCCTCCGAGCCTCGGCCTTCGTTAAAGGTTGGATGACCATCATGAAGGCCTCGTGAAGTTGGGGACGATAGAAGTATGAAGATAAAGCCCTATTGTTATCTTGTCGATGAAATGGTGCAGAGAGATATAAAGGAGATCGGAGCTCTGCGGTGATCTCCGACCATTCAAGTCTTTCAACCCTGCAATGTTAGTACAGCCAGTACACAAAGTATATGTGATTGAAATCGAGCGAATAGAAGGTGAGATGAGTGGATATTCGATAGTGAAGGATCAAGCCCGAATAAACTCTTGCTCAAGAAGAACAACAGTGTGAATCGACGTAAGACAGAAATGAAGAAGCGATTAATCGGTAGTTGGGAGAGTAAAAGGATTTAGTCGGGCATTAGTCGGTTTTGAATTTTTTTAATTATTTTTAATATATAAATCAAATTTTAATACATATATTGTCATTTATCTTCGTATTTTTACTATTTTAATATTTTTAAGAGCTTAAAAAAAATATAGCAATAAAGTAACAAATATAAGCAAACATGCCTTCATCAACAACAAGTATCTAAATTAACAAACATTTGGAATAAGACAATAAAGTAATCTTATATATAAGACGCCCAACATGCCTTCATCATGAAAAATTAAATTTTTACTCTTAAAATAAACAAACTAGAAGAAACCCTAACCTAATAATGGAAAAACTAGTAATAAAAATCTAAGCAATAGCATCTACGATCAACCTGCAAATATATCCTAACAATAAAATCTAAGATCATCTTAAGCAAATCTAAGCAATAACATCTTAGATCAACCTAAGCAAAAACAAAAAAAATTGAAGAAAACCTAACATTATTATTTGCTAACAATAACATATTAACAACTAAGTTCAACATCATCAACCTAAGCAAATCTAAGCAATAACATCTAAGATCAACCTAAGCAAAAACAAAAAAAATTGAAGAAAACATAACCTAACACTGTTATTTGCTAACAATAACATCTTAACATTTAAGTTTAACATCATCAACCTAAGAAAATTAGAAGAGAAAATATAAGCAAAAACAAAAAAAAATAAAAAACATAACCTAAACCGTGATTGAGTTGGCGGGACGGAGGCGGCGTCGACGCTGGAGGCTGGATGCTTCTAGGTCCTGGATCCTGGAGGCGGCGGGGGCGGCGAGGCGCTGGAGGCGGCAGCGGTGACACACTGGAGGCGGCGCGGGGTCGGGGGTATCGCGCACGGAAGGGGGGGTCGAAGGGTCGGGGGTCTGTCGAGTTGAGTTGAGGGTTAGTGTCTAACAGTGACCTTTTAACTCAATACCCGGATCCAATTCTAGACCGACTACTCGCCCAACTAATCGGGCTCAACCGACTATAGGCCGACTTTGCCTATTCGAGTCGGGTACCCACCCAAGTCACATAGTCGGAACAACTAGTCGGCCGACTTTTGCAACACTACCAGTAACAGATGAGAAAGTTCAATAGAACAATCAACCCTGTAAGTCGTTCTCCTGTGGTCTCATCCTGCTCCTTAGGGAGTAGGGTTCCACGTAAAATACGGTGCTCCTCAATGTTTCATTATTTTCTCTGATATTCGCTTCCGAATTATATTTTCTAACAGTCTCCACCTGGAGAACTCTGGCCTGCAACTGATCCATCTCTCTAAAGGGCCGAACTGAAAAAAGTCGTGGAAACATCCTCATCGGAGTCCACGGTCGCTGGAGAATGAGATTAAAAGCCTCCTCGTTGGAGAACTAGGTCTCTCCCATACTGGCTCAGAGAATGGGATCTCTACTCTGGAGTCCCTATGGATCACATGAAAACTCTGAGACCAAAAATAATGACGAGAACCACACAAATAATGACTGCATATATGTTCGCATCAAACTATAGACTCAAAACCAATGTGAACGTCGAGTCTAAATCTGAACTGTAGAGTCTGACAACTTGTCTGGCATCTGGAATGGAGGATCTGAATATACGCCATAGAACTCTACACAATACTCTCTTTCTCCCATACATGTCGGAAAATAATTACATCGACAAAGTTAGGAGAAGATATGAAGATGGGGGGAAGAAAAAACAAATAAATCACATAAGCTGATCTCATTTTTTTCGGCTCCGCTATTCTTCTCACAATTTTTTTCTCGTACATTTTTTTTGCAATCCCCCTTTTTCTTATGAGCACGATTTTTTTGTATGCACATTTTTAACAAAAACTCGTAGTATAAATAGAACCACCATCTCGACCTTAAATTTTAGGCCCCCACTCTCTCTTTTTAAAATCAACCTCCTTTTTTAAACAGTCTCCCCCTTTAATTTTTAAAATCAGACTGCCATTTTTTTCAATATCGAGCGGAAGAACATATCCCCTTTTTTCCCGACCCAAAGTGACCCAAAGAATAAAAGAGCTCGAGAAGGCTTAAGACCCCTTCTATTTAGGGTTCCCCACTAGGAACCCATTTCCATCGCCCCTCTCCCCCGATGGGCTTTTTTTTCTTCATGATCGTCGTCGCCCATCGCTTGCGGCGATGGTATATGTTGATGCAATGATTTCCGCCTGGGGATGTAGATTAGGTGCAGTACGAGGAGGGTGCAATCTCCGCGTGGGGATGTTCCTACAGTAGTACGAGGAGGGCTCATCGCGGAGGGTCGAGGTGCTGAAGCCCTCCTGCTAGAGGCGACGTTGCCACCACTTGCATAGACTGGTAGAGGAGGCGTTGCCGCAAAGGAGGACGAGCCAACATTGAACCAACCCCCCTTTTGTGTGTATGCCCTCGCACCAGGCTGATTGCGACTAGATATGTGATGTTGCATGAAGATGTGATGTGCCTGGAGATGATTGACGATCACATAAAAGCATTAAACTGGCAACTCGTCGCCTTGTGCAAGAAGGCGCGAGATGGGTTTACGGAATGCTAGCTTCATATGTACTATGCGCACGGAGAATCGCACGTACCATTGATATTGTCATAGCTATTGCTTCTTCATGAACAGATCTGCTTGCTCTTGATGATCTTCAGACGAGATTTGAACGCAGAACGAAATAATATAAAAAATATTCTCCAGAATAATCCTCAAGAACAATGAAGAGTGGAATCTTGACCAAATCGGGAATTAGGGTTTCAATAAAAAAATCCTAGAGTTGAATCGTGAATATAAATAAAGAACATAAAATCCTCGATAATCGAACATGCTCCGATACCATGTGGAAAAATAGAATGTGGAAGCGTAATATCAAAGATAAGGAATAAACATGAAGGAGCAAAAGGATTTTATGCGGAACCCTACTCCGTGAGGAGCAGGATGAAACCACAGGAGAATACCTCAAATAGCTTGTGTTTTCTACTCACTTTTCTCATCTAATATAATGGGCGTGGGGCTTCTTATATAGCCTCCACTGAGTATCCAAGTCCCATAAATACTAGATGTGAGACTAAACCACTGGATGTAATAACTGGACCTGGAGGGATCCAATTACCCATCTACACAAGACATATATACTCCAACTAAGTAATACATGAAGTACTAGTAGAGGCAGAAGTTGCAATATATAAAGGATCGGTACTAGAATATCCAGCAACTGGTGGCATGACGTAGCAATGATTGGTGAGATCAGGAGCAGTTCGAACCTGCTCTGCAGCACTGGCTGATGGTAGGAAGCTGTGCTTGGAGTAGCACGTGTCCTCTGAGTGACATGAACAGTGACAGTATGAACATGGATGACATGGGCATGAACCACCTCTGCCACGTGTGCCTCGTCATCTGAACGGAGATGAACCACATCTACCATGGGAAGTTATCATAGCCGACGATGTTTGAGAAGTCGTGGCAGAGGGGATACTCAATCAACTCAGCTTGTAGTACGCATCCTCCATAGGAGGTATGGTAGCGTCGATGAGAAGCCGAGAGCGAGCTGAATCATATTCTGGGTTTAGGGCAGCCAGAAACAATCCAATCATGACAGAATCTCTATATGTCCTATACTGCTGATGAGGCCATCAAGGGAATCTAGCTATGGAGGCGCTCAAACATATCCCTCAGAGATGTATACAAGGCGTGAAGAGGATGATCTCCCTATTTGGTTGTGAAGATATCATGTTGGAGTTGCAATATCTTCGACTCATTCCTCTCTAAAGAGTATGTTCCTGCGATGATATCCCACATCGCCTTTGATGTGGGCTGACTCAACATATCATTGGCTATCTCAAATTCAATAGAGACAGTAGCAGATAGCCACGCCTTAGCATATGCATCATCTGCCTCCCATGAGGCGTTGTTCCCAGTCCTTTCCATTGGCTCATCCTGCATCAGAATATGCCTCTTACCATACCTTTGTAGTAGATTCATGAACTGCATCGCCCACGACTCGTAGTTTGTGCCATCCATCTTGGCAATAAGTAATGGCCCCTTAAAGGCACCTGTAGATGGCGTATCAACTTTGCTTTCTGACATCGTGGACAAAGAACTAGGACTTTAGCCAGATCGCGAGGTGTCTAAAGAGACGTGAAAACAGGTGGTTGTGAGCGTAAACTCATTCCATAACTAGCCCTAGACATCGGTTGTGCTTGTTAGGTCTCAAAAGGGTCCATATGTATCTGAGTTCATACTTTTCAGACCGAAATCAGACCAAAAACCTCTGAATTCAGGCCAAAAACTGCAAAATCAGACCGACAACTGGATGGCGGAGCTGCTGGGCGGTGATGGGGGCCATTTTTGGCGGCATCGATGCCCCTGGGCGCCAGCCTGGGGCTGTTGTATCACTGCCGGAGCAACTGAACCGTGACAAGGGGCCGCTGGAGGGGCAGAACTGCACCTGTTTCTGCTGCAGCCGATAAGCAGTGGTTGTGACTGCTGCTGTTGCTGCCGATAGGCAGGAGCGGCAGCGGCGGCTGCTGTTGCTGCTGATGGGCAGCGGCGGTGGTGGTTGTTGTTGTTGCAAGATGGTGGTGCTGGCCCTAGGAGGCAGCGGTGCACTTTGTTCTGGAAGGTAGGGTTTGGATCTAGCGCACAAGCTCTGGTCTCGGACCGTCATTCTAATATCATGTTGAGGAAAATATGTTGTTATTTAATCGTAGAGCCCAAATGTTCTCTTATATAGAAGAGAAAAACTCTACTGGGTAAATTAAATAATAAGGAGAGAGAAATAAACAAATTGAAAATTAGTAACATAATATAAAACTCTCAACAATAATAAATCAGTGATGTACTTTTTTCGTGATGGTACAAACCCCGGTTCTACCACAAGAAAATATCTAAGATGACATAAATATTTGGTGAAAATTTTTTGGGTCGGTTGCTTCTTGGAAATACTATGTCATGCATATGGTATGGTTGATGTAAACCATAAATATCACAACTCCTTAAGCTGATGACAAACAAACAGCTATCAATAAATTATCACTTGAAATCAATGTGTTCAACTTTGGAAATTTTTTGGACAAAGCTTAAGGATTATAATATGCTACAAGAGTCCTTTAATCAGAAAAAACCTTCAAAAATTCTTAGAATCTCAACATTGGATTTCTATTACATAAAAAACCTCCTTCTTGAGGTAGAATTCTAAAGAGTTTAATGGGGCTGCCCCTTGCGGGCAGCCAACATGGCTGCCCCCGTGCCGTTTTCGACATTTTTTTATTTTTTTTGAAAAATATCACCATGTATATTCATCCCTATATCCCTCCTATATGCCATTCGAATTTCGTCAGAAACAGAGACTCCTACGGCCTCCATCGAGACAGTCATTTTTTAACGGTAACAGGATTTTTTAAATCGACACCATCTCGACGGAGGCCGTAGGAGTCTCTGTTTCTGACGAAATTCGAATGACTATAGGAGGGATATAGGGATGAATATAGATGGCGATATTTTTCAAAAAAAAATAAAAAAAAAGTGCCGAAAACGGCGCGGGGGCAGCCATTGTTGGCTGCCCGCAAGGGGCAGCCCCATTAAACTCAATTCTAAAAGTCAAACCAAAATATAGGCCAGTCGAGCAAAATAACCATTGAAAAAAGTAAACGAACAATTGATAGATGACTTGGGAGAGGTGTATAAGAAGCCAACCCAACAAGTTTGATTGTATCCTTTCTCAACTAATCGAGCCTTGCAATGTTCACTTGTCCCATTCACGTTATATTTCATCATGAACATCCATTTGCATCCAAAATTGTTGCACCAAGCAAGAACCTAAGAGCCATGACTCATGAGTGACATCGTTTCATCTCCCCCATGGCAACCAGTCACCACTTTAGATTAGTGAAAATTTGCGGGTTAATGGTGAGAACAGCCTCAATAAAGAGGACATCAAAAAAATTTAATAGAGTTCAATGTACAATGTTATAGACATATATAATTCACAATAACATACATCTTGCACTTGTGCTTGCACTTTCTTAGGACACTATACGTCTAGATCAACAGGCGCATACCGAATGGTCGTCGGTGATCCTAGAAGGGAATCAACAAAAACAATTGTCATCAGTAGAGGAGTGGCTTTGGTAATGAAAGGTGGAGAATGACGAGCATTGGTAAGAGGTGGTTTATTGATTTTGATGGTGAAAAAACCTTAAATGGAGAGGTAGGATTGCGATAGAGAAAAAAAGGTACGCATATTATGATCCTATGGAAACACAGAAATGAGAGCTTATGTCTATTCCAAATGAAAAATGCATGGCAAGCATCCACACATGCAAGAGAAGACAATACACAGATAAGGAGACTTCACTCCACCCATACCCTTCAAAAAAGAAAGCCATACTAATAGTGTGGGAACTTCCCACTATACACACCACACATTACACTTCCCACTAACACCACTCATACACCAAACACGACGCAACTAACAAGCAAATACTGAAAATATTAAAAAACTAAATATAGTAAATGGATGAACCATAATGTTTCTTGATCTCCACTTTCGCAAGTTCATATTCACAATCTCATGCCTTTTGCATCAAGTTTCATCATATGCCTTAAGACCTAGTAGCTCAAGCCTCTAACCTTCATGTCTATTTCCTTCGATTCCATATCACTCTTCTCCTCTACCTTTCATATGGCTGGTAGTTTTCAGTAATATCACTCATATAGCACACAACAAGACTCAACTAACAAATAAATATCCAAAATATTAAAAAATTCTAAAGATAGTAAATGAAGGAACAATTGTGTTTGTTGATTTCCACTTCCGCAAGTTGTGATCCACTATATCATGCATTTAAGTTTCATTAATGTCTAAGTATTAGGGGATATAATCATAGAAGGTAACATCAATTCTAGGTTTTTCAAAGAAGTAAACAGCTAATATAATGATGTCAACTTAAAAGATCATAGCACTGATAGCTGTTGGGAAAAGAGTCTTCGATATTCATTCAGGAAAAACCCTAGGCTCTCTTATATAGGGAGAAGCCTTAAGGGTAAATTACAGAGATGTCTATATAAGATAAAGAAATAACAAGGAGAGACATAAAGTGATATAAAAACTATCTCTACACTCCCCCTCAAGGTGGAGCATAGATGTCTATCATGCTCAGCTTGGATGAACATCTCTGAAAAGGTCCTCTGAGCAGCGGCTTAGTGAATACATCTGCAGTCTGATCTCCTGAGCTCACATGTGCAGTAGATATCAATCCTCTCTGGATCAGGTCCCTAGTGTAATGGCAGTCAACTTCAATATGCTTGGTCCTCTCATGGAAAGCTGGATTGTTGGCAATGAACAATGCTGCCTGATTGTCACACTGAAGCTTCATAGGTAAGGGCACAGCTACATGTAGATCTTCTAGTACATAACGAACCCACGTCATTTCCGTGTTGGCTTGAGCCATGGCCCTATATTCGGATTCGGCACTGGACCTTGCCACAACAGTTTGTATCTTGCTTTTCCAAGAAACCAGAGAGCCTCCAACAAACACTGCGAACCCTGAGGTTGATTTTCGATCCTTAGGGCATCCTGCATAATCTGCGTCTGCACACGCTGAGATGGATAAGTCTGTGCCCTTTCTGAATAGCAGCCCTGACCCTGGAGAAGACTTCAGATACCTCAGTATCATGTGTATAGCATCCATGTGAACCTGTCTTGGCTGCTCCATAAATTGACTCACCCTGCTAACTGCAAATGCAATGTCTGGATGAGTTATGGTAATGTAGAGGAGTTTTCCCACCATTTCTCTATATCTCCTCTTATCCACTTCATCAGTATCACCATCATACAGCTTCATGCTAGGATCCATGGGGATACTTGATGGTTTGCATCCATCCATGCCAGTCTCAATCAGGAAGTCTGTAATCTACTTCCGTTGTGTCATCACCAAGCTATGTGCATTCCTTGCAAATTCCAACCCCGGAAAATATCTTAGGGTTCCAAGATCCTTTGTAACGAACTGACGGCCTAGGAATGCCTTCGCCTTCTCTATGCCCTGAACATCATCTCCTGTAACAAGAATATCATCCACATAGACCATAATGACCACCGTACCTGCCGATGACTTCGGGACAAACAACGAGTGATCGGCATTTGACCTCTTGAATCCTTGTTGCTCAATTAGGTTAGATAGCTTCTGGAACCATGCCCTCGGACTCTGTTTGAGGCCATATATCGCCTTGTGAAGTCTACAGACCATCTGCTTCTCCCCCTCAGCAGTAAACCCAGGTGGCTGCTGCATGTAGACTTCCTCCTGCAAGTCCCCGTACAGAAAGGCATTCTTGACATCAAGTTGAGAAATGCTCCAATCACGGACCACAGCAACTGATAGGAGAATACGGAGAGTCGAGTGTCTCGCTACCGGAGAGAATGCATCCATGTAATCCACGACGTAGGTTTGTGTAAACCCACGGGCGACCAAGCGTGCTTTGTACCTATCCAACGTGCCATCTGCATGATATTTGACTGTGAAGACCCATTTGCAGCTCACAACTGATGCATCAGGAGGTGCTTGAACCAAAGACCATGTTCCACGTGACTGCAAGGCCCTCATCTCTTTTTCCATAGCTAATCTCCAACAATCATTCTTCAAGGCTTCCTGGTATGTCCGTGGTATATCCACAGAAGACAAGGCTGTGGCAAACTTCTGAAAATCACATGTGAGCCGGTGGAAGGAAACCTGTGAAGCAAACGGATAGGATGCACATTGCCTCCTCTGCTTCCGAATGGCAATCGGAACATCAAGATCATCATCTGTGTCTTCCTGTACTGAGGAATCATGCATGTGTATTAAACCTGACCCGTCAGTAGTAATGCCATCTGAATATACCTGAGGCGTGATGATTGGCTGATCTATAGTCTGAGCAGGACCTGACCGACGCGTATAGTATTTAGGGAACAGTGATATGGTAGGCTGTGGAATGGGAGGAGGTGGAGGTGGTGGTGGTGGTGCTGGCATGGGAACAGTCACAGGGGACGACTCAGGCGAACTCCAGGTAGGTGGTGGAGGAACATAGATATCATCAGTGGTAGTGGATGGTACCATTCTGTCACCGGCAGGAGAGAAATACATAACCGATTCAAAGAAAGTGACATCAGCACTCACGAAGTACCTGTTGGTTGTAGGATCATAACACCGGTATCCCTTCTGGGTTCTGGAATAACCAACAAAGACGCACTTGACTGCTCTAGGAGAGAGCTTGTCAAGTGCGGGAGACAGACGATAAACAAACGCCACAGTACCAAAGACACGCGGAGTCAGTGAGAATAGCTCCTTGTCTGGAAAAATAATAGAGATGGGTATCTTCTCACCAAGGACTGAGGATGGCATTCGATTGACCAGATAACATGCAGTAAGGACAGCATCGCCCCAGAATGAAATAGGGGCACAACTCTGAATCAACAGGGTTCGAGTAATATCCAAGAGATGGCGATGCTTTCTCTCCGCTACACCATTTTGTTGGGATGTATAGGCACAAGTGGTTTGGTGAATAATACCCTTTGATGAAAGAAATTGAGAAAGAGAGCGTGTACAAAATTCTAGGGCATTATCCGTCCGAACATATTTGACTGAGGAAGAGAAAACATTCTGCACTTCATTAATTAAATTCTTGATCACATCTCTTGCTTCAGATTTATTCTTCAAAAGAAACACCCATGACACACGAGAAAAATCGTCCACTACCACAAGATAAAACATGTGCCCCTGATGATCGGGAACATGACTCGGACCCCACAACTCAAATGGGGAGCTACTGCTCCGACTCTGACGACTTGGAAAGCTCGACCTATGATGCTTTCCCAACTGACATGCTTCACGGCGAAAAGACGAACTAGGAGAGATCTGGGGCAGAAGATGACGCATTTTTTGGAGCGGAAGGTGACCAAACCGGAGATGCCAGATGTATGGGGAGACTGGTCCAGCAGAGTGAGAGGAGACACCAGCATAGGAATCCCGAACCCGTCGATATAAACCATTCTGCTCAGAGCCACAGCCAATCACCTTGCCCGTGAGTATGTCCTGAAAAATGAGAGAAGACGGGTCAAATATAGCACGACGATTCAAATCCTTCGTAATCTGACTAATAGATAGCAAATTCATTGAGAACTCAGGAGCATGTAGAACATTCTATAGCTGCATAGTGGAGGATAGGAAGACCTCCCCCTGTCCAACAAGGGGTGAATGGGTACCATCTGCTATCTGCACTGAACGACCGGGAGGAATATCCCTGTAGGCCTGTAATCTACCTCTATCTCGGCATAGATGATGTGTGGCTCTGGAATCTATAACCCAGTAAGATATATCATGAGATGGTGTGAGTGCAGTTGATCTACCTGAGGTACTCGCAGCGGCTGATGAGCTGGCAGATGTTGTGGCAGCAATATCTGAAGAACCACCAGACGAATCACCAGATGAATGTGGCATAATATCACGGAGGCGGGCCACAAGTTCGTCAAATCGATTATCTGCAGTAGACGGTAATGGAGACTGTGAGTGTTCTGCAACACGTATCGATGCTGGGAACCCATGCTTCGAATAGCATGTCTCCTCTGAATGTCCAGTTCGGTGACAATATGAGCATATCTGACTATAGCGGCCACCCCTTCCCTGGGATCCACGGCCACGTCCACGACCACGACCAGAAGGCGGTCCACCTCTCCCACGCGATGCTGCCATCGCTGATGGGGGTGGAGTAGAAGAGCTGGAGGAAACTGGAATGCGACTGAGCCTTCTGTAAACATCCTCCACTGGAGGAATAACTGCATCTGCTAGGATCTGGGACCAGGCGGCATCATACTCAGGATCAAGAGCCGCAAGTAGAACACCCACCATGGTGGCGTTCCGAAACGTCTTCTGCTGTTCAGGAGTAGCAGTGAGAGGAATGGTACTGTATAACTTCTCGAACATCCCTCTTAGGGATGTGTATAGAGAATGGAGAGGTATGCCGCTCTGCTTCATTGTGAAAATGTCATGCTGAAGCTGCAACATCTTTGTCTCATTTCGCACCTGCGAATATGTAGCGGCAAGAATGTCCCACATTGCCTTAGCAGTGGGCTGATGGAGTATATCGTCAGCAATCTCCATCGTCAATGTACCAGACAGCCAGACCTTTGCGTAGGCGGCATCAGCCTCCCATGAGGCATAGATCCCTGTCTTCTCTGCAGGCTCCTCCTCGGTAAGAATGTGCTTCTTACCATTAGACTTCATGAGGCTCATGAACTGCATAGCCCAGAGCTCATAGTTAGACCCGTCCATCTTCACTGTTGGCGCAGGACCTTTGAATGCGCCGGTGGAGGGCAAATCGACTTTCGATTCTGACATACTGCTGCTTGGAGAAGAACAAAGGTATATAGACACGGCGATGAATGTCTACACCAACTGCATCGGATTTGAGTGCGTATGTAGACGTTTACGCACTCAAACCCATATATCGGATGAAGAGAGGGCTAGGGCATGCCTAAAAGAAGGCTTACAGCCCTTGAATCGGCAAGAGGGTGCCGACTGGGAGCCGTTGATCGGCTGCGCGGCTGACTGGGGGCCAACGGCGACAGGTAGGACCGCCGGGACTGGGTTGGGGGCGGCCTTGAGGCCTAAGGCGGCAGGTGGAAGCGTCGGGGGTGGGTTGGGGGCCGCCTGGGGCCCAAAGGCGGCGCGGGGCTGGGACTGGGGCCTTCGGCGGAGGGCTGTGCCCGCTAGCGGTGGGCTGGTGCCGCTGCCGGAAGCTGGGAGGGAGATCTAGGGCGGGGCGGAAGCCCTAGATGGGAGCCGGAGAGAGAGAAGCGGCGGCGTGAGAGATGCCGAGGGGAGGGCGGCGGGTGGGGAAGGGGACGGCGGGTGTGGAGAGCCCTAGGGCGGCTCTGATACCATGTTGGGAAAAGAGTCTTCGATATTCATTCAGGAAAAACCCTAGGCTCTCTTATATAGGGAGAGGCCTTAAGGGTAAATTACAGAGATGTCTATATAAGATAAAGAAATAACAAGGAGAGACATAAAGTGATATAAAAACTATCTCTACAATAGCCTTTCTGAGTTTTGGAATATCTAACAAAGTTATATTTGATAGTCCAAGATGACAACTTATCATGTCCCGTATTTGCAACTTGGACAAAGGTAACACATCCAAATACCAACGAAAGAATAGTGAAAAATGTTGTGATAAGATATAGTATACATATAACTTCTCTTTCAAAATTGTAGAAAAAGTGTCGAACAAGAAACCACACATAGAACACATATTTATGGGGAAAACCCTTCTCAACAAAACGGAAAAATCGTGAGGAGACGACTCGATTATCATATATTTCAATTATTAAACAACGGTGTGGTGTATAAAGTATGTGAAAATATAAGTAAAGAAGTATCTAGGATTCAGGAACAAGAAAAGAATCATGATTTGCAAGATTCATCATAGCCCTTAAGGTCAACCTATTCCACAAGAGAAGGAACCCTCTAACACCACCTCAAGATGCAACTTGCTACATAAAAATAGCCGACACATTTTCCCTTGTTACATCTTCTCAGAAGTTAGGAGGAAACATGCTCAAAGTAGTCGCTGCTAGGAGGAGACTAACATGGAAGAGATAACACTTGGAGGAAACCCATGCTTGAAATAGAAGCTCAGAGAAAAAGGTCGGCTGAAAGTAGAAGGCTAGAGTGTTTATCTTCATTCATTAAGTTGATGAGAAGCATAAATATGAGATAATCCCAAGCAATAACAGTAGATGTCCATCCAAACTAGTAGGATGAGTCAATGTCAAGCATCAAAAGTAGAATGGTCATCTCCTGTACGAAGATCTCCAAGTGTGGGCCTCTTTAATATGGGAACTTTGGAAATGGACTCTACTATGTAGAAGATATAGGGTATCTTCTATAATATGGGGACCTCAAAGAGTGAATTTATCTTCTTGCGGTGACTCCCACCTCGGGAGCTCACCCTCTTTCCCATAAAAAAAGAGTGAGTTTATCTCATATATAGACGGCGAGAAGGATTCACGCATATGAATCTTCAAGAGGAAAATTTTGTTAAGGGGCCACAAGAAAAGGAGGATGGGCATATATGTCTGTTGGGTGATCTCGGGTAGAAGAAAAAAAGTATCCTACTCTGCCACTCTCTCTATCTCCCATACTTGTCAGAATTACTTAGGATTATAGATACAATCACAAGATAGGATTGTATATGCATGCACACAAGCCATCAACAAAGAGAGCTTACTTGTAACCAGCTTACCATAAAAGAGATGCCGGGACAAGGACGTGAATTCTTTAACAAAAGGACTCATTCAGTACTTATTTAGAAATTTTAAAAACGCAAATGATGTAAAAGCTGTAATCATTCTATTTTCATCTGATATACCAGTTTTGAAACCATTGATGTAAGAACTATTTGTTGTCGGCATCTCCTGGAAAGAATAAATAATATAAAAATAGAACCTAAAAATAAACTTGTATGTACATTATGAGCAGCAAGCATCAGCCTTCAGCAAAGTTGCTTTCAAGTCAGTTCTGCTATAGGTTGGTGCAGCACACCAAAGCAGTTTTAGTTGGAACGAGAAGCATGAAGAATTATAACCACAAGCGTATCCAAAGTTATAAAAAATGTAAACAAAACAAAAGAGAGATAACCAAACAAAAAGAAAGGGCTCTCCTTCTAAAATACCATTAGAACTTATACACCAGATTATTTTCTTTTATTTTTGAAGTCTGCACTTTTAGTTCACCTTTTTACTTCCCAGAAGTATGAGAAAGCATATAGGTGAGTGTTAATGTGTCATTTAGACTATCATAGACTAGAAACTTTAAGCAAGAACATATTAAACATCAACCCGAACGGGACAAATACCTTTTGCACGGAAGGAATAAAAGATACCTCATCAACAGCATGAATGTTGCGGCTGTCTGCGGTATATAAAATCACATCCTGTTCATAAAAAAAGTAGTTCGCGATTTTAGAAATATCAAGAATAAATCACAAACGCTTGATACAAAAATATTTGAGGTAAATTGCTCCTACTGACAACTAGTTTAGACAGGTAAATTGCTCCACTAATAATTGTATGCTTTACATTGGAACGTGTTGTTAGAAGGCATACTTTAACTGATCGTGTTAAACTGGTATATAGGTTTTTCTACACAATTTTGACAGGTAGTTCTTTATCTGACAGTCAAATATAGTATAGAAAATGGTCTGTTTGGTACTGTCACGGTTGGGTATATGTCTGACCTATTATACTATCAATGTACCTCCGCTAGTCAATTTTTATGTATGTGTTTTTTATGCTTTTTGTAAGCTTTTCCTTTCTAAGGCCCCTGCATGTTCTATAAATTGCATCTGAATAAAAGTAAATCATTAATTTCATCTCGGTTGTTGTGTTTTGACTATCTTTTGAGAGCCACAACAATCTCAGTCCCTTCTTCCTCCATCATTGACTCATTTTCAACATCAACACTGCCACCATCACCAGAGGCCTCAACCCTAGGATACACTAGCCCTAGGAAGTACCTTTGAGATCACCATGTTGAACATTGCCTCTCTTTCCTATAGTTTCACCTTTTATGTGATTTTGATTTATTTCCAAGAGTTTGATGACGCACAAGAATTCCAATAAAGATAAAAGTTTGTGCCATCATTGGGAAATATATCTTTTATCTAGGGTAACATTGTCAGTTTTGACTACAACTTCATTCTCTAGGCTTACTCATTCCATCATTATATGATTTCTCAGAAGAAACTTCATTTTCTCTTTAAAGATGAAGCCAAAAAATTTTGAGAAAATGCTGATTAGATATCCTTCCTAGCTGCAAACATGGATGTTGACGAGCAATATAGCATGCAAACGACCATCCATCATCATGTAAATATGATTGCTTCTATGAAAACTATTAGGAGAATCTTCATGGTATCTACTTGCATACATCAAATGTGGGTGTCATGCAGATATTTCGTTCGGACGATATGCCTCTGGTGAAGTACCATGGAAATTTCAAGAGAACGTGGGCACAACATATTTATACTAACACACCAGTTAGATAAGAAACAAAGAGAGGATGCATGGGTGGTAAGTTTCTACTAGGATGACATCCATAAAAAAACTATGACGAGCTTGTTGCAGAAGATGAAATTCCATTACATTTGTTTATAGCAGAGGACCTCTATCCAACCATAAATCTTTTAGAATGGCTACTTCAGTACAAAAGCATGGCTTCCACAGTCGTGGACATTGCAAAAAAGGGTCGTGAATGTGAATGTGAACAAGGATGTAGTCCTAATCGTTATCGTTAGCATCATCACCGAAAAGTCATGACTCAAACTGGAACAGGATCAAGTCCCACAGGCCACCTGCCCATGAAAAACAAGTGTCTAGTAGTAAGAACATTTAGTAAAAAGAAGTAGTATGATTGTGTCAGTTGGAAATTCTTGTGGACAACGTTGGAGAAAAAGCGATTTCCACACCAATGGGTTGACTGGGTTAAGAGGTGTGTCACTACGTGCTCCTGCTCTGTTTTGGTCAACGGAAGACATGAGGATGGCTGGTTCCAACCGCAGAGGGGGGTGCGTCAGGGCTGCCCCCTTGCTCCCCTTCTTTTCGTGTTGGTGGCGGATTGTCTTGCGGTCTTGTTTCAGCGGGCGGTTGAGGAGAGCTGGTGCGAGGGTTCAGAATGGGGGACATCTCCGTCCCGGTGTTGCAATATGCAGACGACACGCTGATATTCTTGGGGGGACGGAGGAGCAGAATCACAATGCAGCTATCCTGGTGGATATTTTTGGATGCCTTTCAGGCTTGCAGATCAACAGGCAGAAGTCCATACTGGTAACACTTGGAATGCAGGATGAGGAAAGTAACAGGTTAGCTGAATGGGTGGGTTGCCCTCTGGGCTGTTTACCCATCACCTACTTGGGGTTGCCTTTGGTTGACGGCAGACTGAGGAATTCCGACTGGGACTGTGTTCTTCGGAGATTGGAGGAGCGGTTGGAGGGGTGGAAAGCTATCACCTTGTCAAAGGGCGAGAAGCTTACCTTACTCAAGCACGTCCTTTCTGCCATTCCGATTTTTTTCTTCTCGACCCGCCTGATGCCTGTTGGGGTCAGAAGGAAGGTGGAGGCCTTGATGAGATCTTTTTTTTGGTCTAACGGGAGGCAGGAAAAGAAGGTGTTGCACTTGGTGGCTTGGAGGGATCTTGTTGTACCTGTTTCAGAGGGTAGTCTGGGAGTCAGGGATGTGGAATGTATGAACAGAGCCTTGCTTGCCAAATGGGTGGTGCGCATCTGGAGTTCTTCGGACTTGCTAGTGTTGCGGCTGCTGCGGAAGATCTATGGGGTCACGGGCGAACTCGTGGCGGCAAGAAGACGTCATGAGTCTTCGTTGTGGAGCGGGATCCGTGCGGTGATTCCTGACATGAGGCCTTTCCTTTGGCCAAGGTTGGGAAATGGCCTCCTTTTTAGATTTTGGCACGATGACTGGACGGGGGAGGGGGCCCTGGTGAACCGCTTCCCTAGGTTGATGGCGCTGGCCATTGACAAGGGGGCACGGGTGGCGGAGGTTGTGGACTCTGGGGCATGGGCACCGAGGTTCCTTGCAGTTCTCTCGGAACAGAGGGTACAGGAGTATTTGCGGCTGCTTGCGGAGATTCCCCCGGTCGGGGAGATGTCAGGGGAGCCTGATCATTTTGAGTGCGCGGAGGGTAAGTTCTCGGTAAAGATGGCATGCCGAAAATTGTGTGGTGGTATGGTGGAGCGAGACGAAGTGAGAAAACACAAATGTGGAAGCATATCAGAGATAAAGAAATATAAATGATGGAAGAACACCAGGATTCTACGTGGAACCCTACTCCGTGAGGAGTGGGATGAAACTACCGGAGAAGGCCTCTCAAAGATTGGATACCATGTTATTTCTCTCTCTCTCTCTCAAATGTTATAATAGGTGTGGGGATTTTTATATAGCCTCACCACAATGACCGAGTCCCACTCAAAGACGATGTGGGACTTGTCAAAGATAATGGATCTTTTATATTTTATTTTTATTTCTAGTCATGTAACCTCTTCGGAGTATCTATGTAATTTTTCTTTTTTCGTTCCTCTAAGCTTTACGCTATATAAGAAACCCTAGATCATTTGAATAAGCTAAGGCATTCATTCTTTTATCTTTCTCCACATGATATCTGTGGAGATGAAAGAATGAATTGCTTATTGACGATGCCCTAGGATCTCTTATATAGGAGAGAAACATTTTGGGCAAATTACATGAAGAAGATAAATAAAATAGAAATCGCATAACAAATATAAAATATAACTAATATCTCAACACCCCCCATCAAGCTAGAACGTAGATATCAATCAGGCTCGGCTTGAAGCAGCATCTCTAGTAAGGCCCTCTGGCTAAAGCCTTAGTAAGTACATATGTTGTCTAGTCTCCAAAGCTGACGTGAGTAGTGGCGATGAGACCGTTCTGTATCATGTCATGAGTGTAGTGACAAGCCACCTCTATGTGTTTGGTCCTCTCATGGAAGGCAAGGTTGTTCGCAATGAAAAGAGCAGCCCGGTGGTTGCATTGGAAGTGCATGAAAGAGGAACCTCAACAGTCAGGTCAGTAAGAACAGATCTGACCCACATCATCTCCGTGCTAGCCTGCGTCATGGCCCTATATTCTGACTCGGCACTTGATCTGGCAACCATGGTCTGCTTCTTGCTCTTCCAAGAAACCAGAGAATTCCCTATGAACACCGCAAAACCTGAAGTAGACTTCATATCCTTCGGACACCCAGCACAATCTGCATCTGCACATGCTGTAACTGAAAGGGATGTACCTTTGCTGCAAAGAAGTCCAGTGCCAGGTGATGCCTTCATATACCTCATAATCATATGGACTGCATTCATATGTGTATGTTTGGGTCGCTCCATAAAATGACTCACTTTGCTCACGACAAAGGATATATCTAGCCTAGTAGTGGTCACATACACGAGATTGCCAACAAGCTCCCTGCACCTCCTCTTGCCAACCTCCTCAGTGTCATCATCGTAGAACTTCATACAAGGGTCCATAGGAGTAGTGGCAGGTCTGAAATCTATAATGCATGTCTCAGAAAGAATGTATGTAACATACTTCCTCTGGGTCATCACAAGACATCGTTGGTTCCTGGCAAACTCCAGTACAAGGAAGTAGCGTAAACTACCAAGGTCATTGGTTACAAACTGCCTGACCTAGGAAATCCTTAGCAACCTGAATGCCTTGCTCGTCATCCCCTGTAACAATGATATCATCATAGACAAGAATGACAATTGTACCTCTTTGAGTCATGTGCACAAACAGAGAGTGATCGACAATCGATGGCACAAACCCTATTGCTCTATCAAGTCTGAGAGCTTATGGAACCATGCTCTTGAACTCTGCTTAAGGCCATAAATAGCCTTGTGTAGCATGCAAACCTTCTGACACTCCCCCTCAGCAATTAACCCAAGTGGTTGCTGTATGTAGACCTCCTCCTGTAGATCAACATATAGAAAAGCATTCTTTACATCAATTTGATAGAGGGGCCAATCTCGTGTCATAGCAACAAACAGAAGGATATGTAGAGAAGAATCTCTGGCAACTGGAGAAAGAGTATCCTGATAGTCCATCCCATATGTCTGGGTGAACCCACGTGCCACAAGTCTCGCTTTGTAGCGATCCACACTACCATATGTACGGTGCTTCACAATGAACACACACTTACAACCAACAACGGATGCGACAACTGGAGCTAAAACAAGACTCCAAGTGCTACGCGACTGTAGTGCGGTCATCTCCTCCTCCGTGGCTAGATGCCACTGAATGTCCTAAATAGCCTCCTGATACGTCTGTGTTATCTCCACGGCTGATAGTGCCAAGTAAATCTTCGGAAATCCTCTAAAAGTCTACTCAAGGAAATATGGGTTGCAAGAGGATATGTAGCACATGTACATCTCTAATTTCGTAGAGCAATCGACACATCAACATCATCTACCATCTCTTGAACCTGTAAGTTTCCCTCTTGAGAGGGTATCTGCTCATCACGTAGTGACTCCTACTGCACATACAACTCAGTAGTGCCATCAGTAGAAATAATGTGCTCATTACATACCTGAGGTGTAATGGATGATGGGGAAGACCTGTGAGAAGAGGGAACATAGCGAGACCTGCAAGTAAACACACGTGGAAAAAACTGAGTCAATGTAGGTGGTGGTGGCGGTGGTGGTGGTGGTGGACTATGTGGTGGCTGAGCATGAGCAGGTGTAGGTGGTGGTAGTACTGTTGGAGGAGGCATGTAGATCTCATCATCAGAATTTGATGGAGCTAAGTATGTCACTTGTATGAGAGAAATACATGACAGACTCAAAAAATGTAACATCAATACTGACAAAGTTTCCACCGAAGCGGATCAAAACTGTTGGGAAAAATAAGCAATGTATTATTCAAGGGAACCCTAGGCTCTCTTATATAGAGAGAGACCTCACGGGTAAAATACATAGTAGTCCAGAGAACAATAAGAAATTATGAAAAGGTACATAACATATAATAATATCGGTCTCTACACTCCCCCTTAAGGTGGAGCATAGATGTCTATCATGCTCAGCTTGGAAGAACATCTCTGGAAGGGTCCTCTGAGCAACGGCTTGGTGAGTACGTCAGCAGTCTGATCCCCTGAGCTCACGTGAGATGTAGATATCAAGCCTCCCTGGATCAAGTCTCTAGTGTAGTGGCAGTCAACTTCAATATGCATTGTTCTTTCATGGAATGTTGGATTGTTGGCAATAAACAATGCTGCCTGATTGTCACACTGAAGCTGCATAGATAAAGGTACGGCTACATGTAAATCCTCTAGCACAGATCGAACCCACATCATCTTTGTGCTTTCTTGTGCCATGGCCCTATATTCAGATTCAGCACTGGACCTTGCCACAACAGTTTGTTTCTTGCTTTTCCAAGAAACCAGAGAGCTCCCAACAAAAACGGCAAATCCTGAGGTCGACTTTCGATCCTGAGGGCATCCAACATAATCGGCATCTGCACATGCTGAAATAGATGAATATGTGCCCTTTCGAAATAGCAACCCTGAACCTGGAGAAGACTTTAGATACCTCAGTATCATGTATATGGCATCCATATGAACTTGTCTTGGCAGCTCCATAAATTGACTCACCCAGCTTACTGCAAAGGCAATATCGGGTCGAGTTATGGTAATATAAAGGAGCTTACCCACCATCTCTCTATATCTTCTCTTGTCTACTTCAGCAGTGTCATCATCATACAGCTTCATGCTTGGATCCATGGGAATACTCGATGGTCTGCATCCAACCATGCATGTTTCAGTCAAAAAATGTGTAATGTACTTCCTTTGGGTCATCACCAGACCCTGAGCATTCCTGGCAAATTCGAACCCCAGAAAGTATCTTAGGGTTCCAAGATCCTTCGTGACGAACTGACGGCCTAGAAATGCTTTTGCCCTTTCTATTCCATGAACATCATCTCCTGTAACCAGAATATCATCAACATAGACCATGATGACAACCGTACCTGCATAAGACTTCTGAATAAACAACAAGTGGTCTGCATTCGATCTTTTGAACCCATGTTGTTCAATCAGATGGGAAAGCTTCTGGAACCATGCCCTTGGGCTCTGTTTGAGGCCATAAATTACCTTGTGAAGTCTACACACCATATGCTTCTCCCCCTCAGCGGGGTGGCTGCTGCATGTAGACTTCCTCCTGCAGATATCCATACAAGAAGGCATTCTTGACATCAAGTTGAGATATAGTCCTGTCACGTACCATAGCAACTGATAAGAGAATGCGAAGAGTAGAGTGACGAGCCATCGGAGAAAATGTATCCATATAGTCCACGCCATAGGTTTGTGTGAAACCTCGCGCGACCAGCCGTGCCTTGTATCGATCTAGACTGCCATCAGCATGGTATTTAACTGTGAATACCCATTTACAGCTAACAATGGATGCATCAGGAGGAGCAATAACCAAGCTCCATGTGCCACGAGACTGTAAGGCACGCATCTCTTCTTCCATAGCCATTCGCCAGCAATCAACCTTCAGAGCTTCCTGATAGGTTCGTGGTATGTCCACAGAAGACAAAGCTGCAGCAAACCTCTGAAAGTCGCCTGTGAGGCGATGAAAAGACACTTGGGAAGCAAAGGGATAAGATGCACACGTCCGCTTTTGCTTCCTGATAGCGATAGGAATATCAAGGTCATCGTCCCCTGAATTGGATGGTGTAGTCTCCTCATGCAATGAAGAATCTTGCACGTGTACCATATCTGACCCGTCAGTAGTAATGTCATCTGAACATACCTGAGGCGTAATGGATGTCTGACGTGTAGCCTGAGCAGGACCTGACCGACGCATATAGAATTTTAGTAAAGGTGGAATAGGAGGTTGTGGAGGTGGTGGTGGTGGAGGTAGTGGTGGTGAAGATGACGTGGTAACTAGAGCAGGAATGGACTCAGGTGAACTCCAACTAGGAGGCGGGGGGACATAGACATCATCGTTGGTAGTGGATGGTACCAGCCTTTCACCTGCAGGGGAAAAATACATAACAGACTCAAAGAACGTGACATCAGCACTGACAAAGTATTTCTTGTTGATGGGTTAATAACAGCTACAGCCCTTCTGAGTCCGAGAGTAATCGACAAAGACACACTTGACGGCTCTAGGAGAGAGTTTGTCAAGTCCAGGAGTCAGGAGATGAACAAATGCCACCATACCAAAGACACGAGGAGTAAGTGAGAATAATTCCTTATCAGGAAAAATGATAGAAAGAGGAATTTTCTCACCAAGGACAGATTACGGCATACGATTGACCAGGTAGCAAGCTGTAAGAACAGCATCCCCCAGAAAGAGATAGGAGCACAACTCTGAATAAGGAGAGTTCGAGTAATGTCAAGAGGGTGATGGTGCTTTCTTTCTGCCACGCCATTCTGCTGAGATGTGTAAGCACAAGTAGTTTGGTGAATAATGCCCTTCGACGAGAGAAACTGAGAGAGAAACCGTGTGCAGAATTCTAGAGCATTATCTGTACAAACATATTTGACAGTAGAAGCAAAAACATTCTGCACTTCATTAATCAAATTTTTAATCACATCTCCTGCTTCAGATTTATTCTTTAAAAGAAAGACCCAAGATACACGAGAGAAATCATCCACTACAACTAGATAGAACATGTGTCCCTGATGATCGGGTACATAAATCGAACCCCAAATATCAATGTGAAACAACTCGAATGGGGAGCTACTGCTCCGACTCTGACGACTAGGAAAGCTAGACCAATGATGCTTTCCCAACTAACACGCTTCACAGCGAAAGGAAGAACTGGAAGAGATCTGAGGCAGAAGATGTCGCATTTTCTGGAGCGGGAGATGACCAAAACGAAGATGCCAGATGTACGGAGATACTGGTCCGGCGGAATGAGAAGAGACGCCAGCATAAGAATTCTGGACCAGCCGATACAGACCATTCAGCTCAGAGCCACAGCCAATCACCCTGCCTGTTAGTATGTCTTGAAAAATAAGAGATGAGGGGTCAAATATAGCACGACAGTGCAAATCCTTCGTAATCTGACTAATAGACAACAGATTCATGGAGAACTCTGAGGAGCATGTAGAACATTCTGTAGACTCATAGAAGGAGATAGGAAGACCTCCCCCTGTCCAACAAGGGGGGAATGAGTACCATCTGTGATGCAAATCGAATTTGGCGCGTCAATAAAAATTTATTTGAACGGTGGATTTTTGGTGGAAGAATAAGTTGGAGGGGTTGAGAAGAAGAAAACTCGTCGGGAACGAGGGGCTGAGGGAGAAGAAGCGTGAAGACCGCGTAGGGGAGAAGAGAGAGAGAGGGATAGAGAATAATTCTCAAATTGATAACATACTGAACTATTTAAAAACAATGGACCACCATCCCTTTATATAGGAGGGATGGGATTACAAAATAGAAAATAAATTTTAAATTGACAATCAATTATCCTAAAATGACTCTAACTAATTAACCGACTAACTACCTAATTTGAAATTCAAAAATCTCTAACTGATTTATTGAGATCACAGGCGATCTCATTTATTTAATTAAAGACACGATAAATTAAATAAACGTAAATAAAATTGACCACTAAAATTAGATAAATATCGGTCCCTATCCATTGGTTCCACGCTGCATCAACTCTCCTCCGCTTTTAAAAATTCGTCTCCCGACGAATTGCTGGATTTGCAAGCCTTGGAGGTCGAATCTGTGTTCTCAGTCATTCCCTGGAAGAAGTGGTGTGGAGCGAATGGCGGAATCCACCCGTGGGCGTTGGTGACGCGGCCGACGTGGTGGAAGAGTAGGTGCGGCGCGTAAGCGGGCGTCCACCCGATTTTCTTCCCGTTGACGTGGTGCTCGAGGAATTGATGAGGCATGAATGACATGGCTTTTGGAGGATCCATGGCAAAACAATAGCACAATGAAAGGAGAGGAGGAGATGTGGCCAATGAAGGGAGCCATGGGGTCCTTATATAGATGAAACTCAACCTCCTAATCCTAATAGAAATTTGGCGCGTCGAAATTGATGCAAATCGAATTTGGCGCGTCGATAACAATTTATTTGAACGGTGGATTTTTGGTGGAAGAATAAGTTGGAGGGGTTGAGAAGAAGAAAATTCGTCGGGAACGAGGGGTTGAGGGAGAAGAAGCGCGAAAAACACGCGTGGGGAGAGAGGGAGAGGAGAGAGATAAAATCTCAATTTTAATAAACTTCAACTGACTAAAAACATTGGACCCTCATCCCTTAATATAGGAGGGATGATATTACAAAAATAGAAAACTAATTTAAATTGACAACTAATTATCCTAATTAGACTCTAACTAATTAACCGACAAATTTGAAATTCAAATCGACCACTAATTGAGATCACAGGCGATCCCATTTATTTAATTAAAAATTCGACGACTCAAATAAACGTAAATAAAATTAAATAAAAATTTCGACGACTCAAATAAACGTAATTAAAAATGTGGCCCTATTTTTCTGGTCCACGCTGCATCAACTCTCCTCCACTTTTAAAAATTCGTCTTCCAACGAATTGCTGGATCTGCAGGCTTGGAAGTTGAATCTCCCAATTTCGCTCCTTTTCCATGTTACGTTTGTAATTTTTCTGATTTGAGGGGTATGGCTGCAAATATTCTGCCCCTTCACTTGAAAGAATTCCATAGCATAATTTATCCTCCAATGGGCCCTTTTGATAAATAATTTCCGGAGGAGGGGTCCCCTTGTAAATCTTCAATCCCTCATCCCTTAATTTTAGGGATTCACTTGCCGAGAAAACCCTTGCTAGGGTTCTGTGTGCCCACGATAAGAGGCGGCGGCGCATGGTGGTGATGGAGGGCCATGGGAGGCGGCCCGAACTCGGCGATGGCGTTGGAACTGCGGAGGGAGGCTGCAGGGAATGGGATGGCAATGGCATTGGGAGAAGATGGAGGGAATTCGGGTAGGGCATTGTCGCAAGGGGTGGAATAAGTGTGGCTTCGAGGTGCGCGGTTGGTTCCGTAGGTGTTGTGGTGGGGGCAGATGGTGTTGGCGGGATTGGCGGCGCTGTGGGGAGGCGGAAGCGAGGTGATTGGCGCACGGAGGTGGGGCGATGTGGGTCGCGGGCCTGTGATGGTTGGCGGCGAGACGAAGTAGCGGGGAGGAGTGGGCGTCGGGGGAGGCGAAGTGCGGGTATGGGTGGCGGGAGCTTGCGGGCCTGGTCGGGTTTTGGGCTTCGGGGGGTGGGGATGAAGGGGGTGGGGGGGTAGCTGTGTCCGGGGCTGTGTCGCAGGGGGGTTGGGGGTCGCGGGAGGGGCCGTCGGCGGTGCGGCGAGGGTATGGACGGCCTGGGGAGGTGTCGGGGTTGTGGTTGGGGGCGGAGCTGGAGCCGCAGGGAGCAAGGGGGGGTTCGCAGAAGGGTCTGACGTGGCTAGGGGGGGCGCTGGGGGGGATGGGGCTGCAGCGGGGGTTGGCGACGGGGTTGCCGATGAGGCGTTTGTCGATTCCGGGAGAGTTTGCAGGTCTGAGATTACCTGGACAGCGAGCATTTCGGCCTTTTTTTCTTCCGAAATGATATGAACAGCGGCCGGATCTTCGTTGACGGCGAGATTTTCGTCTTCAAGTTCGGTGTCGGTGATCGGTGTTGTTGATTTGACGCGTAGGTACTCGAAGTCAGCCCTAAGATCTCGAAACATGGACTCGAAGTTGGCTTGTATCTCAAGTAGCCCGCTCCTCATCTTCTCGTTGTGGGCGTCGTCGGCTCGCCGTTGTCGTTCCGTCGAATAATGGTGTTTCGTCGCGTGTCGGCGCGCATGTCTGTACGGATCGTCAGATCGTGAGGATGATCTGTAGGCCATGCTCTGATACCAATTGATGCAAATCGAATTTGGCGCATCGATAAAAAATTATTTGAACGGTGGATTTTTGGTGGAAGAATAAGTTGGAGGGGTTGAGAAGAAGAAAACTCGTCGGGAACGAGGGGTTGAGGGAGAAGAAGCGCGAAGAACACGCGTGGGGAGAGAGGGAGAGGAGAGATAAAATCTCAATTTTAATAAACTTCAACTGACTAAAAACATTGGACCCCCATCCCTTTATATAAGAGGGATGATATTACAAAAATAGAAAACTAATTTAAATTGACAATTAATTATCCTAATTAGACTCTAATTAATTAACTGACAAATTTGAAATTCAAATCGACCACTAATTGAGATCACAGGCGATCCCATTTATTTAATTAAAAATTCGACGACTCAAATAAACGTAAATAAAATTAAATAAAAATTTCGACGACTCAAATAAACGTAATTAAAAATGTGGCCCTATTTTTCTGATCCACGCTGCATCAATCTGCGATCTGTACTAAACGGCTGTGGGGAATGTCTCTGTAGGACTCAAGTCTCTCTCCATCTCGACAGAGGTGATGTGTGGCACCAGAATCTATAATCCAATTAGATATATCACGACAAGACGTAAATGCAGTAGCACTACCTGAGGTACTAGCAGCAGCAGAGGAACTAGTAGAAGCTGTAGCAGCAACATCTGAAGGTCCACCAGAAGAATCAGCAGATGATTGTGACATAATATCACGTAGACGTGCCACAAGCTCCTCGAAACGATTGTCTGCATTGGATGCTGACTGGGGCAGAGCATGCTCGGCTACACGCGCCGATGTTGGGAACCCATGCTTAGAGTAGCATGCATCCTCCGAGTGGCTTGTGCGGTGACAGTACGAACATGGCTAACGAAAGCGACCACCCCTACCACGAGGTCCACGTCCACGAGCAGAAAACTGACCACCTCTCCCACGCGATACTGCCATCGCCGATAAGGGTGGAGTAGATGAGCTGGAAGAAATTGATATGCGACTGAGCCTCCGATAAACATCCTCCATTGGAGGAATAACTGCACAGGCCAAAATCTGGGAGCGGGCGGCCTCGTACTCAGGATCTAGGACTGCAAGTAGAACGCCCACCATGGTGGCATTCTGAAATGTCTTCTGCTGCTCAGGAGTCGTTGTGAGTGGAATGGTATTGTATAACTTCTCAAACATCCCTTTTTTTTGAAAGCTCAAAAAAAGGGGGGAGTCACTCGTTGATGATCGCCCCAATATATTGAAAAGACGGAAATATACAAAGTAAAAAAATAAAAGAGAAACTGTACAAGGACGGCCCACCGAGAAGGAGGCCACTAAGAAAGGAGCCCCCCAAAAAGTAACAGAAGTTTAGCCATTGTCCCAATCCTGAATAAGGCGCTTGGCGCGAATTAAGATATTTTCCTTGTAAAACCGTTGTGCTGAAAAGATGGCTTCGTTCCTCCCAAGCCAGATGCTCCACACCCTAGCAATTGGATCCAGAATAAGCCTCCTGTCCCTGCCCCTTGTAGAAATCAAGCTGTCGCATAAGGCCGGAAATGAGACGTGATTAATCCATGTGAGATCCTCCCAAATCGCGCACACGTGACCGCATTGGAAGAATAAGTGAGATATTGTTTCCAGTTCCGCCCCGCAAAGGCCACACAAAGGTTCAACATTCGGAAAGAAAATTGCACAACGATCGCGTGTCAAGAGCCGCCCACGACGAAGAAGCCATAGAAAAATCCCAATACATTCTGGAAGCTTGAGTCCCCATAAGAACTTCTCAAACATCCCTCTCAGGGATGTGTACAAGGAGTGAAGTAGTCTGCCGTTATGCTTTATCGTGAATATATCATGCTGAAGCTGTAACATCTTGGTCTCATTCCGCGCTTGGGAATACGTTGCAGCCAGAATATTCCACATTGTCTAGGCAGTGGGCTGATGGAGGACATCATTGGCAATCTCCATCGATAGTGTGCTTGACAGCCAAACCTTGGCATACGAATCATCAGCCTCCCACGAGGCATATATCCCTGTCCTCTCTGCCGGCTCTTCCTCGGTAAGAATATGCTTCTTACCGTTTGACTTCATGAGGCTCATGAACTGCATCGCCTAGAGCTCATAATTCGTCTCATCCATCTTCACTATCGGCGCGGGACCTTTGAACGCGCTTTTGGAGGGCATATCAACCTTGGAGTCTGACATAACGCCGGAGATGAAGTACTAGGGTTTGTAGACAAAGAGACAGGTGTCTACACGAACTGCATAGGATTTGAGTGTGTATGTAGACGTTACACACCCAAATCCATGGATACGGCGAAGGAGGCGGCTACGGTTGAAGCGGAAGGGGGAGGCTGACGCCGGCTAGGGCTAAGCCGGCGAGATGGCGGCGCTTGGAGCAAGGGTTGGGACCGGCCCTGACAGGCGGTGGCCGGGAGATGGGGCCGGACCCGGAAGACCTGGACCGGAGGCGAACCGGAGGCGGGGGCCTGGACCGAAGGTGGAGGCGGGGGCCTGGACCGGAATCGGCCGAGAGGCGGTGGCGGGGCCGAGGGGCTGGGGCGAGAGCGGGAGTCGGAGGCGGGGCCGGGCCGGCGGCGGCAAGAGAAAAAGGGGTGGCGGCGGGTGGAAGAGCCTAGGGTTTTGGCTCTGATACCATGTTGGGAAAAACGAGCAATCTATTATTCAAGGGAACCCTAGGCTCTCTTATATAGGGAGAGACCTCACGGGTAAAATACATAGTAGTCCAGAGAACAATCAGAAATTACGAAAAGATACATAACATATAATAATATCGGTCTCTACAAAAGCAACGGTACCCCCTTTTGGGTACGAGAGTAGCCAACAAAAACAGTACTATCGAATTGTCAAATCGTAAGAATAAATCCTTGAGAATCGACCACTCTGATACCATGTTAGAAAATAGGAAGCGGAAGCGAAAACATGGATAAAGAATAAAGAAAAATAAGAACAGCGGGATTTTACGTGGAACCCTACTCCGTGAGGAGCGGGATGAAACCACGGGAGAAGCCTTCAATGGGGCGGATATTCTATTGAACTTTCTCAATGGTTACAGGAGGTCTGGGGCTCCTTATATAGCCTCCTCAGAACCTCCCAAATCCCACCACTGGTAGATGTGGGACTAAACTCAGTGGTGAGGTAAATGGATTCTGGAGGGATCCATTTACCCGCCTATTACATAAGTGACGCATGTTCCAAATACTCTAACACTCCCCCTCAAGCTGGAGCATGCAATGCTCGCTTGGATAAACAGAAAGAAACTCAACTCGCAATACATGACACTACAGACAATATCAACCCAACACACACAACTGCTGCAGTCGAGGACGTTGCTTCTCATGGCGTGCATGTGAGGAGGACGAACGGGCTGGAGTGTGAAACTGGATCTATCTGGCTCAGAGAATGGTACTCTACTCTGGAGTCTCTATGATACCACATGAAAACCCTTGCCCTCAATGGCATAGGGAATGGTCCTCTGCTTTGGAGTCCCTATGGCTCACATGAAAGCTCTGGCCGACCAACAAGAATGACAAATGATTGGCATGCTTCGTCGTCGAGTTTGAATCTGAAAATTGTAGAGTCTGAACATCTGACAGGTCTGGAAAATCTGAATCTTATAACAAGACCTGTGGCTCTACACATACTCCCCCTTTCTCCCATACTAGTCGGAATGACATTGTTGACCACGTTGGGAGAAGAAAAGATAATACATAAATATGGGTAAAAAATGAATATTCTCAAAAACTTCTTATGGCTCTTCTTCATTTTTTTTAATAAGCTGTCAAATTTATATATATATATAAGCCGTTTCAACTATTTTTTTCGGCTTTTCGTCATCATTTTTTTGCAATTTATGTACGGCTTTTTTTTGTACGCGCCCTTTTTTGGAAAATATTTTCTTTCTTTTTTTTCTTTTTTTTTAACCGGCCCATAAACTTGGGCCCATTGACACTCTTTCCCCTTCTCTTTTTTTGGTAAGAAAAACATACGGCCCAAAGGGCATTTACACAGTTTTTTTATAACAAATATGCATCTCACATTTGGGCTTGGACATAATGCCTCCCTCTCTCTTCTTCTTTTTCTAAATAAACCACAGCCCTTTAGGGTTCCCCTATACGGAAACCCTCAGAAGAAGGAAAGGGTCGCCGCCAAAGGAGAACACGAGCTCCTCCTGGAGCTTTGTGCTTTGCGCAAGGCCTGAAGCATCAGAGGCATCGGCTGGATCTTGGAGGAGGCGATGAGGCTCGCGAGGGGTGCCACCGATTGAAGGGGAGACGGAGGATCGCCAACCGCCTGCGAGATCCGAGAGAGGAAGGCAGCGCCGCTGGCGTGGGATCTGGAGACCTGCGGAGCTTACCACACGTGGGAGCACCGCAACGAGCAGAAACGCGAGGAGGCGACGATTCAGTGCGCTAGGGGGCAGGGGGGCCTCGAGCGGCGAGGTTCTGCGGTGCCAGCCTTGCGCCTGGGATGAAGCGGTAGCCCCGCCTGGGCTTGATACGCATGGTTGCACCGTACTTCAGAGCAGCTGGGCGTTGGGCAGCTTTACGTCGAGGTTGGAGGAAGATGAATCGCGCAAGGAGATGCGCCTGGAGAACGAAGTATCACCGCTGAAGGACTGGATCGCATGGGCTGCAGCAAGCCTGCGCACGGAAGATGGGGATCTTCTGGACTCACGTGCGACCAGAGAAGGGGTGCACCGTAGAGGACTCGTGCCTGCGATCTGGAGTTTCTTCGCAGACGCGCGAGCGAGATGAACTACTAGGATCGTTGATGAAGAGTTGTTCATCGACGCCGCTACCGTGTTTGATGCCGCAGCTGCCAGCGCCTGATTTACCGAGTTAGGGTTTCTGAATGAAACCCTAGAACCAGAGATATTTGATCTTTGAATACAAACTTGAATCGGAAAAGAAATCTTCGATATGATATTCAAGGTAGTTTTCACGAACATAATTAGGGTTTGTTGAAACTCTAAAATCTCGAATCTGGAATACATAAAGAACGAACATAAAATCCTCGAGAATCGACCCGCTCTGATACCATGGTAGAAAATAGGAAGCGGAAGCGAAAACATGGATAAAGAATAAAGAAAAATAAGAACAACGGGATTTTACGTGGAACCCTATTCCGTGAGGAGCAGGATGAAACCACGGGAGAAGCCCTCAATGGGGCAGATATTCTATTGAACTTTCTCAATGGTTACAGGAGGTCTGGGGCTCCTCTTATAGCCTCCTCAGAGCCTCTAAGTCCCACCACTAGTAAATGTGGGACTAAACTTGGTGGTGGGGTAAATGGATCCTGGAGGGATCCATTTACTCACCTATTACATAAGTGATGCATGCTCCAAATACTCTAACAGTTGCAAAATCCTATCTGCATCGCATGGCAATGCAGATCCGTAGTAATTTAACTAATTGAAAGTAAGTTCATCGGAAAATCAAGGGCATATAAAACATTTTGAAGGTGCATGGATGGCATCAGATACACCTTTGTTGGGTTTCATACGATAGAAGAGACCCTAGGGCTCTCTTATATAAGAGAAAAGCCCTGGGTTAATTACATAAGAGAGACATACCAAAAATAGAAAACTAACATAATTATCTCAACAACTACCATAATTATCTCAACAATCTCAACACTCCCCCTCAAGCTGGAGCAAAGATATCTATCATGCTCAGCTTGGTACAACACTTCTGGAAAGGACCTCTAGTAAGTGCCTTGGTGAAGATATCAGCTGTCTGATCTCCAGTAGAAACATGAGTGGTGGATATGAGACCTTTCTGAATCATGTCTCTAGTGTAATGGCAATCCGCCTCTATATGTTTAGTTCGTTCATGGAAAGCAGGATTATTGGCAATAAACAGAGCTGCTTGATTATCACATAACAACTGCATAGGAAGAGGAACCTCAACAGCAAGGTCTGTCAATACGGATCTAACCCACATCATCTGTGCACTTCCCTGTGCCATGGCCCTGTATTCAGATTCTGCACTGGATCTTACAACCACTGTCAGCTTCTTGCTTTTCCATGAAACAAGAGAGTTGCCTACAAAAACAGCAAAGCTAGAAGTAGACTTCCTGTCTTTGGGGCACCCTGCATAATCTGCATCTGCACATGCAGTCACCTCAAGGGATGTATCCCTGCTGAAGATAAGACCAATAACAGGTGAGTTCTTCAGATACCTCAAAATCATCTGAACCGCATCTATATGCACCTTCCTGGGTTGCTCCATGAACTGGCTAACTTTGCACACTACAAAGCAAATATCTGGTCTGGTGATGGTGGCATATAAGAGCTTCCCAACAAGCTCTCTGTATCTCCTGTTGTCAACCTCTTCAGTGTCATCATCATACAATCTCACACCTGGATCCATAGGAGTAGTAGCAGGTTTGCATTCTGTCATACTTGTCTCAGAAAGCAGATCCATCACAAACTTTCTCTGGGTCATCACAAGACCACGTTGATTCCTTGCAAACTCCAGTCCAAGAAAGTATCGAAGAGTGCCAAGATCCTTGGTCACAAACTGCGTACCAAGGAATTCCTTGGCAGTCTGAATGCCCTGCTCATCATCCCATGTGACAATGATATCATCTACATAGACAAGAATAGCAATGGTACCTCTCTGTTTCTTCTGGACAAAAAGTGAATGATCTGCAGTAGACCGTACAAACCCCTGTTGCTCTATTAGCTCCGATAGCTTCTGGTACCAAGCTCTAGGGCTCTGCTTAAGGCCATAAATTGCCTTATGGAGCATGCATACCTTCTGAGTTTCCCCCTCAGTAGCAAACCCTGGTGGTTGCTGCATATAAACTTCCTCCTGTAGATCCCCATATAGGAATGCATTCTTCACATCAACCTGATAAAGAGGCTAATCCTTGGAAGCTGCAACTGACAGAAGGATACGAAGCGTAGAGTGTCGGGCTACAAGGGAAAAGGTATCCTGGTAGTCCACCCCATAGGTTTGGGTGAACCCACGTGCCACAAGTCTCACCTTGTAGCGATCCACACTGGCATCTGCTTTGTGCTTGACTGTAAATACCCACTTGCAGCCGACTACGGAGGCACCCAAAGGAGCAGGCACAAGACTCCATGTACCCCGCGACTGCAAGGCTGTCATCTCCTCTTCCATGGCAATACGCCACCTATTGTCCTGTAACGCCTCCTGATATGTTCGTGGGACAGTAACTGCAGATAGTCCCACAACAAAGCGCATGTACTCTTCTGAAGGATGATCCAAACTAACATGTGCAGCAAGAGGGTAAGTAGCACACTGACGACGAGGCTTCCTCAAAGCAATGGGAACCTTCAGGTCATCATCCACATTGTTCTGTATAATTGTCTCCGCCTGTGATCCATCCAAAAGACCATCAGATGAAATAATATGTTCATGAAATACCTGAGGCGTGTTGGATGATGTAGAGGGCATATGAGCAGCGGGGTGAGTAGAAGACCTACGAGTGTAAACACGTGGCAAGAATTGAGGTGAAGGTGGAGGTGGAGGTGGAGGTGGAGATGGAGATGGAGGTGGAGAGATTTGTGGTGGAGTAGGCAGAGTTGGAGGAGAAGGAGGTGGTGGAGGAACAACCACATCTTCTTCAGAACTACCATTGGACAATCTGTCACCTGTAGGAGAAAAATACATAATAGACTCAAAAAATGTGACATCAGCACTCACATAATATCTCCGTCCTACTGGATCAAAACAACGATACCCTTTTTGGGTACGAGAATATCCAACAAAAACACATTTGACCGCTCTGGGTGAGAGATTGTCACGACCAGGAGCAAAATTGTGGACAAAGGCGACGCAACCAAAAACTCTGGGAGTGAGAGAAAATAGGTCCTTCTCGGGAAACGCAATCAAGAAGGGAACCTTTTCTCCTAGCATGGTGGAAGGCATCCTGTTTACTAAGTAACAGGTTGTAAGAACAACATCTCCCCAGAAAGAATGAGGAGCTCGACTATGAATCAAAAGCGTCCGTGTGCGTCTAGAAGGTGACGGTGTTTGCGTTCAGCTACACCATTCTGCTGTGACGTATGAACACAAGAGGTCTGATGAATAATACCAATAGATCTGAGAAATGCAGATAATTGTAAGGTAGAGAATTCCAAGGCATTATCCGTACGAATAATTTAAACATTACCGGAGAAAATGTTTTTGACCTCAATAAGGAAAGACTTGATTAGAGCACCAACTTCAGACTTATGTTTTAACAAAAACACCCAAGATAGTCTAGAGTAATCATCAACAGCAACCAAATAAAAACGATGTCCCTGATGATCAGGAACACGACTAGGACCCCAAATATCAAAATGAAATAACTCAAACAACTGACTATTGTCACGACTCTGACGAGAGGGAAATGAAGAGCGATGGTGCTTTCCAAGCTGACAGGCTTCACAATCCAAGGTAGTACGAGTAGATAATTGAGGTAGAACATGACACATCTTCTGAAGAGGAAGATGTCCAAAGCGTAGATGCTACATGAACGGTGAAACAGATCCAGAAGGAATAGTAGCGATCCCAGCATGAGATGGTATGGTAAGCTTGTACAATCCTCGCTGCTCACGGCCACCACATCCAATCACCCTGCCCGTTAGTATGTCCTGAAACACAAGGGAAGATGGATCAAATATGGCACGACAATGTAAATCTTTTGTAATTTGACTAATAGACAAAAGATTCATCTGAAAGGTTGGAGCATGTAAAACGTTTTGTAAATGAAAAGAAGGAGCTAGAACAATCTCCCCCTGACCAACAATAGGTAGTCGAACTCCATTAGCAATCACCACGAATCGACCAGAGGCAATCGGGGTGTAGGAAGTAAACTGTGCTCGATCTCCACACATATGATGAGATGCTCCCGAATCCACAATCCAATCAGTCAAATCAGAGATGCTACAACTCGTAAGAGCATAAGTAGTACATGAGGAGCTATACGAGGCTTTGGCAGTAGCCGCAGCATCAGAGGAAATCGCAGCCGGAATAATGGGAGCGAACATCATCTCGCAAAGTTTAGAAACATTATCATCCAGGCGAGCATCCTGGGATGGAGCCAAGGTAGGTTCTGTCTGTTCAGCAACCCTTGCAGAGGCTGGATATCCATGCTTCTGAAAGCATGTCTCCTCAGCGTGACCAGGACGATGGCAATAAGAACACGGGCCACGCTGACGGCCACCACCACGACCACGAAGACCACGTCCTCGAAACTGGGAAGATCCTCCCCTTCCCCGTGAGACGGCCATAGCGGAAGGATTCGGAGCGACAGTAGTGGGAGTAGTGGTAATCCGACTAAGTTGCTTGTATACTTCTTCCATAGGGGGTATCGTCTCTCCAGTTAGAAGCTGTGTACGTGCTGCATCATATTCGGAATCAAGAGAGGATAGGAACACACCTGTCATAGTTGCATTCCGATACTGTTGTTGTTGCTCGGTGCTGGCAGTGATAGGCATGAAGCTGTGTAGACGTTCAAACATGCCGCGAAGATGAGAAAAATGCACATGAAGCGGGCGACCATTCTGTTTGGTCGAGAAAATGTCAAACTGTAACTGAAGAATCTTGCTCTCATTCTTGGCTTGCCCATATGTGGCTGCTAATATATCCCACATAGCCTTTGCGGTGGGTTGGTTGACAATATCGTTGGCAATCTCCGTGGTGAGCGTCCCGGAGAGCCAAATACGAGCATAAGCATCATCTTGCTTCCACGAAGCATTGGCCCCAGTTTTGTCCGTCGGTTCGAATTCGGTGATAATGTGTTCTTTGTTGTGGCACTGCATAAGAGTGCGAAACTGCATGGACCATAGTTCATAATTGGTCCCATCCATCTTGACTATTGGTGCAGGTCCTTTGAATGCACCAGAAGAAGAGAACACGTCACTTTTAATGTCGGACATTGTATCAATGAAATGAACCTCGGACAACTGAGGAGTAGATCAACCGAATAATGTCTACACAAGCATGAAGAGGAGTGGTTGTATATGTAGACTTATACAACCATTCATATGCAGTTTATTAAGGTCTAGTGGCGTTTAGATGTGATATGGAAGACCAAAAACACCACCGACAACCAAAATCAGATCAATAGATTGCAAAACAGAGGCTGGAATACCAGTTTCAGATCACGGGAAGTCAACTGGAGCGCACTCGGCACTTGCTGGACACCCCAGCCGAGCACAGGAGGGCGGGGGGGCTTTTGTGGAACCTCGGGATGGCAGGGGTCGGCCCAGGCGACTGCGCAGGAGGCTGGAGGGGCCCTGGCGGCGGTGCAGGTGGCTGTGGAAAAACCCAGGCAGCGGCGCAGAAGGGCTGGACCGCCTTAGGGCAGCAGCGGTCGGCGGGGGGTGGGATACGGGAACCTCGGTCTAGGACCATTGCTCCGATACCAAGTTGGGAGAAACGTTTTTCATACGATAGAAGAGACCCTAGGGCTCTCATATATAGGAGAAAAGCCCTGGGTTAATTACATAAGAGAGACATACCAAAAATAGAAAACTAACATAATTATCTCAAAAATTGAAAGTAAGTTCATCGGAAAATCAAGGGCATATAAAACATTTTGAAGGTGCATGGATGGCGTCAGATACACCTCCCTATGTCCTGTGATGGGTAAGTGGACTCCATTAGCAAATACAACCCATCTGCCATGAGGTATAGTCCTATAGGACCTGAACTGGGCTCTGTCTCCACACAGATGATGGGATGCGTCAGAGTCCATGATCCACTCTGTCATATATGCACCGCTATTATCAGTAAAAGCGTAAGCGATACCTGAGGAGCTCGAAGAAGCTCTGGCTGCGGCTGCAGTATCTGTGGATATTGTAGTGGTGATGCTGACCACCGGAGTCATGATCTCTCGTATACGAGAGACAATGTCATCCATGCATGGATCTGCCTGCGAAGATGGAGTCTCTGAAGGCTCGATATGTTCTGCCACACAAGCAAATGTGGGGTATCCATGCTTCAGATAGCATGTGTCCTCTGAGTGTCCTGGACGACGGCAGTAGGTGCAAGGACCACGCTGGCGTTCACCGCATCTGCCACTGGGAATACGCCCTCTGAACTGGGTAGACCATCCTCTACCACGAGAAGCGGCCATCACTAAAGAGAGTTGCGGGGGTGGCAGTAGGAGGAATAAGAAGCATGATGAGACGATTGTAGGCCTCCTTCATGGGAGGTTATTTGTATGACCCCATGATCTAGGTTACCCATTTACACAACATTCATATATAAAATTTATGATTGATTGTATTAAGTTATAAAAATGAGGAAAAAAACTTTTCACGATTAAATGACGTTCACAACTTATTAACAAACCACATCATAACACGTGTCACTTCATAAAATTGCATTTATATCCATATAGTACAGCATGTATTAAAGAAGTTTTTATCATTTATATGGGTATCTCATCAACATGACCAAAGAGAAAAGTAACACAAAATGGATATATTTATCCATACAACGACTGGCGTGTGTACCGTCAAAACAAAACGTATGAACCTCATGAGCTAAGAGTCCAGCTGTCAGACTATTGTGTCGCAAGTGTCTTACCTGCCATCTATGTTAGGAACAAAAGGATGTCAACAAAAGTTGAGTACAACCAAATTTAGTAAAACTAACAGATATTTAAGTAGTTACAAAAGAAAGCAAGTAGATAGGCAATGGCATTGTAATTTATTAAGCTACTTGTATGGAAAGTTGGTTTTGTAGTTGTTCAGTATATAACCGCATAAAATTCCCTTTTCCACTCAACATATCAACAATTTATATTTTCTTAATTCATTTTATGATCATGATGATCAAGGTGATCTAGATCTAATGTACATCCTTTTTCATTAGTGTTAATTTAGATGTGATGATAGATCTTAATAAATGTAGTGTTTGATGAAGATTTTCATGATCTGATCTTTAACCTTGCCAGAACCTACTGTGTAACAGTAACCAAACTCAAGCGGTGAAGAAGCCTGTTGGGAAAATTGAGAAACTTGTTTATTCCATACACCCTAGGCTCTCTTATATAGGAGAGTAGCCTATGGGTAAAATACATAAAGAGTCCAACGGGAAAAAGAAAATGCGAAAAGGTACAGAAGAAAGTAACATATATCTCTACACTCCCCCTCAAGGTGGAGCATAGATGTCAATCATACTCAGCTTGGACGAACACTTCTGGAACGGCCCTCGAAGTAACGCCTTGGTAAAGATGTCTGCAGTTTGGTCCCCTGAGCTAACATGGGATGTAGAAATAAACCCCTTCTGAATCATATCTCGTATGAAGTGACAATCAACCTCAATGTGCTTGGTTCGTTCATGAAATGATGGATTATTTGCAATGAATAGAGCCGCTTGATTGTCACATTCCAGGGCCATAGGAAGAGGGACTTTTATATATAGATCTGTAAGCACAGCCTTCACCCACATCATTTCTGTATTGATCTGGGCCATAGCTCTATATTCAGACTCAGCACTAGATCTTGCTACAACCGTTTGCTTCTTGCGTCTCCATGAGACCAGAGAGTCTCCGACATACACAGCAAATCCAGTGGTGGACTTCCTATCCTTAGGACATCCTGCATAATCTGCATCTGCACATGCTGAGATAGTAAACTCCTTGTCTTTCTTAAACAGCAGACCTGCACCTGGAGATGACTTAAGGTACCTGAGTATCATATGTATAGCATCCATATGTACATGGCGTGGTTGCTCCATGAACTGGCTCACCCGACTCACGACAAAGGAGATATCGGGTCTAGTAATAGTAACATAGAGAAGCTTGCCCACCAGTTCTCTGTATCTTCTCCTATCCACCTCATCAGTGTCTTCATCATATAGTTTCATACTGGGATCCATGGGTGTAGTGGCAGGTCGGCAACCAAGCATTCCTGTTTCACTCAACAGGTCAGTGACATATTTCCTCTGGGTCATTACCAACCCATGAGGATGTCTGGCGAATTCTAGTCCCAGAAAATATCTAAGAACTCCAAGGTCCTTTGTGACAAATTCACGACCCAACATTTCTTTCGCCCTCTGAATTCCCTGTTCATCATCACCTGTAATCAAGATATCATCTACATACACCATAATTGCAATAATACCTCTGGGTGTCTTCTGTACGAACAAGGAATGATCTGCATTGGAACGTCTGTACCCCTGTTTCTCAAACAGGTCTGAGAGCTTCTGGAACCAAGCTCTGGGGCTCTGCTTAAGACCATAGATAGCCTTATGAAGTCTACACACCTTAGAACACTCCCCCTCAACAGCAAATCCAAGAGGTTGTCGCATGTAGACTTCCTCCTGCAAGTCACCGTATAAGAATGCATTCTTGACATCTAATTGGTATAGTGGCCAACCACGAGTAACCGCAGCAGAGAGGAGGATCCGTAGGGTGGAATGGCGAGCAACCGGCGAGAATGTATCAAGATAATCCACCCCATATGTCTGTGTAAAGCCACGAGCAACCAAGCGTGCCTTGTATCTGTCAATGCTGCCATCTGCATTCTGCTTAACTATAAAGACCCACTTGCAGCTCACTGTAGACGCATCAGTAGGTGCAGTAACAAGGCTCCAGGTACCTCTTGACTAAAGAGCATCCATTTCTTCTTCCATGGCTAAACGCCATCAACTATCCTTCAATGCATCTTGGTAATTCCGTGAAATATCCAGCGCCGATAGTGCAATAACAAAGCTCCTGAAATCTCCAGTTAAGCAATCAAAAGACACAGTAGATGCTATTCGATATGACGCGCAACTGTGCTTCTTCTTCCGAAGAGCAATAGGTAGATCCAAATCACCTGCCTCCTCATCTGGCATCTGTAACACATCCTCCTCAAGGAAATCGCCAGATCCATCAATATTGATAATATTCTCATAACATACCTCAGGCGAGCTAGATGATGAGCGGTGACCATGAGCAAAAGTAGGCCTACGGGTATAGTGGAATGGCAACGGGGAAATAGGAACGGTAGCAGGAGGTATAGGGGATGGTAGTGGTGGAGATGGTAATGGTTGAGGTGGTGGAGATGGTAATGGTTGAGGTGGTGATGGTGGTGGCATGTATATAGCTTCAGTAGTGCCTGAGGATACCAACTGATCACCTGTAGATGAGAAGTACATAACAGACTCGAAAAATGTAACATCAGCACTGACGAGATACCTCCTGCGCAATGGATCACAACATTTGTACCCCTTTTGTGTTCTGGAGTACCAGACGAAAACACACTTGACAGCCCTAGGAGAGAGCTTGTCAATCCCTAGAGACAACTGGTGGAGAAAGGCAACCGAGACAAACACACGAGTGAGGGAGAACAATTCTTTGTCAGGAAAAACAAGGGAGAAAGGAATCTTCTCACATAAGACAGACGAGGGCATACGATTAATGAGATAGCATGTCGTAAGAACAGCAATGCCCTAGAAAGAATGAGGGGCATGACTCTGTATGAGAAGTGACCTAGTAACATCAAGTAAATAATGATGTTTCCTTTCTGCAACCCCATTTTGTTGGGAAGTATAGGCACAGGATGTTTGGTGGATAATCCCTTGAGCTGAAAAATAATTGGAAAGAGTATGAGTACAAAATTCCAAGGCAGTACCACTTCTCACAATTTTTACAGATGCAGAAAAACATTACGAACTTCATTGATGAAATTTATGATAATATTCCATGCTTCAGATTTATTCTTTAACAGAAGGACCCAAGACACACGAGAGAAATCATCCACAATAACCATATAGAACATGTGTCCCTGATAATCAGGAACACGACCGGGACCCCAGATATCGACATGAAACAACTCAAACTTGGAGGTACTACTCCGAAACTGACGACTGGGAAAGGTAGACCGATGGTGCTTTCCCAATTGACAAGCCTCACATTGGATGGACGTGTGAGGTAAAACCTGGGGTAACACATGACGCAGTTTCTAAAGCGGTAGATGTCCAAAGCGCAAGTGCCACAGTAATGGGGAGATGCATCCAGAAGGTAGAGAGGAGGCTCCGGTATAAGGGGTCCGACTAAGACGATATAGGCCGCCTTGCTCATAGCCACGCCCAATCACGTTGCCCGTAAGGATGTCCAAAAAAATGAGAGAAGATGGATCAAAAATTGCTCGACAATGTACATCCTTTGTAAGTTGGCTAATGGACAATAAATTCATAGAGAAATCCGGTGCATGCAACACGTTCTTGAGGTGCATAGAAGGTGTCAGGCTAATATCTCCCTGACCAGTGATAGGAGAATGCGTCCCATTGGCAATAACCACAGTACGGCCTGGAGGGACCTGTCGGTAGGGTGTAGGAAGGCCCTGATCACCACACAGATGATGTGTAGCACCAGAGTCCATAATCCACTCGAAAGTATATGATCCACTACTGCTAGTAAATGCATAAGTGCTACCTGAGGTACTGGTGGATGCAGAAGCAGCAACATCGGGGTGACTATCAGAAGAAGGTACTGATGCAACCGGGCCAGATGGAGGAATAATGCCCCTCAGACGAGCTACAAGGTCATCAAAGCGCCGATCTAGAGATGAAGCAGATGGAGACTCAATATGTTCAGTTACTCGTGCGGAAGCAGGAAATCCATGTTTGGAGTAGCACGTGTCTTCAGTATGCCCAGACCCCAGAACGGTGGCAAAAAGTGCAGGATGGCCGAATACGACCCCCTCTACCCCGAGGTCCACGACCACGGGACTGATGATGACCTCCACGACCTCGATTCGCTGCCATGGCTGAGGCGGTCTGATTTACAGTGGATGAAGGAACAGTAATGCGGCTCAGTCTGTGGAATGCTTCCTCCATCGGAGGAATGGTGGAGTCCGCCAAGATCTGGGAGCGTGCAGCTTCGTACTCTGGATCTAGAGCTGCCAGAAATATACCTACCATAGTGGCATTCTGGTAGGTCTTCTGTTGCTCAGGAGTGGTTGTGAGAGGCATGAAGCTGTAAAGCTTCTCAAACATTCCTCGTAAAGATGTATACAATGAGTGTAGAGGTCGTCCATTCTGCTTGATAGTAAAGATGTCATGCTGGAGTTACAGAATCTTCGTCCCATTTTTTGCCTGGGAATATGTAGCAGCCAGAATGTCCCATATTGCTTTTGCAGTGGGCTGATGAAGGATATCATTGAGGAGAAGATGGAGCGTTGGTGGCGAGTGAAAGGCAGTGGGGTGGGGGGCCCGTCAAGGTCGGAGGCGACTGGGAAGCAAGCCGTCAGCCGGGGGGGTGGTGCTGGGCCTTCTTCTTGCGGTGAGGGTGGTGTGAAGCGTGGAGAAGCGTCGGAAGACAAGCGGGCGAATGGGGAGGGGGTGTGGGTGAAGGTTACGCATGCAAAGCCCGGGAAGAGGTGCTTTCGCTGCGGGATGCGTGGCCATCTTGCTTCCGTTTGCCACCTTCCACCTCGATGCTTTGCATGCGGCAAGGTGGGGCATCGCAGGTCGTCGTGCCGGGTCGGTGGTGATTCTCGTGGCTTCGCCAGCAACAGGGACCGCTCTGGGTCGCTTGGGTCGGGTCAGCGTGGTCGTCCTGAAGGCTCTTTGGGTGTCAGGGGTTCACGCTCCTTTGCGGAGGAGGTGAGTGGAGGTGACATGATGGTGGTGGGTATTGATGTTGCTCCTGCACCTGTGGGGGGGGGGGGGGTCACTGCTCTCTATCGTGGTGGTCCCGCGGCGTGGTGCGGTTCGGGGGATGCTTCATTTTCGTCGTTGGCTTTGCATGGGGAGTTGGCGGATGGGGAGGCGCTGCGAGGGGCGTCGATGCATGGGATGGCGGTTCAGGAGGGGAGGCATCGTGCCGGTGCGGGCCTCCTGGCGGCGGTGGGGTTCCTGCAAAGGCCTGGCGTGGGTTGGGAGACGATCCGCTCCACCACCCTGGACTTCTTGGGTCCTCAGTTCAGCGGGGACTTCATCATTTTGGACTCTTCTAGATGCTGCGTTCGTGGCCTTTGCTCGGAGCAACGGGAAAGACTTCTACGTAATATTGATGCTGGCGACGTCGCGTGGCGGTGTTTGAGGGTCGCGGATGGTGCCTTCTCCGACTCGGAGGTCTGTGTGGCGGAGGTGCGGGGAGTGCCCTTTCTTTCTCGCACGGTTCCCGCCCTTTCCAAGGTAGTGCGTGGCTGGGGGGAAGTCCTGGTTGTTCTCGACGATGGCCTCACGCCAGGCGCGGATTGGACGTGCGCTCGTCTTCTGATCGAGTGCTCTCGGTCATTTCTTTCCAATGTTGTTGAGAAGGTTTTATTTGCATGAAGGTTGGTCGATGGACTTTCAAGCTGGAGTTCTCTATTCTCTCGCCGGCAGCGGCGCCGGGGACTCCGCCGCCCTCTCCGGTTCTCCACGGTGGTGCCTCTGACCTGGGACTTGGGGTCGACGCTTCATCTTCTTATTGCCACGTGTCCACCCTTGGGGATGTTTCCAAAGAGACGCATGGAGAGTGTATCTTCTCTGGCCCGCTTTTTCGGCCTTCTCGGGAGACGTGCTCGGATTCTGACAAGCGCGGTTTGGTGGCCCTGGGCTCATTCGAGGTCGATCCGCATTCTCCTCATCTGTCTGTTCTGTCGGCTGACTCCTTGCAATTGGCGTTATCGGGGCACGTGACAAGTCTTCCGTTGTGTCCTGTTATCGGATCTGTCCATTTCGGATCGTGGGCTACCATGAGGGCTCCATCCGATCCGCTTCTACTGTCGGACCCTCAATATATGGCATCCGATTATTCTCTTCGACAGCCCGATGTTTCCTTGGCTTTGCCATCGCGGATCCGTCTGGAGGAAATTGATTCAACTGTCGTTATGGCTCCGGTTCTCTCCCCTTCGTCCCCTGTGACTCCTTCGGGTATTTCTCCGCCAGATGTTGGAGGGGTTGCTCGCGATTGCGGTGATCTGGTTGGATCCTCGGGGATGGCTGGCGTTCCCCCTGCGGCGGGGAGCTCATCCGCCTCCCGCTTTGGGAAGAGCTACAGTAGGCGTATTCACTCCCGCCTTGGAGACCCCATGGTTTCTACCTGCCAGACGTTGCGTGATTCGGTGGCGGAGGGGGCAGGCCTCTCTCTAAGTGGGGGACGTTCACTTCATTTTTAATGAAGATTTTATCCTGGAATGTTAGAGGGCTCGGGGACTCTGACAAACGGCGTGCTTTGGGGATGCGTCTCTCAGAGTGGGAATGTTACATTGCATTTATCCAAAAATCGAAACTGACGGGGGTGGATGAACCCCTTTGGAGGTCTTTCGGTGCTGGGGCTATGGATGACTTTCGATCGGTGGATGCGGTTGGGGCGTCGGGTGGCATTATCCTGGCTTGGCGCTCGGCGATTTTTTCATTCTCCTCTATGCGCGTTGGGAGACACTCTTTGTCTGTGGTTTTGTCTCGGGCCGACTCTAATGCATTTATTGCACTCACATGTATTTACGAGCCTACGTGCCACGTAATCCGGCGAGAGCTCTGGGAAGATTTACGTGAGGAGGCCTCTGCCTATGCGGGCATTCCTTGGTTGTTGGGGGAGACTTTAACGTCATTGTGCTCTCTGATGATCGACCTCGTGGCCGCGGCGGACAGGACCCGGGCTCCAACGACTTTATTGATTTCATTCGTGATTTGGCCTTGGAGGGGTTGGTGCCCCATGACATTTCTTATACTTGGAGGAACAATGCTTCTAGATCGAGGATTGATAGATTTTTGGCGAACATCAAAATTATGGAGGCTTTTCCTTTATGCGCGGTGTCATCTCGACCGCGCTCGTTCTCTGATCATAGTCCAATTGTGTGGGATTCTGGGGAAGAGCTCCGTCCTCGGGGTCTTTTCCGGTACGAAAGGTGTTGGCTTTTGGAGCCAAATTTCAAAGAATTGGTGAAGAATCACTGGAATCAGAATACGTTTGTGGGTTCCGCTGCCCGTCGATTCGATCACAAACTTGCATCTCTGAGGAGATTTTTGGCGTCGTTCTAGAAGGATTCGCGTCTGGCCCGTGTGGCGGCACGGAAGGCGGCAGATGATGTTATTCTGCGGCTGGATCGATTGGAGAACGTTAGAGAATTGCTTTCGGAGGAGCTGGTGGAGCGTGTTGTTGCCATTGATATGGTCAAAGCGGAGGACAAGAAGAGGAGCATTGAATGGCGTCAGCGCTCGCGTTTGCGGTGGATCAAGGATGGTGATGCGAATACTGCGTTCTTTCACCGGGTGGCCAGCGGAAGAAGACGTTTCAATTCTATCCATTCACTCATGGTCAATGGTTCCCTCATCCATGGGGATAAGGACTTGGGCGAGGCTTTGGGGGTACACTTCAAGAATGTTTTTGGGTGCCAATCGCAGCGTATGTGGCGATGGTCGGGCCGGGGGGCTCCCTCAATATTATCTTCGGATGCGGTGGCCCTGATCAGGCCGTTCTCTTTGGTTGAGCTCAAGGAGGCTGTTTGGGACCTCAACGCGGACGCTTCCCCGGGCCCTGACGGGTTCCCGGTGGCCTTTTACCGTGACTTCTGGGATGTGGTTGCTGATGACGTTCTGGAGGTTGCTCGTGAATTTTGTGAAGGTAACCGTGGGTTTGACAAAATTAATAAGGCCCTTATTGTTTTGATTCCAAAGTCCCCTGCGGCCAATCGCTTCGAGGATTTTCGTCCAATCTCTATCTCTAATGCAACAACAACAACAACAAAGCCTTTTCCCACAATTAAGTAGGGTCGGCTACATGGATTCTTCGCCTCCATTCAGATCTATCTTGGGTCAATCTCGGACTTATATCCAAAAAACTAAGATCCCTTCGTATAGTCTCTTTCCAACACTATTTGGGCCGTCCTCGCCCTCTCTTAACCGGCTCAACATCCCAACACTCGCATCTCCTAACCGGTGCATCAGTTGACCTTCTTTGCAAATGACCAAACCATCTTAAGCGGTTTTCTCGCATCTTATCCTCGATCGGAGCTACACCAACTTTATTTCTGATTGCATCATTTCGAATCCGATCTTTACGTGTATGTCCACACATCCATCTTAGCATTTTCATTTCTACTACAGCCATTCTCTGCACATGTCTATGGTTCACAGGCCAACATTCAGAACCATAAAGCATAGCAGGTCTCACGGCTGCTTTGTAAAACTTTCCTTTAATTTTTAAAGGAATTTTCTTATCACAGAGAACAGCGGAGGCTCCTCTCCACTTTAGCCAGCCTGCATTTAATCTCTATCTCCAATGGGATCTATTTAATCATTGCTAAGGTCTTGGCCAAGAGGCTGGTACCCCTTCTTGATTCGCTGATCTCGCCCTCGCAGGCCGCCTTTATTCGTGGGCGGCAAATATCCGATTGCTTCGCGGTGGCCTCCGAGATGGTGACGGCTTGGAGGAAGTCTTCTACGAAGGGGATTCTATGGAAGATCGATTTTGCTAAGGCCTATGACTGCCTTGATTGGCGTTTCTTGTGGTCAGTTTTGAGGCGGAGGGGATTCCCGGAGGCTTGATCTCGTGGGTGCGGCGCTGTGTATCCACGGCCTCCCTTTCCGTACTACTTAATGGTCGCCCGGTCGGGGGATTCTTCCAGCCAAGGAGGGGGGTGCGTCAGGGGTGTCCTCTCGCTCCCCTCCTATTTGTGTTGGCAGTTGACGTGTTGCCTCGTATGATTGATGGCGTGGCTGCGACGGGTCTTACCTGTGGTTGCACTATTGGGGACCTCCATGTCCCGCTTATTCAGTTTGCTGACGACACTATCTGCTTTATCGAGGGTGGTCCCTCCGAGGTATCCGGTATGGCTACTACTCTTCAGCTTTTCAGCGAGGTCTCGGGCCTCTTGATTAATGGGACTAAGTCTAAGGTGGTCCCATTCGGTATGTCGCAGGAGGAGGCCTTGGAGTGTGGCCGGCTGTTGCGCTCCTCCCCCAGTGGACTCCCCTTTGATTATCTCGGCCTGCCTCTGGCTGTGGGTCGCGTTCGGCTCCGTGATTGGAAGGTGGTGGTGGAGAAGATGGAGGTTCGCCTGGCCGGGTGGCGAGCGGCTCTTTTATCCAGGAGTGGGCGGTTGGTTCTTCTCAAAGCGGTGCTATCATCTATTCCAATATACTTCTTCTCGGTGCGTGGTATGCCTAAGGGGATTCGGGTGTGTTTGGAGAAGTGTATGAGGGGTTTCTTGTGGGGAAGGAAGGGAGAGGGGAGAAGGGGGGTGCTTTTGGTGGGTGGGGTGATGTTACGAGACCCAAGCGGGTGGGGGGCTTGGGAGTGAGGCGGATGGATGCGATTAACGACGCCCTTTTGCTAAAGTGGGCTTCTCGGGTTTGGGGAAATGAGGAGAACTTCATGCTGAATATTCTGCGGGAGACGTTGGGAGAGGAGATGATGGCCGTTACTCGGGGGAGCTCCTTCGATCAGCTTTCTACTTTTTGGCGTGGGGTGCTGAATGTTTTTACTCGTAATCGCTCCCTTTTTAAACCGATGTTGGGCAAGGGGAACTCATTTCGCTTTTAAACGGATGATTGGTCTGGAAGGGGTGCTTTCAAGGATGTGTTCCCACGCTTATATGCTTTGATGGAAGACAAGGAGGCTTCGGTGGCCTCGTGCTGGGATGATGGCTGCTGGTGCCCTAGGATTATGGCGAATCTATCGGATCAGCGACTGGACGATTTCCTATCGTTGATGGGTCTGCTTGTGGATGTTATCAAGCCCACTGAGGGCCGGGACCACTGGGCGTGGATGGATGGCTCTTTTTCTACGAGGAAGGCGTACTTTGCTCTCGTTCCTAGCAATCATGGGGAAGACGTTGTTCTTGTGCGCGACTGCAGATTCTTTTGGGGACTCAAGCTTCCAGAGCGCATTGGCATTTTCCTTTGGCTTCTGCGCAGGGGAGACTCTTAACTCGTGATCGATGTGCATCTATGTTCCTCAATGTTGGGCAGATGTGCGGACTGTGTGGCACGGAGCGGGAAACCATCAATCACCTTTTCTTCGAGTGCGGGCGAGTTCATGATCTCTGGGCTGACCTTGACTGGATCAATCCGGTGTCCACTGTTGCTTTCTGCGAGAGCTTGGTGTCCTCCAGGGGCAGGACTAGGAGGGAACTGCTGGATCCGATTGCGCGGTTGTGGAGCATTTGGCGGGGAATGAATGAGGCCCTCTTTGCGGGCCAGCGTTTCTACAGGGAAAATATATATATCCTTGCTACGCGTCTTGTGGTTGATTGATCTACTGGGTAGATCAGGAATAGGTTCTTGCGTGGGGTGTTTGATTTCGGGTGCCCCCTCGGGTCTTGTTGTTGGTTTGAACTTTTCATTCCTTTTGTAAAAACTCTTTACGTTTTCTTTTTAATATATTGGGGTGAACACCGTCGAGTGTATCCCCCTTTCTTGAGCGTCAAAAAAAATGAAGGATATCATTGGCAATCTCAATTGCCAGGGTTCCTGATAGCCAAACCTTGGCATGCATCATATGCCTCCCATGAGGCATTGACTCCGGTCTTCTCAACAAGCTCTTTTCGGTAAGAATGTGCTTCTTACCAATTGACGTCATCATACTCATGAACTGCATTGCCCACAGTTCGTAATTTAAACCATCCATCTTCACAATAGGCGTTGGACCTCTGAAGGCGCTTGTAGATGGGATGTCTGCCTTGCTTTCTGACATTATGATAATGGAAGACTAGAGTGTTAGACTGAAGATATGATCGTCTACACGGACATTAACGGGTTTAGTTGCATGTGTAGACTCAAGCAACCAAACCCATTAATTTGAAAACGTGCGCGCGGAAAAAGTGTTGGAGTTGCACATGCGCTGGCCTAGGGTTGCATGCACACGGAAGTCAGGAGCTTCATGCACATAGATATACGCACAGGAACGTGCATAGATGCGCGCGTAGGAGCGTGCATAGGCGGCTTACAGGGACGCGCACAGGCGCACCGTTGCACAGACGCAGAAGGCGCACAAACGTGCAGGCGCACAGGGGTGCGCACAAACGCGCAGGGGTGCGCAGTAGTGCGCACAAACGCACAGGAGCGCACGTTGGTGCGGCGCGAGACCGAGCGACGCTGAGGCAGAAGCGGCGAGGCGCGCGCGTACGCGGAGGCGGCGCGAGACCGAGCGCAGCAAGGCCTGGGGCGGCGCGAGACGGAGGCGGTGAGGCACGCACGCTGAGGGGCAGAGAGGCACGCGCGCGGAGGGCTCGAGGGTGGAGGCTAGGGTTAGGGTTTGGTTCGAGAACTCCGGTCTAGGACCGTCGCTCTGATACCATGTTGGGAAAAATGAGAAACTTGTTTATTCCATACGCCCTAGGCTCTCTTATATAGGAGAGTAGCCTATGGGTAAAATACATAAAGAGTCCAACGGGAAAAAGAAAATACGAAAAGGTACAGAAGAAAGTAACATATATCTCTACAAAGCCTCCTTAGATACTCTTCCATCTTGCCTTCCCAGTGGAAGTGTGGCCCAGGAGAAGGCTAAGCAGACACCAACTAGGCCCCAGAGACGGGTGGGAGGGACTCTCCAATCCGAGTCACTCCAGTCCTGCCCGACCGGTGTAGGTACAGGCTAAATAGCTCGAAGAAAAACCAAGGGTCCTCCAGCCTAGGCACCCTAACAAAAAACAAGGTCAGCAGAACTGGTCAAACGAAAACACCTGGATCCCAGACAAGCGTAAAAAAATTGCGAGCTCATGAAAAATAGTGGAAGAGACTGGGATTCTAGACCCGTGTACTAGGTGGTCACTGCCCAATCTGAGCATCCTAACTCCAGCCCAGTTGAGAATCACCGCACCTCGCACAGTAAGGTGTAAGGGTCACCATGGCTGACACTATTATATGGCATCGTTGATTCTTGTCATCAATATGGATAGTAATACATAGTTAATAGATTGTACCAAAGGATAATTTGATGAGGATTTTTAGTCAAAATAATCACAGGAAAATCATAGATTTATTCAATCATTTCTGAGATATTTATTTTTAAGAATATATGAACTTCATTGATATAGACACCATATTCTTATATTAATACTATTAGTAAAGTTCCATATGGGCCAATTAGCTGTTGGCTTCTAAAGGGGAGGGTACCAGTATCCTATAATTATATTTAGAATATCTTCTTTAAAAACTTGAGATCTGGAGACCAATAATTGATCTGAATTTAGGCACAATTGCATGCTAAAATCCCTAATTTTTCACCTTCTAAGACATGAATTCTGAAGCAAACTAATAGGTCTGAAATTAAGAATAAATGCATGCCAAAACCCAAATTCTTTTATCTTTAAATGCTTGAATCTGGAGCAAATTATGTGGTCTGATTTTAGAATCAATTGCATGCAAAACATCAAAATTTTATCTTTAAAACTAAGAGATCAGTAGCTAATTATGTGGTCTGATTTTAAGATCAAAACCATGCAAAATCCCCAAATTATTCATCCTTAAAAAATGATATCAGTGGCCTAAATGTTGGTCTGAAATTAAGATCAAAACCATGCAAAATCCTCAATTTTTTCACCATTAAAACATGAATTCTGGAACTAAACAAATGGTCTGAAATTAGGCATAAATGTATGCAAAAACCCCCTATTTTAACCATTTATGAGATCAATATACAAAGTTCTCATTATCCAAAACTTTTTAAAAATATGGTTTAAGGTTTTTTTAGAATAAGATAGGAGCTGATAATACAGAGTGCAAGCTATATATGTAAATTTGAAGAATACACCCCCTATCTTTATATTCATGGAACATTTCTACATCGATTTCAAAGGCATAGCACTTGCAATTTCAGACGGATAGAAGAAGCCAAAGACTTATCCAAGTTTTGATTGGTCATTGAAATATTGAACATAGTTAACACCAAGAACAACAATCTTATGCGTTAATTTCATTTTTTTTACGAGTCACACAATGCTTCTACAAAGAAAATGCTTGCAGGTTGCAACAGAAATATAATATGTGATCTTTACAACATATCAGCAAAGCAAGAAGTTAACAGCTTCAAATTCTAAATAAAAGAGAAGTAGATCGAACACATCCACTATATTCCTATATAACACATTTTCTAGGAGGAAATGCCCTTAAATAGCAAAGTTTGAAGTCGGAAGAAGCTTACAGTCGCACTGTAAATGTGGGGGTAAAGGTGTCTCCATCTAAAACATATACCTTGCAATATGATATCTAACTACTCAGATTCCCACCGTGAACCCCAAATCAGGTAACAAGAAAAAAATCAGCAGCACAAGCGGGATCTAAAATACCGGACAGCAATGGAGTCAAAAATGCAGAAAAATTTATGGAGGGCAGCAAGAGCGAGGTTTTAGGTTGTACCTTGGATCCTCTAAATGGAGGGGAAAATGGTCTACAGCAGCATACAGTGGCAGCAACACAGCAGCAAGAAGATGGAGAAGGAGATGAGTATTCGTTGGGGGAAAGAAGAGAGGAAGAGGGAGAAGATGAGGGAAGGAGAAAGAAAATTATGTAATATTAATAAGGAGGGAAGGGGTTTTAGGTGTCAACAATTAGAAAAGAAAAGGGGACATGTGTTAAAAATAAAAAAATGAGGTGTAAAATAAATAAATAAAAAGAAAAGTCAGGGAGAAGGAATTTCCCTGTTAATATTTTTTTACATTTATTTCTAACTTATGTGAAATACTAAAGTCGTCACCGTTATCACCCTGAATTTCCGATTCAAGCAAATAATGGCTCACTTCGACCGTCTCGGAGTGAGATCAAAATGAGTATAATATTCATATTTTTCTGATCTAAGATGGGTTCAGAAATCAGGAAAATACCTTCCTGATTTATGATTAAATTTTGTGATTTAAATGGGCCAAACGACCTCCGATCGGCGAACGATCGCTTTCATTAGTTCTGATTTGTCAAAACGAAATTTGTGATGGTCTCAATTTATTTTGCAGTTCGGACCGCGTCGCGACTTTTCCGGTGACATGAATTACGATGAAATCGATTTTTTGGTCGATTGTACCCAAATTAATTTGATTTGCGGTATATGGATCGATCAAAGTTTATTTAATATCGATTTGAATTTTTTATCGAATCATATGGACTCAAATCGGGCTGAATTCGGTTTCAAATCCAAATGTTACATTGGTCGATCCAGTAAAGAGTTGTCCTCGTGCTGCATCATTCCGGGTCGAGTGCAGTCAAAAAGACTCCAACCATAGTGGAGTTCATGTATGCCATCTCCTACTCTGTGGATGTCGTAATAGGTATGAAGTTGTGAAGCTTCTCGAACATACCACGAAGTGAGGAGTAGAACGTGTGTAGAGGACGGTTACTCTGCTTGACCCGGTAAATGTCAATTTGAAGCTGAAGAATCTTGGCCTCATTCTTCGCTTGGGCATAAGTGGATGCCAAAATATCTACATCGCCTTGCAGTGGGTTGATTCACGATGTTGTTGGCTATCTATGTGGTTAGGGTCCCGAAGAGCTAAATACGTGCATACGCATCTTCTTGCTTCCACAACCATTGTCTCCAGTCTAATCTGCCGGCCTTGGTTTCATCAAAATGTGCTCCTTATTATTGCATTGCATAAAGGTAAGAAACTACATGGACTACAACTTATAGTTGGTCTCATCCATCTCTACGATGGGAGTTGGGCCCATGAAGGCACGGGACGAAGAAAAAATATAACCCTTGTTCTCTGACATGATAGAAGAACGGCTGAAAACGAAACTCGGCTAGGGAAGTAGCCCGATTTGAGCGAGTAAACACAATCGTACGAAGGATTGGGTGTACGTGTAGAATCATACGACCATCCTTATCAATCCTCGTTGCGTGCTAGGGCCGGAAAATGTGATTTATAGGTATGAAATCACGTTTTCCGGTAAAAATCAGACCGTTTTCGCATCAAATCAGACTACAGGTCGGTGCACAATGGAGATATGTGTTGTTGCGACAACAAGGAAGGCCACTACAACGGTGCGGCAGTGCCGCGGAAGCGCGGCAGGGGGGCTACGGCGGTGCAGCGGGGTGATGCGATAGCATAGCAAGGGGCCGCGAAGGTGCGGTAGGGGGTCGCGGTGGCACGACGGGAGAGAGAGCCGCTGCCGGCGGCGACGTTAGTCGGAGGGCGGCGGTACCGAGTTGGAGGGTTGGCAGTGGGGTGAGGGATCTAGGTCAGGGATTCGGTCTAGGATCGTCGCTCTAATACCATGTGAAGATGAAAGAATTAATTGCTTATTAACGAAACCCTGGGATTCTCTTATATAGGAGAGAATTATATTGGGCAAATTACATGAAGAATAAAAAGAAAATAGAATAACATAACCAATATAAAAGATAACTAATATCTCAACAGTATCAAAGCAACGATCCTAGATCGGGGTTTGTACCAAATCCCCTGCAACCACCTCTAGCCTCTTCCTCGACCTCTCTCAACGGCCTTCCTCAAACCCCTCGACCCTTCGCACAGGCCTTCTTCATTCTCCAGTCCCCAAGCAGGGTTGTGAGAACCTTGGATGCGCATAGCCCCATTGCTACTTGTAGATCTAGGACTCTCATGCGGAACAAAGGCTCGCAGCCAAGGGCCTTACCAACCCTCCGCTGGCCATATAGGGCTCTGCTCCATCAGCATGGACTTCGTCAACCCATTATCCAGCCCTTCACCAACCCTTTAGGGATCCTCAAGCTATTGTCCAACCCTCTGTCAGCCCTCTAGGGCTCTGCCCCAGCAATCCGGTACCGCCAAGCCATTATTCAGGGCTTCGCATGTAACCAAAGGGCCCATCCAGTCCCCTACTTTGGTCCCAAGCCTTTTCTTGGGCACCGCAGAATTATCCATGACACATCAGCCGGTTGTCAGATCGATTGGATGCTACCTATGGTACTCCAACATCTAGGGCACGGAAGTAACTTTATGTTTATTTGAGACAGTGCAAATCAACCTCTGAACTCTCTACTCTTACCGCAATAGCATCAACTCCTACCAAGAACGAACCCATGTACATTGCATCTTCTATGATGGTACAGGGGACTTCTATCGAACTCAAGGGTACAGACAACTACGTACTCTGGACTCGAGCCTTCACGGTGTCTGTCGGCAGTAGGGTGAATTCTATCACCTGTCAGGTGCAACCTCTTCAGGTCTCTGCCCACAGTGAGACTACTTCTACTAAGCATCTTACTACTACCTCAGATATTGTAGCCAACTCTGCTTTGGCTAAAGCACCGAGCATGATCATTGACTCCGGTGTGTCTATCCACTTGATTGGAGAAGGCAGTTTTCCGACCTCTTTTCAACCCTCCTCCACTATGAAGTCGATTCGGCTAGCCAACGATGCTCGTTCTCTCCTTATCATCGTTGGGACTATGGAGTTCTCCAGGCTCTCTACTGTTTACTCCACACTGGATTTTCCTCCGGACCTCTTATCCATTCATAAGCTATAAGCTATGTGTTGAATTGAATTGTTGAGTGAATTTTGATGAGTTCCATTGTTATTTTCAGGACATCCGAACAATACAATTTTTTTTTGATGTCAAACTGGGTGAATCCCCACTGTGGGGATCACCTCCTATTGTATTTCATTAATGAAATTTCGGATTACATTACCGGGAGAGCCAGAAGTTATACAAAGCGTTACATTGTGCCACTGCGTTCTCACGGTAAAATCTCTGATTTTTGAAGATAAGCTCATTGCGGCCCAGCCATATAGCCTAGAGAGCGGCCAACGGCTTAGAACAATCTTCACTAGAGTTACCGCCAAACCTCCTGATGGATTCCCAGAACCCGTTCATCCCTTCCCACTGCACCCAGGGGATAGCGAGCTCCGACCAAACCCGCTCAGACAAGACGCACCTGAAAAATAGATGTTCGGAGTCCTCGTCCGCGTTGCCGTACATGTCACGCTGGGTGTCTGAAAGATGCAAAATACGCCCCCTCCTGACTTTGTCCATTATCCTTCCCTGTCTAAGGCACCAGAGAAATACCTTGACCCTTATCGGAATCTTAGCTGCCCATACAATTCGCATATCAAGACAAAGATTGGTGTCCCGCTCCTCGGTTGTCCTTGTCAATACAAGATAAGCTTTTTTATCGTGAATGTGGTGCTCCCCCAGCGGTAATGGTCCCGATCCCGAGAAAAGGACCCCCGCCTCGAGAGGGTATCCACCAAAGCCAGGTATTCTTCCACCTGCTGATCCGAGAGCTCTGCGAGGAAAGTCGGTGCCCATGCGTCCTCCACAGCCACTTGAGAGAGCGTCGCTTCCTTTATTGCCGATAAGGTGAAGAGTCGAAGGAATCTAACCTCAAAGCAGCCGTCGCCCGTCCAATTATCCTGCTAGAATCTGAAAGTCCAACCGTCACCGACGACCGGATGAAGTTGGGAGGCCAGTTGAGGCATAACCGCCCGAATACCGGCCCATAATGGGGATTCAAACCTCACATGACGTGGCTCCAGGTCGCCTCTGACCCCGTAAATCTCCCTCAAAAGTTTCACCACCAGGGAGGTAGACGAACCCCAAATACAGGTGGCCAACTTAGACAACAAGGCCTTGTTCATGCCCTCCAAATCCCTGACCCCAAGGCCACCATCCTTATGCCTCTTGGTGACCATCCCAACTGACCAAGTGCATACCCGACTCTTGCTTCTTACCCTTGGACTAGAATAATCTTTTCATCAGGGCCTCTAATTTTTTCCTCACTCCAACTGGCATAAGCCTCGTGGACATGAAAAAGATGGGGATTGCGGACAAAACGTGTTTCAGGAGAACCAACTTCCCCCTACGAGGTAGTGACACCGCCATCCAACACGCCAGCCGCTGCTCCATCCTCATCACCAGGTTGTCCCAATCCATCCTTCTGAGCTTGGCCGCAACTAGAGGTAAGCCCAAGTATCGGATCGGCAAGCACCCCACCGTACATTCCGTAATAGCCACCAAGCAGGCACGGTCCGAGTCATCCATCCCAAGTCTAACCACCACCGATTTTGCCTTGTTAATTTCCAAGCCGGAGAGTTCGTCGAAGATTTCAGCCAGTTGCACAACATTTTCGTTCTGCTCATTGGTGCCTCCCAGAAAGAGAATAGTGTTGTCCGCATATTGTAACAGAGGGATGGAGATGTCCTCCCGTCTGTATCCCACACACCAGCCCGTCCTATCAGCCTGCCTCAGAAGGACCCCCAGAGCATCCGCCATGATGACATACAGCATAGGGGTCAAACCCCTGCCTGATTCCCCGCTGCAAATTTTTGGTCGGGTACATGAGAAGAATGGCCTTTACTACCTTGATACCCGAGCTTATTCGACCTTTGCAGGTGTTGTATCCATGTATGTATGTTGACTCGTTCCTATGGCATTTGCGGCTCAGTCACCTATCTGCTAAAAATCTTTCCCAAATATTTCTTGAATTGTCATCTCTGAAACTTTTGAGTGTGAAGCTAGCCAGTTCGGTAGACACCATCGGGCACCTTTTCCTTCTAGGACTGAGCCACGATGATCATTACCTTTCTCTTTAGTACATTGTGATATTTGGGAACCTTGTCCTATTCATACTATTGTCTATCATAGATACTTTTTGTCTTTGTGGATGATTATAGCAGGTCTTCTTAGGTCTATTTAATCAAGGACAACAACAATAAAGCCTTTTCCACATTAAGTAGGTCGGCTACATGGATTCTTTGCCTCTATTCAGATCTATTTTAGGTCATTCTTGGGCTTAGATCTAAAAAACTAAGGTCCCTTCGTATAGTCTCATTCCAACACTTGTTGGGCTTCATTGCCCTCTCTTAGCTGGCTCAACATCCCAAAACTTGCACCTCCTAACTAGTGCATCAGCTGACCTCCTTTGCAAATGGTCAAACCACCTTAAGCGATTTTCTCGCATCTTATCCTCGATTGGAGCTGTTGAGAGAATTCTATATCCTTGTCTTTATTTATATTTCTCCAGTTTTTCCGTCTTCTTTATGTAATTTCTCCCTAGAGCCTTTCTCCTATATAAGAGGGTTCTAGGGCTACGTGGAATATAACTTTCCTTTTCACACCTTCAACATGGTATCAAAGCGACAATCCTAGACCGGAGCCTGTGACCTAACCCTAGCCCCTCTCCGTTCTTAGGCCTCTAAGGTGTAGCGTGATCATCTAAAAACACCATAGTTATCCAAAGGCGTCTTCAAAGAATGGAAGAGGTTGTGGTATGAGTCTACACTGACAACCATCTTCCCATATGTTAGTGTAGACACAAGTCTTACTTGTTGCGGTCCCAGTCTTGGTGATAGTTGTCATCATGGTTGACAACAAAGCTGATGTTCATCCCTGTGGGCCTTCAAAGGTCCAGCCCCCATCGTCAAGATGGATGAAACAAACTATGAACTGTGCCATGCAGTTCATGAGTCTGATGCAATGTAATGGCAAGAAGCACATCCTCACGGTGGAGGAGCCAAGTGACAAGACTGGGATAAATGCCTCATGGGAGGCAGATGATGCCTATGCACGTGTATGCCTATCTGGGACTGTGTCTTCAGAGATAGCAAATTATATATTGAGCCAACCTACTGCAAAGGCTATGTGGGACATTCTCCCTACGACAAACTCTCCAACGAAGAATGAGTCGAAGATAATGCATCTTCAGCATGATATCTTTACGTCTAAGCATAATGGTCGACCCCTCTATACCCTCTACACTTCTTTGAGGGGCATGTTTGAGAAGATACACGGTTACATTCCCTTGATTGCTACCCCAGAGTAGCTTAAGGCTTACAGAGACTTTGTGATGACTGGGGTCTTTCTAGCGGCCCTTGATCCTGAATATGACTCAGCTCGTGCCCAGATTCTTACAGATGCTACCATACCTCCAATGGAGGAGGCATGCCGCAGACTAAGTAGGCTATCTATATCCTCTGGTGGTAAAGTGCAGTCTCAGACATCATCATCCATGGCCGTATCTTGTAGTAGGGGGAACCCTACTCCGTATCGTGTAGGGGAGGATCTTACCGTGGTAGAGGAGGGGGTGGCCGACCCTGCCAACCGTGCACCTTCTGCCACAGGACTGGCCACTCTGAGAAAACATGTTATTCTAAGCATGGGTTTCCTGCTTCTGCTAGAGTTGTTGAACATACTCAACAGGTTAGGAGTCCTTCTCATGTAGCTGATCAGAGATTTGACGAACTCGTGGCCAGACTCAGAGAGATCATGCCTACTCCTAGACCATCTAGCTCTCCCTCAGGATCATCAGAGGTAGCTGCCTCTCTTGCTGCATCTTCATCAGGTATAACATGTGCCTTCACTAGTTGTTACAAGACAGATTTGTCAGAGTGGATTATGGACTCAGGTGCATCACATCACCTCTGTGGTGATAGAAGTCAGTTTAGTGCTTTCAGTCCAACTCAACCCGGACGATCTGTTGTGATAGCAGATGGGACATATTCTCCCATTACTGGTCAGAGGGAACTGGGAAGTGCAGCTAACTCCCGCAATGAGACTTCAGAATGTTCTTTATGCTCCTGAGTTTTCAACGAATTTATTATCTATTAGTCAAATCACCAAGGACTTGCATTGTCGTACCATTTTTTATCCGTCTGCTCTTGTGTTTCAGAACACTCTAACGGGCAGGGTGATTGGTACTGGCCATGAGCAAAGAGGACTCTACAGACTAGTGCAATCTCCTTATGCATGTGTTTCTTCCATTCGCACTGGGTTTGCTCTCCTTGCATGTGGCATCTTCGTTTTGGTCATCTTCTTCTGCAAAAGTTGTGTCACATTCTTCCTCAGATTTCCCCTTGCTCTACCTTTCAGTGTGAGGCATGTCAGCTTGGGAAGCATCATCGGACTACATTCCAGAGTCGTCAGGGTCGAAGTAGTCATGGTCTAGTTGAGTTAGTTCATTTTGATATTTGGGGTCCTAGCCATGTCCCCGATCATCAGGGGCATAGATTTTATCTTGTTGCTATTGATGAGTTTTCAAGGTTTTCATGGGTTTTTCTTCTTAAAAATAAGGCTGATGCTGGACTTGTTATTCAGTCCTTCATTAATTAAATAAAGAATATTTTTTCAGCAAAAATCAAGTATATACATTCTGGCAATGCCTTGGAGTTTTGTACTAATCAGCTTGCTACATTTCATGTGTCTCATAGTATTGTCCATCAAATATCTTGTGCATATACTTCCCAACAGAATGGGGTGACTGCAAGAAAACATCATCTTCTGGACATTACAAGGACTCTTTTGATTCAGAGCCTTGCTCCTCGTTCATACTGGGAGGATGCAGTTCTAACTCCTTGTTAACTTGTCGCACGCTTTCTTCAGTTCTGGGAGAAAAGAACCCGTTCTTGATTGTGTTTCCGAGACGGATCTTTTCTCTCTCACACCTCGCGTATTTGGTTCAGTGGCTTTCGTTCATCAAATGTCCCCTGGTCTTGACAAGCTCTCCCCTAGAGCTGTCAAATGTGTTTGTTGGGTACTCCAAGACCCAAAAGGGATATCATTGCTTCGACACTGTTCGACGAAGGTACAACGTTAGTGCTGATGTAACCTTTTTTGAGTCTATTATGTATTTCTCTCCTATAGGTGACAAGCTCGTTTCTTCTGAAGATGGGGAAGAGGTGTATATGTCTCTACCTCCTATCTCTACTCTACCATCCTCAGCACCTCCTCCTCCACCACCACCTCCTACGTCACCTCCACCACCGCCGCCACCTCCACCTCCATTCTTTCCCCAGGTTTATCAGCGTCGACCTCGTGCTCATGTGCTTCACCAATCATCCAGCACGCCTGAGGTATGTTCTGAACATTTAATGGCAATGGTGATTTGCATGTACAGTGTGAGGTGCAGGATGACCAAGATGCTCCATCTCCTGTGAGTACTGAAGATCTAGATGTTCCTATTGCTCTACGGAAGCAGAAGCGTGCATGCACTATGCATCCTCTTGCTTCCCATTTGTCATTGGATCGCCTTTCGGAGACTTTCAGAAGTTCATTATGGGGCTGTCAGCAGTGCAGGTACCACGTTCTTATCAGGAGGCATTGTATAGTAGTCATTGGCGTCTAGCTATGGAAGAGGAGATGGCCGCTTTACAATCTCGCGGTACGTGGAGCGTTGTGCAGGCTCCTCCAAGTGCGTCTATTGTTGGCAGCAAGTGGGTGTTCACTGTGAAACACCGTGTTGATGGTACAGTTGACAGATATAAGGCCAGGTTGGTTGCTCGTGGGTTCACCCAAACATATGGAGTGGACTATTAGGATACTTTTTCACTAGTTGCACGTCACTCTACATTGCGGATCCTCATTGCAGTTGTTGTGGTACGTGACTGGCCACTTTTCCAGTTGGATGTGACAAATGCTTTCTTGTATGGTGATCTGCAGGAAGAAGTTTACATGAAGCAGCCACCAGGGTTTGCTACTGAGAGGGAGTCTAGTATGGTGTGTCGACTTCACAAGGCTATATATGGCCTCAAGCAGAGTCCGAGGGCTTGGTTTCAGAAGCTCTCAGAGTTGATTGAACAAAATGGTTTTGTCAGATCTACTGCGGATCATTCTCTTTTTGTCAAGAGAACTCAGGGAGGTACGGTTGTTGTACTGGTTTATGTGGATGACATTGTTGTTACCGGTAACGATGAACAGGTAATTCAAGCAGCTAAGGAGTTCCTTGGACGATAGTTTATGACCAAGGATCTTAGCAAGTTACGTTATTTTCTTAGCTAGGAGTTTGCACGCAGTCAGCAGGGTATGATTATGACGCGAAGGAAGTATGTTACTGATCTTATGGCCGAGACAGGTATGACAGGATGCAGACCTGCTAGAGGACCACCTACACGTTGAGAATGTAGTGGGAAAAAAAAGTTGAAAAAAAATGAAGAAAGGGGCGATGGCGAGTGCGAAGGTGAGTGCGGGGAGTGCGAAGGTGGTGAGTGCGAGGGCGAAAGGGAAGGTGGTGGTCTTACAAGGAGGGGAGGGGGAGCGGGTGGTGGCGCGCGATGGCAAAGGGGGTCCGTCGGAAGAAGGTGGCGGGGGGTGGACTTCGGTCTTGCACCAGAAGCCTGGGCGTAGGTGTTTTCATTGCGGGGAGCGTGGGCATGTCGCTTCGTTGTGTCCCCTACCCCCGAGGTGCTACTCTTGTGGGGGGGGTGGATCATCGTAAAGCTTCATGCATGGCGGCTAGCCGGGGTCGTGGCTGCTTCTCGGGTGCGGGTCGTTCTCCTTCTGCCTCGACTGGTCGTATGGTACGTGAAGGAAGGTGCAACATGCAAGGTGCGGAGTTTTCGCGAGGTGGTCCCTCCTTTGCGGAGGTGGTTCGTAACGAGCGCAGGGTGGTCGGTTGCTCTATGCCATCGTCGTCTGAGGGTGCCGTGGGGGGGAGGTGTTCGAAGCGTGCTACCCAAGAGAGGGAGGTTGCTAGGGGTGTGGGCGTGCATGCGTTGATTGGGTTTGCTGTGAGGGGCCTGCTTGATTGGGACGTGGTCCTGCGACACGTTCATGGTTTATTGGGTGCAAGCTTCGGTGGCGATGTCGTGAACCTGACTGCGACGAGGTGTTGCGTGCGTGGTTTGACGCCGGACCAGAGGGATCGGTTGCTTTGCAATGGAGATGTGGCGAATGTTTGCTGGAGGCATTTTCGTTACGCGGATGGGGTCTGCTCGGAGGTCGAAGTGTGTGTGGCGAGGGTTAAGGGCGTCCCTTTTCTTTCGCGGTCGCTTGGCTGCTTGAGGAAGGCGCTGAGGAGGTGGGGCTCGGTCAGGGAGGTGCTGGAAGCCGGTCTCCGTCCTGGGACGCCTGTGCAAGACATGCGGATCCTGTTCGAATGCAGCAAAGGTTTCTCGACAGTATCGGGGAGGGAAGCTTGTTCGCAAAAGTGGAGGTCGGATGTTTCTCGTTTACTGCGGAGCTGGTGGTTGAGGTTCCTCCGCCTTCTCCGGCGGTCGTGGCTCCTCCACCTTCTCCGGCGATCGTGGCGGCGGAGGACGGTCGCGGGTCCTGTGACGCTTCGGGTGGCGAGTTGGCAGTTGGGTTTCCAAGGGGTCCCCTCGGGGGAACGGTTTATCCTCTCCCTTACACGTGGTGGTTCGGGAACCTCTCCTCGGCTCTGTTCGTGCTGCCAGGATTATTCTTTATGCATGGTGACGTGGCGGCACGTGCACCAGGCGTTTCGGCTGTTGTGCGTGAGCCGGTTGCGGTTGCGGACTTTTCGTTGCGGGTTGAAGTTTTGGACCGGTTTCAGGATCCGATTACTGGTTCGAGCTCTAAGACAGGTTTGGAGACTTTTGCTGGTTCGGACCGCGTTTGGTCGTGGCCGGATCCGGCCCTGCATGCTCCTGCCTCGACGTGCGGCGACTCCGCGCGGTGCTTCGCTCCCTTCTGGGAGCTCCTGTGTTCGCAGGGGGGCGCTCCGGAGAGGATCCCTTTCTCCTTCCTCGTTCAGGACTCGACGGTGGGGGGCCCTCGGGCGTTGGATGAGGTCGGGGAGGCTGCTACGCCTTCTTCGGCGGGTACCGGTCTCTCCTCTAGCGGTGATTTTGGAGATGCGGGTGGTCGTCCTTCGGTGTTATCGGTCGGCGAAGGGGCTGCCGACAGGAGGAGCGCTAAAAGATATAGACGAAGGAGTAGAGCCAGGTCGGCGCGGCCGGTTGATGGGCCGTGTCCTCCTTTGAAGGGACTTGTTGCGCAGACCGTGGGCGTGGTCAGGACGGTGGGAAGATCCGAAGTTCCAAATGAAAGTTCTCTCTTGGAATGTTCGTGGCCTCGGTGACCCGGATAGGCGTAGGGCAGTGGGTTCCAGGTGTATTGAATGGGGTTGCGACATTGTCATGTTCCAGGAGACAAAGCTTCAGTCTTTGGCGGATGATGAATGGAGGGCCATTGGGGCGGGCGCCCTGGATCAGTTCTGTGCTCTCGATGTGGCGGGGGCCGCGGGTGGTTTGTTGGTGTCGTGGAGGTCATCGCGTTTTTCGTTGGAGTCGGTAAGCCGCGGGAGGCATGTTTTAACGATGGCTCTCAATTGTTGTGGTCCTTCCATGAGATTGGTGGTCTCCTGTGTGTACAGGCCGTGTTGCGGGGCGGCGAGGGCACAGCTGTGGGATGATTTGATGGAGGCTGGTAGGGTTGTGGGTGGTAGTCCCTAGTTGATCGGGGGCGATTTCAATGTCACTTTGTTGTCGTCGGACAGACCTGGGGGAAGGGGAGGCCAGGATCCGGGCTCGCTCGCTTTCGCTGATACTGTGGATTCTTTGGACCTTGAGGTGCTGGACGCGGTGAATACCGCGTATACTTGGAGGAACTCCAATTCTCGGTCGCGTCTGGATCGGTTTCTTGCTTCGAGCGTGCTTTTGGAGGCTTTTGATCTTGCCTCGGTGGAGGTGAAGCCGCGGGGGTACTCCGATCATAATCCGATCTTGTGGTCCTCGGGGGAGGTGCCGGACCAACGGGGGTTGTTCAGATATGAGAAGTGTTGGCTGCTCGAGGATAATTTTAGGGGCCTGGTGGAAATGCATTGGTCGGAGACGGTTGTTTCGGGGTCTGCGGCGTCTCGCTTTGCCCAGAAGCTTGATTCGCTGCGGGTCCGGTTAGCGGCCTTCAAGAGGGAGTCTAGAGCGGCTAGATGTGCGGCCAGGGTGGATGCAGATGAGACTATTCGCCGGCTTGACGAGCTTGGGGATAGCAGGGATCTCTCGGAGGTGGAGCTCGCTGCTCACGTGGTTGCTCAGATGGTTGTTGCTTAGAAGGATAAGAAGCGCGTCACGGAGTGGAGGCAACGCTCGAGGAGCAGGTGGCTTAGGGAGGGGGATGCAAATACTTCTTTTTTCCATCGCGTGGCTAGCGGGAGGCGTCGGGCGAATGCGTTGCGTTCCATTGTTGTTGGGGGGACGCACGTGGAGGGTAATAGAGAGATGGGGAGGGCCATTGCCGATCATTTCAAGGAGCTGGCTTCGTCGACTATCCCCATGCGGTGGCGGTGGTTGGGATCGAGCACGCGAGTGGTGGCGCACGATCAGGTCGAGTGCTTGGTTCGCGATTGGTCTTTGGAGGAGCTTAAGGATGCGGTGTGGGAGCTGAATGGTGAGGCGGCACCTGGCCCGGATGGGTTCCCAGTGACGTTTTACAAGGACTTTCGGGATCTTGTGGGCCATGAGGTGCTTGATGTGGCTCTCGAGTTCTGCAGGGGGAATGCGGGTTTCGACAGGATCAACAGGGCTCTCGTTATTCAGCTGCCAAAGTTGTCCGCGCCGGTCTCCATTGATGACTTCCGCCCAATTTCGGTGTTGAACGGCATTTATCTCATTATTGCAAAGGTTCTCACTACCTGTTTGTCTGGCGTTATTGGCAGTGCTATTTCCCCATCGCAGTCGGCTTTCATCAAGGGGCGGCAGATTGCCGATTGTCTCACGTTGGCGTCGGAGATCATTGCTGACTGGAAAAGGAGGGAGGTGCGTGGCATCATGTGGAAAGTGGACTTCAGAAAGGCTTACGATTGCCTGGATTGGAGGTTTCTTTGGTCAGTGCTTAGAAGGAAGGGATTACCAAAGCTGTGGATAACGTGGGTGAGACGTTGTATCACCACCGCATCGATGTCTATCATAGTCAACGGTCGTCCGGAGGGGGGCTGGATTCAGCTGAGGAAGGGGATTCGGCAGGGTTGCCCCCTTGCTCCGTTGGTGTTTATTCTGGTGGCTGACGTTTTATCTGATTTTGCGGATATTTTGGTTGGCAGCGGCCTCTCGCGAGGCTTTTCCAGGGGGGATTTGCATATTCCGATCTTGCAGTGCGCGAACGATACGTTGTTTTTCTTGAAGGGGGAGGTGGCGGAGGCGAGGGGGATGGCCGTGGCGCTGGGGATCTTCAGCGAGCTCTCTGGGTTGTTCAAGAATGATGCCAAGTCCGTGTTCGTGCCCTTCGGCCCTGCGATCTTGGACCGAGATGAGTATGCGGTGGCTTTAGGGTCGGCGTGTTCTTCGCTGCCGATGGATTACTTGGGGATGCCGTTGAACGTGGGGAGGCCGCGGCTGAGTGATTGGCTGAAAGTGGTGGAGAAAGTGGAGCTGAGGTTGGCGGGCTGGAAGTCCGCGCTGTTATCGCGTAGGGGCAGGCTTGTTTTGCTTAAGGCGGTTCTTTCGGTGATTCCGATTTATTTTTTGTCCAGTCGTAAGATGCCAAAAGGGATCAAGGCCCGGCTGGAGAAGCGTATGCGGGCCTTTCTTTGGGGTAAGAGAGGGGAGGGGGCGAGAGGGATGCACTTGGTTGGGTAGGAAAATATTACGTACGGGAAGGAGCAGGGGGGGCTAGGGGTCAAGTCGCTTCCTCAGATGAAGGAGGCCTTGCTCCTAAAGTGGGCATGCAGGTTATGGGGGCCCGGGGAGGATCTTTGTCTTAATGCCTTGCGGAGGATTTATGATGTGGGGGGTGGCTTCCCGTCGCAGGTATGCCCTATTGCTTCGCTGTCTATGTTTTGAAAGGGGGGTGGTGGAGGTGTTTCTGAAGAACGTCGGTCTGTTCAGGCCGGTGCTTGGCGGGGGGGAGTCGGTTTCCTTTTGGATGGACGATTGGGCGGGGGGGACCGCTTTGCTCCCGCTTCCCGCGCCTCTTTGCTTTGGCTGCCGATAAAGCGTGTTCGGTTGCAGCTTGTTGGGGGGATGGGGTCTGGTGTCCTTCCTTCGTGACGAATTTCTCGGATCAGAGGCTGGAGGAGTTCTTGGTGATGCTCGAGGCGGTGCGGGAGGTTGGGCGCCCTCCTGGGGGGCGTGATCACTGGTGCTAGAGGGAGTCCCCTTTCTCGGTCAAGAAGGCTTATGGTGCTATTGCTAGGCCGCCTCCGTCCCTGTCGGAGGAGTTGTCTCTTGATTGTGCATGTATTTGGGCTCTGAAGCTTCCGGAGCGGGTTGGCTTCTTTTTATGGATGATGAGGAGGAAGAGGTTGATGACAAGAGACCGTTGTGCTCGGCTCTTAGGCGTGTTGTCCAACAGGTGTCTTCTCTGTGCTGCGGCGGTTGAGTCTGTGGAGCACTTATTCTTCTTGTGCCCCGCGGTGGTTGAGATTTGGCAGGGGGCTGATTTGGGTTGGTGTTGCACTGCTGACCTTCTTGCGTTCTGGTCTTCGATCCGAGCTAACAAGGGAAGGCCGAGGCTGGAGGTTCCGTATCCAGTTGCCGTGCTGTGGGCGGTGTGGCGGGGGAGAAATGATCTCGTGTTCTCGGGCCAAAGGTTCTACAAGGAGAATGTGGTGGCGTATGCGAAACACCTGGTGAGGGATTGGGCGTTGTAAAGGTGTTGTAGGTGTGGTTGTTGTTGGCTTTCCTTTGTGTTGTCCCTAGTGTCTGTTTCTTCTTTTGAATAAAATTTTGGGGAGTGCACCATCGAGTGATCCCCCTTGCTTCCGGATTTCAAAAAAAAAAAAGGATGCAGACCTGCTACTACACCAATGGATCCTAATGCTAGACTCTATGATGATGACTCTGAGGAAATAGATAAGAGACGATATAGGGAGCTGGTAGGAAAGTTGCTATATGATAACCATGTTTCTCTTCTCCATAAAATCCCAAGTTTCTTTTCTCTATTTTTTCAGCCTAGGGAGCCCCAAGCCACCCCCCCCCCCTCCTCTTCTTGTTGCAGCCGCAACTGCTGTTGTCCAGGCATTCAACTACAGCCACAGCTGCTGGTGCATCTACAGCAGCTGGAGTTGTTGCCTTCTCCTGCAGCTGCCATCCACAAGAAGCATTAGTTATTGCTTTCTCCAGCAATCCCCCTCAACTGGAGCTGCTCCCAACCTGCTACTGGAGCCTCCTATTTAGCCAATTCTTGCATATATTTGATCTTCCAAACTTAGAGGATCCAAGGTATAAACATATTTCCCCTCCCTCTTGTTGTCATGCATGTTATGATCGATCTTTTGTACAATCTATTTCATTTTTCTTTGGTGCTATGCATGTAATCTTTTTATTCTCTTCTTCCCTCTCATTTGTTGGGAATCTTGGGATGAATACGTCAGAAAATATTGCTGGGTGGAGGAGTTCTAGTAGGTTTGATAAGGATAGATCTATGATCTGATGAATGTTTCTATTATCCTTATGGTTCGGCCAGTCATATGTTGAACTATTGATAATGCTTTCCTTACTTTTTAATAGTATTGTTCTATCTTTCCATAATATATTAAGCTCTGCTCTTATTGATTATTTCATTTATTTTTACTTATAATAATAGTTTTTAGCTAATAACAGTAACAATTTTATTAGACAAAATATAATGTACCCATTCATTTCACATATCATCAATGCATGATGAATGATCGTGTCTGATCTGTATCTAACTTGATTTCTGAGTTTGCATCTAATCGTCTACATCCCTAGTTATGATAGATCATTTAGTAGGCAGCTCACCATCAAGAGATACGAGAAATAAGGATTTTTACAGTGCAAACAATTAAACATCAGAATTGATATCAATAAATTAGACTTTCTATATAGGTAGATCTTTACCTGCTAGGCAAAAGCATATAAATCACAAATTATGTCTCAACATGTCGTTTCAATATAATCAAAGTCGCCAATTTGCCAATGTTGCTACTTCCCCACTTTCTGCCTTGGATCTAAATACCGAGTCAGATGAAATGTTGCATGAAAATGTAGGCTTGGGCATCGAGTCGGTTTGAGCTGGCCATTTGACTACATAAAGTTTACTTGACCTACAAGTGCTAAGGATGAAGTCTAATCAAGTTCATTTACCATCAAATAGAGCTTGGCCCACTTATTAAATCAACTTGGACTCAGAGATATTATAATGGCAAACAATAGTTCAGGCCAATTCCCAATAGTAAATTTCTTGTCACATAATAGGTGAAATTACAGTAGCAAACACGATGCTGAACACATTTGTTTTCTAAAGCAAATTGACTTAAATAATTCTACAGAATCATAGTTGTAGATGTAGGGAGAAGATTTTGTTTTGGGAAGTTCTGGTATTTTGAGATGTAATTTCTATAATATTGTGACATATCAGAATGAGTAAGGTACTCATCGCAGAGAAGAAGTTTGTTACACGCATGTGTGTGATCACGTGACTTAGAATTGTTATTTTTCTTGTTATTCTTGATGAGCTAAGCAATTGAAATTTCTCGTGTATGATTAGTTGAGATTTTTCCTAGTGGGCATTTGGATGATAATATTGGATGAGGAGCAAGCAATAGTTATTAAGAGTGGGACACGGATGTTCTTCAAATTCAGGATCAAAATGGAGAGATAATAATAATTCTATATCTGGACGCAGAGAAGTCATGTTCAAATAATGATTTAGGTAGGGGCATACATCTTGATCTAATACTAGAATGATAAAATAACCTTATTCAATTAGGGATTCATATCTCTTGCATTGTTTTGCCTTCCTCTAGGAAATTAATCTTGCTTTTGTGCTATTTTATCCAGTATAGACCTCAAATTGTAATCACAACAATTTATGTGTAGTCATTATCCTTATTAATACTAGTATTCTCATCAAAATGTGAATTGAATCTATAATCATGTGTATCCATATGTTGTGAACCAATAATATCAGACATTTTGCCGGTTAAAGTGTCCCTTACACCTAACTGTGCGAGGGTGCGGTGACCCTCAATTGAGCAGGAGATAGAAAGCTTAGTTAGGGCAGCGGCCGCCTAGTGTGCAGGTCTAGGATCTCAGTCCATTTTATAATTTTACGCGAGCTCGCAATGTTTTTACGCTTCTTTGGGATCTAGGTTTTGACCAGTTCCGTTGACCCTCTGTTTTTAGGGTACCTAGGCTGGGGGGGCCTTCGGTTTTGGTTTTTCTTATGAGCTCGTTTGTCGTACTAGTCGGGCCGGTTTTTGGAGTGACTCTTCTGGGGAGTCTCTTCCACCCGTCAAGGTCGTACTTTTGGAGTAAGCCTAGCCCTCTACTGGACCGCCCTTCCACTTAGAGGGAGAGACGGAAGAGTCTCTTAGGAGACTTCCTCACTGCTTGAGTTTTAGTTAACGTTCCGCCAATAGGCTTGACAATGTGTTATAGTTGAGAGTTTGGTTAAGTTGAGTTGGCTACAGTTGAGTTGGTTACAGTTGAGTTTGGTTACAACTAAGATTGGTTACAGTTGAGCTTGAGACAAAAATCATCAATCTTTGACCTTTAATCAGAATTTAGATCTACCACTACAAATGTGAGGAAAAGCTAGTGGACGTGTTGGGAACTTAGTTAGGATGCATTATACCCCATCGTATGTCTACGGAGGCACCTCAACCCTAAGGTAGTCTTCATGCCTTAGAGTCATAGTGTGAGGTCACTTTCAAACCAATGCCACAGACTATCCACTAAACTTGAGAAATTAGATAGAAATAAAGATCAAATCAGAGAATCATCATCCTTAATACCAAGATCCATCAATATGATATTTAAATGATATATTCAGAAAGTTATGGAGTGATGGGTGATCCGAGGATTTACATACATAACAGCTTGATAACCACTTTTATGCAAGTAGCTTGTTAAATTTAAATATTCAATGCTTATCTACTTGTTTTCTTTTGAAACTACTAAAATCTTTGTTATTTTTAATATACTGGATTGTATTCAACAATTGTTGACATTCTTTTTTCCCTTGCATGTGCGGCACGCAAAGCGCCTGCATCGCAGTAGTTAATTGATTATTTCGAGTGTCCGTTGTTATACTCGCCGGTAGATATGTTTCTTTTTATTCAGATAATGTATAATGCTTTTCTTTCTCTTCTGTTATATTTTGGGTTACATGTACATATTGCAGTCTCTTTTGTTGCATGTCATTGTATATGGAACTTGTTGGAGTATTTGGTATATGCGCCTATTGAGTTGTAGATGGGTAAATAGATACCTCCAGGATCCATTTACCCCATCCCAGTGTTTAGTCCCACATTATCCAGCGGTGGGACTTGGAGGCCCTGTGGAGGCTATATAAGGAGCCCCAGGCCTCCTGTAACAGATGAGAAAGTCAATAAACAAATACGCCTCGTTGAGGGCTTCTCCTGTGGTTTCATCCCGCTCCTTAGGGAGTAGGGTTCCACGTAAAATCCCGTTGTTCTTCATATTTATTTATCTTTTCCATGTTTTCACTTCCGCTTCCGATTTTCTAACATGGTATCAGAGTGGGTTCGATTCTCGAGGATTTCATCATGTTCTTCGATTATAGTTTGTGATTGGTTTGAGAATCGATTTATTAGTTATTTTTTAATATCATTCAAGAAGAGTTTTTTAACATGTTCATGATCCCAGTTCTAGGGTTCCCATCTGGAACCCTAATCTATGTCTATGTCCTGCCACAGCTTCATCCACGCGACGACGTACTTCTTTGCTGTTCTAGATCCACACGGCTCCAGATCCTGTGAAGATTGAATGCCCAAATCTCCAGTCGCGCACCAACTTCTCCTCCAGGCAGTTCCAGATGGAACCGCATCCGCTCCTGGCTGCAAGGATTAGTTGCAGTCCTGATAAGGCGAAACAGGCCCTTTTTCCAGGCCACATCCATCCCGCACGCACAACGCTCCAGATTGGCTCCCTCCAGATCAGCAGGAGCTGCACTTGGCAACGCTCCAGATCACCGACGAGGCGCCGACCGCTCCAAATTGCATTCAGGCGGCGTCGCCAACCACCGGAGCCTCTCCAGGCGGCTGTCAAACCGCACGCATCTCGTTTGTCTTCAGCCGCAAGGCAGCATCTCCGTCACAACCCGCGCGCAAGCCCCATCATGCTCCCCTCCAGATCGGTGTCGCCCCCTCCAGTTCCACGCTCCGTCCGACACCTTCAGCTCTCTTGGCAGAGCCCCGCTGCTCCCCAGGTCATGCGGAGCCCTCGTGAACAACTCCGATCGCGGCACCGTCCAGGCAATGACGAAGGCCCTGGCACCGCGATAATGCACACAAGGTGTATCAGCAGTTGGCGCGAATCCCTCCAACAATCAGCAGTCGTACGATCCACAGCGGAACCCTAGCGCGCCTCTAAGCCCCGACTTCCTCGGCGCAAGCCCAAGCGGCACCCTCGCGACTCACGCAACTTCCAGCGGCGGCGGCGCCCCCAGGCTTCGTGCCCCGCAGCAGATCCTGTCGGCGCCCGGGCGCGGAGATCCCTCCGTGCATATCTCCTCGCGCGCACCACCTCTCTCGTCAGGCGGCGCGAGGAAGGCTGCCTTCCTTGCGAGCGGTGTATTTTTTGTGAGGGTTCCCACGGTGGGAACCCTAGTAGTGCCCTGATGGGCCTAAAAAAACCAAGGGAGTTGCGATAAAAAAATCAATCAAAAAAAGGGACGGGTTGTGTGCTGTATTAAAAAAATTTGGGGTGCGTGTTGCAGTTTGGCCGGTTGGGCTGTGTATTAAAAAACGGTCTACATTATTAAAGCAACGGCCTATATTATCTTAAAAAAAAGGTGCGCACAAAATCAAAAGCCGTACGCAAATTGTAAAAAAAAAGAGAAGGTGAAAAGCCGTAAAAAAATGGAATGGCTTACAAAAAAAAATAAATGTGACGGCTTATAAAAAAAATTGAAAAGCCGCAAGTTTCATGTTTTGTTTTCCCCATCTATCTTGTCTTCTCCCAACTTGATCGACGTCCATGTTTTCCGAAGTATGGGAGAAAGGGGGAGTATATGTAGAGTCACAGGTCTTCTTCCAGCCATATTCAAATGTTCCAGATTCACATGCAGAGACCATTCAGATTCCAGACTCTACAGTTGTTCAGACTCGACGATATTTCCGAATCTCCAGTTTCAGACATGCATATGATTGCGGTCATTTTCAGATGAGCATATGTTTCCATCATTTGTTCGAGGTCCCCATCATTCTTGTGGTTGTTTCGGCCAGAGTTTTCATGTGAGCCATAGGGACTCCAGAGCAGAGGACCATTCCCTAGGCAATTGAGGGCAAGGTTTTTATGTGGTATCATAGGTACACCAGAGCAGTGCACCATTCTCTGAGCCATATAGGAGAGACCCAGTTCTCCGACGAGGAGACTTCAGGCGCAGTTTCAGACTCGACAGTCAGATTCCGAGTCTTCAGTTGACTCACACTCCAGCCCGTTCGTCCTCCTCACCTGCACGGCATGAGAAGCAACGTCCTCGACTGCAGCAATGTGCGCGTTGGGTTGATATTGTCCGTAGTGTCCTGTAGCGTTGAGTTGAGTTTCTTTCTGTTTGTCTAAGCTGAGCATTGCATGCTCCAGCTTGATGGAGTATTTTGTATATGCGCCTATTGAGTTGTAGATGGGTAAATGGATACCTCCAGGATCCATTTACCCCATCCCAGTGTTTAGTCCCACATTGTCCAACGGTGGGACTTAGAGGCCCTGTGGAAGCTATATAAGGAGCCCCAGGCCTCCTGTAACAAATGAGAAAGTCAATAGACAAACACGCCCTGTTGAGGGCTTCTCCCGTGGTTTCATCCCGCTCCTTAGGGAGTAGGGTTCCACGTAAAATCTCGTTGTTCTTCATATTTATTTATCTTTTCCATGTTTTCGCTTCCACTTCCGATTTTCTAACAGAAATTAATGAAATGTGAATTGGTGGCACTTGTTGTTGGCTCTGTGATTGTTTACATTAATTATGAATGTCAGTTTGAAAGGTGAAAAATTTTCCCTAAATTTCAGTAACATAATGCGATCAATTACGAATATAATGTTGCGAGTGATGTGTAAACGTGTAACCCAGATCCGCGGGGCGAGGCTTCACAATGCGGAAGCGAATATCAGAGAAAAGAAAAAAACATTGAGGAACGTGGGATTTTACGTGGAATCCTACTTCCTAAGGAGCGGGATAAAATCATGGGAGAAGGTCTCAAAGGACCATATGTGTCTATTGACTTTCTCACTAGATACAGGGGGTCTGGGGCTTCTTATATAGCCTCCACAGACCCTCCAAGTCCCACCACTAATAGATGTGTGACTAAACTTTGGATAAGGTAAATGGATCTTGGAAGGATCCATTTACCCATCTTACATATAATGCATATACTCCAACACTCCCCCTCAAGATGGAGCATGCAATACTCAGTTTGGATAAACAGAAAGAAATCTCGCCTCACAATACAAGACACTACAGACAATATCAACTCAACACGCACAACAGTCGGTTGTTGTCAATGACGCTGCTTCTCATGTCGTGCAGGTGAGAGGAACAAATGGGTTGGAGTGAGTTAAACTGAGCCTTCTCGTCGAAGAGCATGTGCTCTGTACTGCTCCTGTCAGAGTCACTGTAACTGAAAATGAGTCTCCACCTGGAGAACTCTGGCTCGCCACATCATGTAGACAACTGCTCCATCTCTGAAAGGGCCGAACTGAAAAGGTCGTGGTGACAATCCTCGTCGAAGTCCGCAGTCACAGGAGAATAAAGTCTGAAAAAATCTCCACGTCAGAGAACTAGCTCTCTCCCATACTAGCTCAGAGAATGAGATCTCTAGATTCTCTACTCTGGAGTCCCTATGAAACCACATGAAAACCCTACCCAACATAGCATAGGGAATGGGATCTCTACTCTGGAGTCCCTATGGAAAAAATGAAAACTCTGACCTAAAATGAAAGATGGGGACCACATAAAAAAAGATCACACACGTGTGCATCTGAAAAGGAGTCTCTTTGGAGAACTTGAAGAAATTGGGTCACTCAAATATGGAGTACCTCGAACATGGCCTCTGAACCAATCCGCAGAGTTTGAAAGTGAATTGTAGAGTATGAACAACTGGCTAGCCTGGTATCTGACATCTGAATTTGGAATCTGGAGAGTTTGTCAATGTGGCCTGTAGAACTCTACACAATACTCCCCCTTTCTCCTAGACTAGTCGGGAAACAATGGCATCGACCAAGTTGGGAGAAGATAAATCAAGATGGGAAGAAACAAATGAACCAATGAATCACTTAGCGGTTCTTATTTTTTTATGGCTTTTCTCTTTTTTTCCTCTTTTTTTGCAATTTTTTTCAGCTATTTCTCCTTCCCCTTTTTATAGTCATTTCCTTTTTTTAAGCGTACGGTTTTTTGTACGCACCTTTTTCAAAACAAACCCCCTTCCTTTTTTTGCAAAACGTGTCCCAAGTGGACCGAACTGAATAGAGCCCTCTTTTTTTTTGAATAAATCATGGCCTCTTTTTTTAAAGGGCCCTTCCTCCCCGATTTTTCCTCTTGCTCTTTTTTTACAAGACTCACTCGGGGCCCAAAATGCCTCAGACCCTTCTTTCATCTTGGCTTTTAAAGCCCAATCAAAAACCTCTCTTCCATCGAGTTCTAGGATTCTCAGATTGGAAGAACCCATCACTGGCGACGCTTTCTATACGTTAAGGGTGGTTGTCGTGGTGGTAATCAAGCGATTAACGAGTTCCTGATGCCGAAGGCGATTGCGAACAGGATAAAGGCGAAGGGGCTGCAGAAGCTACGGCTAGAAGGAGTCGCCTGAGAGCAGGGTGTATCGCCTACGTGATCCTACGTACGAGAAGGAAGTCGCCGCCTAGACTGGATCTCGGAGGAGGCACGCTTGGGGAGAGTCGCTTGTAGAACCTGGGACCATCGAGGGTTGCGCCTACATGTAGAAGGTGATCATGCACGAGACTGAAGGTGTCGCTACCGTCGTCTGGAGCTGGAGAACCCATCGCTAGATTATCCGATGAGGAGGTGTGGGAGGAGGCTGACGATGAATCTCCTCCATTTTCTTCATTGGCGAGGCTCGGATTCTGGGAAGATGTCGCCGCTGCCTGTAGGAGTCGCATGCAGATGGGTGCTTGCTGGGATCGATAAGAGGGGCGACGTGGGCTAAACTTGCAGATGTTGAACCTCAGCAATTCTCTGTTCATTTGTTTGCCTTTTTTTCTTCTTGTGGTTGTAGCCTACAAGACGTTCTTCACGATTAGGTTCCAGGAGAACCATCCTCGCAGGACAACTGCATCATCTCGATTCAATCTCTGGCAAATAAAAGAATAGACTGCAGATTCTGGCGGGCTAGATTTAGGGATCCTAATCGATGGCATCGATGATAGGAAAAAAATAGGGTTTAAAGAAATCGTAGAACTTTCTCTTGAACTTGAATGAACAACAATAATAAACTTCAAGATCAAAATACCAAAATCGAATCTCAAACAAACGATGAAAATTACTCCTCGAGAATCGAACCCGCTCTAATACTATGTTAGAAAATAGAATGCGGAAGCGAATATCAGATAAAAGAATAAAATATTGAGGAACGCAGGATTTTACATGGAACCCTATTCCCTAAGGAGCGAGATGAAATCACGGGAGAAGGCCTCAAAAGGCCATATGTGTATTCTTTTTGAAGCCAAAAAAGGGGGAACACGCGATGATGTCCGCACCAATCAATTAAAAATTAACAAAAGAAATAGTACAGGACGTTACAGGAGCCAGGACTCCAAAAGAATTTCAGAGTGAACACATTCTCACAACAGAACCGTTGGGAGGAAAAAAGTACATCATTTCTAACAAGCCAAATAGCCCACAACAAAGCAATGGGTCTAAGCAGTTCCTCCGTACGTGGCCTCCTTGCGCTACACATCGAACTCCAGAACAACACCGGGATGTGAATATTGACCCAGCTGAGTCCAGCCTCGCCCCATATCGGCGACAAAATCGGGCACAAGAAAAAGAGATGTTCCAACGATTCAATTCCATTCTTGCAAAGGAGGCAAATAATCTGGCGCATCGATCTCTCCTCATAAGACGTTTTCTCCTAAAAAGCCACAAGAAGAACCCAATCCTCTCTAGAAGCCCCAGATCCCAGATAAGATTGCAGTCTCGGATCAGATCGTCCGTTCTAATAGGGGGCGGTCTACAAATTGCGTCGTAAGCCTTCTTAACCGAGAAAGAGTTGTCTTTCCACATCCAGCGGTTATGACCCTCAGAAGGACCACCCACCTATCTAAGAGAGTCCAAAAGCATAAGGAAGCCATCCAAATGCTGGTCAAAAAAATTTGTCTGAAAAGCAGGCATCCAATTGTTGTTATCCTAGCAATCCGCAACCCGCACCGCACGATCAACAGCTAACTAGGGCTGCTAATTGAACTGAATCATTCGAATGATTAGGATCCATTCGATAAAAATTCAGAAAAAGTTTGATTCGAAATCAAATGAACTGAATTTGAATTTAACTTGTTGATTTGATTCCCAAATGAATCGAACCTGAATTAACCTCAATTCGTTCGATAATAATTCAATTTGATTCGATATTTATATACATACATGTATGTATGTATATATGTATCTGTTGACGCATATAGAGTAGTGCATGTATCCCTTTGTTATTTTTATTTTCAGTTGTATGCTTTATGTAATTTACCCATAGGCTACTCACCTATATAAGAGAGCCTAGGGCTTATGGAATAAACAGGTTGTTCATTTTTCCCTACATGGTATCAGAGCGACGGTCCTAGACCGGAGTTCTCGAAACCCTAACCCTACCCCACCACACCCGCCGGCCTCTCTCTCTCTCTCGCTCCATCGCGCATGCGCCCCTGTGCTGCGCATCGCCGGGGCTCCATCACGCCTGCGCCCCTGTGCTGCTCCATCGCGCCTGCGCATCGCCTGCGCCCCTGTGCTGCGCATCGCCTGCGTTGCGCCTCTCCCTGCGCACTGCTGTGCACCGCGCCTGTGCACTGTTGTGCACCGCGCCTGTGCACTGTTGTGCCCCTGTGCCCCTGTGCACCGCGCCCCTGCGCTGAACAGCGCCTCAGTGCACTGTTGTGCACCGCACCTGCGCGTTGTAGCCCTCTTGCATTTCCTCTGCGCGCGAACCAGTTGCGTGTGCACGTGCTTCTTACGCGCGTGTACGTGTGCTAAGCCCTAAGCCCTAGGGCACACACATCTTCATCTACATGGGTTTAGTTGCTTGAGGTCTACACGTGCAACTAAACCCGTCTATGTCATTGTAGACGAATCTCATCCTCTGTCAATCGCTCCAGTCTTCCATCTCCAGTATGTCAAAAAGCAAGGCGGATATCCCATCTATTGGCGCCTTTCGTGGTCCAGCGCCTATTGTAAAGATGGACGGTACAAACTATGAACTATGGGCAATCCAGTTCATGAGCATGATGAAGTCAACGGGTAAGAAGCACATTCTTACCGAACCAGAGCCTGCTGAGAAGACTGGAGCCAATGCCTCTTGGGAGGCTGATGATGCATACGCCAAAGTTTGGCTATCCGGTACACTGGTAATTGAGATAGCCAATGACATTCTACATCAACCCACGGCCAAGGATATGTGGGACATTCTGGCGGCCACATATTCACAGGCGAAGAACGAGACAAAGATTCTGCAACTCCAGCATGATATCTTCACTATCAAGCAGAATGGTCGTCCTCTACATTCTCTCTATACATCACTGAGAGGGATGTTCGAGAAGCTCTATAGCTTCATGCCCTTGACAGCTACGCCAGAACAGCAGAAGACATATAGGAACGCGACTATGGTTGGTGTGTTCCTGGCTGCACTTGATCCAGAGTATGAGGCGGCATGATCACAGATCTTGGCTGACTCTACTATTCCTCCCATGGAGGAAGCTTTCATAGACTGAGTCGGATCACAGTTCCTTCCACGGCCTCGAGTCAGAATACTTCAGCCATGGCAACCAACAGGGGTCGCGGATTTCATCACCAGGGCCGTGGACGTAGACCTCGTGGAAGAGGTGGCCGCACTAGGCCAACATGTACCTACTTTCACCGGGTTGGACACAATGAAGACACATGCTACTCGAAGCATGGATTTCCTGCATCCGCACGAGTTGCTGAGCAGATAGAGCCTCCATCTGCTGCTACTTTGGATCAACGGTTCGACGATCTAGTTGCCCGTCTGAGGGGCATTATTCCACCATCTGGTCCAGCACCGACTACGGAGAGTCAATCTGATGCCGTTGCTTCTGCCTCTGCGTCTACCAGTGCTTCAGGTAGCATACTTGCATTCACCAGTAGTAGATCAGATACATTACCATGGATTATGGACTCGGGCACTACACATTACCTATGTGACGACCAGAGTTTACTTACAGGATACACTCAGATTCCTCCAGGCCGGACAATAGTAATTGCCAATGGTACACATTCCCCCATCAATGGTCAGGGGGAGATTAGATTGACATCGTCTATGCGGCTCAAGAATGTGTTACATGCACCTGATTTTTCAATGAATTTGTTGTCAATTAGTCAGATTACGAAGGATCTACATTGTCGGGCAATTTTCGATCCATCTTCTTTGATTTTTCAGGACATCCATACGGGCAACGTGATTGGTCGTGGCCATGAGCAAGGAGGCCTCTACCGCCTAAATCAGACCCCATTTGCTGGAACCTCATCACTTCCCACTGGACAAGCATCTACCTTATTGTGGCATCTGCGTTGTGGACATTTACCGCTTCAGAAGTTGCGTCACGTGTTACCTTATGGTCTTCCTCACACACCTATTCAATGTGAGGCGTGTCAGTTGGGAAAGCATCACAGGTCGTCCTTTCCCAGTCGTCCAAGTCGGAGTAGTACCTCCAAGTTCGAGTTATTTCATATTGATGTCTGGGGTCCGAGTTGTGTACCTGATCATCAGGGACACAGATTTTATATAGTATTTGTGGATGATTTTTCTAGAGTGTCATGGGTGTTTTTGATGAAAAATAAATCTGAAGCAGGAAATATCATTATCCATTTTCTGAATGAAATACAAAATGTTTTCTCCACATCTGTGAAGTTTGTGAGAAGTGATAATGCTTTAAAATTGTGCACCAATGTTCTTACCAATTATTACTACTCAAAAGGGATTGTTCACCAAACATCTTGTGCTCATACATCTCAACAAAACGGAATTGCTGAAAGGAAACACCGTCACCTTCTTGATGTCACAAGATCACTTCTAATACAGAGTCATGTTCCCTACTCCTACTGGGGTGATGCAGTTCTCACTACATGTTACCTAATCAATCGTATGCCTTCTTCTGTCTTGAATGAACAGATTCCGTTTTCCCTCATCTATCCTGGGAAGGATCTGTTCACCCTTACTCCTCGTGTGTTTGGGTCAGTTGCCTTTGTCCATCAGTTGTCGCCTGATAATGACAAGCTCTCTCCTAGGGTTGTCAAATGTGTTTTCGTTGGGTACTCCAGAACTCAAAAGGGGTACAAGTGCTTTGATCCTCTGCGTCGGCGGTATATGGTCAGTGCAGATGTTACATCTTTTGAATCTGTTATGTACTTTTCAGCCTCGGGAGACAAGCAGCTACCACCTCTATCTACTGATGCCATATACATGACACCACCACCTCAAATGTCGCCACCAGCACCACCACCTCAGCTGCCGTCACCACCACCACCACCACATATACCTGTCTCACCGCTACCGTTCCATTATACCTGCAGGCCTCCTCCCGCTCATGGTCATGACTCGTCTCCTAGCTCGCCTATGGTATGTAATGAAAATATTTCTATTGATGGATCTGACGTCATTTCTGAGCAGGATATGTTGTAGGGGCCAGATGAGACTACAGCCGATTTAGATGTTCCCATTGCTCTACGCGAATCGAAGAGGAGCTGTGTTACATATCCATTGGCGGCATCTGTGTCTTTTGAGAGACTATCTGGAGATTTCAGGACATTTGTGGTGGCACTGTCAGCTGTAGATATTCCACGGAGTTATCAAGATGCTCTGCAGGATAGTAGATGGCGGCTAGCAATGGAGGAAGAAATGGCGGCACTTCAGTCCAGAGGAACTTGGAGTTTGGTTCCTATACCTCCAGATGTGAACCCGGTGAGCTGCAAGTGGGTGTTTACAGTGAAGCACAATGCAGATGGCTCTATTGATAGGTACAAGGCGCGTCTTGTTGCACGTGGCTTTACACAGACATACGAGGTGGATTACCTTGACACATTCTCGTTTGTAGCACGTCATTCCACTCTACGGATCTTGTTGTCAGTTGCAGTTGCTAGAGACTGGCCGCTCCATCAGCTGGACGTGAAGAATGCATTCCTATATGGAGATTTGCAGGAGGAAGTCTATATGCAACAGCCACCTGGTTTTGCTGTTGAGGGGGAGTGTTCCAAGGTATGCAGATTACATAAGGCTATCTATGGCCTTAAGCAGAGCCCCAGAGCATGGTTTCAGAAGCTCTCAGACCTCTTCGAGAAAGAAGGATACAAACGCTCCAATGCTGATCATTCCTTATTTGTACAGAAGACTGCTAGAGGTATTATTATAATCATGGTTTATGTAGATGACATCTTGATTACAGGAGATGATGAGCAGGGCATAAAGCAGGCGAAAGAAAAACTGGGAACTGAATTTGTCACCAAGGACCTGGGAGTCCTTAGATATTTTCTGGGGTTGGAATTTGCTAGAAATCCATATGGATTAGTAATGTCGCAGAGGAAATATGTTACAGATTTATTGAGTGAAACAGGTATGCTTGGGTGCCGGCCTGCTACGACACCAATGGATCCTAGCATGAAGCTCTATGATGATGACACAGAGGAGGTGGACAGGAGAAGATACAGAGAACTGGTAGGCAAACTATTGTATGTCACGATCACTAGACCTGATATATCATTTGCAGTGAGTCGCGTGAGCCAGTTCATGGAGCAATCACGTCAGGTCCATATGGATGCAATACACATGATTCTGAGATATCTAAAATCATCTCCAGGTGCAGGTTTGCTATTTAAGAAGGGAAAGGAGATCTCTATCACAGCGTGTGCGGATGCAGACTATGCAGGATGCCCCAAGGACAGGAAGTCCACCTCAGGATTTGCAGTCTATGTTGGAGATGCTCTAGTCTCATGGAGGAGCAAGAAACAGACAGTGGTAGCTAGATCCAGTGCTGAATCTGAATACAGGGCTATGGCCCAGGCTAGCACAGAGATGATGTGGGTGAAAGCTCTACTTACGGATCTATGTCTTGATATACCGCTTCCTATGAAATTGGAATGTGATGATCAGGCAGCCTTGTTCATTGCAAACTGTTGACGCATATAGAATAATTGTATCTCTTTGTTATTTTATTTTCTTGTTATTCTCTTTATGTAATTTACCCATAGGCTACTCTCCTATATAAGAGAGCCTAGGGCTATGGAATAGATCATCTCATTCACGTTTCCCAACATGGTATCAGAGCGACGGTCCTAGACCGGAGTTCTCGAAACCCTAACCCTACCCCACCCCACCCGCCGGCCTCTCTTCTCTCCCTCTCTCTCTCTCTCGGCGCCGCCAACCTCAACCGATCGGAGGTCTCCTTCTCCGATCTGCGGTGCTCCTGCGCGCCTCGCGCATCGCGCGCGTCTTGCGCCTCTCGCGCTTAGCACCTCTTGCGCCTAGCGCGCCTCTCACGCATCTCGCGCCTAGCGCCTAGCGCCTCTCGCGCATCTCGCGCACAGCGCCTCTCGCGCTTAGCGCCTATCGTGCCTAGCGCGCCTCTCGCGCATCTTCTCTGCGCTCCTGTGCGCACTCCTACGCGCACTACAGCGCGCTCTCTTCAGCGCATCTGCGCGCTGTGCGACAGCGTGCGCTAGGGCACGAGATAGCGCCTGCAACAGGAAGCAAGCCAGTACATCACCTGCGCCTGGGCAGGTTCTAGTGCACACCTGTGCACCTCCAGTTGCCTACGCGCGTGCTTCTTGCACCTGCGCGCGTCATCTCCAAGCGCGCGTCATCTCCTGTGCACCTGCGCGTGAAGGCTACATACCGCGTGTGCATACTGTGTGCGTGCGGATCATAGCACGCGCAAATTCATGGGGATAGTTGCTTGAGGTCTACACATGCAACTAATCCCGTCTATGTCATTGTAGACAAAGATTATCTCTTGTCATTCGCTCCAGTCTTCCGTCTCCAGTATGTCAGAAAGCAAGGCAGATATCCCGTCTATTGGCGCATTTCGTGGTCCAGCGCCCATTGTCAAGATGGATGGTACGAACTATGAACTGTGAGCAATGCAGTTCATGAGTATGATGAAGTCTACAGGTAAGAAGCACATTCTTACCGAGCCCGAGCCTGCAGAGAAGACTGGAGTTCATGCCTCATGGGAGGCCGATGATGCATATGCCAAGGTGTGGCTATCTGGCACATTGGCTATTGAAATCGCCAATGACATTCTACATCAACCCACAGCCAAAGACATGTGGGATATCCTGGCAGCGACATATTCTCAGGCGAAGAACGAGACGAAGATTCTGCAACTACAACATGATATATTCACAATAAAGCAGAACGGCCGTCTTTTACATTCTCTCTATACATCATTGAGAGGGATGTTCGAGAAGCTTTATAGCTTCATGCCTCTTACCGCCACGCCAGAACAGCAGAAGACATACAGGAATGCGACGATGGTGGGTGTGTTTCTCGCTGCACTTGATCCAGAGTATGAGGCAGCACGTTCACAGATTTTAGCGGACTCGACTATTCCTCCCATGGAGGAAGCTTTTCACAGATTGAGTAGGATCACAGTGCCTTCAGCAGCTGCGAGTCAGAATCCCTCAGCTATGGCGGCCAACAGAGGCCGCGGTTTTCATCACCAGGGCCGTGGACGTACTCCTCGTGGAAGGGGTGGCCGCACTAGGCCAACATGCTCATATTGTCACCGAGTCGGACATACTGAAGACACATGCTACTCGAAGCATGGATTCCCTGCATCTGCACGAGCCGCTGAGCAGATAGAGCCCCCATCTGCTGCTACACTGGATCAACGATTTGATGATCTAGTTGCCCGCCTCAGGGGCATTATCCCACCATCCGGTCCAGCACCGACTACAGAGAGTCATACTGATGCTGCTGCTTCTGCCTCTGCCTCTACTAGTACTTCAGGTAGTACACTTGCACTCCACAGTAGTAGATCTGATACATTGCCGTGGATCATGGACTCGGGCGCTACATATCATCTATGTGGCGACCAGAGTCTACTTACAGGATACACTCAGATTCCTCCAGGACGGACAGTAGTGATTGCCAATGGCACGCACTCCCCTATCACGGGTCAGGGGGAGATTAGATTGACATCTTCTATGCAGCTCAAGAATGTCCTACATGCACCGCATTCTATGAATCTGTTGTCAATTAGTCAGATTACGAAGGATCTCCATTGTCGAGCTATTTTTGATCCATCTTCTTTGATTTTTCAGGACATCCGTACGGGCAACGTGATTGGTCATGGCTATGAGCAAGGAGGCCTTTATCGTCTGAACCAGACCCCATTTGCTGGAACCACATCTTCTCCTGCTGGACAAGTATCTCCTCTCCTGTGGCATCTGCGCTTTGGTCATTTACCGCTTCAGAAGTTGCGTCTAGTTCTACCCTATGGTCTCTCTCACACACCTATCCAGTGTGAGGCATGTCAGTTGGGAAAGCATCACAGGTCGTCTTTTCCCAGTAGTCAAGGTCGGAGTAGTAACTCCAAGTTTGAGTTGTTTCATGTCGATGTCTGGGGTCCGAGTCGTGTTCCCGATCATCAGGGACACAGGTTTTATATTGTATTTGTGGATGATTTCTCTAGAGCGTCATGGGTCTTTCTAATGAAAAATAAATCTGAAGCAGGAAACATTATTATCCACTTTCTTAATGAAATTCAAAATGTTTTTTCCACTTCTGTCAAGATTGTGAGAAGTGATAATGCCTTAGAGTTGTGCACCAACATTCTAGCCAATTACTACTCCTCAAAAGGGATTATTCACCAAACATCTTGTGCTCATACATCTCAACAGAATGGGGTTGCTGAAAGAAAACACCGTCACCTTCTTGATGTCACAAGGTCACTTCTTATTCAGAGTCATGTTCCGTACTCCTACTGGGGTGATGCAGTCCTTACTGCATGTTATCTTATCAACCGTATGCCTTCGTCTGTCTTGAATGAACAGATTCCTTTTTCACTCATTTACCCGGACAAGGATTTGTTCATTCTTACCCCTCGTGTGTTTGGGTCAGTCGCATTTGTCCATCAGTTGTCGCCTGGTACTGACAAGCTCTCTCCTAGGGCTGTCAAGTGCGTCTTTGTGGGGTACTCCAGAACTCAAAAGGGGTACAAGTGTTTTGATCCTGTGCGTCGGCGGTATATGATCAGTGCAGATGTTACATTTTTTGAATCTATTATGTATTTTTCAGAATCCGGAAACATGCAGCCAACACCTATATCTCCTGATACCGTATTCATGGCACCACCATCACCATTACCACAAACAACACCACCGTCACAGCCACCGCCACCGCCACCACCACCGCCACCACCACCGCCATCACTAGTATCCCCGCTACCATTCCATTACACCCGCAGGCCTCCTCCAGCTCATGGTCCTGACCCGTCAACTAGCTCGCCTATGGTATGTAATGAAAATATTAATGTTGATGGATCTGACGACATTCTCAGCAGGATGCATTACAGGAGCATGGTGATAACACAGAGGATCTGGATGTTCCAATCGCTCTACGCAAGCCGAAGAGAAGCTGTGCCAAATATCCATTATCAGCAGCTGTGTCTTTTGAGAGGCTATCTGGAGACTTCAGGACGTTTGCATTGGCACTTTCAGCTACAGACATTCCACGGAACCACCATGATGCTTTGCAGGATGCTAGATGGCGGCTAGCAATGGAAGAAGAGATGGCGGCACTTCAGTCTAGAGGAACCTGGAGTTTGGTTCCTATACCTCCAGATGTCAGCCCGGTGAGTTGCAAATGGGTGTTTACAGTTAAGCACAATGCAGATGGCTCCATTGACAGGTACAAGGCACGCCTAGTTGCACGGGGATTCACACAGACATATGGGGTAGATTACCTTGACACGTTCTCCCCTGTGGCGCGTCATTCCACTCTACGGATCCTGTTATCAGTTGCAGTTGCTAGAGACTGGCCACTCTATCAACTGGACGTGAAGAATGCATTTCTATATGGAGACTTGCAGGAGGAAGTCTATATGCAACAGCCACCAGGTTTTGCTGTTGAGGGGGAGTGTTCCAAGGTTTGCAGATTACATAAGGCCATCTATGGCCTTAAGCAGAGCCCCAGAGCATGGTTCCAGAAGCTTTCAGACCTCTTTGAGAAACAAGGATATAAACGCTCCAATGCTGATCATTCCTTGTTTGTACAGAAGACGGCGAGAGGTATCATTGTAATCATAATTTATGTTAATGATGACTTGATTACAGGTGATGATGACCAGGGCATTAAGCAGGCAAAGGAAAGGCTGGGGACCGAGTTTGTCACCAAGGACCTGGGAGTCCTTAGATATTTTCTGGGGCTGGAGTTTGCTAGAAATCCATATGGATTAGTCATGTCACAGAGGAAGTATGTTACAGATCTACTGAGTGAGACAGGTATGCTAGGGTGTCGACCTGCTACGACACCAATGGATCCTAGCATGAAGCTGTATGATGATGACACAGAAGAGGTGGATAAGAGAAGGTACAGAGAACTGGTAGGCAAACTACTGTATGTCACGATCACTAGACCTGATATATCATTTGCAGTGAGTCGTGTGAGCCAGTTCATGGAACAACCACGTCAGGCCCATATGGATGCAATACTCATGATTCTGAGATATTTAAAATCATCTCCAGGTGCAGGCTTGCTATTTAAGAAAGGAAAGGAGATCTCTATCACGACATGTGTGGATGCAGACTATGCAGGATGCCCCAAGGACAGGAAGTCAACATCAGGATTTGCAGTCTATGTTGGAGATGTTATAGTTTCGTGGAAGAGCAAGAAGCAGACAGTGGTAGCTAGATCCAGTGCTGAATCCGAATACAGGGCTATGGCCCAGGCTAGCACAGAAATGATGTGGGTGAAATCCTTACTTGCAGATCTATGTCTTGATATACCTCTTCCTATGATATTGGAGTGTGACAATCAGGCCGCCTTGTTCATTGCAAATAACCCAGCCTTTCATGAGAGGACCAAGCACATTGAGGTCGATTGTCACTACATGCGTGACATGATTCAGAAGGGGTTCATTGCTACATCTCACGTCACATCAGAGAATCAGACTGCCGATATTTTCACCAAGGCATTACTTAGAGGCCCATTCCAGAAGTGTGCGTCCAAGCTGAGCATGATTGACATCTATGCTCCATCTTGAGGGGGAGTGTTGACGCATATAGAATAATTGTATCTCTTTGTTATTTTATTTTCTTGTTATTCTCTTTATGTAATTTACCCATAGGCTACTCTCCTATATAAGAGAGCCTAGGGCTATGGAATAGATCATCTCATTCATGTTTCCCAACACAAACAACCCAGCATTCCATGAGAGGACCAAGCATATTGAGGTTGACTGTCACTACATACGTGACATGATTCAGAAGGGATTCATTGCTACATCTCATGTTACCTCAGAGAATCAAACTGTTGATATATTTACCAAGGCATTACTTCGAGGCCCATTCCAGAAGTGTGCGTCCAAGCTGAGCATGATTGATATCTATGTTCCATCTTGAGGGGAAGTGTTGACGCATATAGAGTAGTGCCTGTATCCCTTCGTTATTTTTATTTTCAGTTGTATGCTTTATGTAATTTACCCATAGGCTACTCTCCTATATAAGAGAGCCTAGGGCTTATGGAATAAACAGGTTGTTCATTTTCCCTACAGTATCCATGTATTTATATATACATAGTACATACATATACACGCATATAATACATACATACATGTACAACCACTTTGGGTTGATTAGGATATTTTCTGAATATTCATGTGCAAGGAATTATACCATAATTACATCAAAAGGTTAACATGTATAAGTAAATAGATGCAGAAAATAATACATCAATATATATTTAAAAAGTTACTACATTTAATTTACATTGAAAGATTTAGCATGTGCATTATATCACTAAGCATAACATGTGCAAGCAAAAGATACTCTCAATCCAACTTACTACAGTGGTTAAGTGGTTAATTGTTGTGGAGAAAAGAAGAGAAGAATATTGTGTGTTTATTCTGTGAGGTCTAGGGGTCCTTATATAGGACTAAACCCTAGGGTGCTCAGAGGAGAACTTACATAAATACCCCTGTGGGGTTACATAGGGAAACAGTACATAAGGAAACAGTGATACATAAGGAAACAGTGCATAAGGAAACAGAGACAAATAAAGAAACAACAATATACGGTAATCTCTAACATATACGGTAATCTCTAACACTCCCCCTCAAGTTGGAGCATATTCATCAATCATGCCCAACTTGGAAGTTATCCAGGAAAGCTGCTTCTTAGTCACTACCTTGGTAAAAATATCAGCAAGTTGAAGATCTGTTGGAATGTGCGGCGTGGTTATCTTCCCTCCTCGTACAGCATCTCTGATAAAGTGACAATCAATCTCAATATGTTTTGTTCTCTCATGGAACACAGGATTGGTAGCAATGTAGGTAGCTGATTTGTTGTCACAGTACAAGGGAATAGGAGTGGATGAAGCAGCATTTAGTTCTTGTAGAAAAGTGAGCAGCCACGTGATCTCACGTGTAGCCTGAGCCATTGCTCTATATTCAGCTTCAGCACTAGATCTTGAAATAAATGCTTGTTTCTTGCTCCTCCAACTAACCAGGTTTCCTCCTACAATCATGGCATATCCAGTTGTAGATCGACGGTCTTCAGGAGAGCTTGCATAATCGGCGTCAGCATATGCAGTGAGATTTGTGTGACCATTTGCCCCATAAAAGATTCCTCGTCCTGGCGAGTCTTTTAGGTAGCGAAGGATTTGAAGAACATCTTGCCAATGGTTGTAGCATGGTTTCTCCATATATTGGTTGGCTCTGCTTACAGCATAGGATATATCAGGTCTAATAACTGTAAGATATAGAAGTTGGCAAACCAGGCTCCTATATCGTGTAGTGTCTTCAAAGAGAGGATCATTGGATGCAGAGTGTTTTCTAGGCTCTGCTAGAATTCCTGAGGGTTTGCACCCAAGTAGTCCTGCCTCAGTTAGTATATCAAGGCAGTATTTCCTCTGCGACATATGTAAGCCTTTCTTAGTACGTAGAGCTTCTATGCCTAGAAAATAGTGAAGTTGTCCAAGATCCTTGGTGACGAATACTTTTTGCAAGAAAGCCTTGGTTTCTAGTATCCCTTGGTCATAATCTCCAGTAATAATCATATCATATACATATACAGCAAGAATTACAGTACCAGTCTGCCGTCTCCTGACAAAAACCGAATAGTCAGACGTAGTCCTCTGGAAGCCCATGGTGCCAATTTCTGTACTCAGTCTATCAAACCAAGCTCTTGGACTTTGCTTTAGTCCGTAGATGGCTTTGTGAAGTCGGCATACATACTCCCCCTCGACTTCGTAACTTGGGAGTTGTATCATGTAGACTTCTTCGTCAATCTCTCCATATAGAAATGCATTCTTGACATCTAACTGAAACATAGGCCACCCTTTGTTCACAGCCACAGAGATGATAGTTCGTATGGATCCCATTCTTGCCACAAGGGAGAATGTTTCGAAGTAGTCTACCCCGTATGTTTGAGTAAAGCCTTTTGCTACAAGTCTTGCCTTTAAACGATCAATAGAACCGTCAGGGGACTGCTTTGTAGTGAAGATCCAGCGACATGCAACCGGTTTACATCCAGGAGGGCATTTGACAAGGTCCCATGTGTTTCTAGACTGTAATGCTTCCATTTCTTCATTCATTGCCATTCTCCATCCCTCATCTTGTAGTGCACTACAATGATCTTTGGGAACAGAAATAGCCATTATAGCATCTGCATATCTTTTGTCAGAGCAAGATAACCCATTAGTAGAGGTAAAACGAGATATTGGATGAAGTGTACATTACCTCTTTGTTCTGCGTAGAGCGATCGGAAGCTCCTGAAGCTGAGGACTATCCAGGGTAGTATTGGTGGGAGCACTCGAGGATGGCACAGTTTCCTGCAACAGTGGAATAGGTAAAGGAACATGAATAGGATTAGACACAGCTCTTCTTTTATACACAATTGGTGGAGGAGGAAACTGAAGAGGAATATCGGACACTGTCTGAGTAAAGAAGCTGTTTTGTTCAAAGAAGGTGACATCAAGAGAAACGTAATAACGATGTCCTGTAGGATCATAACATATGTATCCTTTTTGAGTTTGAGAATACCCTAGAAAAACACATTTGATAGCGCGAGCAGATAATTTGTTAGTGGTATGGAAATTATGGACAACGGCTGTGCATCCAAAAATTCGTAGGGGCAGAGGGAAAGGTTTCTCCTTGGGATATAGCAAGTTGAAAGGAGTGGAGCCATGTAGAGAAGCAGAGGGGACCCTGTTTATAAGATGAACAGCAGTAAGAATAGCATTGCCCCAATATATCTTGGGAACATTCATATGGGTGAGTAAGGATTGAGCAATATCAAGAAGGTGTCTTAGTTTTCTTTCAGCAACCCCATTTTATTGGGATGTATATGGGTAAGAAGTTTGATGTATGGTACCCTGGGAGGCAAAAAAGATTGTCAAGTCATTCTGAGTAAATTCCAGAGCATTATCAGAACAAAAGATTTTAGTAGTAGTGGAGAAAAAAATTTGACATAATGAAAGAAGTTCTTGACAACGATATTAACTTCTGAACATTCTTTTAACAAGAAAACCCAAGATAAGCGACTGTAGTCATCCACAAAAACAACAAAGTACTTATGACCACTAATAGTTCGGACCGGACAGGGTCCCCAAATATCACAATGAATTAGGAAGAAAGGAGTAGTGCGACGAGGCTCAGTTCTGGCAGGAAAGGAAACTCTATGATGTTTTCCGAACTGACATGCTTCACACTCAAAGGGTTTTAGCATAGATAGTCCAGGGAACATCATAGAGAGAGCTTTGGCAGAAGGATGTCCCAGACGAAGATGCCATGGAAGGGGATCTTGAGAGATGGAGGTAGCGCCAGCAAAGTTGGAAGTAGACGGGTTATTGAGGTAATATAGGTCATTTCTCTCATGTCCCCCACCAAAAATCTGCCTCGTCCGGATGTCCTGAAAATAGCAGCAGAATTCATCAAAAATAACACGACAATGTATCTCACGACATAGCTTCTGAACAGATAAAAGACTGAGTGGGAAAGCAGGAGCACAATGTGTTGAGAAGAGGAATGGATGAGATGTTTATTCCATAGAGCTAGGGTCTCTTATATAGAGAGAAAACCCTAGAGAGTACAAGAGTCACGGAACCCGAAGAGTCATGGAGGTTACGGAACTTGAAGGGTCACAGAGGGTTACAAAACCCGAAGGGTCACACGGGGTTACGAAACCCAAAGGGTTACAAACATAAATGTAAATACAATAATTCTAACACTCCCCCTCAAGCTGGAGCTGAGAAAGTTACAGCTTGTAACAAAAAGAAAAAGTATACACCACATCTTCACACGATGCATCATAAGAATATATGTCCGCTGTTGGTAGAAGACCTCGCTCGAGGACGAGTCTGCGGCTTTCAGGTCACCGGAACGTATCTCTGCCATGCCTGTAGAGTCGTTGCGATTTTAGGTCACCGGAACGTATCTCTGTCGTGCCTGCAGGTCACTGAAACATATCTCTGTCGTGCCTGGAGAAGAATCGATGTAGAAGAAGTCCAGCGCGGAGTAGTAACCGGGTCGTAAAAGAAGAAGTACACACCCTGACAAAGAAGTCAATGCTCGGCGAAGATGGATGATCTGAGTAGTAGCCTGGAGAGGAGGTTTGTCAGTCATGGTAGGGCAATAGACATCCTAAAGAATCATCTCTGACTCCCCCTTTCTCCCATACTTGATAGAATGAAGAGTATGGAACATGAAGTTGGGAGAAACAAAAAATTAGGAGAAACAAGTCGTGATGAAGCATGGGTTGTTGGAGGGGGGCTCCAGGCAGTGCCGACGACGTCGGAGGAGAGGCAGGGGTTGTTGGAGCCTCGGGCGGCGCTTTAGGTGTCGCTGGAGGTGGCAGCTGGTGCTGCTGGGGGCTCGGATTGACTTGTGCGAGACCATGGAATCTACAAGAGATGCAGGAGGTTCAGCCCTCTCTCCTTGTCGGCGGAGAGAGGGCTAGTGGTGGCGGCGGATTTAGGGTATTAGACTTCGGTCTAGGACCGTTGCTCTGATACCATGTTGAGAAGAGAAATGGATGAGATGTTTATTCCATAGAGCTAGGGTCTCTTATATAGAGAGAAAACCCTAGAGAGTACAAGAGTTACGGAACTTGAAGAGTCATGGGGGGTTACGGAACTTGAAGGGTCATAGAAGGTTACAGAACCCGAAGGGTCACATGGGGTTACGAAACCCAAAGGGATACAAACATAAATGTAAATACAATAATTCTAATACAATGCACATCTGTCAGTCGAAGTTTGTTGGAGAAGTCAATAGTTCCAACAGTAGTAACAGGAGAATGATCCCCATTGGCAACACGAACGCTCTTTACAATGGTAGAGGGTTGAGATGAGGTGAGTAGACTTGCATCTCCCGTTAGATGAGTGGAAGCACCAGAATCAATAATCCAAGCATGTTTGGTAACAGAGACTGAGTTAGCTACTGTACCTGAGGTAGTGGCAAGGTTAGCAGTAGTAACAGATGCGGTCGTGTCTTTGGTTGAGGGAGTTGAATCATTGAGAAGTTACCGCAGACGAATATATTCAGAAGCAGTGAATGGAGTATGTTGTCCATCTGTACTTTGAGTAGTTGTATCATTGTTCGTATCATGTGATTCGTCGTCATAAGTGTTATGAGCACTTGGTTGCTTGCTAAATGTTGCCCAGCACCGCTCAGAAGGATGATTCATGCGACCACAGTGTACGCATGCAGGATAACGACTAGTAGAGGAATCACGACCACGACCTCGTCCAAGGTCACGCCTACGACCTGAGTCACGTCCGCAGCCACGATCAGATGTTTAATATTGTTATTCTAAATCCTCACCCACATATTTATTTTCATGTTCCCACATTCCTTACACAGCCTTTTTCATTCCCCCTTTCATTATCTACAAAAGATCCTAAAAACCCATAGCAGATTATGGTGGCCTTTTCCTAACACGTGAAAATGATGGTTTTGCTACTTCGGACTCCTCCTTAACATTTGTCGTGATTCGAAATTTATCTAGATATATCTCCTATGCTTTTTTGTTGTTTTGATTTTCCTTGCATGGCAATCCATGATGATAATCATTGTCAAGACGAAATTTATCATCACATGAGTAATATATAAGTTCTTCTCACCATAATGTAAGTTGTTCCTTTGTATATCAAAAAGTCGTATATTTCATTTTTATGGCTTAATGTTTTGATATTGAAGATCCTCACACTTAATGAAAAGGTTTTACATTTCTATGTTATTTTTTACGATTCCCATTATTTCAAATAATAATATTAATTTGTATCAACTTTCTATATAAGTTTGATCTTGTCTTGCTTTAACATGCAATAATAATTATAATATGTTCGGCTTTTTCGTCAGTGATATTCTATCTCTTTGATAGGCCCATATAATTATATTGTATATATGCATTTTTTTCATCATAGAAAAAAGAGTATATTTAGAGTGTAAAAGACACATAATAATTGTAAAAATTAGGTACTTTTATCCACAATATTGTACAGGTTTGATATTTTCCTTGATTTTATAATTTTTCAACTTATCTTAATAATATACTTTCAAAACTAAAATCATACAATAAAATATTTATATTGCATTATTCTTCATATAATATTTTTTATATAAGCTCCAAAACATCAATTAATATTTCAAATTTGATATAAAATGAATCGAATTTGAATATTCGAAACTCAAAATGAATTGAATCTGAATTTAAGCCAGTAAATTCGTTTGAAATTCGATTCGAGTTCAGATTCGAAACTTGTATAATGAATTGAAGTCAGAAGTCTGGTGAATTCAAAGGTATTCGATTCGATTAGCACCCCTACAGCTAACGCAAAAAGGCATGGGAAACGACTAGACAACAGTCCCTCGCCCGACCAATTGTCCGTCCAGAAAGCAAAGGATGCACTGCTCCCCAAGATAGGGCGGAACAATTCCCTAAAATGAGGCATTACCTTCAAAATTTCCTTCCAGAAAGCCAACGAGTGTCGCTCAGGCCGAAGATCCAGAGAATCCGGATGAGAGATGGAGTAGATGCGACGAATGAGGTTGCAGCAGATATCGTCACCCCCCCCCAAATTCTGCTCACCCACTTGAGTAACAGAGCTTCGTTCAATGTTTCCAAGCGCTTGACCCCAAGGCCACCAACGTCTTTGATAAAGTAATTGTATCCCAAGTCCACCAAGTGAGTCCTATGGGCTATCTGGCTGGGGAGGAATGCCCTGTTGTTCTCGGGGCAGCGCTTTTATAAGGAAAATGTGGAGATACATGCCAAGTGTTTGGTAGAGGATTGGGTGGTGTAGTTGGTCGCTTCGTCGACCGTACTTTCCGTATTTTTTTCTTCTCTTTGCTCTCACTTTCTGAATAAAAGATGGGGCGAACACCAACGAGTGTCTCCCCCTATTTCAAGACTTCAAAAAAAGTCCACCAAGTGAATACCTTGGCCCTCTTGCCCATATCTGCTCCAGAAGAATCGTCGCATCAGCCTCTCCAAGCACTTCCTAATATCAATGGGTAACATGAGGGAAGATATGAAGTAAACAGGAACAGCAACAAGCATTGCCTTTACCAAAATAAGGCGGCCACCCTGGGAGAGGATAGAAGCCCTCCAACCCGTCAACTTCCTCTCCAATTTCTCCATCGCCGGCAACCAATCCACCATATTAAGTCTTCCACAAGTCAGGGGCAACCCCAAATACCGGATGGTGAGGGAACCACACTCCGTGCCCAACGCCGCGCTACACAAGCGAGCCTCCTCATTAGAGAGACCAAAGGGAATAACTGTAGATTTGTTATTGTTCAGAACGAGCCCAAACATCTCTCCGAAGATCTCTAGAGTGATGGCCAAACCACTAGCCTCTCTCATAACACCATCACAAAGAAGACGGTGTCGTCAGCATATGCAGAAGAGGGATACACAAATCACCCGTTACTTTGAATCCGGTCCACCATGCAAGTCAGGACATCAGCAGCAATAACAAAGAGCATAGGAGCGAGCGGGCACCCCATATGTGTCTATTGACTTTCTCACTGGATACAGGGGGTTTGGGGCTTCTTATATAGCCTCCACAGACCCTCTAAGTCCCACCACTGGTAGATGTGGGACTAAACTTTGGATGTAGTAAATGGATCTTGGAAGGATCCATTTACTGGTCTTACATATGACGCATATACTCCAACAGAAATAACTTGACGAAAGCAGTGCACAAGAAAGTAAAAAAAGTACCTAATACATTACATTAAAAATGAGATAAGTAACAATGACCATTATAATCGCGAAGGCTTTCTGAAATGGGAATCAATTAACTGTTTCAAGGATAACCATGGAGAAAGGTCGATTGATTCAGACACTTCTACTCGAAAATGGATCAAGTAATGACATATCATGACTCTATACCATAATTTGAAAATTGAACTCACCCCTGCCATCGGGACAATATGTGCAGGTATGCCCTCTTTGAAGTGAAAAACTCCACCTTCGAAATCCTCTCCATGGTTATTTAGATAGCAGACAGCCTTTTAAACAGACAGACAACAATCACCAGAGCAATCCAGGACTAAGCACAACAATTATAAACAAAAGAATCGAAAGGAGGCATCTGCAAAGAACAAATGAAAAAATTACTTCCCGATTGGTTAATCTAGTTCCCCGGAATACCAGCTCGGATCTGTAAAAACTGACCAGAGTCGATAGAGTTGGAATTTGAGATATAACTTTCATATGTATCTCCACTAAGCCCTTTAACTATGATCATATATAGCAAAAAAATCCGGTGGGATTTGAAGAACCAATACCATCTTGTTTCGAGTTTATACAAAACATATCATGGGACAATTTACAGTCATGAAAGCAAGCAGAACAGAAAACCCCAATACAAAGCACGGTACTATTTCTTCGCCAAATATGAAGACACAGCTTTACCGTGAAATCACGTTGTTTCAAATAAGGCCTATTATCGTCGCTATGCCATCCAATACTTGCTCCTTTACACCAACTGCAAATATAATATAAAAAACACATCGACTAAATTATGTCCACTTCAAGGAAATTTTTTTGCAAATGTGTAAGACATTCAAAGTACATAGTGGAATAGACCCATTTAATCAAAATCATCCTAACTTAAACTATAGGTCATGCCGATGATAATCGATAGAATATGCAACTATAACTGCAACTAAAAAGGTTTTAGACAAGTATACCCCTGGATCTAGCGATGCAAACGGATAGCAATACATTCATATTCATCGGTACATTCATATTCATCGGTATCCATTTTTGAGGATATGGATATATATTCCCAAACATTGTTGGTTGTGACATATATGGATAATATGGCTTTATAATTTGTGGTAGACAGGGATACTGATATTGAATTTTCTGGTGGATATCTGTTCAGACATCCCTCTATGCACATGCTCTGGTGCATATGTCGGGATATTGTTTATGCACATGTATATTTTTACATATTATATACATGCGTACACAAACAAGTATATAATATATGTGAATTTATACTAAACATTCATGACACTTTTGATAAAATTGACTAAATCGCTAAATTGAACCAAGGAAAAAAACTATTCCTAGTCAAATCTCTGAAATCTAACCCTGGCTTCCTCTTCATAATCTCCTAGTTGCCCACTACTCACACACAATTTGTGCTATCTTCATCAATTTTTCTTCCAGTTATTCAAACATCATGTTTCCATTAGATATATTGGAGCAATTCGGTAAACCGCAATATTGCAAGTACTAAGTATAGCCTAATTTAAATATTTCTTTCGTTAGAAAACTTGAACGCGGAAGCGTATCAGAAATAAAGGATAAAAAACAATGAAGAACGCGGGATTTTACGTGGAACCCTACTCCCTAAGGAGCAGGATGAAACCACGGGAGAAGGCCTCAAAGGGCCATATGTTGCATTGAACTTTCTCATCTGATACAGAGGGACCGGGGCTTCTTAAATAGTCTCCACAGACCCTCCAAGTCCCACCACTGATAGATGTGGGACTAAACATTGGATGTGGTAAATGGATCGGATTCTGGAGTGATCCATTTACCCATCTACATAACGCATCCACAACACTCCCCCCTCAAGTTGGAGCATGCAATGCTCAGCTTGGACAAACAGAAAGAAATCTCAAACTCACATTACAAGACACTATAGACAATATCAACTCAACGTGCACAACTATCGACTGTGGTCGAGGACGTTGCTTCTCATGCCGTGCAGATGAGAAGGAACAAATAGGCTGGAGCGTGAGTCGAACTGAATCTCCTCATCGTAGAGCATGTGCTCTGTACTGTATCTGTCAGAGTCACTGCAACTGAAAATGAGTCTCCACCTAGAGAACTCTGGCCCGCCACATCATGTGGACAACTGCTCCTTCTCTGAAAGGGCCGAACTGAAAAGCCGTGGAGACATCCTCGTCGGAGTCCATGGTCGTTAGAGAATGGAGCCTGAAAAATCTACTCGTTGGAGCACTGTGTCTCTCACATACTGGCATACAAAATGGGATCTCTACTCTAGAGTCCCTATGAAATCACATGAAAACCCTAGCCCACATGGCATAAGGAATGGGATCTCTACTATAACATCCGGATATGAATAATCCGATCCGACCCGATTAAGGTTATGCATGGCCAATTAATATTTATTTAATATGGAATAAGCCCAAATCGATCCGTTGATCGTGGATCAAAATTTGTTCGGTCGCAATCGATCAAAAGTCGATCGCATCATAATGTATGCCACGAAAAAGCAGCGACGCAAATTCGGAAACTGCAAAACAAACCGAGAACACCCAAAAATCCGATTCGACGAAATAATATATGAGTATATTATTCATGTACTTTAGATCGGGTATAAACTCCCAAAATTCTCAGGATACAGTTTTGGTTTGGTGTTATTTTGTGATTTTAAAATACCAAGCGATCTCTGATTAACGAACGGTTGATTCCGTTGATCTTATTTCATCGAATCAGATTTTAGGGTGTTCTTGATTTGTTTTGCAATTTCTAAATTTGCGTCGTGGCTTTTTCGTGGCACGCACTACGATGCGATCAACTTTTGGTCGATTGCGACCGAATGAATTTTGATCCGCGATCAACGGATCGATCTGGGTTTATTCCATATTAAATACACATTAATTGGCCATGCAAACTGTTAATCAGGTTGGATCAGATTATTCGGATCCAGATGTTACATCTACTCTGGAGTCCCTATAGATCACATAAAAACTCTGACCAAAATAAAATATGGGGACCACACAAAATGATGGCAAACTGAAGACTCAGAACATGATCGTCGAGTCTGAAATCTGAACAACTGTAGAGTCTGAGAAATTCTGGCCTAGAGAATCTAAATCTAGAACAGAGCTATGACTCTACAATACTCCCCCTTTCTCCCAGACTGGTCGGATTGGGTTTTTGGTCCACTTATTTAGGTTAGTGATTTTTTTTTCATATATTCTTGTTAGTGATATGTACACAGTGGATGTGGTTTTGGGTAATTCGGAGTTAGCATGAATGAGTTAAAAATGAGGGAAGTTGGGCTATTTACAGGTCAATTTTGGCTGGGATTTTTTTGCTTCTTATTTTGTGCAGAAATGAGTGTTAAAATGCAATTCTTATTAAAACATGCATGAATGCTAATTATACAAAATAAATAAGGAAATGCTGATGATTCAGAGGGATTTAAGCTTAGGAAGCCCTTCAACACGTGGATCCATGGAGCGGCTCTGCTTGGGACTAGGGTTTCGGATGAAACCTATCTGAATGGCGGCGGAAATCTTCAGAGCAGCGAACAGAACAAAGGTTTCAGGAACCGTCGACGATCATCGTGCTGAATTGCGCAAGCCTGGACTTAAGGTTTCGACAAAATCCTAGAACTCTTGGACTTGAATCAGAACGCAAACTTGAATGGTGCAAAATTGAATCTTCAAAAATAAATCTTCACGAATAAGCAAGAACCAAATCTTCTTGATATTCAAATCTTGAACAAATATCTAACGAATATAAAATCCTTGAGAATCGAACCCGCTCTGATACCATGTTAGAAAACTTGAATGCGGAAGCGTACCAGAAATAAACGATAAAGAACAATGAAGAACACGGGATTTTACGTGGAACTTACTCCCTAAGGAGCGGGATGAAACCACGGGAGAAGGCCTCAAAGGGTCATATGTTGCATTCAACTTTCTCATCTGATTCATGCAGCCACCAATCAACAACAGATCCCTTAGAAGCTGGATGAAGTACTCGACCTGCAACGGCCTTAGTTACACTTCCAAATCTTCATGTAATGTTGTGTCGTAATCCCAGGGTCAAATATCGTATCTGCATAAAAGTCCATGTAAGTCTTCAGAACCGTGTCCACCCATGTCCAATGATCTTGAGCATCTGGCAACTCCACCATCACTGGCAAAGCCTTGAAGGCTCCAATAAACTCAAAAAATCATCAATTGTTTCTGTCAGGTCTAAACAAAACTGAGGGAACCGCCTATCGGCCTCTCTACAGTCCCTCACATAACAAGTAACAACTCATATCAGCTGCCAAATCAAACAAACGTGGGGACTACATAAACGTGGGTTCTATGTATTGCTTAGTCCAACATGTATCCTATGCGTAACATATCTGCCACATAAAAGTAAACTAGATAGCACCTCTATTAGTAGAGCCAGTACTTTATTGTTTGTCTGATGATGGAACCAATCCAGCAGCTTTAACATGGCCCCCTTAAGAAACACCTCATCTTCATCCAAGAGAAGCAATGAGCGCAGTAGTCTGGGACTTTGGTACCTCAAGCTACTTGGTAATGCCAAGGTGACTAAGCATGTTGTAAGCCTCCTCAAGAGTGGGTAGCATGGTATACATCATCATCTGATCTCGTGCTTGATGATTGATTAAAGGGGTGAATTTCATATATATGTTTCTAACATTTTCTAAATGTATTGATAGCCTTGATTGGAGGTTTTTATGGTCGGTTTTGAAGAGATTACGCTTCCCCGATGTTTGGATTTCCTGGATGAGGCGTTGTATTACCACGGCCTCGTTTACGGTTCTTATCAATGGCAAACCCGAAAGGGGTTGGATCCAACCGCAGAAAGGTGTGCGCCAAGGTTGCCCCCTCGCCCCTTTACTGTTCATACTGGCAGCTGATATCCTCGCTGACATGGCCAGCGGCGTGATTGAGCATGGTCTGTCTGGCTGCTACACCAGAGGCGATTTTGCGAATTCCTATTATCCAGTATGCGGATGACACACTTTTCCTCATTGAGGGAGGGGTCCGGGAAGCAAGCGGCATGGCCACAACGCTTGAAATTTTCTCTGAACTTTCTGGCCTTCGCAAAAACGACAACAAATCCACTTTTGTTCCTTTTGGTGTTGCAAAACTGTTGATTGATGGATTGACTTCTGCTTTGGGGTCTGCGAGCATTGACCTTCCTATGGACTACCTGGGAATGCCGCTATGTTTGGGGAGGGCGCGTCTCCGTGATTGGCTGAAAGTGGTGGAGAAGATCGACTCGAGATTGGCAGGTTGGAAAGCTAGCATTCTTTCAAGAGGTGGTAGATTAGTTCTTCTCAAGGCCGTGCTTGTGGCCATTCCCGTTTACTTTCTTGGTTCCCGAAAGATCCCGAAAGGAATACGCGCAAGGATGGAAAAGAAAATGTGCGGCTTTCTTTGGGGCAATGGTGCCACTGGAAGGGGGGGCATTCACTTAGTCAGTTGGGAGGATATTCAACGCTCCAAGCTTTGGGGGGGGGGGGGGGGGGGGCTGGATGTGAGATCCCTCGATAACTTCAACGAGGCTCTTCTGCTCAAATGGGCTAGCAGGGTTTGGGGCCCGGGAAATGACCTGGTTGTTTCGGCCATTCGCGAGATTTATGGGGTCAAGGGCATGCCACATTCACAGCCTATTAATATCAGCTCCATTACGCCTTTTTGGAGGGGCGTCACGAAAGCTTTCTTGAAAAATCTTCAGCTGTTCAAGCCAGTTATGGAGGGTGGAAATGACTTTATGTTTTGGATGGACGATTGGTCGGGGGCAGGAACTCTCTCTACTCGCTTTCCTCGCCTTTTTGCCTTGACGACTGACAAGCGATGTTCGGTGGCGACCTGCTGGGTTGATGGTACCTGGTGCCCCACTTTCTCCACCAATTTCTCCGACAGTAGATTTGTTGAGTTTCTTGATCTCCTCGAGGCCTTGAGGAATATGGAAGCTCCCAATGCGAGTAGAGATCACTGGGACTGGAAAGCTGGCCCTTTCTCGGTTAAGGGGGCATATGGGGCTATCTGCAGACCCCCGCCGACGAACTCGGAGTCTCTGATCAGAGATTGCACTTCAATTTGGTCCCTTCGCCTCCCGGAACGTGTGGGGATTTTCTTGTGGCTCCTTCGGCGCAAGCGGCTTTTGACTCGTGACCGGTGCGTCAAAATTTTGGGAATAATTGCGGACAGATGTTTGATCTGTGATAATGCGATCGAGACAATTGATCACCTTTTCTTTGCATGTCCTGTGGTATCTCAAATCTGGATGAACTCGGAGATTCATTGGTGCCGTTTAGATGACTTCCATTCGTTCTGGAATTCGATCCACCTGAACAAGGACAGACCAAGAGCAGATCGCCTTCTTCCGATGGCTTACCTTTAAGCGATTTGGCATGGCAAAAACGACCTTTTATTCTCTGGTCAAAGATTTTATGAGGAGAACGTGGCTTTCCTTGCGAAGAGGCTAGTCGATGACTGGATGCTATAGCATTTTTGCTTTATTTGGGAGGTTTTGTTAACTTTTTGTAAGGATGGGCTAATCTACTTTTTAACTCTGTAATTTCCTTAGTTTCGCTTTCTGTTTGAAATAAATTTTTGATGGGGAGGGTGCCACCGAGCACTGCCCCCTGACCAGCAAACTTTCAAAAAAACATTTTCTAAATGCATAAACATTATATTCCTATCAGGTGATGTTCGTTCCGTATTTTGAAATCTAAAGCATATGTGTTAGAAAATAGGAAGTGGAAGCGAAACATGGAAAAAGGTAAATAAAGAATAAGAACAGCGGGATTTTACGTGGAACCCTACTCCGTAAGGAGCGGGATGAAACCACGGGAGAATCCCTCAAAGGGACATGTTATGCATTGCACTTTCTCGTCTGATACAGGAGGTCTGAGGCTCCTTATATATCCTCCACAGAGCCTCCAAGCCCCACCACTGGTAGATGTGGGACTAAATATGTGGATGGAGTAAATGGATCCTGGAGAGATCCATTTACCCATCTCCCTTACATATGACGCATATAACAAATACTCCAACACTCCCCCTCAAGCTAGAGCATGCAATGCTCAGCTTGGACAAACAGAAAGAGACTCAACTCAACGCTACAGGACACTACGGACAATATCAACCCAACGCGCACAACTGTTGCTGTCGAGGGCGTTGCTTCTCATGCTGTGCAGGTGAGGATGACAAACGGGCTGGAGTGTGAGTCTGTTGAATCTCCTCGTCGGAGAGCATGTGCTCTGAGTTGCGCCTGTCAGAGTCACTGCAACTGGAAATGAGCCTCCTCGTCGGAGTACTCTGGCCCGCCACAACACGTGGACAACTACTCCATCTCCGAAAAGGGCCGAACTGAAAAAGGCCGTGGAAGTGCAATCCTCGTCGGAGTCCACGATCGCTGGAGAATGGAGTCTGAAATAAGTCTCCTCGTCGGAGAACTGGGTCTCTCCCATATGGCACAGAGAATGGTACACTACTCTGGTATCCCTATGATACCACATGAAAACCCTTGCCAACATGGCATAGGGAATGGTCCTCTACTCTGGAGTCCCTATGGCTCACATGAAAACTCTGGCCGACAAAACAAGAAGAAAGATCGGGACCACTACAAAAGATGGCAAACACGTGCTCATCTGAAAAGACCGCATACTCGTACGTATCTGAAACTGAGTCTCTCTCTAGAGAACTCGAAAATGGGTCACTCAAACATGGAGTGCCTCGAACTTGGTGTCTGACCAATCTGAATGTCGAGTCTGAACAACTGCGCATCACACCTGTGGACTCAGAATCTGAACGTCGAGTCTGAATCTTGCGCATGGAGAATTTTCATCTGAAAAACTGTAGAGTCTGGAAATCGGCTGGTCTGGAGAATATCTGAATCTGACCTGGCATCTGGAAACTGGAGATATGAACTTTGTCTCTGAATCTGGAATCTAAATCATCAAAGTGGTGATGTCGTATGATGCCGAAGAACTCTACACTATACTCCCCCTTTCTCGCATATTGGTCAGAATGAAGACATCGACCAAATTAGGAGAAGACAATATAGATGGGGAAAATACCATGAAACATTCACGAAAAAATTCATGCGGCTTTTTTTCTTCAATCTTTTTTTAAGCCGTCACATTTTTTTGAAAACATTTTTTTAAAGTCGTTTCAACATTTTTTAACGGCTTCTCTCTCTTTCTTTTTTGAATATTTTGCGTACGGCTTTTCTTGTACGCGCCTCTTTTCTTTTTTTTCTTTTTTTAAAGCGACCCAATGGGCGAACACACATGCAACTCTCTTCCCCTTTTTTTAATACATCTCATGCCCACAGTGGGCCCAAACTGGAGCAGCCCCTTTCCCTTTTTTTAATTGCTGCAGTTTTTTTTAAATGATCATCGGCCCACTTGGGCGCTCATATTAGGGTTCCCACATGGGAACCTTTCTTTCAAAAAAAACCCATGTCGCCGTCGTTGGAAGGGCTCAGGAAGGAGGTCGCCTGGTGGAGAGGTGATAGACGCCTGGAGAGGAGGACAAGCAGGAGTCACCGCCGCTTGGACTGTGAAGGTGCCTGGAGAGCGCAAGGAACCTGGAGCCTCGATGGCGCGAGGAGGAGGCCTGAGGAGTCGCTGGAGCGAGGGGGAGTGCCGCCTGCAGAGGGAGCTTGCGCAGAGATGGGAGGTTGCGCTAGGGCACTACGCGCGCTTGGCGGAGGCTCCGCCAAGGGGAATCGGATTGATGCGCGTCTGATGCAGGGGCATGCGTCGTCGCCTGAGAGGAGTTCGTGAAGGGCGCCGCCCGATGCACCCTGGGGAAGAAGCTGTGCTGCCTCGCGATGCCTCCTGCGGGTTGCGGGCTGGATGCGACTGTGCGCGTGAGCATTGGGCTGGGCCAGCCCGACCCGCAACCCGACCCGATAGACCGGACCCGAACCCGTTTAATGTCGGGCTCGGGCTTAAAAATCCGCCCATTATTATAACGAGCCGGGCTCGGGCTTCGTAGAACCCGGCCGAGGCCCGACCCGCTAGCCCGGCCCGACCCCCAAACCCCTCCCCCCCCCCCCCCCCCGACTCGGCCTCCCCTCCCACGAGCCCCCATCCCGCCCAACCTGGCACCCGAGTCCCCGACCCGAACACCCCCACGACCCCCACCCCACGCGGAGTCACGCCCCCAACCACAAAACGCAAGATGCAAAACCCTATCCCACTTCCCAGAATCCCAGCCGCTGCTCCCCCCAGGGCCCCCACCCAGCAAATCCCCACTCCCTCCGGCGGCCCAACCTCCTCGACCCCCCTCTGGCTCCGGGCCTCCAGCCCCTTCCACGGTTCCACCCCCTCTCATGTCCCCTCTGACGCTTGCCCTCTTCCCGCCGCACGGCCCGCACCCCGACCCCCTGCCTTCTTAAAGACAAAATCTTCTTTTTTATAAAAAAAAAATTATTGGGCCGGCCCGACCCGAACCCGGCCCGTTTAACATCAGGCTGGGTTCGGGTTCGGGCTGGCCCATCCAAAATTAACGGGCCAAGGCCCGACTCGAAACCAAATAATGTTAACGGGCTTGGGTTCGGGCTAAGGTCCAGCCCGGCCGCCCGGCCCGATACTCATCCCTACGTGCGCGCGATGCCGGTCAATTGCCTTCCTGGGCTGGATACGCCTGGACATGAGAAGAGATGCGGCTACGCGCCGCATGGAGGTGTGTGCAGCACTATTGTCGTGCGGAGTGGGCTTGCCCCTGGGTTGTCGAGCCCCGCCAGAAGATCTGCTGGAGAGGAGGAACTCCTGCGCTGAAGCAAGCTTCAGAGAAACATTGACTGGAGATTGAGCTACCGACTTGGATGGCTTCCAGATTTAAGATTTCGTTACGACGACATTCAGGTACTTGTTGAAAATTAGGGTTTCAAATCGAAAACCCTAAATCATAACCTTGAACTCGTTTACAAACAAAAAATCAGAACAATATGAACCATTTCCAAGAATAGACAAAACTATTCTCGAATAAAATAACACGGAATCCTCGAGAATCGACCTGCTCTGATACCATGTTAGAAAATAGGAAACAGAAGCGAAACATGGAAAAAGATAAATAAAGAATAAGAACAGCGGGAGTTTACGTGGAACCCTACTCCGTAAGGAGTGGGATGAAACCACGGGAGAAGCCCTCAAAGGGGCATGTTATGCATTGCACTTTCTCATCTGATACAGGAGGTCTGGGGCTCCTTATATAGCCTCCACGAAGCCTCCAAGTCCCACCATTGGTAGATGTGAGACTAAACATGTGGATGGGGTAAATGGATCCTGGAGAGATTCATTTACCCATCTCCCTTACATATGACGCATATAACAAATACTCCAACACTCCCCCTCAAGCTGCAGCATGCAATGCTCAGCTTAGACAAACAGAAAGAGACTCAACTCAATGCTACAAGACACTACGGACAATATCAACCTAACGCGCACAACTGTTGTTGTCGAGGACGTTGCTTCTCATGCCGTGCAGGTGAGGAGGACAAACGGGCTGGAGTGTGAGTCTGCTGAATCTCCTCGTCGGAGAGCATGTGCTCTGAACTGCACCTGTCAGAGTCACTGCAACTAGAAATGAGTCTCCTCGTCGAAGTACTCTGGCCCGCCACAACATGTGGACAACTGCTCCATCTCTGAAAAGGGCCGAACTGAAAAAAGGTCGTGGAAGTGCAATCCTCATCGAAGTCCACGATCGCTGGAGAATGGAGTCTGAAATAAGTCTCCTCGTCGGAGAACTGAGTCTCTCCCATCTGGCACAGAGAATGGTACACTACTTCGGTATCCCTATGATACCACATGAAAACCCTTGCCAACATGGCATAGGGAATGGTCCTCTACTCTGGAGTCCCTATGGCTCACATGAAAACTCTGACCGACAAAACAAGAAGAAAGATGGGGACCACTACAAAAGATGGCAAACACGTGCTCATCTAAAAAGACCGCATCCTCGTACGTGTCTGAAACTGAGTCTCTTTGCGAAACTCGAAAATGGTCACTCAAACATGGAGTGCCTCGAACTTGGACTCTGACCAATCTAAATGTCGAGTCTGAACAACTACGCATCACACTTGTGGACTCAGAATCTGAACGTTGAGTCTGAATCTTGCGCATGGAGAATTTTCATCTGAAAAATTGTAGAGTCTGGAAATCGGTCGGTCTGGAGAATATCTGAATCTGACCTGGCATCTGGAGACTGGAGATATGAACTTTGTCTCTGAATCTGAAATCTAAATCATCAAAGTGGTGATGTCGTATGATGCCGAAGAACTCTACACTATACTCCCCCTTTCTCGCATACTGGTCGGAATGAAGACATCGACCAAGTTGGGAGAAGACAAGATAGATGGGGAAAATACCATGAAACATTCACGAAAAATTCATGCGAGCTTTTTTCTTCAATCTTTTTTAAGCCGTCACATTTTTTTGAAAACATTGTTTTTGAAGTCGTTTCAACATTTTTTACGGCTTCTCTCTCTTTCTTTCTTTTTGAATATTTTGCGTACGGCTTTTCTTGTACGCGCTTCTCTTCTTTTTTTCTTTTTTTAAAGCGACCCAATGGGCGAACACACATGCAACTCTCTCCCCTTTTTTAATACATCTCATGCCCACAGTGGGCCCAAACTGGAGCAGCCCCTTTCTCTTTTTTTTTAATTGCTGTAGTTTTTTTTAAATGATCATCGGTCCACTTTGGCGCCCATATTAAGGTCCCCACATGGGAACCTTTCTTTCAAAAAAATCCCCATGTCGCTGTTGTTGGAAGGACTTAGGAAGGAGGTCGCCTGGAGGAGAGGTGATAGATGCCTGGAGAGAAGGACAAGCAGGAGTCGTTGTCGCTTGGACTGCGCCGTGGAGGTGCCTGGCGAGCACAAGGAGCCTGGAGCCTCGATGGCGCGAGGAGGAGGCCTGAGGAGGAGTCGCTGGAGCGAGGGGGAGTGCCCCCTGCAGAGGGAGCTTGCACGGAGATGGGAGGTTGCGCTACGCGCGCTTGGAGGAGGCTCCGCCAAGGGGAATCGGATTGATGCGCGCCTGATGTGGGGCATGCGTCGTCGCCTGAGAGGAGTTCGTGAAGGGCGCCGCCCGATGCGCCTGGGGAAGAAGCTGCGCCGCCTCGCGATGCCTCCTGCGTGTTGCGGGCTGGATGCGACTGTGCGCGCGATGCCGATCAGTTGCCTTCCTGGGCTGGATACGCCTGGACAGAAGAAGAGATGTGGATGCGCGCCGCCTGGAGGTGTGTGCGGCACTATTGCCGGGCGGAGTGGGCTTGCCCCTGGGTTGTCGAGCCATGCCAGAAGATCTGCTGGAGAGGAGGATCTCCTGCGCTGAAGCAAGCTTCGGAGAAACATCGACTAGAGATTGAGCTACCGACTTGGATAGCTTCCAGATTTAAGATTTCGTTGCAACGACCTTCAGGGTCTTGTTGAAAATTAGTGTTTCAAATCGAAAACCCTAGATCATAACCTTGAACTTGTTTACGAACAAAAAATCAGAACAATATGAACCATTTCCAAGAATAGAGAAAACAAATCTCGAATAAAATAAGAACATGGAATCCTCGAGAATCGGCCCGCTCTGATACCATGTTTGAAATAGGAAGCAGAAGCGAAACATGGAAAAGATAAATAAAGAATAACACAGCGGGATTTTATGTGGAACCCTAGTCCGTAAGGAGCGGGATGAAACCACGGGAGAAGCTCTCAGATGGGCATGTTATGCATTGCATTTTCTCATCTGATACAGGAGGTCTGGGGCTCCTTATATAGCCTCCACAGAGCCTCCAAGTCCCACCACTAGTAGATGTGGGACTAAACATGTGGATAGGGTAAATGGATCCTGGAGAGATCAATTTACCCGTCTCCCTTACATATGACGCATATAACAAATACTCCAACACTCCCCCTCAAGCTGGAGCATGCAATTCTCAGCTTGGACAAACAGAAAGAGACTCAACTCAACGCTACAGAACACTACGGACAATATCAACCCAACGCACACAACTGCTGTTGTCGAGGACGTTGCTTCTCATGCCGTGCAGGTGAGAAGGACAAACGGGCTGGAATGTGAGTCTGTTGAATCTCCTCATCGTAGAGCATGTGCTATGAACAACGCCTGTCAGAGTCACTGCAACTGGAAATGAGTCTCCTCGTCGGAGTACTCTGGCCCGCCACAACATGTGGAAAACTGCTCCATCTCTGAAAAGGGACGAACTGAAAAAGGCCGTGGAAGTGCAATCCTCGTCGGAGTCCACAATCGCTGGAGAATGGAATCTGAAATAAGTCTCCTCGTTAGAGAACTGGGTCTCTCCCATCTAGCACAGAGAATGGTACACTACTCTGGTATCCCTAAGATACCACATGAAAACCCTTGCCAACATGGCATAGGGAATGGTCCTCTACTCTGGAGTCCCTATGGCTCACATGAAAACTCTGACCGACAAAACAAGAAGAATGATGGGGACCACTACAAAAGATGGCAAACACATGCTCATCTGAAAAGACCGCATACTCGTGCGTGTCTAAAATTGAGTCTCTCTCTGGAGAACTCGAAAACGGGTCACTCAAACATGGAGTGCCTCGAACTTGCACTCTGACAAATTTGAATGTCAAGTCTGAACAACTGCGCATCACACCTGTGGACTCAAAATCTAAACGTCGAGTCTGAATCTTGCGAATGGAGAATTTTCATCAGAAAAACTGTAGAGTCTGGAAATCGGCTGGTCTGGAGAATATCTGAATCTGACCTGGCATCTGGAGACTGGAGATATGAACTTTGTCTATGAATCTGGAATCTAAATCATCAAAGTGGTGATGTCGTATGATGCCGAAGAACTCTACACTATACTCCCCCTTTCTCGCATACTGGTCGGAATGAAGACATCGACCATGTTGGGAGAAGACAAGATAGATGGGGAAAATACCATGAAACATTCACGAAAAAATTCATACGCTTTTTTTCTTCGATCTTTTTTTAAGTCGTCGCATTTTTTTGAAAACATCTTTTTTTAAAGCTGTTTCAACATTTTTTTACGGCTTCTCTCTCTTCATTTCTTTTGAATATTTTGCGTACGGCTTTTCTTATACGCTCCTCTTTTCTTTTTTTTTTCTTTCTTTAAAGCGACCCAATGGGCGAACACACATGCAACTCTCTCCCCTTTTTTAATACATCTCATGCCCACAGTAGGCCCAAACTGGAGCAGCCCCTTTCCCTTTTTTTAATTGCTGCAGTTTTTTTTAAATGATCATCGGCCCACTTTGGCGCTCATATTAGGGTTCCCACATGAGAACCTTTCTTTCAAAAAAAAAACCCATGTCGCCGTTGTTGGAAGGGCTCAAGAAGGAGGTCGCCTGGAGGAGAGGTGATAGACGCCTGGAGAGGAGGACAAGTAGGAGTCGCCGCCGCTTGGACTGCGCCGTGGAGGTGCCTGGCGGTCACAAGGAGCCTGGAGCCTCGATGGCGCGAGAAGGAGGCCTGAGGAGGAGTTGCTGGAGCGAGGGGGAGTGCCGCATGCAGAGGGAGCTTGCGCGGAGATGGGAGGTTGCGATAGGGCACTGCGCGCGCTTGGAGGAGGCTCCGCCAAGGGGAATCGGATTGATACGCACCTGATGCGGGGGCATGCGTTGTCGCCTGAGAGGAATTCGTGAAGGGCGCCGCCCGATGCGCTTGGGAAGAAGCTACGCCGCCTCGTGATGCCTCCTGCGTGTTGCGGGCTAGATGCGATTGTGCGCGCGATGCCGATCAGTTGCCTTCCTGGGCTGGATACGCCTGGACAGGAGAAGAGATGCGGCTACGCGCCGCCTGGAGTGTGTGCGGCACTATTGCTGCGCGGAGTGGGCTTGCCCTGGGTTGTCGAGCCCTGCCAGAAGATCTGCTGGAGAGGAGGATCTCTTGCGCTGAAGCAAGCTTCGGAGAAACATCAACTGGAGATTGAGCTACCGACTTGGATAGCTTCCAGATTTAAGATTTCGTTGCGACGACCTTCAGGAACTTGTTGAAAATTAGGGTTTCAAATCAAAAACCCTAGATCATAACCTTGAACTTGTTTACGAACAAAAAATCAGAACAATATGAACCATTTCCAAGAATAGAGAAAACGAATCTCGAACAAAATAAGAACACGGAATCCTCGAGAATCGGCCCGCTCTGATACCATGTTTGAAAATAGGTAAGGAGAAGCGAAACATGGAAAAAGATAAATAAAGAATAAGAACAGTGGGATTTTATGTGGAACCCTACTCCATAAGGAGCGGGATGAAACCACGGGAGAAGCCCTCAAAGGGGCATGTTATGCATTGCACTTTCTCATCTGATACAGGAGGTCTGGGGCTCCTTATATAGCCTCCACAGAGCCTCCAAGTCCCACCACTGGTAGATGTGGGACTAAACATGTGGATGGGGTATATGGATCCTGGAGAGATACATTTAGCCATCTCCCTTACATATGACGCATATAACAAATACTCCAACAATATGCATAGGATAATATGATGTGTGCTCCTCGAGATTCCTTCTCTAATCTCCTAGCTAGAACACAGCTTTCTGAGTTCGAGTTGATTGTGCCATGGTGAAATGAACATGAAAGTTGAGAATAATGGGGGAGTAGATGGAAGAGTAGAAATAGATTAGAGAGTTACAGAAGTGCGGAGGAGAAGTAGAACCGGAACCGGCGATCATGATTCGATGATCTCCCTGCAAGTGCTCCTCATTATTCACGGCATATTTGCAGGAGATCCTAACAAACAGAATTTGTTACAGGACAGTACAACCCATTTAAGCTCTAGATATATACCAGAGTAAAAGAACATTAAGTAACAAAAACAATGTGTTCAACATTAAAACTCTATCTGCTTGTTTATTATCGACCCGGCGATTATTACGGTGTAAGTGTGAATCTAAATTAGTGTGAATCAACAAGGTGCTAAATTTAGCCTACCAAGTAACAAACTTTAAGAAAAGCTTGTGTCAAGAACATCCTAGAAGTAGACAACTTGAACGGAAGAGCTATGAATGTGCATTGAAGTCAGCAGCATAAACAGTAAATGGAGGAGTCTACTATGCACATGTAGACGAAAAAAGAAGCAAGGGAACCTGACAATGCCCGTGAACTCGATGACCAACTCATACTCGCACCCAAAGAACTCCTCCACTTTCTCCTTGAGCCTCTCTGGAAATCCCGAGAAAAAGAAAACAAGGAGGACGCCCCCCTTCAGCCAATGATCGATCATGGACGGGAAAAGAAACGACGGGTTATACCTCTGGTGGAGACAAAGGGGAGGATGAGATGTGAGCATTCGGTGGCTATGAGGTGGGAGAGAGTTGTCGAGAAGACGCCCGGCCTGTAACCAACTGTACCACAGCTCCGATGTATGAATATCAGCTCCTGTGTTAAAAGGCGGTAAGCCAACATTTACCAGCCTTTAAAGCTTCGTAATAGACTGATGCAATGCAAGGAGGAGAGGGAGACCGACCCTGCAAAGGTCGGGAGGTAGGAAATGTGGAAGGAAGAGTCGTGGATGGTCCTTTCCTTCCTCCATGTGTGCAAGCCCTGAAACCCTGGGCATGTATCGTTGGAAGACATAAGATGTATAATACCGAGGTTTAGCATGTGGAGACTTGGTTTATTTTCGGTTGGAATGGTGCCATCCATCTTCAAGACGAAGATAAAGTATTTGTGTGAAGGATTGGTTGTTGTAAGAATTTGTTATAATGATGCGATTTATCGGAATTTGAAAGAATGGTTGGATTTTGATTGTTTTTATTATTATTAGGTAAAGATATGATAGTATTTTGGGTTTTTATCACTTGTGCCCCTCCGAGGTCACGCAATTTCAGTTATGCCCCTATCTTTTTGGTAATATCAGTTGTGCCCCTCACTTCTTGTTGTTTTATCAGTTGTACCCCTTGGGTTAGTTGTCGTCCATCCACAGTGCAAACGGACGTTAACTTTGAGGACATAAGCGGAATTAAATTGAAAAAAGGGTTCACGGGTCATTCCTCTACCACCTCATCTTCTTCCTCCCCCCATCTACTTCCTCTTCCTCCCTTCTCTTCCTCCTCCACAGCTCCTCCCTCCTCCGCCTCGAGCTCACTGCTCCGCCACCAGCACCTCCCCACCTCCGTCGTCGTTAACCTCCGCCCCCGCACCTCCCTTCGCCCCCGCACCTCCCCCTCTGCCCCCATCCGCGCCCAGGTCGCCCCCTCCCCCTGCCCCGCACCGCGCCGCCGCAGCTCTCCCTCTGTGGGACTATTCATATTCTGTGCTCATACTCTGTGCTGGCTTGGTGTTCATGCGGGCGTCGACATGGTCATGATCCCGAACAACTACTAGGAGTTTGTAAAGGATCTGACCGAGGAAGTGAACAGCAAGGCCATCCCCATCAGCCGCATTAACGACACAGTCAGGAGGATCCTCCGTGTGAAGTTCATGCTTGGTCTCTTCGAGCATCCTTTTGCCGACAACTCTCTCGCTAATCAGCTCGGAAATCATGTATGTCGACGATGTTCTGTAGAGTTCGTGATGTCAATTTTGTGATTCTGAACAATTTTTTTCAACAGGAACACATGCAATTGGCTAGGGAAGCTGTGAGGAAATCTTTGGTTCTTCCGAAGAACGGGAAGTATTCAAAAACACCCGTGTTGTCGCTCCCCAAGATCGCAACGATGATCCTCGTCGCGGGGACGCACGCCAACAACTTGGGGTATCAGTGTGGCGGGTGGTCGATGGAGTGGCAAGGCTTCAACGGCAACGATCGGACCATTGGTAATGGCATTAAAATAGAGCTTTTCTTGGGTTTTCCTGATGGCCCAATTTTCCGCGAGAAAGTTTTACTTTTTGTTACAATAAATCAATCTTTTGAGGCATTAGATCTTCAAATCGTATCAGATGTTAAGTTTGTTCCGGTTTTCCTCGTTACCCCTTTTAACTGGCATTCAAAATTATGCGGGAAAGCTCAGATTTTTGTTATAAAAGTTCAAATTATTCAAGAGATCAGATCTTCAAATGGAATCAGACGGTGATAAAAATCCTATACATTTTTTTTGCAGGGACGACGATCCTCGAAGGTATCAAGTCGGTGGTTTCTCCTTCAACACAGGTCGTGTTCTCCGAGAACCCCAACGCCGAATCTGTCCGCAACGGCGGCTTCTCGTACGCGATCATCGCAGTCGGCGAGACCCCCTACGCAAAGACCCAGGAGGACAGCGCCACGCTGATGATGCTCGAACCAGGTCCCGCGACGATTAAGAACGTATGCGTCTAGCCCCTGCTGCCCGCGCTCCAACCCGCACCTCCTCGGCAACCTCGCACCTCCTCCCCAACCCTCCTCCTCATTTGATTTTATTCTGACAATAATACCCCTCTTAACCACACCATAGTTTGCGTAAACTATAGTTATTTTAATTTTTTGACGGTCAATCTGACGGAAGGGCACAATTGATGACGGAGAAAGAAGTGAGGGGCACAACTGATATTATAAAAAAGATAGGGGCATAACTGAAATTGCGAGATCTCAGAGGGGCACAAGTGATAAACACCCTAGTATTTTTTGTTGAGAAACATATATATTTCTTACGAGGAGAGAGAAATAATGTAAGTTGATTGAAGAGAGAAAGAGAATGGATACGTGTTGATTGAAGGAACATTGAAAAATGGTGTGAGTTTTTTTAAGTGGGGAGGATTTGGGGTTCCTTCTATTCACCCTCTTGTCCCTTGTACTAAAGAGGAGGTTGGATGAGGGATCTATATCTCTATCTATTAATATAACTAAAGCTGGGTTTCTCCCAGCCTCTTTCACTGTGCTGACACGTGGATGCCAAACTTCTTCCCATTATCCCTTCCAATAGTCTGACACGTTGTGCGTTCTTGCAAGACTTCTCACATGAGCTTCCGTTCCCGTCCCCCCGTCATTTGTTTGACAGGTGCCAATTTCTATCGAAATTTCCCCCCTCCATCCTCCATTCGGCACCGTCCTCGCTCCCAATCCCTTTACTATAGAACAGACGAGAGCATTGCCTCCCATTCGAGCATCTCTTCATCTTTCACTCTCCCTTTATCGAAAAACATCTTCCCCTCTCCTGGTAAGGGTAAACTGCATGCTGAGGGAGGTGAGGATGGTGCCGCCGAGGAGGTCGTTGACAGGTTGAGATGGACAAGGTTGTTGATGGTGAAGAGGGAGACATGGATGGAGCAAGCAGAGTAGATGATGCCATGCCATGAGGACGGTGGGTCGAAGGTGTTCCAATTGAGGTTGGAGCGGCGATCCATCGTACCTTCCCTCCGCCGTCCTCGCCAACCTCTCCTCCCTGTGCATGCTCTCCCTCCGCTTCATCAAGTTTGTGCTTATGTTGAGAAGGGTGACTCTTTTCATATGATTGCTTCATCTACTCTAGAAGGGTGGATCCGGTCGCATCTGCATATGAAAGCTAAGTGCATCTCGAGGTGGTCGTCCTTCGTAGCTCCGGGTGCTTGATGATGACTCGATTTCGACCTCCAAATGCTGGGGTTGAAGAAGAGATAGATACAGGAGCTTCGATCAAATCAGACTACCTGAAAGTTATGGGTTGGCTCGAGGTACAAAAACCTCAACTTGGAGTTACGTGGCCCCCTAAAACACCTCCCTTTTTTTCTCACCCCCATGTGCCTCCTCTAATCCAGTAAGCAGCAGCCGACCCACCATTATCAGCAGCAAACCTGCCCATTTGATTGTGTTTTTCTGAAAAAAAGTTGCAGAGTTTTAGCTACCAACCTCGAGAAATCGACCACCCAACACTCAAAGCCCTAACAAATCTCACCTTTTTGGTTAAAGATGGCAACGTCTTTTGCATTGAAACTGTTTGTGGAAATGCGCCACTGGGTGTGGTGTGGTTTGATGTAAGCTGATATGCGACAATATTTCTAAAAAAGTTGGCCAATTTTTTGCTACCAAACATCAAGAAATTGATCATTCGACACTCTGAGCCATCCATGAGCCCACTTTTTGGGTAAAGATGTGGGGAAAATGCCTTGGAGGAAGGACATGCACCACTGGCAGAGAGGTCCTTCTGGGCCGCAAGAGGATCCTATATTGTAATGGGGTTTACAATAGAGGTATTGTAATGCCCTCTCTCTTTTTTGGGACTTCAATTTTTAAAATCCAACCTTATGGATTATATCTTTGACTAATGCTCAACATATCCTCCAAATTTCGCTAAAATTCGAGGGTATTTGCTATTTTATCTTAATCGTCAAAGGTCTGGGCAATATTTTTGCAACTTAAAGCCTATTTCGAAAAGAACTGAACATTTGATCATTAAGAAAAATAGCAAATATCTTTCGATTTGAGCGAAATTTGGAAGATATGTGGAGCATTAGTCGAAGATATAATCCATATGGTTTGGATTTTGAAAATCGAAATCGCAAAAAAGAGAGAGACCATTACAACATCTCTACTATAAACCCCATTACAGCAGAGGACCCTCTTCCTCTGCTATTACGTGTTTGGGTCCTTTGAGCCTCTAAAGGAACTCATTTTTGCAGTTGTCGCGAAAATTTCCACGGTTCCATTCCTCCAGCTCCCGGACATGGTCACATCCAAGAGAAGTTTGAGCTGGTATTTTTTCTTGATATAAGTGATATGTAGTCAGTTGTTCTTTTGTAATTTATGACAATTGCAGGAAGTTTTTGGTGTTCTACTTCCTGACAATCTTCATGACAAGTACTCTAGATGTCAAGTTTACAATACCTAAGTCAAATATGTGTAACATGTCATCACTAAGGAGGGTATTACGCTGGAAGAAACTGACCAATTCCATTCTTTCTTGACTTTCTCCATGATATTTGGAAGGCGTGCATAGTTTTTAGGCTCCGCAACTAATTACTGAAAATTCATTGGGAGTTGCATCACTATGAATGCACCTTTCGTTGCAGTACTCAAGTTGGACTCTTTTTACAAATGGGTATATATGTCTATGAGTTATATTTACATCTTCCTGATCTACGTGTCTCTATAAATTTGAAGGGGTACTTGAAATAAAATAGTTATGGAATGCAAAATTTCATAATGCCCTCTTATGTTACCCTGATATATGCGATAAGAATACTATCCATATTTATATACATAAAAACATTTGACAAAATAACATTGTCCAATATATTCACTGCAAGATAATTATGTTATTATAAATTTATATAAGGTAGATTTATCTATTTCTACTCTGACCTTTCTATATCAAAATTTGCATAAAATTCTACAATATTCTTCGCTACGAGAAAATTGACGGATGCTACGGATGGTGATGAATAACTTGAATATTCATTCAGACGTTAAATATATAACGACGAATATTATTCGTTACAAAGTTGCTTTTGTTCTTATAATTAGCAATGAATATCATATTTATTGACAAAGAATCATATAACGATGGTTTATCCACTTACTTATTTGCTAAATTTTGTACCAGTCATTGCTAAAATGAACAACGACTAGAAAAACGGTCAATGGAAAATTGTGGTTATATGATTTGTTGCTTGGATTATAGCAAATGATATAATAATCTTTGCGAATTTAAAAATAATCAAGTAAAAATTTTATCCATTATAGTATATTTAATTATGAAAGATATGGTAATGAATGTTAAATTATTTATTTTGTTAGGTCAACTTTATTGTAATGATTGTCCATATTAATGTTAATTTACATCTCACTTCAGATTTCGAAGGGGTTGTGCAGTTAAATATTTTTTTGGTTACCAACATGCAAATCGTCCATCAATGATGAGGCTCTAACATTTTATCTATTCGAAAAAAAAGAGAAAATTTCACTTAGTAATATAAATATCTTTAACTACTAATAATTGCATATTTGTACATAATATTTACATTTCTTGCATCAAAACTATGAACATGTGTGCAAGAAACACCGCATGTGTCTTACTGAGGGTGTACGATGTCAAATATAAGATTCGTGATCTTCCACAATTTTACAATCGTGCCTAGCATGACGTCAAGAGGTTTGATCATATTATATTTCGTAAAAAAAATTCAATTTAAAACTATATAGCATATGCATACCTCTCTACTACAACGTCAGAAAATGTGACAATAAGTTTTTTTTCTTATCGGAAATATCCACATTATAATATATGATATGACTATATGATATGATATAGTATCTACATTATATATTATGTATCTATGTACTACAATTTAAAATCATCTCAATTCAAAATAATATAGTATATGATATGACTAGAATCATCATAATAATATTATCATTTTGTTATCTATTGCAAAAATTTTCAATAGAAAAACATTAATTATTTTGTAACATGTGCTTTTAGACAAATATTGGATCAAACATATCTGAAATTTAAATATAATTTGATTAATATCATCACAACTACTTATAACAGTCTTAATATAAATAGATCCTCGCACCGCAGCGTAGCACGGGCCAAGCCACTAGTCTATTACTACTACTAAAGCTGAGTTCCTTCCTCAGCTATTGCCACGTGGATCACCGTGCTATATGCGAGAGTTATTTGTCCACAATGACATGTGGATTCCCTCCGTATGATTCTCCTTTTCTGTTAGGCTTCTAAAAATACCCTTTTTATAGGTGTCACGTGTCCTTTGTTTTTCTCTCTGCAGGGACAGCTTTTGCCATTTCAGGATATGTTAGGCTTTATATGGACAGATGTGGAACATGCATACTCTTTGGGCCTCTCCAACGTCCTTCCTTGACAATCCCAGATATTTATCTACACCGAAATTGTATAATCGTTTATGGAAAATAATGATAAGAGGGGTCGTGATGATAATCTTCTCTGCATATTTTTTTTAAACTCCTACAATTAAAATGGAGAGGTACTTTAAGTTTCTTAAAATCATCTTGCAACTTTTCAATGTTGAGGAGTTGAGAAATATAAACAAGTATGAACCTTCGTTATTTCACACATGTTGATTCATCCCAAGGATGTGTCCACTCTTTTAAGATAGATGATTACAATCTCATAAGTTTGGATTTCTAGAACTATTTTGGAGTGTTTTGTATGATACTAAAAACTAATAAAAAGTATTTACTCCGGTTATGTTTGTATAACTGTTTTACACTTTTCATTTTGATATATGTTTAGTATTAAACATAAATATATATTTGCATATATTGTTATATGATTATTGTTTATTATTATATTTTTTAAAATTGCAATATGATAACTACGTGATAACCTTTGTTATAATGCATATATATATATCACTATATATTACTCTAATTTTTAAAGAGACACAATAATGACAACTTTTTTTATTTAACAAACCTGAATATTTATTGTCTCGCCATCAAATGAGAAGGAATTTTGGATTCTCTTTTATTTTAGTACATACCATTGACAAATATCAACAACAATAACAAGCCTTTTCCCATATTAAGTAGTGTAGTCTACGTGGATTCTTTGCCTCCATTCAGATCCATCATGGGTTATTCTCATGTTTAGATGGAAAAATTAAGATCCCTTCTTATACTCTCATTCCAACACTTCATGGGCCTTCTTCGCCATCTTTTAGCCAGCTCACTATCTCAAAACTTGCATCTCCTCACTGATGCATCAACCGACCTTTGCAAATGATCAAACCACTTTAAGCAATTTTGTCGCATCTTATCTGCGATCGGAGTTACACCAACTTTCCTTCTGATTGCATTATTCCAAATCAAATATATAGTGCTAAAATTAATACGTAGTGTTTTCTGTTGATATTTCCATGTATACAACCATTTTCCCACACATATCAGATTCTTTAGATGAAAGTTGGATTCTTTCATCTTACGATACTTCCATCTAAGGGATTAGCCACAACAATGGGATGAATTAGATATGTGTGATATATTTGCTTTTTAAAGTCATTTTACGTATAGTCTTATCTATATTCTCCCTAAGACTTGCAATATCTGTATGTTTATTTTATGTATACTAATACATCATATTATGTTATAATTATCTATCTTAAGATTATAAGGTTATCACATATAATATTCAATGACCACTATTATTTTCAAATGTGATATTGTCCTCAAACAAAAAAATCTATGAGAAGTTCCGGATATTACTGCTGTTTTTTTTTGAGTTTTTCTCTTTGGACACTTCATCTCTATCATTTAATTAACTATTGTTATATTAGTTTCAGTCGTGATATCTCTATGCATTCTACCATTTTCATCCATGGTAACCTATCTACAGTCCTTATCAAGCATGGTGTTATCTCCCTCCAACAATTTAAATTTTCACCATTCTCCCATGTTCCATTGTCCAATGTTGATGTCAATGTATAAGGAACAAAGGGATGGCAAAAGATATCTAAATACATGCCTATTTAATAAGGATAAAATGAACATTTTGGAGAATGCAAATACATGTTGCATATTTACCAAATTTGTATTAAAAAATTATAAGTAAAATATCCTATATTTCCTCCGAAAGTTTTGCACTAACATTCTAATCGTTTTTATCTTTAATGCAAATAGTGTAAATATAAATAAAATGATCCTACTTTTCTAAAGTAATATGATAGTTGATTACATATTAATTTAGTTCTCTAATTTCTTTATTTTATGGTTACATAATGAACATATTTTGTTCCAAAAAAATTATATGCATTCATATATCATATCAATACTTAATATGGTGATCATGTTCGAACTGGATTTGTCATTTTTGAAAACGAGATTTTCCATTTGTGAATGCATGAATTCCTCGATACTTCACATATTATGTTCCTAATATATTCTTATATTCTTACCTCTTAACTGCATGCTTTACTGTAAAAAATACTACTTCATCAATTCAATGAAAATTGAATATGGTCAACAAAAATAAGAATTCATATTTTCACAATAAAATTTAGCCAATGATTTATTCTGATTTCATATCTTTTCAACTTTTTACATCACGCTGCGAAGCGCGGTATGCAACCTAGTCTATAATACTACTAAAGCTGGGTTTCATCCCAGCTTCTTACCACGTGTCTCCTCTATTTGCCTTCCCTCGGATCCTCTTGATTTCTGCGTGATTTGCACGTGACAGCTCCCTTTCGTTTCTGCCGATTGCGTGTGCGCTTGCCACCTACCGTTCTCTCTTGCCATTTCTAAATGGCGAGTTGCACACACGTTCATTGATCTATGGTTCTCTCTCAATGGAAAACCCCACTTCCACCGCCTTGCACCACACGCCTTTCCTAATCCCCGCTCCTCTTGCATCTCCTCACAGGCTCCTCTTGCGGCTCTAGACCCCCTACCTTGCGGCTCCCGCCTGTCCTTGTGCGCTCCATATCAAGCGCCATCCTTGGCGCAACTTCAGATTAGGCATCCTCTCCCGGCGACGTCTCTCGCGGCTCCCGCCTGTCCTTGTGCGCTCCATATCAAGCGCCATCCTTGGCGCAACTTCAGATTAGGCATCCTCTCCAGGCGACGTCTCTCCTTGCAGCGAAATTCCTCCCGCAATAGATTCCAGACTCTGTGGCGGCGTGATGGAGTTCATAGAGCGGAACCCTGACTTCCGTTGACCTTCGAAGAGAAAGAGAAGGCACACGTTCTCTACAACTTAAAAAAGGGAGGGGGAAATTTGAAGGCCCAGTGGACCAACTTCTGTATTACCAAGAAAAGGGGGGAAATGTGAGCATTTTTTGACGCTATTGGGTTGTGGCTAGAAGAAGGTCCGAAAGAACGAAAAGAAAGGAGGGGAGCTTGATTTTTTTTAAAAAAAGGACAGATGCCATGTGAAAGAAAAGGGGCAGAAAAAAACAGAGCAGAATAGGGCACACAGGAAGAAATTTATGTTGAAGATTGATGAAAATATTTGGAGAGAATGATTAAAAAAGGGTGGAATCCTCTGTAGAAAAGGGAAAAGGCGTGTGATGTAGATTTTGGATACAGTTTAGATTCGAAAGGATCGTTTATTTTTCTTTGCTCTATTCACGCCAAATGGGTCCTTGCTGGAAAAAAATGAAAAAAGAACTGAGATAACTATCCGTATTTGAAAAAAAAGAAGAAGTGTCAAAGAGCTCTGCTGGGTATACTTCAAGCGAGGAAGCACTTGATGGCGGCGGAGATGTCGTATGTACAATATATACATATGACGGGTCGAATATTAATAGAAGATAATTAGATCTTCATGTTAGAATAAATATTTGATCGTTTTTGTTATAATTTTCTGATTTGTAATACATGTCATCGCTGATATCAAGGTCCATGGATGACTTGAAGAGCAACTCAAGAAGTAAAGGATCCTTATCAATAAGGAGAAGATGATGAATGTCCAGGTGTTGTTGCGATGCATATGAGTTGCGATGCAGGTGAGTTTGAAGAAAAGATGGTTTTCCCTGACCATCATTAATTCTTTTAAAAAATTTTAATTTATAGGTCGGTTCCTTGGATTTCTTTACCTATGTCTAGGTCGTTGATTGACGAGAAGATCAGGCTCTTCTGTAACAGGAGTAAACATAATGTGTGCATTCTGTACAATATCAATAACAAACAGATCAATAAGACCTTTGTTTTTATAGGATATGGGTTAGGCATTTCTTTTGATTTCAACATATATTAGATAGCTCGAACAAAGAATTTTATTAATTATCTTTATGTGATTGTTTTTATAGGTTTTTCTGGGTAATTAGTGATATTTTTTAAGCAATGTATATAGTCTGGTGATATTTTGTAGGTTGTTAGTGATACTTTTAAGCAATGTATTTATCCTGGTGATAAGTGTATGAACTTTGAATGAAGAGAAACTATTCACTATAAAGATCCTATGACAGTGAGACTATTAGATCAAGTACTTATTAAGGTGTCATGATATTTATTTGACTCAAGCCATAAAAAAGCTAGAGAAGTTCGTGGTGATAGATCAAGTATTTATTAAGGTGGCATCATATGATCTTTATTTGACTCGAGCCATAAAAAAGTTAGAAAAGTTCGTGATGATAGTGAGAGACACACCATAGCAGGGCAAAAGTTAGATGAATTTAAATTTTGTTGGTTTGTAATTCTATTGTAATTAATCTCTTTCTAACTATTAAAATAAATTTCGGATATAAGAACAAACAATATGTCCGACATGTACTTCTCTAGAAGTTCCTTTATCTATAAATAACTGATAAGCAAATATTAATAATTTGTGTTACTATATTATATACACTGCAAATCAACAGTTTTCCTATTCGCCGCGAAGCGCGAGCAAAAAAACTAGTATATACTAAAGTTGGGTTCTTCCAGCTTCTCTTCTCATCATGACACGTGGACAGGCCCCCGCTCTCTCTGTTTCTCTCACGATGGGGCATGTGTCCTTCTCCACTCCTCCCCGCCACTTCCCCGAACAATCGCTCTCCCCTTTTTTGTGAATGCTCTTTTCTTGCTCTCTCTCTCCCCTCGCTCTCTTTCCGTCTCTCCCCCGTTTCTCTCTCCCCCCTACTCTACATCAATCCACCTCCATGCTCTTCTTAGTGCCGACGTTCTGCGGAGTGAGGTCGAACATACACCCATGGTCGAAGACCCCATAGCTCGCAGAGAGTCTGGAACCATCTGCTCGAAGCCAACAAACCCGGTGAGCCCCAGTGGGTGCTCCATAATGTGCCATCAAAAGAAAGGTGTTCTTTGAGCGACGAAGGTCTTTCGACGCCGGATCTGAAGTTAGGTCGGGTATTGTCACTGTCCTTGCGGTGATGGTGTTGTGGATCCCATCGATCCACATTGCCGCTTCACCTTCCTCACCCTCTGTCCTCGCCTTGCCATCGCAACACCATTCTCAATCTCACCCATGGCTTCCACGCAGTAAGATTCTCCCGTCCTACAAACAATTTTTGGCTTTTCCTTTGCTATTTAGGTTGTATTGGTTGTGCTTTGGTAAGTCACGTGGTTGTTTGAGATGTTCCGGAACAGTAGCATCAGACTTTGACATTTGCTTTGGAACTTCTGCTTTGGATCGACCCACCGACGAGGCCCTCCATCTTCCATCTCATATCCACCCTCTATACCTGGCAAGCAATCTATCAAACAACCCTAACCCGGCCGACCTCTCTTGCACGCCCTCACTTCTTCCATCATTTTTATTTTTTTTAATCTAGAATGTGATTTTTGGTATCTCTAATTGATCATTTGGTCAATAAATCTATTTATGCTTTTGCATAACATGATGCACAAATTGCCTAAAGATGGCTGAAGCATATGATTCCTCACGTTTAAGGCCATCAAGAAAAATGTACTCGAAAAATGTACTCCACAAAATATGCTCTCGACATGTAACTCTAGATCTTCCATCCATTGTTAAGGAGTTGTTAGAGAACAACTTGGATTTTGGTGCAAACTGCATCGAGATAAACCTTAAGGATCACGGTGAAGAATTCTTCAAGGTTGCTTATAATTGATGCGGGATCTCTCAGAATAACTTTCATGTACGTAACACTACCAGTTATTTTTCTTTTGTGGCATGTTCATGAACAACTCTTATTAGATTACACTAACAAGCCAACTGGATCGATGAAGACCGATGAAAGAAAGATTTCTAAGAGGGGTTGTACTTGCTTATGTATTATCTTAAAGCAAATCATGATCAGAAAACTTCCTTTCAGATTTTTTATATCTATTTGTTCCCAAGATTTTTATTTTGTTTATTTCTGAGATATTTGACGTCTGAGAGGATAGTCCGACTTCTGAAGACATGAAAACTGATAGGTGAATAATACATGACATGACTCTCCGTTCTGTTTAGTTGGTTTAGAGTCGTATGGTATATCACAATATGAACTTCATGTTTACTATTTATTTGATATTTAAATTACATGACATCCCTTCAGTGGTTTTTCTATATGATACGAATGAAGGCCATTCCTGCCTGTACGAGAAAAAGTAATACCAAGTAATCGCACCTCTCCATGAAATGATTATGGTCCTGCAATAAGGAATTCTAGCAAATACACTTTTATCAAAACTGCTGGCAAATACAGAATCCAAATTATAATTGTGTAAAAGCTAAATTTTCTCTGTTGTAATTACGAGATGTGGAGGGTCGTGAGTCTCTGTCATTTTACAAACATTTGACATCGTAAGAATCAACAATAGTAGGAATTTCTCATGAGAATAATAGGAAATCTTCAAGAGAAAAATGGGGACTACATTAGTGTAATCGTTGGCATATTAGAAGTTAAATGCAAGAATGAATGACATGTTAAATTTTAATCCAATTTGACATTCTCATTTTATCGGACATTCAACTCTCCAAAATTGCATCATAATAAGATTATTACCTCTCAAAAAAGCAATAAGCCCCTATCATTAAAACAAAATATAGCAATTTCACTAATTCTCCACATCATAAAATGATATTAAAAAAATATAACGATGGCCTCCATATCTACAAACAATATAACATCACAAGGACAAAGTGTTCCCCTCCATTAGTTGAAGGTTATGAAAGATGTTTAGTGCTTTTACATTTCGAAGTTTACGGACGCACATATATACAGACACGTGTATACATAGATGTATACACGTGCACACATATACTTTCATTAGTGTGTATCCAGTCTCAAAATTAATCCCTTTTTTTATGGATAGACAGGGATAATTCAATTGTTTCTGAGAGTATTTTACTCCTTTTTTCTTGCACGATGTTGCATACGGACGGTAATTTGTCAGTTTGTTGGAACAATAATGACTACAATGGTGCAATAGATGCTGCTTTGTTATTTTCTCAGAAAAAGAAGTTACAACATATATTTACATGCACGATCTTCATTAGAATAGTTCTTTGATTTTAGGTTAACAATTGCTATGTGTATTTTAATGTTGTTCAACGAAATATTTTTTCGTAGATTAAATTGATTGTTGCATTTAGAAAAAAACAGTTTCTTTATATTTTCAGAATCATCTCTGTTGGTATTTTTCTTATTTTATATTTTCTTTGTTGATGTGAGTCTAATGTTGACAGAACTGTTATGTTACAGGGTGTTGAATATATGCTTGGCATTTCTTGCATAAGTGCTCTTTAATTTCTATGTTTGCATGTACGATCTTCATTAGGATTTTAGTTTTTAGATTAATAGTTGTTGCATGTCATTTAATTTTGTCGAACCGAATATTTTTTCCTAGGTTAAAATGATGATTGCATTTAGGAAAAAATAGTTTCTTAATATTTCCAGAATCATCTCCGTTGTTATTTTAATTTCCTTTTTTATTTTCTATTCTCTTTGTGGATGTGAGGTTGATGTTGGTGGTGTTACAGGGTGTTGAATATATGCTTGGTATGTAATTGATATTTGAGATAGTATTGATTAGGTTGTTCGATTTTCTATTTGTTGTAGTCTTTAATAACATATGTGTTAGCGCTGATAGATTATTTCTTTTTGTTGTTTGAGGTGTGTGATTTTTGTATGGTGGATGGGGTGTGGGATGGTGGCATGATGATGGCTTTGGTAGAGAGAGTAAGGAGATGATCCATTGCCTAGGACTATGGAGGGAGAGAGAAAGGAAGGATGATGACGATGGTATTGATTCGAGAAAAACAAAAAGGAAATTTTACAGTTGTCATTTTTTAGACAAAGATTGGTGACCAATATCTATTAATCATACATAAAAAGGATAATGGCCAACATCACCATGCTCAAGCACAACATAACATGGTCATGTTTTACCCAACTAAGAGCAAAATAAATTAACGAAAAAACTAGGTTCCATGAGATCAGTAAACAAACTAGCCTAAAAAAATCTCCTAAAGACAATAAAGTAAATGACTTTTTGTGTTGAATATTTGGATTATTATCTTTACATTTGTATTTAGAATTAGATTTTGATTGTTTTCTTCTTTTGTATTATGGCCGAGATTTATAAATCTTATATTTAGTGTATTTAGCATATTTTCCGTTTTTCTGAACTGTTTTGCTGACTGTGATGATGATTTCATTTAATTTTAACCTATTTGTTAAATAATGTTCTTTTTGATGTAAATCAGCACTTGAATACGTGAAATAACAAAATTGTTGCCTTAGTAGGGGATAAGGATGTGTATCAAAAATATTTGTCATTGCTTATATATGAATATTTGACTAAGTTGTGTTCTATTTATCTTATGGGTGGTGAGACAACTTAGAGAGGGTTTCGTCGAATTATGCAGATATTTGAATCCGTAAAGGAATCATTTTGCATCTATGACTTGGGATAAAGATGTAGATTAGAGCATATACTGTGTATTATGTATTTCTTTGTTTTATCCCGTTGATGGTGAAGTAATCTTGAAATTCTTTATCAGAATCGTATGTCACCTAACGTAGAGAAGTACTCATTTTGCTTTGAGATTTCATCTGCGTGGAGTACATTGTACCCACTGTTTGAACCTCTCTTTTTTAATATAAATGCATGAATATTTAATAACCTACAATACTTTTCCACTTTTTAACATTGACATCTTCTTTTTTATTGATTTTGTATGGATGCTATTTCTTTAACCATTGCCCGTTATTAATCTAGATATTTTCTCCAGCATAAATGGCATCAGTTTTATAGGAATATTCGTAGTATTATCTATTATTGAAATGTAATGGAGTAGCATCATCTATTCACTGTGTGTATGAGTTTCTTTTTCTACCAAAAGTATTATCATTGATTATTCTAAGCTGTTTGAGTTTCGAATTTGCTTTATATGTGCATGATAGGATAATTGTAGTACTATATTTTGAAAATGAAGTATACCATTTATGATTTATGTCTAAGCATCTGATTGAGTTTTGTTGTATTTGATCCTATGGATTGTGATGCAACTTGACATGTCTTTATAGAATCCTGTGAATGCTTGAATCTATGAACTATTTTGCAACCATATATTGGACGAGGATGTAGATTGAGCATATGCCTTTGTTTCTAAGCTGTTTGAGTTTAAAATTTGTCCTCAAATGGCATGATTTAATAAATTTTACAGTTTATTTCGGAAATGAAATATATTATCTACTAAAAATTTGGGCATCCGGTACAGGTTTACTACTTTCATGATTTAGTGATGTTTTATAAATGTATCATCACTTGCATCTGTGGACGTGAATGAACAAAAATGCGGCCTTATTATTGGATAATGGTGTATATAGGGAAGTATTTCGTGTAGTTTATATCTAAATAAATGATTGTGTTGTGTTGTGTTTGATCCTATCGATGGCGAGTCAATTAGAGAGGTCTTGGCAGAAGTATGTAAATGTTTGAGTATGCGGTTGATATAGTTTGCATACATGTTCTAACATATTTGTAGAAAGAGTACACCTTTATGCCCGACCTTCAAATACTTTAGTTTTAACCATGTTCGTGGTTCCAAATTATTGGTGTATAGAGAAAAAAAAGTGAATTTACCAAGAAATCACGAAATTGTATGGTTCTTATATATGATTTAATAATTTATTCATAAGTAATGCGTTATTTGTTATTTATATATACTATTTAGAAGAAAAAGACATACACAGGCAGTTGAGAAAGCAAGAAAAGTTTAACTATCACTTGGAATTATGTTCATATTTTGGTTCTTTTGATTAATATCATTGTACCATTGATGTTTATTACGATTTTATTATCGTTGCTGCAAAGAAAAAATGCAGGAATACATAAGAACTTTTCTAAAGCTTTAATTTCTTTTTTAAATGGTAATAAATAGTGATAATTTGTCTTACTTATTTTTATTATTTTTTGAACACTAAGGGCCTGTTTGGTTGCTGGGTTGGGCAGGGTTGGGTTGGGATGAGTGAATAGTAATCTGTGAGGAGGAAGTACCCTTGTGAATAGTAACCAGGGTTGGGCCAACCCTGTCCAACCCTGCAACCAAACAGGCCCTAAATGAATGTATTTTTTCCCGTCCGCCGTGAAGCGCGGGCTAATATACTAGTCTATACATATACTAAAGCTGAGTTTTTTCTCAGCTAATAGACACGTGGATCTCCCTTAAGACTTCCTTTGTTATCAGCTAAAAGATACGTGGATCTCCTTTGCGGGCCCTTATGTTTCTTCCTCTGACTCCAGCATTCATTTTTTCCTTCCATTCCAAGGCATCATATATACATACGTTGCTTGCTTGCCTTACATTTGTCATCAGTCCTTTTCCCCATTTTATCGACAACTGTCATCTCCTTAAATGTAGTCTCCACCGCTCACTGTATGCCTCTGCATTTCCTCATCCTCTACACACACGCCTCCCATCCATCTTCATGATGAAAGAGTCGACTCTCCATGTCATCATGTCTCCATCCTCCCAACTTGCTTCGTAAATCTAGGGTTAGGGCATCGACAAGAAAATCTTTCGCCGCATCACCACCCATACATATCGCAAACATTGATGGCATCGAGAAGTGGCTGCAGACTCTTTGCGTTCTCCATCAGGTCTTCAAGCATGAGACCCCTGTATACGTCACCTTTATAAATACCAGTATTTTCTATTTGCCCGGTATCTGGAAGTCAATATATTGCCTTCTACTCCATCTCCTCCTTATCTACATATCTCTTAAGATCAGTTGGATTGTTTCAAACAAACAATGCATGTTATATGTTAAATAAATCAATAGATTTTAGTTTCTTTCAAAGCATTTCTACATTATTGGATCTGTTAATTTTCGTCTTTAGAAAGATTTTGAGTAAAAGGGTTAGGTGGGAATTCCACCTACAACAGTATTTGTTACTTACATTTCATCTTTCCTTCTCAAGTTCTTCGTGAATATTTTGAGAGAACTATTAAGATTGGAAAAATTGCAGAACATATCGTGACATAGAATCTGATTTCTCAGGGAATTCTATTTTTTGGCAGTTCGTTGGGATTTTTATTATTTGTATGCCGGTTGGATGAAGGGGGAGCATGATCTCGATCTCACCTTTGTTTCGAAATGTGTTTTCTTTGAAGGTGTTCCTAATGTTTTTTGGTTATGTGCAGGTCGCCAAGTGTAAAGGAGATCAGGTTGCTCCAATAATGGAGGCAAATGGGAGGTGTCAGCTCTAAAGAATATTGCAACAAACAAAACATTGTCAATCCCCACACCTCCAAGGCATGAGCTTTGCTGATAACCTCCTCATGTAGATTTCATTTTTGTTATATGTTTTTTATGAAAATACAATTTATAAGATTAACAATAGGTATGTTTTTTCTCATGGATGTATTATCATGGTTATGTTTAAAGTTTTTACTGCATTTCCTTCTTTCTTTTAATAGTTTTGGATCTCTCAAGGGACTTTTTTTTACAACAGATGCAACTTTAAATATGATGCAATGAGAAAAATATCCAAAGTGACACTTGAGGTGTCGATTTGGGCAGTGCCGATTTGGGCTTGGTTCTCCAAATCAGCACCTCCGATTGATGCCTAAAATCTTAAATGATTCAACTTCCTATTGATTTAATTAATTATAAATTGATTAATGATTATTAAAAAATCCCACGCAGAGTGATTGTTTGGATTTCTTTCAGAAGATTATTTTAGAAATACACATTCCTGCTTTCTCTGAATAAATTACATATCTGTAGTATTTTCGTTGTTTATTACCACCTCTCTTTGTGGTTGGTATTGTAGCCATAATGGTGCCTTTGTACAGTGTGATTACCGGATTAATGTATGGAGAGTCGGACTTCTTTACTTCAATGCTCGCATTTCCCCCAATAAGAAGATATGTTGTAATAATGATATAGTAAAATGATATAGTAAAAATTTAAAAACTAATAGTACATAATAAAAATAATTTAATATTTAATACAATTAAGAGGAATTCAATAAATATACATTCTTAAAATAATGAAAAGATAAAGTGATATAATATCAAATCTTTAAACATTGTAATAATGATATATTTAAAAATAACTTAAAAATACAATTAAAAATATTTTTAAAATGTAATATATGTACACATATTTGACTTATTTTCTGTAATATCATGAGATAAAGGAGTTTCATTTTATTTATATTCATCAAATAAATGAATCTTATATATATTTCATAATATTATTTATCATCTAATTTAAATTATTATGGATTTTTAGAGTATATTTTGACAATCCATCATCATTTTAAAAATAATACAAACAAATGTATTTCCTTCGACCTGCCGCGAAACGCGGACAAATACACTAGTCTATATACATATATTAAAGGTGGGTTTTTCCCAATTCTGGTGACACGTGGGTGCATGACCTTTGTTTTTCTGCAGACACGGGAGGTCTTCATTGCATCGTCTTTCTTGGACCATTTGATGCCACGTGGCTTTATATGGACTTCCCCCTTCCTCTATTTTTCTATGTCAATGTTATTCCCATCCGTTTAAATTGTTCCCAACGACCCCCTCTCTATCAACTTTCGATTTATGTTTCATTTAATGCCATGGCTAATCATCATCTCATCGACAAGCACTAGAGATCGATAGCCATCATCTATCACCTGGAGATGAATCGTCTTCAATCTGGAGTGCGATCATCTACTGATCAAGGCAAGGAATCTTTTCTGGACCACCATCGCTGGAGATTTACCGACTGGAGATTCGAATAATCTGTTCTTTATCAAGCAGCACCTGGAGCGAGTCATCGTTCGATCGATTACACCTGAAGTACAACGAAGCATCAATCGACCTGCAATCATCGTATCACTACTGTCTAGAATTACCATCGCAGCTTTGAGCCATCGAATCGATCACCGGAGCCGATCAAACCTCAACCGATGCACCCGAGGAACCGCTGGCTGTAATCGCCAGGATTGGGGGAAGAACATGGACAACATCCAGAACGAACAGCCTTCTCCCGATCATCCTAAGCGGTGCGATCAAGGCCACTCGCCGCCCAAGAATATTAATGTGACCATCACGTGATCAATACCCATATAGTAGAATATCCCCGTGTTTGTATTGTTCACTAACAAGTCCTTCTAGAGTTATTCACGTGTTCTATCACGTGAGCTGTTGGCGTGTCTACATGTGCAATTTTGTAGGAATAATTGGAAAGATTTGGTTGCGTATATATCATCAACTCAAGATCTCATAATATGAAAATTTAATTTTTGTATGAAGAAGGGGATATGGATGTAAATACACTATTTCGGAAATTAATGAGATTTGTATGTTTTCGTTGATGAAAGATGTGCACTGTTCACAAATTGCATTTCTGTTTGATAAAATAATATTCCTATTTTTAATAAATCAAGATCATGATATTAGAATATATTATTTAAATAATAGATGATACAAAATTGTTCAAAATTATTAGTATCAAGCAGAACATAACATATGCATCATATAATTTTTCATTTTTTACGGTTATTAATGAATATAATTATTTAATACATGAAAGATGTAATTCGTTGAATCATATATCCAAGGATAAAAATCAGTCATTGTTTAGGGATTTAGTTTTTAATTTTTTAAAAAAAAGCTAAAAAATAAGAATAATTAAAATGAACATTAAAGTGGTTGAAATTTACACATTTCTATCTTTCTTTTTCGTTACTTTATACATTTTTTGTAATTAGTTATAAAATGAATAAGTTTAAAATCTAAATGTTATGTATCCAAATTTTTACATTTAATGAATGTAAATAATGGATAATATTAGCATCCTATTTATTTTATAATTGATTGATAACATCAAAATTAATAATTTACTCTTGAAGAAAAAAATATCTTGGATTTAAGCATAACTTTATATTAAAAAATAAAAATCTTTAATATAGATTATATACTTTAAAAAATATGAAATTCAAACATTTTCTTCTAAAAACTAAATTAAAATAAATATTAATTTTTTTTAATTTTTGTTGATAATTTTGGACTTCAGATGTAAATAATAGAAAAAAAATAAAAAATAAATCCGCAGCAGAGCGCGGGTATATATCCTAGTACTATCTAAAGCCGAGCTCCTTTTACCTCTTCACCTGCTATTGACACGTGGCTACATCGTCTTTTGCCTCCTCACCTTTTGCCTCCCCCACACACCTCGCATTTTCTTGCAAATGCCATCCGTCTTCTGCGTTAATACCCCGTGTCTCATGCGAAATTTGTTAAATGCCCCCCCGCATTTTCTTGCAAATGCCATCCGTCTTCTGCGTTAATACCCCGTGTCTCATGCGAAATTTGTTAAATGCCCCCGTGTCATTAAAAGTTGGGATTTTATCACTTGTGCCCCTCCGAGATATCGCAATTTCAGTTATGCCCCTATCTTTTTGGTAATATCAGTTGTGCCCCTCAAAACTTGCTCCGTCATCACTTGTGCCCTTCCGTCAGATTGACCGTCAATGAGTTGACTTAACCATGGATTTTTCAAACCTTGGTGCAGTTAAGAGGGGTATTATTGTCCAGAGGCCTCTTCTTCCTCCTCCAACCTCCTCCTCCTCCCTCTCCGGCCCGAGCTCCGCCCCGAGCTCTCCTCCCCTCCCCGACGCCGCCCCGAGCTCCCCTCCCCTCCCCGGCGCCGCCCCAAGCTCCCCTCCCCGACGCCACCCCGAGCTCCCCGATTGCCCTTTCCTCCGCACCCTTCTCTCCGCCGGAAGCTCTCACCCAAGAGCTGAGAGACTACCTTAATGCCATGGAAGATCGCATCAATCTCGTGCTGATGGAGCAAGACAACAGAATCATCAAGAAGCAGGTGAAGTACGAACAGAGCAATCTCCCATGTCTGTGGAACACGGTTCCTCTCACCAGTCAAAACATCCCCACCATCTTCTTCATCTTCTGCATGAGACTGCTACTCAAAGAAGCCATGATGACCCAATTCCCCAAGCCCGTCCACTGGATGAAATCTACGTCCGTTGCCACCATGGAACCACCTGAGAACTCTCTCAACCAAGATGTATGCGCTGTGAAGAAGAACACACGGGTTTGCGATGTCTGTTTGATCAGCAGAGAGATGCTCATGATAGCTTTCAAATCTTCCCTGTCCATGGGACTTGCAGTGCTCTTCGGCATTCTCTACAGCAAGGACAATGGCTACTGGTCAGGGCTTACGGTCGCCATGGCCATCACTCCCTGGAGGGAGGCCACGTTCAAGTTGGCAAACCTGAGAGCACAAGGTACTGCGCTGGGAACCGTCTACGGAGTTCTGGGCTCCTTCATATCTCAAAGCCTCATGGAGCTTAGGTTCTTGGCAATTCTTCCATGGATCTTCTTCACCAGTTTCCTACGACAGAGTCGAATGTTTGGCCAAGCTGGAGGTATCGCTGCAGCAGTGTCGGCGATTATAATGATAGGAAGAAAGAACTATGGATCACCTCCCTACTTCGCAATCGCGAGGCTTTGCGAGACACTCATCGGATTGCTATGCTCAATTCTCGTAGAGATCACATTGCAACCGACACGCGCTTCATCGCTGGCAAGATCTAAGCTTTGTCATACCATCGAATCGCTTCAAGAATGCCTGGACATGGTGATCTCCGCAGCAAGCGCACATTCACCGCATGCGTACTTAACCGAGCTCAAAGCGAAGAAGAAGAAGCTGGTTCAGCAAATCCATGAGCTAAAGAAGCACATCAGAGAAGCAGAAGGTGAGCCAAATTTCTGGTTCTTGCCATTTGCTGCGGCCACTTACATCAAGATGCACGGCCTCCTCTCCGGCTTCTTGATGATTCCGGGGGAGGGGCTGCGGGGGGTAGGGGAGGTCGGGGCGGCCTGGAGGCTGGGGCGGAGGGCGGCAGGGGGCGACGCCGGGGAGGGGAGCTCGGGGTGGAGCTGGGCGGCACGGGGCAGGGGCGGCGGCAGAGAGGGAGGAGGAGGAGGTTGGAGGAGGAGGAGGAGGTTGGAGGAGGAGGAAGAAGAAGAGGATGAGGAAGAGGGTACCACATAATCTTTTCTTTTTTAGTTAATTCCGCCTATGTCCTCAAAGTTAACGGCCGTTTGCACTGTACATGGACGGTCACTAACCCGAGGGGCACAAGTGATAAAATAGCAAGTTTTGAGGGGCACAACTGATATTACCAAAAAGATAGGGGCATAACTGATATTGCAACATCTCGGAGGGGTACAAGTGATAAAATCCCTTAAAAGTTCGTGTCCCGTACTTCCTGCAAATGTTTGCATTCGGCATAATTCTTGGGCACCTTCTGTATTTGGACCCCGTGTTCCCCTCGAACTTCCCGTTAATGACACGTTAACTTCTCGATGCCACTTGGGCATCATGCGCAAGTTACCCTTTCCATTTGCTTGCCGAGAGCCCTAATTCCTACCCTCTCCATTTCGTATGCCGTCTCACGAAATATGGCAGTATCAACCTCTCCGTCCAGTCTCTTCATCAGCTTTCCGTGCAGCTTTCTGGCCACCTTGAGAGATCATCTCTCTCTTTCTCTCTCTCTATCTTTCCATCTCTGAGCCTCTGTGCGAAGATTCTTCGTCACCTCTCGGTACAGCATCTTGAGAACTATGATTAAAGGTAAACAACAATTTTATTTGCTTATGTTTTTGCTAAGTCATCTCTGCATTTTTTTAATCTGATCAAGTTTCCCTCTCTTTTTTTAATCTCTTGATCGCCATTGTATTTGTTCCTTTGCTTTCGTCCTTCCCAGGACCCATGTTCTCTGTTTTGGGTGGAATCTGGTTTGAGCATTCTCTAATTGTTGGATAGATATCTGTGTTTTATACTTCGCTTTCGTCCTCCCCAGGACCCGTGATTTTCTTAAGTCGAGGCTTCCATTCAGAGGATCCAGATTCAGAAGTTTTAGACATCTCTTCACAATGAAGATTTAGAGCCTACTATAGCCCGTTACTTGCATTTGTTGTTGTTTTGTTTCTCATCAAGAGTATGCATGTTATTCATGTTTCAGTTCTTCAGGATTTGTCTACTATTGAGGATGCAATGGAAACCATGGTAGACGATGGACCATTGACGGATCTGGAGAACTTTTCCTACAGGGTGGAATAGTGTGCTTCTCAAGGTTAAGGTCAAGTTGTCTAATTAGAGGTTTTCACCTGTGGTGCTCTGGATGAAAGTTGATGGTTTTTACCTGACAGTAATAAAATTTTATGGTCATACACATTGTCCAGTCAAGTTGTTGTTGTTCTGTGGATTGTTGGAGGGGACTCCGATGCCACTCTTGCACCTAACCTAAGGATAGGCATGGGCATTATGGGATTCATGTATGGATTTTGTTAGATAAATTAATGGGATTCAATTGAATATTATGTAGACTATTGATTGGTATGGAGGAATCATAGATCGTGGTCACGAACCGATTTTTTTGCTATTTGCGGAGATGATGCGTCTAGGACACAACTATTGAAGTCCAATGAACATCTGATAATAAAATAAAAAATTATTTATTTCTTCTAAGGAAAAAACTGTACTTTGTCGATAAAAAATAAAAATATTGTGCTTTCATTGATATAGGAATCAAATGTGAGACATTGCCTTCCGTATCAACTATCAATGACGTAGGGACTCATGTGTGCAGTTTTCCATCAAGCAAGTTAGTATTTTTTTTCTTAGATAAAAATATCAACATTTTTCTTTATTTGTAATTATTGGATTTACCTTTATTTTATTTTACGTAGTACACTGGTGGAAACAAGTGTAGATTTGAAAAGAAAATTGCCTGAAAGTACATCGCATGATAATCCTTAATCTAACCATAAGAAAATGAAACTCATCATGTAATCTTTGGTATTTATGCTTCACATATACCTTTATTTTATTTTACGTAGTACACTGATGGAAACAAGTGTAGATTTGAGAAGAAAATTGCCTGAAATTACAAAGTACAACACATGATAATCCTTAATCCAACCAGAAGAAAATGAAACTCATCATGTAATCTTTGGTATTTATGCTCCACATAACTCATAATGCAATTTATATATTTGGATTCTTGATGTAATTATTTCTTATAGGTAAATAGTTCAGATTATAGGGATATGAATATAGGTAATGTATTTTCTTTTTGAACATTATTTATATATTTTCTGTTTCATTTCTATCTTATTTTGTGCAAATATCATGTGTAATAGATAGCTAGAAAATACACATAGCATGCTGACAACAATAAATATTAGATACACGTAATACATTTGGATCTTTTCCCCTTTGTTTTATTATTCTCCTTTTCAGTTCCTCTTTATATTATGTAATATATGATTATGATAAATTCCCAAACGATACTTTTTCTGTGGAAAGATCTTTTGCTTACAAAATAATTGTCTTATCAATAGCATTTGCGAGAAAATTAACGGTATAAGACTTATATTTATTATAATGATTTTGACAACTTTTTTGTTGCAAAATATTTTAAGTGACTTCTAGCCACATGTTTTGTGTAAGCATCTACAATTTTTTATGATGTAAATTGAGTTCTCCTACTTCAACTATCCAATCAGCATATAAGGTTGTTTTCAAGTAACTACTAAGGTAATGCCCATTTTTTATATTTTCATTTTTTAGAGGTTAATGTGATGTTTTATTTCTTAAATAAATTTTTATCTTCTTTTAATAGTATTGTAACAATTGAAATTAACTTGTGGAATTTGCATTTATTTTATCTTATATTTTAAATAAATCTTCTTACATTGATATGTATAAATTCGATTCTGGATGCCAAGGGAAACACTTCGGACTCCGAAATTACCAGGCCTACTATAAAAAAAGTTAAAAAATATTTCCATTTTCATGATCTCTTAAATCTAGAACTGTTATATCATAATCTCAATAACTCTCTTGCAAGAATCATATTTAAGTATTTCTTTAAACTTGCTAAAAAACTAGCTACCATACTATGAGTTTTTTTTTAAACATTGCGTTAGCTTTTTTTCTTCATCTTACAATATAAAATTTAAATGATCATAATGATGCAAGATATTTATGTCTTCATTTGAAAGATCATTTACTTGCCGAATATTTGCCCTTATAAATTTCCTCAACATGCTATCATGTAATTTTTGCTTATTTTTTGTTGCTAGGATGAGGTGACGATCAAACTCATGTACATTAAGTTGGTTGAAATATGATATCTTATGAACTGTAAATATGTGAGGCAATTTGGGTTCTTTGTTTCTACCAAACTTTCTACAACAATCAGAATATTTTTGTATTACTTTAATAAATCAATATTCTTACTATGGAATCATTACATCAGTTTCCCATTTCATATTAATAAAATATAAACCTGTGAAGACTACGATGATAATTCTAACTAAACAAATGAATTGATATTATTGATCATCAATTGATTTTATGAGGAAGCAAAATTGCAGTCTTTCTATGGGATAATGAAATGTGTTGCTTGGTTATATATAGTCTTATGGATGACAAGGCAAATTGAGACTTCTTCATCATATTCATTTCAACACTTGAATATGGGGTCACATAATGCAACCATACCACGTGCCCATAATGTAAAGAGTGGTATATTTTCAGTGTAGCGTTAATGGTAACGTAATCCCATAAACGGCTTGGCAATTTCATATGTACTCATTACAATTGTGCAGTTCATTCATCATAGTTATCATACATCTACTACAATAATCTTCTCTTATTTCCCTGAAACGATTATCTGAGTGTATGAAGAACATGCTATAATATTTAACTGTTGTTTAAGCCTTCTATCTAGATCCAGCTCATGCATACAAGTTAATTGTATACTTTTTTTACTTCCCTTTTATGATTGGTAAATCTATAGAACTTTGTAAAACTATTTAAATGTGGTTATTCTAATCATTATCCTATTTTTTACTCAATATACCACATGGTGATGATGATCACATATGAATTTATATATATATATATATATATTACGTTAATAATTATGCAATAATAGTTACTCCGAGTCTCAAAAATATAGCCATCGACAAAGCAATAAAGGCCTTATTTCCCCCATTATTCTGATGTTATGAGATTCCATACTATAAGATTGTTTTATTTTTTTTTCTAGACAACATATGTGGAGAAAGAGAAAGGACCATTTCTATAGTTGAATTTCTTTCTACTTCTCTTATCTGTCACAAATTTTCATATTTAACCTACACTTACTTAAGATTTCTTTCATAATCGACTGCACTGTATGCATCATTTTTATGTTGTTTTCCAACAGGTCGTATTGAGATGTGAGCATTGAATGTTATTATTTTCTAGCAGTTCAATTTAATAATATATCTGGTCTCTCCCATAACTCTTCTCTAAATTCACTAATGTGATACTGAATCAGCATGCTTGCAATGCCATTGAGTTGGGATCCCATTACTCTCAAATGTGACTACTTTAATTCCTTAAAGGTTAAGGTAATTTATTTACTTCTATTTTTTATGAGTTGGCTTACATTTTAAACCATGTTTCACCTCACGAAAAACACAACTACAGAGATAGTCTCCAGGTATGTAGTTACAATTTGTATACGCTATATTCATAAGTTTCAAAGCGTGTTTAAGCTCTCAAATGACACCAACATAGCCTCAATTTAGGGTTTGAAATTATATTTCAAATCGTAAGTGCTGGAAATAGATGCTGGATTATGCTTCGATCAATGGATTAAAAGAAAAACCCTGCATTATTTTTTCTGTCTTTTTTTACCCGCCGCGAAGCGCGGGTATACCCACTAGTAACCCACTAACGTAAGGTGCAATATGCATGTGTTGTCAAAAATATACTACATATTGTTTATAGTAGAGGGATACCATGCAATAATGTGGGGAATTGAAAGATGCGATGCATCTGAAATATTGGATACTTATATAGATTAGGTTGTTATCTATATCGGATTTGGGACCTTTCTATGTCCGAGATACAAAAAGACAATTGAATTCTATAAGTGGAGGGATGGCGAAAAATCAACTTGGACATTTGTGTATGTAGATTGGGATTTATCATATATTGATGGTGGTTTACTAGTTAATCTTAAGACGCAATATCACATCCACGGATATGTATGAGTCTACATATACATACATAAATAGATGCACATGTATGTTTCTTTTGTGTATAAATACATTATGCATGTGTATAGTAAAATCAGACTGCTACCTGTAACTTGTCATATTCAATCACTACTGACAACTTGATCTTCATCTATTGGTCCAAAAGCAAGATATACCACCATCATTTTCAATATTTTTAGGACTACCAAATCGGATTTCTTTTTGAAAATGGCGACTGATATGATTTGAGATGAAGTTCTTTTCTCTACTTTATAGACACCACTGTAGCATCGCCACTAGTTGTTTATAGTAGGTTCAAACTCATGTTATAAGTATACAATAGATTTCTTGATTTATAGTAGGTTTTGAGCCCAAACTATATTTATGACATAGAATTGAAGATATTATGTATTTATAGCATATATTTTAGTTAACTATTATTATTTTGTCATTCAATACTACATACTTATTGCCCCTACTATTTCCTCATGTCCTCCCCCCTTCCTCTATATCATTGTTACCTTCTCATACAATGCATTATTCCTTTCCTAACATGATATTTCCTTCATCGCATGTTATTGCTCATACTATTATTTGTGCATTATGTGTTAAGATCTTAGTGATGCTATTATTCATGCATAACCTGTTATTTCTCATGCTAGCATGTTATTTATCATATAGCATGTTATTTCTCGTACACATCATGCTTTTTTTTCTTATCATGTTGTTTTCTCATTGTAGCATGCTAGTCTCTTAGCATGTTATTATTATGCATTGCATGGTGTTTCATTTGTAGCAAGTTATTATCGTATATATGATGTTATATTCTCATTTATAGTTGTTGTTTTCATCTTAACTTGTTATTACTCATACATTGTATGTTATTTCCTTCATATCATGTTATTTATAATAAATAATATGATATTTTCTTTTTAGTGTGTTAGAATAGCATGTTATTTTCTTAACATGATTTTTAATATATTACAAAATATTTGAAACAAATAACATGGAGAATAAAGAAATAGTATGACATATAGTTATATAACCAAAAGTATAAATAGAATGGAAGAACTATAAAACATGTTATAAATATGTAGCATATCAAATCCCTACTAGAAATATACATAGCATGTTCAAGTCCCTGATACAGATAAATAGCATGTTAAAACTCGTGCTACATATTTATCATAAAGTTGAGTGAGAAATAATAGTATTCTACATAGCATAATTTTGAAACCGGTTATATTTATAGCAAAGAGATTCAAACTGTTATTTTTTTAAGAAAACGGTTTCTCAATCATCAAGTTTATGAAGTTTGAAATGACCTATAAGGTTTAAAAGAACTTCTCAAGAATTACACTGTACAAGTAAAGATTCATAGTCATAAGAATCGGTGTATGTAGACTTGTTCTGACCTGACTGTTGAGAAGACCTGAATAGGAGTCCTGTGGAACTTAGAGGCTGTTAGGTTTTAAATCCACTTCCCATTAAGGTTCTGACACACTAATAATCCAAAGGTCCGACAGAGCTCCAAACTACAATTTTATGAAGATGAGTTTAATACTCAATATTGTCCTGCTTTCTTATTTTCCCTTTCTTTTTCTTTTTCTTCATTTATTCTTTCAGATAAGTGTTTGCTAAGGGACTAGCAAAGGTAAAGCATAGGGGGAAGATGAATCTGCGATTCGTCATCTTTATTCATTTATTTTAGCTTAAAATCCCTTATAAAACATATGTATATAACACTATTTCCACATTCTTACTAACTTACATTTGTGTGTAAATATTGTATATTTGTATATTATGTTAACCTAAAATAATTAAAGAAAGAAAGGAAAAATAAAGAAAAGAAAATAAAAAAATGAGGATTGTATATATGTAATAGATACAGGCTGACCCGAACCCCGAGAGAAGGTCAAGACTTGACCTGATCGACCAGGAATAAAGTAGGGAGAGATAGGGTCCTCAATTAGAAAATCCAAAAAAATTGTGTGCTGTGTATATTTGTATACTTCAGTGTTTTATTTGTACCTTAATTGACCTCAAATTAAATAACTTTCAAAACCAAAGTTGTAAATAAAAATGTGTTCTAAATAATAAAAATATCTGCACAATTAAATCATATACAGAATAAAAGCAATCACACTTGAAAAAAAGCCACTAAGCACTAATTGAAAGACCAATTCCGGCTCTATATGAACTCAAATTGAACCAATCTCACTTCCATTAGATTCTAAATTAAATTATCTTTAAAATGGCTGTTATATTTTTGGAATTACGAGTAAAAAGTTTATTTTCTATGGCAGTTTGTGCAATTTCCCATGTATTTTGTACATATTGTATTTGTATAAAAATTTGTAATAATTTTTTTTAATTATTTTAAAATAAAAATTAAAAATTAAAATTTTTAAAACAAAAAAAATCTAATTTCCTCATTTACCCATGTATATATTGTTATATATATAACATATGTATATATATTAAATTTTCTTAACTAACCTCCAAAAAAATAAAAAAAATAACTTTTAATTTTCCAATAAATAAAGTGATAAAAATTAAAAAAAAGGTTAATTTTTGTAAATATTTTTTGACACTTATCTTTTTATCTCTATCTCATTTTAATTTTATCTCTTATCTTTATCCAAAAAGCCAAAAATTCAAATTTCATCTCCATTGTCATTTCTATTTATATGGATCCTTCTCCCTCATTCCAACTAGATCAATCTTTAGTGAGAGGAGCCCGATCTCCGAGAGTCTTCTTGTTGAGAAAGGTGCCTAGCCTCCGAGCCGTCCGGTGACAGCGAGTCAGCCTTCGTTGAGGTGATCAAGGTCTTTTTCGCTCCTAAGGTGAAATCCATCGTTATTTCTTCATTTTTATCTAGTGTAATCGTAGTTTAAATTTTGCAACTTCATCTCATCGTCATTTTATTTTTCTAGATCTAAAAAAACCATCACGATTTGACTCGCATCGATCTCGATTTTTCATCTCACGTTCTCGACCTCTCCACGTTCATCTTATATCTTCCACGATCTATTAACTCTGACCATGCACGGTGGTCAGAGAATCGGATTTGATTCTTCCATTTTTCGCCGGATCCCCGTTCGCATTTTCCGTCGAGTTTTTGGGATTTGAACCCTCGTATTCGCATCCTAAGTTGTCTATAGTTGTCTATAAATGAAAAAAATATATTTGTTTTCTTTCTCATTCTAATATTTGTTTTGCAGGATAATCTAAAAAATAAAAAAATAAAAAATAAAAAATATTTTCGTCTTTTTATTTATCCATTTCGGATTTACAAAAAATTCTCTCTGATTACTATTTACAATTAAAATTTACAAAAATAAAAAAATAAAACAAAAAAAGTGGGCGGCTGCCCTCCAGGCACCACTGCCCCCTTGACCATCTCCACGACAGCTCCACCGACTGTTGCAGCCCACGCCACCGCCATCCTCTCTGATTGCCTCGCGCCTCCCAACGCACTCGTACACGCCGCCATCGCTCTGCCCCTTGGCCGGTCACCACTGTAACCTCCTGTTGCGCATCTCCTCCGTGCGAAGTGGTTGTCCACCGCCCGCACGAGGGGTGCACCCATCTCTGCGTCGCCCATCCGACCTTCCACCAGAGCCTCCTCCTCTGTGCAACCTCTACGCACGCCCTACAGCCCATCAACCAACGGCGCCCCTCCATTAATCTACTACAACACCTCCATCGACCTCCACCGCCGCGGGCACCCCACTTCCACGCTGTCACCATCTGTGGCAGCAACCCACCTCTACCTCAAGACCATCGCCTTGCACGTCCTCCTGATCGCTGACCTCTGCCGCGCACCTCCATTCGTGCGGGCAGTCCCCTTCCACACGCCGCCATCTGCGGCAAGTCATCCACCACAGGCGATGTCCCTCTTGAACTTGAGAACAAAGAAAGCAAAAGAGAAGAAGCCCTAGATTCTATTGAAAAATTTTGGGCAAATTGCATTTCAACTCCGGATGTTTTCATAATTGCATAAAAGCCTCCACTAGAACACATCACGTGCAGAGCATGCTTTCCCATTGGGTGAATTACAAATTCTCCCCTGCATCTAGTTATTGTTAAACTTTGATGCTAAAACTTAAACTATTTGCAATTCAGCCCCCTTTCCCAGACTTTAAAATTTGCATGTTTTATTTCTTGAAAATAAATAGCAACTGTGCTCTATTAATTCTGAAAAAAATCAAATAATGTTATTTTGTTATGTTTCTAATCATTGTATAAAGTTTTCATTGCACTTTTAATTTCATTGATTATTATTAAAAAATCAAAAACCATGTCTTTTTTACTTGCCCGAAATTAGAAAATTCATAAAAATTTAAAAATTTGCTTAAAAATTCCCAAAATAATATTGTAGTTGTATTCATTGTCTTTTAATCTCTACCAAATTTCAGGCATTAATTCTTTTTAAAACCCAAAAAATTTGAAAAATACTAAAAATCTTTTAAAAACACAGAAAATTCTACAAAAAATCCAAAAATCATGATTTCAGTTCTTGTTTGTAGATAATTGCTTCTATTTTATCCTAAAAATAATTGCCAGGAGTTTTGGCATTTAAAATATTTTTAAGTTGCAAATTACTCCAGGTTGTGCACTGTTTCTAATTTTGTCACTGTTTGATTTTAAAAAAAATACAAAAACATCTGAAAATTTCTCAAAATCATTAAAAATATTTAAAACCAAAAATATTTTCTCTGGATTTTTCTGAGCATTTTTGGGTATAATTGAAAATTACAAAAGAGTTAGTGTACATATTTCTTATTTTGTGCATATTGTTCTGATTTAAAAAAATTGCAAAAATTAAAATACTAAAATTTGAAAATCAGAAAATAAAAAAATAGAAAATAAAAAAAATAAAAAAATAAAGAGATCAAAATTCCACAAAAACCAAGGATAGTTTACCTTTGAGATTTCCTTTTTCTTTTAATTGATTTTTTGTCGATTAATTGAATAACCCTCGAGAATTGTAGCCTCCCTAAGTTCGACCATGTCTGCTATACAGGCAAATAAGTAGCAAAAATAAAAAAATTTGTTTGTTTGTCACGGGATTTTTGGGGATAGCAATGACTTTCATACCTTCAATTTTCGATCCTCGAGATTTTCCAGGCCCAACAAAATTGATCATGACAGATGCATCAGATTTTGCAGTTGAAGCTGTTTTAGGACAAAGAAGGGATGGGATACCACTTGCTATACACTATGCTAGCAAGACTCTGGATGAAGTACAACGGAATTATTCAGTTACAAAGAAGGATATGTTAGTAGTTGTGTTTGGGCTAGAAAAGTTCAGATTTTACCTCATCGGTTCACATGTTATTGTGTACACGGATCACACGACCATACGATACTTGCAGGCAAAGAAGGATGCCAAACCACACCTTATCAGATGGATCCTTCTTCTCCGGGAATTTGATTTAGATATTTGAGATAAACATGGAGTGAAAAATTATGGCAGATCACCTTTCCTGTATCACAGATACAAAGACCTCTGAGCAGAACATGATTCCTATTTCCGAAACCTTTCCAGATGAGACCATTTTGTCTGTGGACTCACTCCCATGGTATGCTGATATTGTGAACTATCTTGTCTCCAAGAAAGTTCCACAAGATTGGCCGAAGCACAAGGTAGACAGATTTCTGTCAGAGATTCATTATTACCAGCAGGAGGATCCGTACCTATTTTGCGAGGGTGCGGATTGTATATGGAGAAGGTGCATTCCTCAGGAGGAACACACTAGTGTACTTGAGCACTGTCACAAACTAGAATCTGGTGGGTATCATTCGGGGAAACACAGTGCAACAAAGGTTTTACAGAGTGGCCTATGGTGGCCCATATTGTTTAAGGATGCTACAGAGTATGTTCGAGGTTGTACTAATTGTCAAAAAACGGGAGGAACTGTTGGTTCCAAAGATACCATGCCCCTAACATTTTTTGTGCTTCTTTCCCCCCATAAAGATATAGAATATATACAGATTTCTGATGTTTTTGATGCTTGGGACATAGACTTTATGGGCCCATTTTCTGTCAGTCAGGGATTTCAATACATCCTGCTCGCCGTGGATTATGTTAGTCGATGGGTGGAGGCTATCCCCACCCGAGCCACAGATAGTCGTACAGTGTATTCCTTTCTCAAGGACCATATTATTGTGTGGTTCGGTATTCCCAAAATACTGATTTCATATGGGGGAAGCCATTTCATTAATAGAGAAGTAAAGAAGCTTGTGGAGGAGTACGACATTGAGCACAGAGTTGTGTCTCCTTACCACCCTCAGACTAATGGCTTGGCAGAAATTTCAAATAGGGAGATCAAGACGATATTGCAAAAACTTGTACGTCCAGATAGGAAGAAATGGTCCCAGATGCTTGATTCAGTTCTATGGGCTTATCGGACGACTTACAAGTCTCCTTTGGGTATGTCACCCTACAGATTTGTGTATGGAAAGCCTTGCCACCTACTAGTGGAATTAATTCACAAATCTTTATGGGCACTCCGTGTATGCAATTTAGATTATGAGAAGGCAAGAAATAACAGGAAGTTGGATTTGAACTAATTACTGGAATTCCGAGACTTTTCATATGATAACTCACTTATGTATAAGGAGAAAGTCAAGCGCTGGCATGATAAACACATTCGAAGAAAGACTTTCTCCCCTTATCAGAAAGTTTGGTTATTTGATGCTAAGTTGAAGTTGTTTACAGGAAAATTGAAAAGCAAGTGGTCAGGACCGTTCATCGTGAGAGCTGTGCGTGACAATGGGAGTATTGTCATATCTAGGTTGTCATCTGACGCACAGCCATTTGTTGTGAACGGACAATTGCTGAAGCCATATCTAGATCATGATACATTCCTGTCCATAGTTGATTCGATATCTGTGGTATCAGATGATGACCTTTTGATTCAATCTTCTGTGTCTGATACATGATCATCCACTCCTCTTGTATATCCTTTCATTTCACTCTTTCTTCTTCCGTTTTATCATTCACCCATATTCCATGTGTGTGTATATATGCTATACTTAGGATGTGCTTTATCATAAGTATAGGGGGTGAAGGATTTGTGTTGTTCATATTCGTCCTGTTCATCACTCTTATTGTTGCCTATACTTAGGGATACTCTACCCTAAGTATAGGGGGGGTGATGTTGTTCATGTCACGTCTTTTTATTTTTGAGTTTGTACATTCTCTTCATCGGTTTTCCCCTTTTGTACATTCGACTATACTTAGGATTACTTGATCCTAAGTATAGGGGGTTCACCAACTTCTCTTCTTTTTATCTTTTCTTTGAGTCGTTGTAGCATAGGAGTCTTTTCACTTTTCTATACTTAGCACGAGTTGTCTTCCTTTTTCACTCTATAATCACTATGAGGACATAGTTCGAGCTAAGTGTATAGGGGGTGTCGTATATATTGTATATATACTTTAGACATAACTCAGACATAACTCGTAAATATGTTTATTTGGGGGGATATGTTTATAATTTTGTAAAATCTGTGTAAAAAATAACCAACCAAAAAACAAAAAAAAACAAAAAAAAAATAAAAAAAAAGAGATGAAAACAAAAAGAAGAACACAATTCTTATATATTTTTTACTAACCCTTTTTCCTTTTTTAAAAAAACTACAAAACCAAAAATCTATAAAAACTTGCATAATTCAAAAAAAATTTCTTTTATATCTGCATTTTCTCAAAAAATCCATAAAAATTTCAAAAGTAGAAAATTGTTTTAAAATGTTACATGTGCATCATTTTTCAAAAAAAATGCTTTCTTTGCATTGTACATATTTTCTTGCATTTGCATGTGCATTTTTCAGGGTAGTATTGAAATTTAAACTATGTCTGGAATGAAATTGAAGAATGGAGCTTAGTTGGGCCTTAATCCACTTAATTCCAGAGGCACCTTATAAGAAATGGAGTTAAGACTTTTTAGGTCCTGGTGACTTAATTCTTTGAGTCCATAAGACTATGTTCACATGTCATCTTGATTAGTCTAAGTAGAACATTTAACAACACACACACATGATTGTTTCAGACCGTGGCTTATCTTGGACAAGCACTCTACACGTAGCTCTTCATGGATGAGGTAGTGAGGAGGCAGAATTTTTTGGCTTGGGGTAGCATACGAGGGTAGTACATCTAGGCAGAACCTCTCGTCTTCCTCTAGGGAAGGAAGTGCGTCTCAACCTGGTCTAGCAATGTTGAGGTCTAAAGGCAAGATGCTGTGAGGTTGCAATAATGCTTCAAAAGAGGGATAGTCTATTGGCTCAAGAGGAAAAACTCCTTATGTACATGTTTGCACCTTGTATATGCTTCCAAAAAAAGTATGGAAAAATGCAGAATCTCCAAAAGTGGACAGACCTGATTGAAAGTAAAATGCATGCTGGAGTATATATACAAGGATAAAAAATATACAATAAGAGCTTCAAAAACAAATTTTTGTAAGCTTGCAGTAGATGATTTGGCTACACTAGTCATGCATCCAAGGATAGATAGCTACACTGGTTACCGTCTATTCTTTTCTCCATCCCCTCTTCTTGAGCTGGTTGTACTTGAACTTAGAAGGGAATATCTCCGCTCCTCGAGGAAAGAGTTGCAAGACCGGGGAACTAGAGTTTCCTTGTTGAGGGAGGCTGTTTCTTTGCTACTTCTGAGATGGGGAGCTATACCTCACTTATACCGTACAAGTAAAGATTCATAGTCATAAGAATTGGTGTATGTAGACTTGTTCTGACCTGACTATTGAGGAGACCTGAATAGGAGTCCTGTGGAACTTAGAGGCTGTTAGGTTTTAAATCCATTTCCCATTAAGGTTCCGACACACTAATAATTCAAAGGTCCGACAGAGCTCCAAACTACAATTTTATGAAGATAAGTTTAATACTCAATATTGTCCTACTTTCTTTATTTTCCCTTTCTTTTTCTTTTTCTTCACTTATTCTTTCAAATAAGTGTTCTCTAAGGGACTAGCAAAGGTAAAGCATAGGGGGATGATGAATCTACGATTCATCATCTTTATTCATTTATTTTAGCTTAAAATCCCTTATAAAATACCTGTATATAACACTAACTCCACATTCTTACTAACTTGCATCTGTGTATAAATATTGTATATTTGTGTACTATTTTAACCTAAAATAAATAAATAAATAAATAAAGGAAAAATAAAGAAAATAAAATAAAAAGGAAGATTGTATATATGTAATACATACAGGCTGACCCGAACCCCGAGAGAAGGTCAAGACTTGACATGATCGACCAGGAATAAAGTAGGGGAGATAGGGGCCTCGATTAGAAAATACAAAAAAATTGTGTGCTGTGTATATTTGTATACTTCACTATTTTATTTGTACCTTAATTGACCTCAAATCAAATAACTTTCAAAACCAAAGTTGTAAAAAAAATATGTTCTAATTAATATAAATAATTGCACAATTAAATCATGTACAGAATAAAAGCAACCACACTTGGAAAAAAGCCACTAAGCACTAATTGAAAGACCAATTCCGGCTCCATATGAACTCAAATTGAACCAATCTCAGTTCCATTGGATTCTAAATTAAATTATCTTTAAAATGGTTGTATTTTTATAATTTTTAGAATTACGAGTAAAAAGTTGGTTTTCTTGGATGGTTTGTGCAAATTTCCCATGTATTTTGTACATATTGTATTTGTATATATATTTGTAATTATTTTTTAATTATTTTAAAATAAAAAATTAAAAATTAAAAATTTTAAAACAAAAAATCTATTTCCCTCATTTACCCATGTATATATTGTTATATATGTATATAGCATATGCATATATTAAATTTTCTTAACTAACCTTCACAAAAAATAAGAAAAATAACTTTTAATTTTCCAATAAATAAAGTGACGAAAATTAAAAAAAAGTTAATTTTTGTAAATATTTTTTGACACTTATCTTTTTATCTCTACCTCATTTCAATTTTATCTCTTATCTTTATCCAAAAAGCCAAAAAAATCAAATTTCATCTCCATTATCTTTTCTATTTATATGACCCCTTCTCCCTCATTCCAACTAGATCAATCTTTGATGAGAGGAGCCCGATCTCCGAGAGTCTTCTTGTTGAGAAAAGTGCCTAGCCTCCGAGCCGTCCGGTGACAGCGAGTCGGCCTTCGTTGAGGTGATCAAGGTCTTTTTCGCTCCTAAGGTGAGATCCATCGTTATTTCTTCATTTTTTTATCTAGGTTAATCATAATTTAAATTTTGCAACTTCATCTCATCGTCATTTTGTTTTCTAGATCTAAAAAACCATCACGATTTGACGCACATCGATCTCAATTTTTCATCTCATGTTATCGACCTCTCCATGTTCATCTTCTATCTTCCACGATCTATCAACTCCGACCACATACGGTGGTCAAAGAATCGGATTCGATTCTTCCATTTTTCGCCGGATCCCCATTTGCATTTTCCGTCGAGTTTTTGGGATTTGAACCCTTGTATTCACGTCCTAAGTTGTCTATAAATAAAAAATATAAAAATATATTTGTTTTCTTTCTCTCTAGTATTTGTTTTGCAGGATAATCTAAAAAATAAACAATAAAAAACAATAAAAAACAAAAAAATTGTTTTCTGCTTTTTATCTATCATTTCAGATTTATAATAAAATTTCTCTCTGATTACTGTTTACAATTAAAATTTACAAAAAAAATAAAAAAAAATAAAAAAGGGCGGCCACCCTCCAAGCGTCGCTACCCCCTTGACCATCTCCACGGCAGCTCCACCGACTGTTGTAGCCCACGCCATCGCCATCCTCTCCAATCGCCTCACGTGCCTCCCAATGCGCTGGCACACGCCGCCATCGCTCCGCCACTTGGCCGGTCACCACTACAACCTCCTGCCGCGCATCTCCTCCGCACGCCTTGCAAATTACTCCAGGCTGTGCAATGTTTCTAATTTTTATCACTGTTTGGTTTTTATAAAAATACAAAAACATCTGAAAATTCTACAAAAATTCTCAAAAATATTTCAAAATCTTTAAACTCAAAAATATTTTCTCTGGATTTTTCTTAGTATTTTTGGTATAATTGAAAAATATAAATAGAGTTGGTGTGCATATTACTTGTTTTATGCATATTGTTCTTGATTTAAAAAAATACAAAAATTAATATCACTAAAAATTTGAAAATCAGAAAATAAAAAAAAGAAAATTAAAAAATAGAAAAAAAACAAAAAGATCAAAATTCCACAAAAACCAAGGATAGTTTGCCTTTGAGATTCCCTTTTTCTTTTAATTGATTTTTTGTCGATTAATTAAATAACCCTCGGGAGTTCTAGCCTCCCTGAGTTCGACCATGTTCTCTATACAGGTAAATAAGTAGCAAAAATAAAAAAAATTGTTTGTTTGACGCAGGATTTTTGGGGATAGCAATGACTTTCATACCTTCAATTTTCGATCCTCGAGATTTTCCTAGCCCAACAAAATGGCGCCGTTGCCGGGATATAAAATAAAACAAAAAAAATCAAAAACCCTGAATTTTCCTGTGCCAACATCTACTCAAACAGGTACCTCATGCCCAGGCAGTCACCAGAGAGCATAAAAACATAATAATAAGAAACATCAGAAGCAAACCAAAAGACATTGATAAATCCATGAGGTCTTCAACCTTATTGCTCATTCTTATCTCATTACCCTTAATAAATCACGCAATAAAATCCCTAACAAAGTAAAAAAACGTTTGCATACCTTGTATATAATTAGGGCTAATTGTTGTATATTAAGTTCTCAATAAAACCCTAACTTGGTTATTATATATATTGCATATATTGTACATATTTCATCTTGTTTTTTCTTCCCATAAAAATCAATAAAAATTATATTAATTTTAATATATCTTTGTGCATAAATAGAGTCTTTATTAAAAATCCAAAAATATAAAAATCACAAAAATAATTATTCAATATATTATAAATACTTACCAAAAATATGAGTTTGTACAAATGATGTCTTTTATGTTTTGTTCTCCATGAAAGTTGTTGATATCAACGAGATGAGCAAATTTCATTTTGAACACTTTTATTTGAGTTCACTACTATTTATTTTTTTATTTTTCTTTATTTTTCAATTTCCTTTTTCTATAAGGCCATGCGACTCCATCTTGGAGAAGCAGGTAGCTGCCCCTTCAGTCCCAACCACTTCATCCTTACCGTTCGATCTTTTGATCCAACCATGTTCCATCTTGCAACCATGCCTCTACAAGTGTCATTGGATCTCATATGATCCAACGATGCCCAAGTCCCCTTCAGTTCTCCTATGTGGACTCTCTCGGCCATCCATCGCACGCCCATCCAACAGTTGTGTACCCTTCTTCCACCACTGACCTCCCTCTCTCTCTCACGAATTCATGTCGACAATAACTCCTCCCCTTTCTCCCTCAGTCTCCATGTGTCATCATGTGATCCCAAGACAATCGACGGTTAGCCTAGTTGTTCCTCACCCTCACCAACTGGTTAGTCTCTACCATTTAGTCTCCTCCAGCTCCTCACTCCACACCTCACCAACCATTGCTCCACTAACTCTCTCATACCATCTCCCACAACCTTCTCTAATTGATCCATCTTCACATGATTTAAGCCTGAACTCCCTCCTCGCTCCAGTGATAATGACGTGACTCCAGGTAGAGCGATGACAACCTACGCTCTGGTATGATCCGATGGACATTTATCCACCACTGTAGTCGCCTCCACGAGTTGCTCGAGCTCAGTGGCCTAGCTAACCATCTTGAGCAACGACGAGGAACCCTTTGCCCCTCTGGCACAGGCCTTGCACCACTTTATTTTTATTCTTCTCTGGTGAGCTCTCTCTGACCTCGCTCATGTTTATTCACATCACACACCCATGCATCGGTCCTTTGGACCATCACCGAAGCATAGTTGTACATCCAGCATCTTTGCGGACTCCTCGATTACCATCCTTCTCTTCTCCACGATCCTCTCCACCTTGCTCCACCTTCCTCCTTGCACAAGAGGAAGACCACCAGGTCCTATTGTTGTGCGTGGGATCTTGGTGGATCGGATAATTAAAGGTAAATAATGTCATTGTTATCCCCAAAAATCCCGTGACAAACATTTTTTTTAATTTTTGCTACTTATTAACCTGTATAGCGGACATGGTCGAACTCAGGGAGGCTACAAATCCCGAGGGTTATTCAATTAATCAAAAATCAATTAAGAGAAAATAAGAATCTTAAAGAACAACTATCATTGGTTTTTGTGATTTTTTTATCTTTTTTAATTTTTTATTTTTATTTTTTTATATTTTCTGGTTTTTAAATTTTTAATGATTTTAATTTTCATTTTTTTAATTTTCAAATAACGAACAATATGCACAAGTACAAGAAATATGCACACCAACTTTTCTTTTGTAATTTTCAATTATACCAAAAATGCTCAAAAAATCCAAAGAAAATGTTTTTATGTTTTATATGTTTTAAAACATTTTTGGGAATTTTTGTGAAATTTTCAGATGTTTTTCTATTTTTTAAAAATCAAACAGTGAGAAAATGCAAAATTATGCAGAACCTGGAGTAATTTGCAACTTAAAAATGATTCAAATGCCCAAAACTCCTGACAATTATTTTTATGACAAAGTAGAAAAAATTATCTACAAACAGGAACTGAAATCACTATTTTTGGATGTTTGTAGAATTTTCTGTGATTTTTATAAGATTTTTAGTATTTTACAACTTTTTTTGAATTTTATAAATGATTTATGCACGAAATTTGCACATAATTAAAAGATAGTTAAACAAAACTATTCTAATTTTTTTGAATTTTTGGAGTTTTTTTTTTGAATTTTTACGATTTTTTGAATTTCTGAAAGAGAAAAATACACTGTTTTTGATTTTTTTAAAAATATTAAATGATGACAAAATGCAATGAAAAATTTATGCTAGATAGATAATTACATTGGAAGCATAACCTGATTTTTCAAGAATTTATTGACAAAAGAAAACATTCGTTTCAATGAGGAGAGTTTGCAAAAACAATGTTTGGAATTCAGGGACTGAAATGTAAATAACTAATGTTCCGGAAAAAGAAGTTAACAGGAATTAAAATAGAGATAGAGAACGCAAATTACCCAAGTACGTAACAGTTTGGAACAGGGGGGCTTCTTTGCAATACCGAGAACTCCGAGGGGCTAAGATGTAATTTTTGCCCAAATGTATGCTTGATTCTGGTTGGGCTTTTCTGTAAATTGGAGAACATCCGAGGGCTATTTTTGCCCAATTAAATTAATAAGCCCTAGGGCTCTTTTCTCTTCTTCTAATACGTAAGGGGCAAGAGGGAGGGCCGCACGCCGCCTCTTCTTCCTCTTTTGGTGGCACGGCGTGCGGAGGCTGGAGGGCGGCCAAGTCAACACGAAGGTGGAGGTGCGGGGCGAGGTGCGGCCGGAGCGCGCAGGCAAGGCGCTGAGGGGGCGAATCTGGATGTTGGTGCGACGCATCCTAGGCGCAGGCTACATCAATAGAGGGGACGTGGAGCTCGAGGCGGCGCCGCCTCGCGTGAGGCAGAGGGAGGTGTGCAGTCGACGGATGATGTCAGAGGAGTTGGTATGGGAGCTCGAGGGAGGCGTGCAGGCGGTGTGCCGCCGAGGTGGCCGGGCAGAGGAACGCGGACGTAGTCGGTGATGGAGCTCTGCGGACGGCACGGGTGGTGCACCGCCACCGTGCGGCTGAAGCTGAGGGGCCGCACGGGGCGAGGATGACATCTGCACCACTGGGGTGATGGCGCATGGGCACGAGCGCCGCCCGCGAGGGCTGAAGAGCGTACATGCGGCGGGGGTGATGGCCCGCAGCATGCTGTAATTTTTTTTATTTTTTTTATTTTTTTACTTTTTATATGTAAACAAGAAACTGTAACAAGAAATTTTTTTGGCAAATAGGATTGTAAACAGAGAATGAGAAATTTTTTTATTATTTATTATCTTTTTTTAATTTTTTTATTTTTCCTGCAAAACAAAGGTTAGATAGAAAAACAACTATGCATTTTTTGTTTTTTTATTTATAAACAAAATCAGAGAAGTGAATGGATTCAGATCCGCAAAATGGGAGATAGATCCGTGACTCCGGTCACCATGCGTGACCAGAGGTGGAAGATTGTGTGAGATAGAAATGTGAAATGTGTAGGTCGCGAAATGAGATGAAAATTCAAAATCGGAGACGGATCAAATCGAGATGGATTTTTTAAAGATATAGAAAAACAAAATGATGATGGAATTAAAATGGCGACAAATGAAACTAAGATTAATCTAAGATAAAAATGAGAAAACTGATGGATCTCACCTTAGGAGCGGAAATGGATCGTGATCGCCTCGACAAAGGCCGACTCGCTGTCACCGGACAGCTCAGAGGCTAGGCACTTTTCTCGACGAAATTTTCTCTCTGAGATCATGCTCCTCTCTCTAAAGATTGATCAAGTTGGAATGAGGGAGAAGGAGCCATATAAATTGAAAAGATAATGGAGATGAAATTTGAATTTTTGGCTTTTTGGATAAAGAGATAAGAGAGATGAAAATTGAAATGAGACAAGTATAAAGGGAGATAAAACTATTTACAAAATTATCTAATTTTTAAATTTTCGCCGCTTTATTTATTTGAAATAAAAAATATTATTTTTTATTTTTTATGGTGGTTGGGAAAATAGCAACTATATACATATACTATATACATATATGGCATTATATACATGTGTAAATGAGCAAATTAGTTTTTTTATTTTAAAATTTTTGTTTATTATTTATTTTTTTTATTTTTGTTTTAAATAATTTATAAAAATAATTTATAAATATATACAAATACAATATTTAAAAAATAGATGGGAAAAATGCACAAACACCCCAGAAAACCAACTTTTTAATCGTAACTCCAAAAATTATGAAATTACAGCCATTTTAAAGATAATTTAATTTAGAAACCAATGGAATGTGATTGTTTCAATTTGAGTTCATATGGAGCCGGAATTGGTCTTTCAATTAGTGCTTAGTGGCTTTTTCCAAGTGTGGTTGCTTTTATTCTGTACATGATTGTGCAACTATTTTTATTAAGTAGAACACAATTTTATTTACAACTTTTGTTTGGAAAGTTATTTGATTTGAGGCCAATTAAGGTACAAATAAAATAGTGAAGTATACAAATATACACAACATGCAATTTTTGATTTTCTAATTGAGGACCCTATCCCCCCTACTTTATTCCTGGTCGATCAGGTCAAGTCTTGACCTTCTCTCGGGGTTTGGGTCAGCATGTATACAGTCTTCCTTTTTTTCTTTATTTTTCCTTTCTTTCTTTATTTATTTTAGGTTAAAATTAGTAAGAAGTGTACAATATTTACACACAGATGCAAGTTAGTAAGAATATGGAGTTAGTGTTATATGCAGGTGTTTTATAAGGGATTTTAAGCTAAAATAAATGAATAAAGATGACGAATTGCAGATTCATCACTTATGCCCCTTCATGCCTCACCAAACCTCCATTTCACATCCTTCCGCTTCATTTGGTTTCTCCAAACACATATACGTCCATCCCCTTCACTGGTTGGACGAGGCTAAGCCTCACTAGTCTCGACTTTCTTCTCTGATAAGGTTGCATCATTATGCCAGACTGTGACACCTCCAAGGTCCAGATACTTAGCAATACACATCCACACAATATGATTATACATTCGAAATACTAGGCGATGTAATTGATGCAGGAGAGTAGTAAGAAGTAAGAACAATCATTATATATTTTTTCTTTTTTCATTCATAATCAATGTCAACAAAATAAGTAAATTGTTATGCATCACCATGTCTCTCAAAGGAAGCAAGTACATGTAAAATAAGACAAAGAATGGACACTAACTGTACCACAAAAATATCTGAAAAGTCAACCACGAATTGCCTACTACTGCGGTTGCTTTTCCTGCAAACCTGTCAGTTTCATGCAAATAGGATTGTGAGCAAAGCACCCAATATAGATATAAAACAACATCTAAAAATGGTAAAAAAGTGTACACAAGAAACTAACTGCAAGGGAAGCAACTACCTATAAGAAATAAAATGACTACTAACAAATATTCAATAAGAAGCGAAGAACCTACAATGTAGCTCAGTCACTCTAAGTTACCACATCTAAATTTTTAAGAACTATCATTGTTATTTATATGCCTCCTAGATGAGTTCCATATGCTACCCATGAGATAAGATATTTGATTTGAACCATGATCGATTTATATCCTTTCCTCATCAGTAAGGATCCACTTGGAATAAGGTAGTATTAATAATGAAATGGACCGTGGTCTTGACCACGAGGGTCTCACACTATGACTCCAAGATACATCGTATCTTAGGTTGGGGGCCTCCGTAGACATGCGTGAAGTAGATGCACCCTAACTAAGTTCCCATCACTTTCATTTACTAACCCACCAACTTTCCCTCTAGATTATCATTCCCATTTCATCGATAGTTCTCTTGTCCTCAAAATTAATCACACTCAACTTTACCAATCTAATGTCCAACCTGATGAGATAAGCTACTTGATTTGATACATAATCAACTATTATGCATTACTCATATGTAAGAGTCCATGACAATATTGCACAAGATAGAGCTCAAGATTTGATTATCTGATCTGATCTAGCACTCATCACTATAGTCAGAAAGTCCCACGACGACCTTCCATTTTTCTCAGGATATGGGAAAAACCAGTAAAATACCTCCTTCACTACCCACATTCTGGATATGAAAATAAAATAAAATCAAAAACTAAAAGTTTGGCGTCAAAGCACAAGCATACAGGAACTTAAGTTTAATTTTTGAGAAATTTTGGAATTAAAATGATGCTTCAAATAAATACTACAAGCACACAAAACTATTAAGGTCTGGCAGGGGTAGATACGCAAATATTAAAACGTCTAAGGGCGCGCCTGCAATTTTCACCAAAATTTTGAACTGAAATAAAAGGTTTCTGAGCCAAACAACAAAACCAAAAACCGCAAGGGTTTTCTTGCAAAAGTCCCAGGCCCACGTGAGTCGCACACACGTCTGGGAGGGGCTCAGACGCAATACTTGAAAACTCCAGGGACACAGTTGCAATGCTCACACAAAATGTATAACTAATTTACGAAATTAATAGACCACATGCCAATGTCAAGACCCGCGGGGATAAAGCTACAAAAAATCCAAGTCCACGTGCAGAGCATGCGCAACAGGGGCGGACTGTTATGCAATTTTCAACACCTACAGGGACTGTAGTGCAAAATACGCAAAGTATTTACGCCGCAGATGAATGATTGAGTTCTAATAAGATATTACAAAATTTGTGGGGAAAGATATGCAAAATACCCCGCTTAGGCGAGATCCAACGGCAGATAGTCTTCACTTAACGCCACGTATCAGCACCGTGGTTGCCGATACCCTTTTGTAACGGACGCCTGCGATTAGATCACACGAGGAGATCTGACGGTCAAGGCTTCTGGAGATCGGACGACCGCTGCTGTGTCTGGAGGAGGCCCCTTGATCGGACGGCGGCGAGCGGCGTTCGAAGAACTGGGAGGAAGGCTCGACTCCGCGAGCTTCCTCCGACGATGACGCCCTTCACCGGCGTGAAACAAAGCTCGGAAGGGGTCCAGATGCTTCCTGCAGGTTTCCTCTTGTTGCTGGAGTGGCCAAAAAGCTCCGATGTTGATCGGAGGACCCCTAGGAGGACGGCGGAGCTTGCGAGCCCCAAGAGCCTCCGGCGAAGCCCCAAAATCACCCCAACTGTTACTGTGACTCCCAGACCTGCAAAGGAAAGTTACTAGGGTCGCGGGCAAGTTGCCGCAACCCCCAGGTGGGCAAAATGGTGTGGAAATGTCGGAAACACGCCTCCCCGGAGCTGTCTCCGGTGAGGGGGCGATGAAGGTGACGAATCAGGCGAAAGGATGGGGGGTGTGGACGGGATGATTCCTACGACTAATGCAAGGCTAAAAACGCAAAAAATAAATAAAGAGAAACAATGCATAACATAGATCTCAATCCCAGGAAGGACGAGGTAGAACCTCGACGGCGGCGGGCACCGGAGGTGGCTGGAACACGCGCGGCTGGCCTCGCCGCACCTCAACGAGGGTACGGAGCGCCTCCCTTGTCACTGAGTCACGACTAGTCCGCTCCCCGGAGGTCTGAGGGTCACCTAATGCGGTTCAAAGAGAAGAGGAAGATGAGGGGGTCATTTTGAGATGTGGTGAAGGGACGTGAAAAACGAGGTGACAACGGGTGCCACAACGATGCGATGCCCGAAAACAACCTTGGGCGTGTATGATGGGTTGTCAATGCACAACTTTGCAGAAGAGAGCGATCAGATTCATGAAAGGGGCGACCTCGATAAAATCGAGAAAATGGGTCAAAACCTATTCCGACACAGCCCACAGGTGCAGGTCAGATAGTTGACCTGGGTCAACTATCTGAGCCCCCTGGTTGGTCCACGTGGACCAACCAGGAAAAACCTGGAAAAACTATTTCTAAAATCATTTTAAAATAGTAAATGGTATTATCTTATTTAGGTTATAAAATAAAAAGTGTTTATAATTTTGTAAGGAATTTTATCATGATTTTTAATTATTTTTATGAGGTCTATTTTTACAAGTTACCTTTTTAGCCCTTTTAGGTATAATACCTATATAATTTAGTATTCTATTTTTATTTGGTATATTTTAATTTTATTATTTTTGTTTCTGATTTTATAAAATTATAAAATCTGTTATATACACAAATATATTTTTATTTTATTTTTCTGATATGTTTTGTACATTTAATAAAATATAAGCATAAAATGTATAGGTATAAATATAGGTAAGGTATCTATGTATTTTATTTACAGGTATTTTTATTTTAAGTTTTCTTTAGGTTTTTATTCTAATTTGAATATACAAATATATTATAAGTAATATTCACAAAATTATAAAAATATAAAAATACAAAAATAATGAATAAATAATAAACGGAATATTTTAATCAGTACCACTGTACAATGAGGGTCCAAAACTCAACTTTCAAACCGTAGCTCCGTCAAATGCGAAACCACCACCCTTAAATAGCTTATTTTATTCTATATACAATTAAAGGTGAGTTTGCTGCATTTGGAGTTTTCATTTGTGAGATACGGGTCTGGGAAGTTGGGATTCTGGATTTTTATTCAGACCAGAACTTTTTATCTGTACATTATTTTTCAGTGAAATCAATTTTGTATTTTTCTTTATTTAATTATCTACAACTTTTATGAACAAAGTTTCTTTATTTGATGTATAAAAAGTGGAAAAAAAATGGATCCCAAAATGAACAAAGAATGAATTAATAGGTATAGGTATTTTGACTGTATCTAGCCCTTATCTCCCCCTACTTTATTCCTTGTCGACCTATTCATCAAGATGCCTAGGTCTCGGGGTTTCGGGTCATAAAATATTTACAATATTTTATTCTTTTTCTTTTCTTTTATTTATTCTATAATTTTGGCTTTAATTACAATATTTTATACACTAATGGGATGCACATGCATGAATGCTAAGATGCTATATTTAATGCTATTTACAGGCATTTGCTAGGGTTTTTGGTGCCAAAATGATAGAATAAAGATGATGAAATGTGGATTCATCACCTCCCTCTCTCTCTCTCACGAATTCATGTCGACAATAACTCTTCTCCCCTTTCTCCCTCAATCTCTATGTGTCATCACGTGATCCCAAGACAATCGATGGTTAGCCCAGTTGTTCCTCACCCTCACCAACTGGTTAGTCTCTACCATTTAGTCTCCTCCTGCTCCTCACTCCACACCTCTCCAACCGTTGCTCCACTAACTCTCTCGTACCATCTCCCACAACCTTCTCTAATTGATCCATCTTCACATGATTTAAGCCCGAACTCCCTCCTCGCTCCAGTGACAATGATGTGACTCCAGGTAGAGCGATGACAACCTACGCTCTGGTATGATCCGATGGACATTTATCCACCACTGTAGCCGCCTCCACGAGCTGCTTGAGCTCAGTGGCCTAGCTGACCATCTTGAGCAACGACGAGGAGCCCTTTGCCCCTCTGGCACATGCCTTGCACCACTTTATTTTTATTCTTCTCTGGTGAGCTCTCTCTAACCTCGCTCATGTTTATTCACATCACACACCCATGCATCGGTCCTTTGGACCATCACCGGAGCAATGTTGTACATCCAGCATCTTTGCGGACCCCTCGAGTACCATCCTTCTCTTCTCCACGATCCTCTCCACCTTGCTCCACCTTCATCCTTGCACAAGAGGAAGACACCAGGTCATATTGTTGTGCGCAGGATCTTGGTGGATCGGATAATTAAAGGTAAATAATGTCGCTGCTATCCCCAAAAATCTGTGATAAACATTTTTTTAAATTTTTGCTACTTATTAACCTGTATAGCGGACATGGTCGAACTCAGAGAGGCTACAAATCCCGAGGGTTATTCAATTAATCAAAAATCAATTAAGAGAAAATAAGAATCTCAAAGAACAACTATCATAGGTTTTTATGATTTTTTATCTTTTATAATTTTTTTATTTCTATTTTTGTATTTTCTGATTTTTAAATTTTTAATGATTTTAATTTTGCATTTTTTTAATTTTCAAATAACGAACAATATGCACAAGCACAAGAAATATGCACACCAACTTTTCTTTTGTAATTTTCAATTATACCAAAAATGCTCAAAAAATCCAGAGAAAATGTTTTTGTGTTTTATATGTTTTAAAACGTTTTTGGGATTTTTTGTGAAATTTTCAGATTATTTTCTATTTTTTTAAAATCAAACAGTGAGAAAATGCAAAATTGTGCACAACCTGGAGTAATTTGCAACTTAAAAATAATTCAAATGCCCAAAACTCCTGATAATTATTTTTATGACAAAATAGAAGAAATTATCTATATCACTATTTTTGGATTTTTATAGAATTTTCTGTGATTTTTATAAGATTTTTAGAATTTTACATTTTTTTTGGATTTTATAAATGATTTATACATGAAATTTCCACAGAAATAAAAAAATAGTTAAACAAGACTATTCTATTTTTTTTAGAATTTTTGGAGTTTTTTTCGAATTTTTACGAATTTTTGAATTTTTGAAAAAGAAAAAGACACTATTTTTGATTTTTAAAATATTAAATATCGACAATGCAATGAAAAATTTGTGCTAGACAGATAATTACATCAGAAGCATAGCCTGATTTTTCAAGAATTTATTGACCAAAGGAAACATTTGTTTCAATGAAGAGAGTTTGCAAAAATAATGTCTGGAATTCAGGGACTGAAATGTAAATAACTAATGTTCTTGGATAAAAAGTTAAAAGGCAATAAAATTGAGATAGAGAATGTAAATTACCCAAGTACGTGACAGTTTGGAACAAGGGGGCTTCTTTGCAATACCGAGAACTCTGAGGGGCTAAGATGTAATTTTTGCCCAAATGTATGCTTGATTATGGTGGGGCTTTTCTGTAAATGGGAGAACATCCGAGGGCTATTATGTAATTTACCAATTAAATTAATAAGCCCTAGGGCTCTTTTCTCTTCTTCTAATATGTAAGGGGCAAGAGGGAGGGCCGTACGCCGCCTCTTCTTCCTCTTTTTGGTGGCGCAGCATGCAGAGGCTGGAGGGTGGCCAAGTCAACGCGAAGGTGGAGGCGCGGGGCGAGGCGCGGCCGGAGCATGCGGGCAAGGCGCTGAGGGGGCGAATCTGGATGTCGGTGCAACACGTCCTGGGTGCAGGCTACGTCGACAGAGGGGACGTGGAGCTCGAGGCGGCACTGCCTCGCATGAGGCAGAGGGAGGTGTGCAGTTGGCGGACGACGTCGGAGGAGTTGGCACGGGATCTCGAGGGAGGCGTGCGGGCGGCGTGCCGCCCAGGTGGTCGGGCGGAGGAACACGGATGCAGTCGGTGATGGAGCTGCGCGGACGGCACGGGTGGTGCACCGCCACCGCACAGCTGAAGCTGAGGGGCCGCATGGGGCGAGGACGGCAGCTACACCGCTGGGGTGATGGCGCAGGGGCGTGAGCGCCGTCCGCGAGGGCTGAAGAGCGTACTTGCGGTGGGGGTGGTGGCCTGCCGCTTGCTGCATTATTTTTTTATTTTTATTTTTTTTACTTTTTATATGTAAACAAGAAACTATAACACGAAATTTTTTTGGCAAATAGGATTGTAAACAGAGAATGAGAAATTTTGTTATTATTTTTTTATTATTTTTAATTTTTTTAATTTTTCCTGCAAAACAAAGGTTGGATAGAAAAATAACTATGCATTTTTTGTTTTTTTATTTATAAACAAAATCAGAGAAGTGAATGGATTCAGATATGCAAAATGGGAGATAGATCCGTGACTCCGGTCACCATGCGTGACTGGTGGTGGAAGATTGTGTGAGATAGAAATGTGAAATGTGTATGTCGCAAGATGAGATGAAAATTCAGATTCGGAGACGGATCAAATCGAGATGGATTATTTAAAGATCTAGACAAACAAAATGATGATGGAATTAAAATGCGACAAATGAAACTAAGATTAATCTAAGATAAAAATGAGAAAACTGATGGATCTCACCTTTGGAGCGGAAATGGGCCAGGATCGCCTCGACGAAGGCCGACTCGCTGTCACCGGACGGCTCGGAGGTTAGGAACTTTTCTCAACGAAACTTTTTCTCTGAGATCGGGCTCCTCTTTCTAAAGATTGATCAAGTTGGAATGAGGGAGAAGGAGCCATATAAATAGAAAAGATAATGGAGATGAAATTTGAATTTTTGGCTTTTTGGATGAAGAGATAAGAGAAATGAAAATTGAAATGAGACAAGGATAAAGAGAGATAAAACTATTTACAAAATTGTCTATTTTTTAAATTTTTGTCACTTTATTTATTTGAAATAAAAAATGTTATTTTTTTATTTTTTATGGTGGTTAGTAAAAATAGCAACTATATACATATACTATATACATATATGACATTATATACATGGGTAAATAAGCAAATTAGTTTTTTTTGTTTTAAATTTTTTGTTTATTATTTATTTTTTTATTTTTGTTTTAAATAACCAGTAAAAATAATTTATAAATATATACAAATACACTATTTAAAAAAATACATGGGAAAAATGACAAACCACCCCAGAAAACCAACTTTTTACTCGTAACTCCAAAAATTATGAAATTCTAGCCATTTTAAAGATAATTTAATTTAAAAACCAATGGAAGTGAGATTGTTTCAATTTTATTCATATGGATCTGAAATTGGTCTTTCAATTAGTGCTTAGTGACTTTTTCCAAGTGTGGTTGCTTTTATTTTGTACATGATTTAATTGTGCAATTATTTTTATTAAGTAGAACACGATTTTTTACAACTTTGGTTTGGAAAGTTATTTGATTTGAGGTCAATTAAGGTACAAATAAAATAGTGAAGTATACAAATATACACAGCATACAATTTTTGATTTTCTAATTGAGGACCCTATCTCCCCCTACTTTATTCCTGGTCGATCATGTCAAGTCTTGATCTTCTCTCGGAGTTTGGATCAGCCTGTATACAGTCTTCTTTTTTTTCCTTTAATTTTCCTTTCTTTCTTTCTTTCTTTATTTTAGGTAAAAATTAGTAAGAAGTGTACAATATTAACACACAGATGCAAGTTAGCAAGAATATGGAGTTAGTGTTATATGCAGGTGTTTTATAAGGGATTTTAAGCTAAAATGAATGAATAAAGATGGCGAATTGCAGTTTCATCACCTATGCCCCTTCATGCCTCACCAAACCCCCATTTCACACCCTTCCGCTTCATTTGGTTTCTCCAAACACATATACGTCCATCCCCTTCACTGGTTGGATGAGGCTAAGCCTCACTAGTCTCGACTTTCTTCTCTGATAAGGTTGCATCATTATGCCAGACTGTGACACCTCCAAGGTCCAGATACTTAGCAATACACATCCACACAATACGATTATACATTCGAAATACTAGGCGATGTAATTGATGCAGGAGAATAGTAAGAAGTAAGAACAATCATTATATATTTTCCCTTTTTTCATTAATAATCAATGTCAACAAAATAAGTACATTGTTATGCATCACCATGTCTCTCAAAGGAAGCAAGTACTTGTAAAATAAGACAAAGATTGGACACTAACTGTACCACAAAAATATCTGAAAAGTCAACCACGAATTGCCTACTACTGCGGTTACTTCTCCTGCAAACTTGTCAGTTTCATGCAAATAGGATCTTGAGCAAAGCACCCAATATAGATATAAAACAACATCTAAAAATGGTAAAAAAGTGTACACAAGAAACTGACTGCAAGGGAAGCAACTACCTATAAGAAACAAAATGACTACTAACAAATATTCAATAAGAAGTGAAGAACCTACAATGTTTAGCTCATTCACTCTAAGTTACCACATCTAAAATTTTAAGAACTATCATTGTTATTTATATGCCTCCTAGATGAGTTCCATATGCTACCCATGAGATAAGATATTTGATTTGAACCATGATCGATTTATATCCTTTCCTCGTCAGTAAGGATCCACTTGGAATAAGGTAGTATTAGTAATGAAATGGTCCGTGGTCTTGACCACGAGGGTCTCACACTATGACTCTAAGATATATCGTATCTTAGGTTGGGGGCCTCCGTAGACGTGCGTGAAGTAGATACACCCTAACTAAGTTCCCAACACTTTCATTTACTAACCCACCAACTTTCCCTCTAGATTATCATTCCCATTTCATCGATAGTTCTCTTGTCCTCAAAATTAATCACACTCAACTTTACCAATCTAATGTCCAACCTGATGAGATAAGCTACTTGATTTGATACATACTCAACTATTATGCACTACTCATATGTAAGAGTCCATGACAATATTGCACAAGATAGAGCTCAAGATTTGATTATCGGATCTGATTTAGCACTCATCATTATAGTCAGAAAGTCCCACGACGACGTTCCGTTTTTCTCAGGCTATGGGAAAAACCAGTAAAATACCTCCTTCACTACCCACATTCTGGAATTCCCTTAATAGAACTAATATGAGAAACCAACTCGAGTGATCGGCTCTTTTTGACTTCCCCTATAAATTTTATGATCGAAAGAGAAGACAAGACACCAGCCACGCATCCTCGAATGCTGCCATGCAACCACCGGAACACAATCGGACTAGTATCTCCTAGCCAATGCAAATGTTGGGCTTGGGATCATCTAATCATCTTCCAAAGACCCAAAGGGTGCATGCCCATCCCTTTCGGTTGCTATCTCCAACTACCCCATGGCAACATGAGAACTTCATCCATGTGCAAAACCTTAACACGGGTATGAACATCCATGGAGACACACAAAGCTCGCGGGGAATGCATCCGCGATAAAAAATGTATCTCAATCTTTATAATCAGTATCATATCACTTTAGTCATCACCTCAAAGATTTCAGAGTAGTGTAATCCACATATGTTAATTGATCCATTAAAGTAATTAGATTTCTGTCTAATCCAACCATTGAGATATTTAAACCATAATTATACATAAGTGTATAAATTGGACTGTGTAAGATTATGGTAGTATATCGTTAATTATGGCAGTTATATATTTGATTCATAAATAAATATTTTACCCATCAATTTTATACCAACTTTATTATTTTCCATTTCAAGATTCTATCGTAAGTAGTAGCCTACTATGGGTGAAAAATGCAAAATTACAACTTAAGACATGCATTTGGTCCCCTTTTCTCCCCCATTTTCCATGCACAAATATTTTTATTATATAATATATATATATATATTAAAATTAGGGATTTTTGTGTAACCCATATAAAGACTCTCGGTATTTATAAAATTTCACAACCTTTGAGATGAGAGGAGGCAAGTCTCTCTTTTTTGCTGGAAGTTTATTTCAATCCAAGGATTGTTAAAGAACTCACTTGAATAAAAAAGGTGAGTGGAGTTATTTTACCACATAAATGACATGTTATAGCGCCCCCTCTTATTTCCAAACTTCTCCCATACACCCACCCCTCAAGACTCCTCTCCCTCTCTTTATTCTCTATCGCTCTGTTTCGAAATTTACCTCTATACGCCTTCTATCTGTCAATCTCTTTTAAGCGTACATATAGAATGTTTCCCTCCTTCGCAAAACATCATGCATCCGGCTTCCTGTGCAGATCTGACTCCTTGTACAAACATCACTCAATGCATGATCACGAATCCAACACCTCGCACGGATTCGGAAACACTACACATTTGTGTCCACGAAATAGTCAACATCTCACACTCTAGATATTGTCTCTTCAACTATATGTGGATTGACTTGGTAGCTCACAAGACTCACAATCTTGACGTCTGTGCATCAAACCTCAACATATTAAATCTAATATATATATATATATATGGAGCTTCTTGGTGAATAGCTACAAAGGGGGAACATCTTTCCTGAAGATAACTATGAAGAAACATTCCTCTAGATATGTATATCTTAAACTCTATTTAACTTAATCATTTGGAGTAACAAAAATAAACATATATCTAATATAATCGGAGGAGTAGATTTAGTAGTGTAATGAAACGTAGTGATGAACGCGAAATCCACCTCTTTAATAATCGTAAATTGTAGTATAGGAGGCGGATTTCGGTCGTCAAAATACCACAATCTTTGAATGTTGTGGAATATTTTTACTTGGCAAGTCTACCAAGGTCGAACACAGGGAACGGAGATTTTTAGTTGCGCGGTCTTGAATCAAATTAAATAATCAATTTATGCTCGATTAATTTCTTTGTGGGGAAATATACAGAGATTATTAAGCTCAGGACATGTGAAGTATAAAATTCAAATCTCAATTAAATTTATTTATCAATTGATTCTCCAAAGACTATCACAGATCAAAAGAGATCATTAACACCCAGAAAACTGATCACTCGAAGTTACAAAACAATAGATTTAATCGATGAATATACTCCTCAAAATTGATCATCTACCGGATAAGTCAAGAGTTAGATAAATTGATCCTCGATTTGTCCCCTGTAAAGATTAAATCATTGGGAATAATCAACAATAAAACAAGGGGTTAATCAAATTGGAATCCTCAACGGAACTCCTGCATAAGATATCGTTAAATTCCCGAGCATCAACATGTCAAAAATTAGCCTGCAAAAGTCTATGATGATCCTCAAATAATAATTATCAATAAACAGTCTCAAATCTGATCACAAACTATGCTAAGTTGTAGAGCAATGAATTAGCTTCGAAACGACATATTATATGCTAAAATCGGAGTCCATATGACAAAGATATGATAAAATGAAGTTTCAGGGACTAAAATGTAAATAAAATAAAGTTTTCTTTGCAAAGAGGTCCCTGGGAGGACTTATCTATAATTAATAAAAACTTGAGGGGATTTTCTGAAATTTACCCCTGGCGGGGGTCTTTTTTGCAAATTCGGGAAAAGCCAGAGCTTTCTTGCAATTTTTCCACGTGCGCACGTGCAACGCACGTGCGCCTGGAGCTTCGGAGACGTAGCAGAGGCTCGGGGACCCGAGCCTGAGGTTCGGGCGACCGAGCCTGTGGTTAGGACCCGAGGCTGTGGCTCGGCTCGGTCGACCCGAGCCTAGGTGGCGGAGGTGATGAAGCTTCGGGGGCCCCGAGCCTCGAGGCTGGGGCCGAGGCTCGGGCGGGTATGCGTGGCGGAATTTAGGCTGTTGGATCTGGGAGACATCCCTAGATCCAACGGTCGCTATAGAGGCGGAGGGCTGAACGGGCGGGGTGGCCGAAGCTCGCCGCGCGAGGCGGTGGAGGTCGAGCGTCGGTGGTGAGGTCCCGAAGGCACGGCACCGTGAGCGTGGTCGAGGGCGGAGGTGCCGCGTGTGCGGCGCTGCTCCTCGGCCAACACACGGCACGAGGAGCGGCACGACGGAGGGGCGAAGGCCGTGGCAGGCCCAGGCGGAGGCGGTGAGGGCGAGCGGCGGCTGAGCTTTGTGGCGGAGGCGCGAGCGCGATGGAGGCGCGGGCGGCCGAAGCTGGAGCTCATATGCTCGGGGGTGGTCGGAGTGGCCGAGCGCGGATGGTGGAGAAGGAGCGGGGTTCCGTCGAGGTGAGCAGCGAGTTGGTGAAGGCGAGGCGGCGGAGGTGGTTGACCTGAGGTGGAGGCGCGGGTGGTTGAAGATCGGCGGAGGGCGGAGGAGCCGGGCTCGTGCGTGGGCAAACGGGGAGGAGCGGCGGGGCTGGCCGATGAATGCTGGAGCCGAGGCTCCGGCGGTGGTCGCCTCAGTGGCTGGCCGTGAAGCCACGAAGCTGTGCTGCTCGAAGCAGAACAGAGGTTTGAGGCCTCTGGATCACGCCAGCGCTTTTGTGCCGCTGTCACCGGCTCTGTGAACGAAGGGCGGATGCTGGTGATCGTGGGGGTCGACGACGCTTTATAGGGGTTGGCGGGCGTAACGGCCGAAAGTCGTAATGGACGGAGCGCGCGAAAAAGGGGGGGGGGCGTTGCTGGAGCCGTGGGAGTAATGGCGACTGAGGAAGAAGAGGGGGCGGGTCACGTGCCGCGCACGTGACCAGCAAAGGGGAGAGGTCACGTGCGTGGCACGTGACCTGGGTACGGCTGATACAAGGAAGCGGGTCACGTGCTAGGCATGTGACCCGGGTGTGACCAGAGAGAGACTGTGAGGCGGGGTGCCACGTGGCACGCCCAGGAAATGCCACGTGGCACCACAAAAATTTCAGATTTTTGGAGGGGGAAAAGAGATAGAAGATGACCTCGGATTGAAAAATTTCCTTCACAAAAGTTGTTCGTCTCGTCGAGATCTACAACTTTCATGAAGGACTCGGGAGCAAAAGAGGTCACCTGTGCGAAGTGGTATTTTTGGTGGCTTTCCATGTGTATAGAAAACCGAGTTTTGGGGGTTTGTATTTTTTTGGTGGTTTTAGAGAGGATAAAAATTATAAAAAAATATGATAAAATACAATAAAATTAATTACACACTAATCTATTTTTTTGGATTTTTAATAAATAAGAAAATAGGAAAATAAAATAGAAGTGAGAAACGCACAACTTTTGTACAGACCGACAACGGACACTTGGACTTGGTCAGTTTCTTTGATTTTAGTTTTGATCTGGATTTGGATTTTTGCATTTCTTATTAAAACTTTCATTAAAGGACACAAATGAAGAAGAAATAAAATTAAAAGAGTTAATTAAGCACATAAAAACTCAGGTCAAAATTAGCAAAAAGTTAAAATGCGCAAAAGAGGCCCAAAACCCAACTTTCACAAATGAGCTCCGAATTTTACGAAATTGGTCTTGTTTTGAATGTATTTGAAAATGGAGTACTTTAAAAGTGAGTAGACCAAAATCGGACACTGTATGTGGGAGATATGCTCATTTTAGTCTGTCAGATGTGAAATTTGACTTTGGGATTACTTGACACTTATTGAGGTTAATAATTTTTTTGTATTTTTTATTTAATAAGGTTAGTAATATCTACACAATGGAGGTAGTTTTGGGTCAATCGGAGTTAGGATGAATTAATTAAAAATGTGAGAAGTTAGCGGCTTTTTGGGCTAATTTACACTTGGGATTTGTAATGCAATTTATGCAGATGAAATGCAGATATTATTTACACATGCATGATGGCTAATAATGCTCTATTAATGAATAATTACAGGTGGATGATGGGGGACAGAGCCTAAATGACCGGTTTTAGCATGATGAATACGAGATTCATCATACCCCTATACTTAGACCATGCTCGTCCCCGAGCATGAATGAATGACTTAGTTGAATACATCCCTGACTGTGCAAGTGAATTTACAAGGCTCAATTCATAGAAGACCCTTAATTTGAGTGATCCTAAAATTCCGTGCTCAACCAAGCTTTAATCAAAAGGAACCCAACTTCTCTAATTTTCAGACTCTCTTTTTGTACATATAGTATAAGGATATGATTCTTAGTGTACTGCATTCATGAGAGTCAAGTCGAGACATCACTCAAAGTTCCAATTCAAGAGACTCTCCTCTAGTCCTGATCCTCAACCCTAGGGAATAAGTCTATTCTTGCTTCAGTCAACCGTCTCATTAGTTTGTCAGACTTGAAAGTGTAGATGGACGGCCAGTTGATGGAGGGCATAGGATTGTGTCTATTTTCTCTCCCTTACATTGGAACAAGGTGCCTCTCGAGTGCCTTATTACTCAACCCAAGTATATTTTATTTTGTTGATCAATGTGTCCGTCAAGAGAATTTGGAGTCGTCTGCACTTGTTTTTGTGGGAGTACACCCGGGTGTGTCTCTTTTGAGTATCTAAGATACCTTCGACACCCAGACTTGTATCGCTTACGATGCAGAGCCCTTTTATGGTGTCAGCCCGACTCCTTGGTCCTAATTAGCGCTTGGTCCAAGTGGACACTTTGAAAATGTTTGGGAGCACTCGCCATTGGTGGAAGCTCATTTGGAATTTGACTTTGGATGATAGAGCTTTTCTTTGACATTTCTTTTTCTTTTCTTTTGTTGGCTAGCTCCACTGCTTTTACCAAAAGTTGGCGCACACTGATCAACAATTTTCCTTAAGTTTCATCACACCCTGGCACTTAGGTCAATATCAAAAAGATAGCATATGAATCTTGTTCACATACTGGCTAGTGTTTTGCTGACACTCAGGTTTTCTGAAGCCTTCATTAACTTTATCCCATCCTCGAATATCATCAGATCGGGTCTAAACTCAAATCTCTAGTCCTAGTTCCTTAAGTGATATCTCAACTCACCTCATCAATCATGCAGTTGTGGGAGTGATTGTGCTGATCATATTCTTTGAAGGTAGAGATGAAGAGTGCAATATAGCACTCAAATCTTTCAAACTAGGGAAGTGTGGATTATTAAGCTCTAAAAACCCTAATGACTAAGACAGGCTAACTCAGAATCTCAAGATTTCAGAAATCAAGTGTCCTAAAAAATCCTCAAGCCTTGAGTGATAGTGAATGTGTCAGGAATATATCAACCAAGGAATGCATGAAATGCTTGATGAAATGCAAGACCATGAGTGATGATGAAAAAAAGTTTTTTTGTTGTTTTTTTTGTTGTTTTTGTTTTTTTTTGTTTTTGTTTTTTTTTGAAAAACATGTATTATACACACTACTTGTACCCATCCCTGATGTTGGATAAAAACGATTAAAGTACGAGCTATGGATAAAATATATACAAACACACCCCCTATACTTAGCTAGTGCTATGTCCCCATGGCACAAAGTGAAATGTAGACATAGCTCGTACGAAGTATAGAAGGATCAAAAATAAAAGAAGAGAAGTGATGTATAAACAATGGATGCGGTCCCCCTATACTTAGGCTCAGGTCAGCCTAAGTATAATCGGATAATTACAGATGGGAAACCGGGTAGATTTGCGGATGTACAAGATCAAGGAGGTTTGCGACGGACCTTCTTGCGGGAGTGTGGAGGGAGATAGTATGGAGATGTGGAGTGTGATGAAGAGGGGGTCGATGACAAAGACCAGCTATCGTCGGAGTCGTCCTCAGGAGAATAGTAGTCGTTCGCAGAGGATCTCCAACTTTTGTCGATCAGAGGTAAGTGCCCTTGGATCAGAGCTGTACCTATTGCACATAATCCTTCGTCTGCTGTTATTTAATTTGTGTATTATTTGCGAACCAACCCCCGTGCTTTCACGTATTTACAGATAGGTCCTAGGCCACGTCAACTCACGTGCCCGTACGCGTGAGGAGCGTGGCCGTTTTGCAGATAGGCCCTCAGGCATTTTTGTATTGGTCAGCAGTCCAATAATATTTAGATCACGTGTAATCTTTTTGGCCATTTTGCATCTACGCCCCCAGCTTTTGTAGTATTACATCCGTGCCCCTCCCAGGCGCGCGTGTAACTCACGTGAGCCTGGGAGTTTTTGCAAGGAAGCCCCTGTGGCTTGTGGTTTTATCATTCACTCCAGGAACTATTTTATTTAGTATAAATTTTCGTGGAAATTTTGCAAGCGTGCCCCCATAGTTTTAGATATTTGCATAAAGGTCCCTGCCATGCCTTTAATGCTTGGATGCTTGTTGTATTTAATTGAATGATCATTTCGAGCCCAAAAATTCCACAAAAATAGACTCAAGAATCTGGACATGTGTACTTTAACGCCATCTATTTAGTTTTTTATTTTATTTTATTTTCATATTTATTAAAAATCAAAAACTTGCTATTGGTGCACTGTCTAGCTTAGAAAATACCAAAAAAATATTAAAACACCTCTAAAAATTCCAAAAAAATTACCTAGTGTCTATTTCATCATCTTTTAGTGTCAGTCCAAAAATCATTAAAAATCTCAAAAGAAAAACACTAAAAATTTAAAAACACTCAAAAACTTCAAAAAATATATATAAAATAGTAGAAAACTCCAAAAATCAAAATCTCAGTTCCTGTTTGTTCCTTATTTTGTTCTTTTTACTTGAAAAATAGTGTGAAAATTTTTAGCTACTGGTTGGTATTTTTAAATCTCCTTTTACTCACAGCCAACCCTATTTCCACTGTTTTCTCTTATTTCAGTATTTAAAAATATCAAAAACACCTAGAAAAACCCCCAAAAATCACAAAAACAATAGAAAATTATAAAAATACCAAGAACATTTTATTTCTGAATTTTTGAGTATTTTGGTGCATTTTTATAAATATTTTAGCTTGCCTTTTATTATATTGCCTCTACTTTCCAATATTGAAAAAGAAATAAAAAAAATATAAAATATAAAATATAAAAATCAGAAAATTAAAAATCAAATATAAAATTAGAAAAATAAAAAAAAATTAAAAATTAAAAACCCACAAAAATTTCCTTTCTTTGCTTGCTTAGTATAGACACTCACACATCACACACACACTTGAGCATTTTTACTTGAACTACCCTGCTTGTTCCCTGTGTTCGAACTCTCTACATACTTGCACCTATACATCTTTTATGTAGAGTTAAAAATAAATTTTAACTCCGCATTAGTTCTAATTCATTGATCTTAGTGTGGGTTAATTGTTGATTAATTACGTGATTTTGTAGTGGTCAAAACATCGACTGTTGATTCGCCTTGTGAATCAATACGACCGCTCTCGATTTCCGTGGTTATCACTTCCTCAACTCCTTTAGGTTCTATCCCTTTAGATAGGTCAGTACCATATCTTAAGGGAAAGAAGTCTTTCTTGGAATTTTCCAGAAAATGGAACATGTCCAAGGTGTACCACTAATGTGACGGTCCCAATACCCTCTTCTCTTTACTTCTAACAACTTCAACACTAATATCTAAGAGGTATCCTTGAGATCATATCTCACGGTATGGAATAGCTAGACTATAAAACACTTATTATTATCATTAACTTATTCCAAATGACTAGGATCTACATTTAGCACGATAAACACAATTGCACTCCCACTAAGCTTCACATGGTTCATCAAGATTCTATCTGAAATCACAACATTTATAATTTCATAAAATCCAATGTTCCAACTACAAAAAGCTTAGTTGAGTCCATAGATGGGCTTCCTTTAGCTTGCACACCTTGCTTTCCACAACTATGAAGCCCTGAGGCTACTTCATGTAAATATCCTCAGTGAGGTATTCATAGAGGAATGCAATAAAGTTGTATAGCTATAGTTATCAATATTTTGATGGGTTTAAGCATGGTCATTGAAGAACAAGTCTCATCACAAGCAACATCTTCTCTTCGGTGTGCAGCTCATGGCTACGAGCCGTGCTTTGAAGGTCTCTACCTCCTCATTAGGTTCCCTCTTTCTCTTGAAGATCCATTTACACCTTAACAGGTCTTACCCATATAGGTGGATCCTCGAGGGTCCATATACAACATTTGCATATGAAGTCTACTTTAGACTTTATTGCTAACATCCATCTTTCCATGTCATGATCCTCATAAGCTTCATCACATGAAATAAGATCATTGTCAGACTTAATTGGCACATGGAATCCATCCTCAAACTCATTTGAAGAGGTATGAGTGTTTCATCTTTAATATTCTTTTACTTTCTGATTTTAAGAGCCTCATCATCTTATCAAGACTAAATGAGTTCCTTCACTTTATTTTCATCTTGGTTCTCAAGAAAGTCATCCTCTAAGACTCATATCCTTAGAGATGAAATCTTTTATGAATCTCAAGGTCATAAAATAGGTATCCAATACCGTCCTTTATTTTCCTAATTAAGTAGCACTCTCTAGTGCTAGATTCCAAATTACTTGCATGGAATCTCATTTAGGATATATATTGTAGTCTCTACTATATATATACCAGGAAACTAAGAGGTAATTATGCTAAGATTCATCATTGATCAAATCATGTCACACATGATCTATTGTATCTCCCTACAACACTTATTGAGTTTAGGTGCATTAGGAGTATTGAGATAGGAATGATATTCCTTTCTCCATAAGGTATTCTTTGAATTCATCTAATAGGTACTTTCTACCTAGGGTAGATCAAATTCATTTCATCTTCCTTCAAACTTCGGTTCTAAACCAAAATTATGAAATCTTTGAATATTTCAAAGGTTTCTAAGGTGAAGGGAAGAAAACTCATATCACAAATAATCATCAATGGATATCACATATCATTAATATTTACTTTGATATAGATGATCTACATACATCAATTTGTATGAGATCTTGAAACCTCGGCATCTAACACCATTCCTAGAGAAGAGTGCATTGGATATTTTCTACTTTTGAATACAATATTCACAAGTATGTAAGATTTGAAATTTCAGACATTCTAAAGCTTCATCTCTTATTACTCTATTGATCTCATCAATAGACATATGTCCAAGGCTTGACGTTAGATCATTATCAAATGATCTTCATCCTCCTATTGATCTTAAAAGGTTTAATTTCCAACATTAGAAATGTTAATGAGCCATTCATTAATTTTTTAATTTTAGTAGAGTCCTCCAAATGTCAGACTACTGTTTGAAATATATCCATCATAACTCTTTATGATAGGTTTATTCCAGAATTCATATTTATTTCCAACATTTAGAAATAAACAATGAGTGTATTCTAATATCTAGGTCATAGAGATATTATCTAAGACTAAGGGCTCTCCCACTGAAAATATGAAGTCTATCTATCTAATAGAGATTGTCTCAACAGTTGCATCAATATCCATGTAGACGACTTTTAAACCTTAAGATCAAATTTTCTAGTCTTCTAAAACATATGAAACTAATTGCAAGTGTTATTAGAAGAATGAGATATAATTACCAGACTTTGATCTTATCAAACAAGAACATCAATTTTAATGATTATATGTAGATGTACATTATTCTAATGCACTATCCGAGTCCTTCTCTAAGGATCCTAGATAGCCTAGATAATCGTACTATCAATACATCGACTTATTGCAGTATTGGCATTCATCGATGTCATATGGAAGTCATAGAAGCATAGTCAACTCTTTGACTTTCCTTCTTACTTGGGTACGATCCATGCTTCCACTGTGCTCCTTTCATCTATAAACAACCATTGCTTAAGACAAAGGATCTCTTATGTCGAATTCAAAAGATATCAATATAAGAGAATTTCAACATTTATACATGCTTCATTCCATTCATACAATATGAATATTCTGAAGCTTCATGAATGAATTGAGTATAGATAGTAGAATGATGACACTCATCATATCTACATCCATCTTAACTCTTACAGACTTTTGTTCATGTAGGTACTCAAACATTTTGAATACTTCATCTCTTATAGAGCCATCATTATGCATGATGCAGTGAACCATGTCATTCATGATTAAATGTTGAGAGCATACATGTATGCCAAAAACATCTTCTTCGATTTTTATAAGGATTATTTTGACAATTACGATCATCATCAACAAGTCCCTTGCAAAGTACATTCGATGAGATGAAGACTATAGAGACATACAAATCCTAGGGTTGTAGACCCATTGTCTATTTAATTGCCATTCCTCATTATTATGAGGAAACTTGCACATTGCAACCACATACAATATGTGTCTAACTACAAGTACAATATCTTGATCATGGATCCAAACCATGATATTTTACTGGCTATTATTGAGTATAGTATTGAGTGGGTTTAGTGAAGGATTATCTGAAATAAGAAATCTGCATATATATATATATATATCTACATATTTTACTTTGATTTAGGAATTTTTATATCAAAGTTGTCTCACCTTGTCAACACTGAAAGTTCATTCCCTTAATCACTTTCAATGTAAGAGATACACTTACCATTATATCTCAAGCGGGATCTAGGATCTCCTTTCTTATCTTTATCACATCCCAATAATATGAGAACCTATAACTCGGATAAACAAAAGCGAGAACACATTCCGCCTTGCAATTCTAACTTGCATTTCCCAATTCAGTCTTTAATGCCTGAGCCCACCACCCCTAAGGTGACGTTGACCTGTCGCTAATTGAACCAACCGTTAACAGGCTCAAAACTCATTATGCGCAATCCAATATCGCCCCAATAATACGGGGACCTGATATTGGGGGCATTAAGCATATGACCTTACTCTTTAAAGAAGCAAAGAGCCTGATCCAGATGCTCTTGTATGCAGGAGTTGTCACTTCGGACATGCATCTCCTACATACAATCTCTGACGACGGAACCCTTTGTCTTGATGGGAGACCATGGATGTCACCTATGTGATTCTCCATATCATGTTCAAATTCTAAATAATTGTTATGAATTATATTCACAAAATTAATTCTTCCAAGGGAAATTACAACTCTATTCGTAATTGAGTGTTTCAATTTTAATTAGATTTCAATTAATCTAATCACATTAAATCAATGATCCATTTAATATCCAATAAACATTCTTTATTGTTACTAGAAATATGGTATTATCTCAAACACGTATTATTCGAATTTTAATAATTAAAAAATACATCATGATCGCTTCAAACATTATGTCTTCCTTACCCATTGTCATGGCCAGTTCCGATGGGAAGTGGGACAGACCGCTCATGGAGCAACCTGCTACCCTAACACTCCTCGACTAGACACCATATCCACCTCAGGCAAGGATAATGCCCAATCACTTTGTACTTGAGATGATAGTAGGTTTTTCAATCAAAGTTATACCATATAATAATAATCGAAACATTTTTGATTAACATTATAAGGAGATTCACTAAACAAATCCCACATCCTATTCAAGCATCAATGTTTGTTAGAAGGTTCATTTAACCGATTGTGTTCTAGATCATATTTAATGAAGTTTTGGTTATGGTCAATGTTATTCAAGAAAAAATTCATCATATTTAAATATTTCATAAATATTCATCAATAATTATATCATAAAATTAACCATTAATTTCCATCAATTTAATTGAATAACAATCGCAATGTTCATGATAAGTGTGTAATTTCCAGTAGTGACCCCAACTTACTAAAATTAGCATATATCAATCAATTTAAATCCAAATCATGCAAAATAAGTTACCAAAGTTTGCTAATTGATTTATAACTGAATCCAAGTGATCAACACACATTTATAGGCATTTCAAAATTGTAAATAACTCTTTAATTACATCGAGATTCGCCAAATGATCATATCTCGAGTAATCTGATTTCAAATCCCGCAAACTCAAATCCCATGGTTTCCTTAATAAATGAGGAACATTACCCAAGTAATAATCAATTTAAACAAAATAGGCCTACATGAACCAAATGCGATAAAATTTTCACAAACCAGAATGAACCCAAGTCTTCTTAAATTTATGGATTGCATCCAAACCTCCAACCTAGCTCTGATAACACTTGAAGGATATGATTAGATCCTTAACCTCATCACGGAAGCGTGAGGATCACATCGTATGCGATCGGGAGTGACTACTCGCACTAGTTGCTCGAGGCAACAAAATTTAAAATTTTTTAATGCAATGAAACCACATGATCCGAGAACACTTCTCAGATCGTTTCATCTAAACCTCAAACAATTATTAGGTTTACCTCTTGAAGAATGGTTTCGATTGAGTCTTTAAATGAAGTGAACTCCTGTCTCAAGTCCGATCCGAAGGAGGAGACACTGGCGAGTGCATTGATGAGATGCGTGCTCCTCGCAATCCATGGTGATGATCCAAGCGACAAATCTCCTGATCTCGTCACATGAGATCCGACGTCTTCTTCTCGAGCGAGGCACTCTGAAAGAGACGGAGATCCATGAGTAGACGATCGGCAACATAACGACGATGCTATGACGATGGCGACTCTCTCTAAGGCTCCATGGCAGACGACCACAATGAGAGAGAGGGAGAGAGACTTGACATGTAGAGAGTGAGAGAGAGGGAGAGAGCAAATATTTGATTGTCATTAGAAGTGCCAGGGTTGCCTATTCTTATATAGTATTTTGGGAGTCTATAGATCCCAATCCATGTACACACAAATCCAATGGATGAGATTGATTTGTGTTTCTCCCCATGGCCATGATCTTGTTGTGAAAACATAACAACAATTAATTTGATTAAATTAAATATATATTGAATAATCAATATAAAATAATTTCAAATCAAATCAATTGTCTTGGAGATAATTGAAGGAGATAATCATCTACCAATCAAGGGGGGATGCCCACCCAATCCCATTGGGACTTGGTGGTCGTCCACCACCTTTGGTGGATGGTAATCTTTTCCCATGAGATTACATTATCTCATTCCAACATTATCTCATAATAAAAATTCTCAATTATCTTGAGAACATTGCTCATGCCATTGGAAATTTGTGAATCACATTCACAACCCAAAATAAAATGTAGATTATATTTTCAATTAATCATTCAATGTGAATCCAATTCACATTAATAATTAATCAACAAATATAAATCACAATAGTCTCTCTCTCTCTAATATATTATAAATCACATTTATAATATATCTAAATAATATGGATAATGCTATCCACATTATTCATATCCATGATAATTAAATCATATTTAATCATCTTGGATCTCTATTCTCATGTGCCCAAATAATATGAATCACATTCACATTATTCACATCTTTGATAATTAAATCACATTTAATTATCTTGGATAACTATCCTTATAATATGGATCAAATTCAAATTATTCAAGATAATTAAATCACATTTAATTATCAATTTTCCCAATACTTGGATACATATATCAACAATGAAATTATCATGAACTCTTTCAAGGATAATGCACTTCCTCCGCGGATACTTGGAGATAAGGACATGGCGATTGTATTGTTCCACATATAGTGACTTGGATATTGAGATCAAATCTCAAATCTAGATCTTGCGGACCTCTTGCATCTGAATCACATTGAGATCAAGGTCCAACATTTGGACTAAGATAATATTACTTCTCTATGAGAGGAGTCACTAAAATCCAGACCTGTTTCATTACTCCCTCGGAATGGAAGCATCATGGTTATACAATCGTTTATGATCACATCACCCTCAGGTATTCCTGATACCTATACATCATGCATACTGGAAAACTCAGAATAAACCCGAAGTTTTAGATCTCTTTTAGACTGTCTACTTCATGGTTTTATCCTAAAGTTTCTTATTTGATTATTGGGAGTTGGCATCGATCATATACTTTCCAAAAGCATATATCATACCCACGCGTTGATCATATACTTTCCAAAAGTATACATCAAACTGCAAATTCAGTCAAGCGACCAAAGAGAGACGACCGTGCACGGAATTTGATCTTCCCAATATCTCATGAGTGAGCTCATGTCTTCCGGTTTAGTAACTGAACCTGTATGATCCCTTTGAGAGATGGTATTACTCATATGCCCTTCCATGCACACCAACGCGCAGGTGTATATACCTTGGTTAGGTCATCAACATGTTGGTCTGCCAAATGTACATTCTCAGGCATATAATAACACATCTGTCTCCGGTCAGAGGATGCATGCCTATATTGTGACAACATACGACATTGGAGTTTGGTTATCTCGATCTCATTAAGTCAACTCTTTGACCTAACTTATCTAATACTCCGAATCTCTATTACTATGCAGAGGACCTACATCAAGTGGTAGGTTAAATATCAGTCTTTAGAGAAAGGATTACCATTTCTTTCTCAGGTTGGAGATCTTCTCTTCACAATCATTTGACGGTGCTTGATGGGTCCTCAATCTAACTCTTTAAATATTCATCCAAGCTCCAGCCTCTATGATTCAACAATTGAATCAACAATTGTATGATCATTAAGATGGCCATGGTACATAACCCTAATTATACTAAAGGACCTATGATTCAAATCAATTATTCTTCATTTCAGACTAGGGAGTGATATTTGCAATAACATTTATTGCATAATGGATCATCGTGGGCTCACATGTACAACCCCTCTGACTGTCATTACGCCTCTTCATGTATTCATCTGAATCCTTGAAGAGTGTTGGCCACCAATGGCTGCATTGGAGAACCTTTTGTACTATCCGTCTCCCAGAGTGATGTCCTCCTGCCTCAAGCTTGTGGCAATAGGTGGGGGCACTGTGGTGCTCCTCCTGAGCTATACACTGATGCCAGACACTATCCCCCTCTTCGTGGTAAAGAGTGGGATCCTCCCAATGGTATGACTTGGCCTTCGCTAGGAAAGCTCAAGTCATTGCCTGGTCCAATCTTGTGGAACTTTATTGGCAACAAGATAGTTCACAATGTCAGCATACCAAGGAGAGAGGTGATAGCAAGAATCACCTCATCTAGGAAAGTCTCAGTAATAGGTGTGGTTGTCTCAGAATCCTCAACATGCTCTAATAGGGAGAGGTGAACCACCACCATATTCTTGACTCCAGGCTTATACTTAATCTCAATATCAAACTTTTGGAGTAGAAGGACCCATCTAGTCAAGCATGCCTTGGCATCCTTCTTAGCCATTGAGTATTGGATGGTAGTGTGATCAGTGTAAATAGTCATTCTAGATCTAAGAATGTAAGATCTGAACGTATCCAAAGAACAAACTATCGCTAGCATCTCCTTCTCTGTAATAATATAATTCCGTTGGGCATCATCCAAAGTACGACTAGTGTAGTGAATGAAAAAGGCAATCCATCCCTCCTCTATCCTAGCACAACCCCTATGGCAAAATCAGAATCATCCGTCATGATCTCAAATGGAAGAGACCAACTGGGTGGCTGAAGGATAGGATCATGCACAACCAAATCCTTTAGAGTCCCAAATAATGAAATACACTTGTCCTCTACAAGGAACTCAGTGTCTTTCGTGCAGTAAGCGGTCGGGCAATATGACTAAAGTTCTTGAATGAACCATTGGTAGAAACCGACATGCCCTAGAAAAGACCACAACTGCCTCTGACTGGACGGTGGAGTGAGCTTCTTGATGATATCCGCCTTGGCTGGATTGACCTCCATGCCTCTATCGGAGATGAAGTGACCAAGGACCATCACTTGACTTATAATGAAATGACACTTCTCCCAAGATAGGATGAGGTTGACCTCAATGCACCTTTGTAGAACTGGGTCACCTGGAGGTCTTAGATGGGTGATCAGAGTGATCGATAGAGATGTAGGAGATGGGTCACATGGAAGTACTCTGCCACTTCTGTTGGGGTTCGATTTGAGTTCCACACACATACTTGTACATGCAAGGATATGCTAGACTTGGAGACGACGCTTTGGTCGGGTTATTCAGCAAGGAAAACCAAAGAAGCGACTGGGGGATGGATTTGACTTTCAACGAGGATGAAGGAAAGAAGTACGACCCTAAATCCAACCTAAGGGTGATTAGGTCGCATCGGGAGATTGATGGTGAGCGGGGTAATTGATCAGAGTGGTTGGATATGGAAGATGAAGCTCCTACTGATGGTCGAAGCAGCTACGACGGGCGATGGCTGAGCTGAAAAAAATTGAAAGGACAACAAAATGCGAAGGCTAGAAGGTACAAGAGCATGATGAAATGGATTACGAAGCAAAACAGATGGAATGGCAGGGTCGTAGCCTCAACCCAGTTGCAGGAGGCTGAGGAGGCTTATTGCGGCGGCGGTCTCTGGCCACGAAGTGAGCTGCGGTCAACTCGGCACCAATCCGAGCTCCGAGAGGACCTAGTAGGATGCTGCCACTATCCTACAGGTGCTAGTAAAAGAAAGGAGGCACAATGAACGAGCTATGGCATTGTGGAGGTAGAAGAAGTGTATTTATAGGAATCCTCAGTGTCCGGAAAGATCGAGAGAGTTCGCGCACTCCAAGGTGGATTTACATCCTTCTAGGTATTCACGAGCGTCACGAATCTTCAGGGATGACACAGGTCCATAATCCAAGGTGAATGTAGGTCGGAGTCGGGCTGGAGAATGCAGAGAAAATGGGTTCGGTGAACGAGTCTCCGGGTCACACCTGGAAGAGGGGAGGTTGACCCGGATCAAAAGACCAGGGTTGATCAAACAAAAAATAGGATTTACAAAATAAAAGGAAATTATTTTAAAATAATAAATGATTTTAAAATAAAAAGTTATAAAAATGAAAAATGTTAGTTATTTTATAAACATTTTTAATATTTTAAACAATATTAATAATAAGTATATTATGGTATATATAGTATATAATATTATGTATATGTATGATATACCTATATATTATATACATATATTTTTATTTTATTATATTTTTAAAATACATTATTTTATATTTTATTTACATATATTATAAAGTATTTTAAAACATTTTTATTTTATTTTTAAAGATTACTTACAAGTGTTAATAAATTAATATTATGTATAATATATACAATATTGGTGCTATTATACAATGAAGTGTTGGTTTTATTTTTGTTTTATTTTATATTTTATGAGTTTTATTTTAATTTTTATTTAATTATGAGGAGTATATACAATAGTTTAAAAGTATAATATATGCAATTTATACAAAAAATAAATATATAAATAAATAGGTATTATACAATTATACAATCACACTCAAAAAGCCATCTTTTATACTGTAACTCCAAAAATACTGAAACACTCGTATTTAAAAGATAATTTAATTTATAGTTTAATAAAGGTGATTTTGGAAGAATTTGATTTCATATGGAGGTGGTATTCATTTTTAATAGCCTCTTTACTTCCTTTTATGTTTAATGTTATTAGAAGTAAGTACATAATTTAATTTTGCAATTATTTATGTTATTTAGAATACATTTTTAATTACAAGTTTTATTAAGGAAAAAAATAAATTTGAGATTATTTATTGAGAAATAAAAATAGGTCAATGATATATACAGAATGAATAGTGATGAATATATACGAAATAAATAGGGGACGATATATACAATGAATATTTTTGGAAATATGGTATTTAAATAAATAAGGACCCTATCTCTCCCTACTTTATTCCTTGTCCATCAGGTCAATACTTGTCCGTCTCGGGATTCATGTCAGTATGTACTTTTACATAATTACAGCCTTCTTTTATTTCATTTTCCTTTTCTTTTCTTCTTTATTCTTTTATTTTGTATAAATAAGTGTTCATTACATAATATTAACAAAAGCATGATGAATGATAATTTATTGAAACTAATGGTTATTTACAAGTGATTTACTAAGGATTTTAGCTAAAATAAAAGAATAAAGATGTTGAATCGTGGATTCATCAGAGTCATCGGGAATCAACGACTGAAGGATCTCCAGAGGCTTGTTCTTGGTAGTTCTTCCTAGGACCACAAAAACAGTTGGGTTGCCCTCAACTTCCAGATCTTTTCATAGCCGTCAGATTGAAGCGAAGCATTATCCTCCATGGACCGTCAGATCGTCCACTTGGAAGCCAATAAGTGGCACGATGAAGCATCATCGAGTGGGGTAAATTGCAAGAACCCCCCTCCGCCTTTTTGTAATATTTAAATATCCCTATAAATATTTAAGTGCAAAGTTGTTTGAAAAATTGCAAAGAAAACCATGTACGTATTGAATATTAAATTTTAGTCCATTACCAGGTCACCTTATGTGGTCCCCCATGCGAGTAATAAAATTGCATTTATACCCCCTTGGGTATTTATATTTCTGTTAGTGCAAAATTCATTTCCATTTAGTACAAAATTTTGGAATTAAAGTTCAAAAATTTTGGATATTTTGCATAGAGCACCTCACCTTTTTTTAGTTGCATAAATACCCTTGCTGACTTATTTATTTTTATTTATGTTTTTTATTTTTTATAAATAGTTCTCATGCTCCAAAAATATGCAAAATTGATAAAAACGCCTGATTATATGCTTATTCACTTCATGCATTTCATTTAGCATATTATTTGCATTTTCTATTTAGTAAAAATCAAAAGGAGCTTTTTTATTCCTCTATTTAGCTTGAAAAATATGAAAAAATTATAAAAGGTGCTTCAAAATTCCAAAAATAGGTATTGTTTATTACTATATTTTATCACTCCAGACCAAAAATCACAAATAAATATCAAAAGAAAACCCTAAAAATTGAAAACCCATCCTAACGTTAAAAAATAGAAAATATTCTCAAAAATTCCAAAAAATAGTTTTCTATCTTATATTTTATATTTACATTTTACTATATATCAAAATAGTTTTGAGAAATTTTGAGCCTATTTTATAATTTTAAATATCAAATCAATTCAACCTATTTATTTAGTTCCTTATTTGGACTATTTTGGATTTTAAAAATACATAAAAAATAGTAAAATCACAAAAAAATACAAAAATAGAAGAAAATATAAAAAACACAAAAAATAAATATTTTGTAATTTTGTCTATATCTAGCTATATTTATAAATAGAATAAATATATACATATATATAGTTATATACATATAATATTATTACCGATGATAATAAATACTATAAATCTATTTTCAAATATTTTAAAAAATAAAAAGATTTTTAATTTATATTTAATGATTTTTATGTATTTATTATATATGTAATATATATTTCATATATTATACATATTATTACATATAGTGACATATATACACTTTTTATATATTAAAAGAAGAAATTAAAAATCAGAATATATAAAAAGGAAATAAAAATTAAACTAAAAAATATAAAAAAACTAAAAAATATTAATTAAAAAATTTAAAGCCCACAACACTAAGTAAATAACAATTAAATACATACATGCATACACACATTATTTAGCAATAAATAATATTGATGCACTCGTGTGTGACATGTGTTCGACACCCTACACATACTTGACCGCTATACAGTTTTACTTGTAGGGATTATAATAAATTTTGACTCCACACTTGTTTTACATTGCTTTATTCTACTGTGAGTTAATTCTTGTTTGAATTTATCGGCTTTCGTGAGCAGTCACTTCAACGATTGTGGTCCCGCCTTGTGAAACCACATGACTACCTCTTGATAGCTGGTGATTCGACAAATGGCACCGTTGCCGAGGACAACGGATAGTGTATCATCATTTTATATATTTGACCGCACATTATTTATTTTTAGTTCTCTTTCTTATACAAATTTATTATTTGTTTATGAACATTTTCCTCTGTTAAATTTCTTATGAGGGACCGTGTGGCGATGACTACATCTTAGGAGGTTGATGCACCAGAGCCGCGAGGAGATTAACCTTTTTTGTACAGGTCAATTGAAGAGAGCATGGGAGAGAGAGAGGCAAAGGTAGAGAAGAGCATATCTTTTAGCATTTAATTATATTTTTGTGAGAGAGTATTTTATTTTTTTTTGTATATTAATTTGTAATGACTAAGGACTTTTGGATACTACCACTTCACGAGGTCCACTGCAGGGCGTCTGTTCACTTGGGGACTTCGTTGGATTTTTCGTGTTTTCACCACTTTTATTTTATTTGTTTTTTGAGTTTTCCATTTTATTTTCTTTGCTTTCTTTGATTGAGCCCCTAGATTTATGATTGCTTGACTCGGTAACTTGGTCCAAATCCTAATCAGAAGCACACACCTAAAGTTCTCTACGCTCGATTCTAGTCAAATTAAAAATGATTGATCACTTGGATTTGAAATCTAGCGTCGTGAGAGGCTCCATACAACACTAGCAAGATCTACTATGACAGACACCGAGGAGTGTTCAATATCAGACTTTTAGATTTCATTTCTAGATTTTCAACATCTGGTTCTTCACATCTAATAACAATTCCTATTTGGGGGCGATTTCACGTTTTTTGTGCATTGTACATGTAGTGTAAATATTTAAAATTCTGTCTTACATCCTACATAGAGAGAGCTGCAAAGCACTATGAGTCTTCTTACTTTGCATGCATCATCTGATACAATGGTGACATTTCCACCCTAGTATCCACTTGCACGACTTTTCTGCTATCTCCCTATGTTTTTGCTCACCTAGGATTAAAAAGAAAATAAAAAATATCACTATCCATTTATTATTGAAAAATACTCAAAACCTGAAAATTCAAAAACTAAAATAATGAGATGCTAGTAACACTCTGATCTTAATTAAAATCTTTAATTGATATCATTGTTTTGGGTTCATAAAGTCCTCATTATTTTTAGGTACCATTCAGACAAGTAAGGTGCGGCACCTAAGGAATAAAGCCCAAATACTGATCTGTGGCTGCCTTGATAATCACCTAGGATGGCAAAGTATTGGCGCTTCTATCATTCGTAGGAGAGTAGCTCCTTGTCGATGACAGTGTTCCCACCTTGTGTGGAGCATACAACTTGGTCTGAAGTATTGAGCATAGGCCATGCCCTGAGGTGTGTCTGTCTCATCATTTTGCATCCGAGTACCTCACTTGTGAGGGAAGTATTAGTTTCGCCTATTGGCTTCCTCTCTCTATTTCTTTGTCTGAGTAACCACCCATGCACGAGATCAAGGACCTCTAAGAGCGCAGATCACATGTTACAAAGGAAGTGGAAAGTACATGATACTTTTCTTGAAATACTCACTCTCCTATAGGGTTATCCCTCTAAGGACTAGTGAAAAGATTTTGTTTGCAAAACAAAAATAAAATAAAAAATATAAAAATAGTCGAACCTTTACGGCTTCATTTGTTTTGAGTTAGTGAACCCACAACTTGCTTGGTGTTTGTTTTTATTTAGATTAAGTTCAAAAATCAGTCCCGCACACTTGTGCCATTTTTCTTTCATCTATTTTATTCCTCTTTAACCCTTTCTCACTTTGAGCCTTCTATTATTTTACACTCCATTTATTTTTTGCTCGTCGTCATATTCTTCATCCATTATTGATCTTCCTAAGACCTCCAAGATGTCGACTCATGGATGGCTTGGTCGGAACCCTGCCGACACCCACATCGATTCCATGCAGCCAGCATCTCCAATTCTTCAGAACAATTCTCGAGAATCCGGTTCAGACTTTGCGAACTGCTCTCCAGGCTCTCCACCTTCTTTAATAATCCGGGATCATTCATGTCCCAAACTATGTCCCTTATGGATGGAGATAGACTTCACTCTTATACATCTACATCCTTAATAAAGTTATGTGTTGACCTTAACACATAACACTTCTTTACATATGATGCTTCGTTTACATACCAAGAACCCGATCTGTAGCCGAAGATTCTTTCAGATTTTGATTTAGACATGGATCTTACAGGATGATGGAATGGACCTCATTACCCACCACAACCAGAGCAGGTCTAGCCAGACCAAAATGCAGTGCATGCCTAGTTGCATGCCTCTATACAAGCTATTCAGCAGTAGCTCACAACCCAAACCTTGGTTTAGGTCACCTTCCAAGAGATGATTAATGATATGAGGAGAAGAAGAGAAAAACACACCCAGGAGGAGGAGGGTTTTGAAGAAGAACAAGGAGATGGAGCCCGTGGAGGGCCGATAGATGAGACAAGAGGAGAGAGGCCCAAGCCTACTCTCAAGGATAGGTACAACCCTGACGCATGCCAGATGACCGAGTGGATACATATTCCACCAGTCCATGCATATTTTGAGCTGAAGCCTCAAATCTTAGATCTTCTTTCCACCTCCCATGGGAATGCAAATAGAGAACCATATATCCATCTACAACAGTTTGCTCGCATCTGCGGTACCATGTCCTACTGTAACATACCATTAGGAGTAGTCAAGACGACGACGTTTCCATTCAGCCTTCAAGATAAGGCACTCTACTAGATTAATCATTCTCGGAAGGTCATCACGACCTAGGAGGAGCTCAAGCCTACATTCTTGGACAAATTCTACCCTCTCGGTTGGCTCAGTCAGATGTGAGCAAGAATCATCAATTTCTCCCAAGACACCCACGATTCTATTCATGAGGCTTGGGAGCGTTTTAGAGATTTGTAAGAGAAGTGTCCCCATCTTGATATTCCTCGGACCAACCTAGTCCAACATTTCTTTAGGGGACTTACTCTTGAGAGCTAGATGCTCGTAGATGCCGATTGTGATGGGTCACACTTTAACAAAGATGAGAACGTCACCTGGTAGATCTTCGAGGAAATGGTCGAAGGAGAGACCGCCTTATCGTCATCTCACACCTATCAGTGACAACCATCAGATCCAGCAAAAGCATTCACATGGCAACAACTCATGAACCGAACATGGATGAGAGCTCCAAGCTGAGCATCATTGCGAGCCAGCTATCCAAAGTGGACATTATCAAGAAGCGATCAAGGATTTGGAAAATTAGCTATGATCTAAAAAAGGACTCAAAATCTGGACAAACTAAATCAAATCACTAAGCAGTTGGAGCTGCTGGTGAGCACAATCAATTCCTACCAGTCGGTATTGACATCAACCACGACTAATGTCGAGACGGAGGAGCCATCATCGCCTCGTGCTCCTCAGCAGATTCAATGGCAACCGAGGGTTCAACACGTATACTACGTGCAAGCCCCCAAGCCAACATCGCCCCAGCAACCACAACAACGGTTAGTTGTCTACCAGTTGATGAATTTGTGATTCATTAGTCTAAAAGAGATTAATTAAGCTCAGTTCCCCAAATTTCATCTGAATTTTATCCATCATCTTGCATAATTAACATTCATGCATTCATAAATAATAATTACATTTTATCACTTATAATTGCATAAAATAAGAAGCCAAAATTCCCAGTCCAATTAACCTGTAAAATAAGCTAAATTCCCCAATTTGTTATTAATTAATTCTAACTCCAAATCACATGAAACCACATCTGTTGTGTACATAGTACTAATTAGAATAAAGGAAAAATACAAAAAATCACTAACAGAAATAAGTGCCTCACAATATGAAATCTTAATTTCAGGATGATCATGCTAAAACATTGATATCTTCCTCATACAATATTCAATTTAATCCTACTCACTTTTGAACTAATGTGCATTAAATTACCTTCAAAACAAGACCAAGTTTAAGTGAATCAGAGTTCATATGTGAAAGTTGGTTTTAGGGCCTCTTTTGTACATTGTATATTTTACCCAAATTTTACCTATTATTTTATGTATATTTTTTATTCTTTTTATTTCATTTCCTTTTCATTTATTTCTTTGACAAAAGTTTTACTAAAATGTGCAAAAATACAAACCTAAAAAAACCAAGATCAAAGAAACTAACCAAGTTTGAGTGTTCACTAACTGTCTTCACAAAAGTTATCTTTTTCATACTTTTTTATTCATTTTTTAGTTAAAATCCAAAAAAATAGATTAATGTGTAAACATTTGTCCCTTCATGAAAGTCGTAGATCTCATCGAGATGAGCAATTTCATGAAGAAAATTTTTCGATCCGAGGTCATTTGCCATTTCTTTTTTATTTATCTTTTATTATTTATTTTCAAATTTTTGGGGGGTGCCATGCGACAGCTCTTGAATCCACCACGTATCACCCATTTTTGGTATATTTATTTCGTTTATTTCAAAAAAATAAAAAAAAAATAAAAAAAGTAATTAAATAAAACTAATTAAACAAATGCCATGTGGCCACAAGAGGGCCGTCCCATCTCGACTGATACTTCTCCTTCCTCCGTCTATCTCTCCTCCTTTCCTAATCGGGAGCGGCCGTTGCCCACCGCAATTTTTGCCGCCCTCCTCATCGACGATCCCCTCGATCTCGTTCACTACCGCCACCTCATTGTATCAATCACGTCCTCATCTTCTTGATTAGCCTCGCCGCCTCTCCTGATCAAATCCATCGTCAATTCTCTTTCCAATCTAAGCCCTCGACACATTCCATCTCTGGCCGACCCGTCAACCCTATATAACCCATCACCAACCTTTTTGGAAATCTTCATCCCGTGATAAGCCTACATCGATGAGGAGATGTCGGTGATAGAGCCACCACCTCCATGTCCTTCATCGACGAGATCTGAGGTTCCCAACCTCGACGTACCCTTACGCTGCCACGTTGTTGCCTTCTACTTTGGCATTCGAAGCCGTCAAGCCACCACCTTCAGTAGCAGAAGGATCGCGCTCTGCCTCAATCTCCCGTATCAACAACACCTACTCTGGGGACGAGCTTTCTCGACCTCCGCTTGTGAGGGTTCTCCCCCACCCATTCCCACGCCGCGCTTCGTCGACAACCACCCACAAGTCATCAGTCTTAGCTACACCTCGCCAACACAAGAGATTCTAAAGACCAAGTGTTGCTCCGCCTTCCTCCATCGGGCACGAGACCCCCTCCTCTACCTTCGCTCCACTGTGATGTCGCCCCGACTCCTTCGGCCACCAAGCTCAAGGCTCAAGGTCTCCCACGTGCTATGCACGTGCGGGAGGGAATATCTTGTATCTAGGCCCCTGGGAGATCCACCAATTTCCGTCCAAGTCCACCATCAGAGGGTCATGTGCGTAGCACGTGACGCACGTGACCCACTACAAATTTTCCATCCACCCCCTCGCGGGGACAAGTAATTGCGCTTTAATCCTCTTCTCTACATTTTCTTCAAGTCATTCTATTTTATAATTTCGAACCTTATTCTGACATCATTTTCTTATTAAAAAATAACACTGTGTTTCTCAATTAATTCCACACATTGTAGCATGTGCTCGATATTTTTATATTATATGGTTATTTAATAATAATTATTTCTGTGTAATCCGTTCGATTTTACCCATCTGTGCTCTAAAATTCATATTTAAGTAACCATCTTAAAAATTGCTAAAAATTCACGAATAATAGAATTAATTGATTTTTACATTGTGCCAAAATAGATCTGCATTTTCGTGCATATTTTCCTCTATAAAAATCATTTTATGTAATTTAATATTTATTTTTAATAGGTATTAAACTCCACATTTTATGGTTTAGGATTTCTCTAGTATATTCAATTGATCTATCTTGGAAAATTTTATTTCCTGAAATAAAAGAGATTTAATATTTATTATAATTAAATATTGCAATTCACTTTGTTTGCATTAATTAATTCATAAAAGATTTTTGGACATCATTTAATTGACATTATTTTTCTTGTCCTTCAATTTTTCTTGCATTTCATTTGCATTCTAAAATTGCATTAAAAATATCAAAATATTTCACCTCGAAAGCTGTACATGAACTTTGATTGACATTAACCTTGGTTGTCCCTTTGCCTCCTCGAGTTCGACATTGGGACTTACCCAGGCTAAATAAACATAAAACCACTTCGATTAAAATTGAATTAATTAATTAATTTGTTATTTTTGATTAATTCCGATTACCTGCCTACAACGAACGACAATATTATTTTTGCACATTTAATTCATACAAATTAAAATAGGGTTACCCGGACTGTTCAGATGTTTATTTTATAACAAATGTTTTGAAAAAAATGGCCTCTTATTTTTTTAAAAAAACTTGCATTTACAAAAATCTCAAAAAAATAAAATATAATAATCATAAAAAAAGAGAATAGAAAAATTGTCCGCATTCCATACATTTGCACTTCATCCAGCATATGCAATGGTGAAAAGCCCTTGGGTTCTGAACCAAGTTATGAGCAGAAATTGAGAATGGTCTTGACATGACCTTAATCCACATAATTTTAAGAGGAGCTTGAGTGAGAAAGAGGATTTTAGAAGCTTCGGGTCTTTGACTTAATTCTTCGAGTTCTGCATGACAATGTCCAGAATTTGACTCTTAGTGTCTAACCTGGTTGCCTCATTCTAGGTACGACTCTTGAATAGGGAATTAATCTATACTCGCACACTATGCACTTAGCTCAACTTAGACGGGGTGTTGGAAGATTGTGTGAGTCTCTTTTCTGTTAGCATAAAGCTTCGAATGAGGGATGGACAACTGGGCACATTTTTTTCAAAGACCCAAAAACATATAGGGAAAGAATGATTCCATATTCATAGGGGCACAACAAGATCCACGCAGAGCTACCAAAAACTCAAACCAAAAGAAGCCAACTACCAAATAAATATTTGACCAAAAAGGTCCAAGCTTCAAGAAAACCTGCATATCTTGGTGGAGATTTGGCTAAACTCGTCGGCTTCACAAGGAGAGGTGACTACACTATTCACCCTCCAGTTCTTTTCTCCTTCTTCTAATTTCTCCCCCTTTTTCGATTGTGAACACAACGCGACGGACCTTAGAAGAAAATACTTGACTCCCTAAGGAAAAGTTATTGGAAGAGAGGTTTGCATGGTAGTCCGGCATTCTTAATGGGAAGAGCTACGACCTTTCACACACATGAGTCAATTGTTCAATGTTCATGGGGTATACTTTGGGAAGAGGATTGATCTAAGATGACTTCTGAGCCGAAACTGTTATAATGATGTGAAGAACTTGGAGGCTGTTGATTTTAAAACCCTAATTCTCACAGGAATTCTGCCAAGCTAATAATCCAAAGTTTGGGTTTAACTCATTTTCACCTTTTGCTCATAGTCTTGGTATGGGACCCAATCTCATTTCACCTCATTTCATTTCTTTAATTGCTCGAGGACGAGCATGTTTTAAGTATATGGGATTGATGAATTTGTGATTCATCAGTCTAAAAGAGATTAATTAAGCTCAGTTCCCCAAAATTCATATGCATTTTATCCATTATCTTGTTCATGCATGTATAAATAATAATTGCATTTTATCACTCATAATTACATAAAATAAGAAGCCAATAGTCCCATCCCAATTGACTTGTAAAATATGCTAGCTTCCTTGATTTTTACTTAATTAATGCTAACTCCAAATCACATGAAACCTCCATTGTGTACATATTACTAACAAGAATAAAGGAAAAATACAAAAAATCACTAATAGAAATAAGTGGCTCACAAATTGAAACCCTAATTTCAGGATGATCAAACTAAAACACTGATCTCTTTTTCATAAAACGTCCAATTTGATCCTACTTACTTTTTAAGTAATGTGCATTCTTTTACCTTCAAAACAAGACAAAGTTCAAGTGAATCAGAGCTCATATGTAAAAGTTGAGTTCGAGCCTCTTTTGTACATTGTAAATTTTACGTGATTTTGACCTATTATTCTATGTGCATATTTGACTCTTTTTATTTCATTTATTTTCTTTGACAAAAGTTATACTAAAATGCTCAAAAATCCAAACCTAAAATAAAACCAAAATCAAAGAAACTAACTAAGTTTGAGTGTTCACTAACAGTTTGTACAAAAGTTGCCATTTCCGTACTTTATTTTATTTCTTCATTTTCTTAATTAATAAAAATAAAAAAAATCAGATTAATGTGTAAATATCCATCTCTAATTTTATCATATGTTTTCCTATTTTTATCTTATTTAAAATTGCAAAAATACAAAACCCAAAAATCAAGGTATTCTATTTTCATAAAATAACCCCAAAAATATCACTTTATGCAAATTACCTATTTTGGTGATGGTCCCTTCATGAAAGTTGTAGATCCCATCGAGATGTGAAACTTCTGTGAAGAAAATTTTTTGATCTTTATTTGTTATTTCTTTTTTATTTATATTTTATATTTTGATTTCGAATTTTCTTGGGGTGCCATGTGGCAGTTACTAGAGCCGCCACATGTCACCCATTTTTGATATATTTATTTCATTTATTTAAAAATAATAATAAAATTATATAATTAAAAATTAATTAAATAAGTGCCACGTGGCCACATCAGGGCCGTCCGATCTCGATAGATCAGACAACCCATGTACTTCTCCTTCCTCTGTCCATCTCACCTCCTTTCCTAATCGGGAGTGGGCGCTGCCCACCGTGATTTTCGCCGCCACACCTTCCATCAGATCGTGCGACCACCGCCCTCCTCATTAGAGATCCCCTTGATCTCTCTCACTGCTGCCACCTCATCGTATCAATCACGCCCTCATCTTCTCGATTAGCTTCGCCGCCTCTCCTGATCAAAAACATCGTCGATTATCTTCCTAATCTAATCTCTCAACGCATTCCATCTCTACCTGACCCCTCAACCCTATATAACCCATCGCCAACCCTCTTCGAAACCTTCATCTGTCGATAATCCTACATCAATGAGGAGACGACAATGACAAAGCCACCTCCTCCACCTCCTTCGTCGGTGAGATCTGAGTTTCCCAACCTCGACGCAACTCCGTACCACTGCGTTGCCGCCTTCCACTTCGGCATTCGAAGTCGTTGAGACACTACCTTCAGCAGCAGAAGGATTATGCTCTGCCTCAAGTTCCCCCATCAATGGCACCTACTTCGTGGCTGTGATTCCTCGACCTCTGCCTGTGAGTGTTCTCCTCGACCCCATGCCCACGCCATGCTTCATCTACAGCCACCTACAGGCCACAACCCGCCGCACCTCGCCAACAATAGAGCTTCTATGCACCAGGTGCTGCTCCGCCTTCCTCTGTCGGGCAAGAGAGCCCCTCCTCTACCTTCACTCCGTCGTGATGTTGCCCTGACTCCTTCGGCCACCGGGCTCAAGGCCTGAGGCCCTCCCACGTGTTGTGCATGTGGGGGAGGGAACATCTTGTATCAAGGCACCTGGGAGATCCGCCAAATTCCATACAAGTCTACTGTAAGAGGGTCACGCGCCACTACAAATTTTGTATCCCCCTCTCGGGGCTAGGTAATTGCGCTTTAGTCCTCCTCTCTGCTTTTTCTTCAAGTCATTCTATTTTCTAATTTTTCGAGCATACCCTCAACTTCATTTGTAATTTTGAACCTTATTCTGACATCATTTTCTTATTCAAAAATATCATTGTGCTTTTCAATTAATTCTACACATTGTTGCATGTGCTTGATATTTTTATATTTTGTGGTTATTTAATTATACTAATTATTGCGGAATCTTACCGATTTTACCCATTATGTGCTCTAAAATTCTATTTAATTAATCATTGCTCGAAAAATTACCAAAAAATCATAGGTCTTAGAATTAGCTATATTATTACATTGTACCCAAAAAGATGTGCATTTGCATGCATATTTTTCTCTATAAAAATCATTTTGTTTATTTCAATATTTAATTTTTAATAGGTATTAATCCACATTTTTAAGGTTTTGGATTTTTTTAGGATAGCTCATTTACTGATCTATCGTGGCTAATTTTATTTCTTGAAAATAAAGAGATTTAATATTTATTATAATTAATTATTGTAATTCACCTTTTTTGTAATAATTAATTCATAAAATATTCATACTACATCAGAAAATTCCTATTCATTTCACCATTATTCACTTCTTGACCAAGTTTTGTAATTTTTGGACGTCGTTTAATTGACATTAATTTTCTTGTCCTTAAAATTGACTTGCATTTCATTTGCATTCTAAAATTGCATTATAATTGTCAAAATTATTCTACCTCGATAGCCGTACATGAACGTTGGTAGATAGTAACGTAAGTTGTTCCTTTGCCTCCTCGTGTTCATCCCTGGGACTTGCCCAGACTAAATAAACATAAAACCACTTCGATTAAAATTGAATTAATTAACTAATTAAGTAGTTATTTTTTATTGATTTCGATTACCCACCTACAATGAATGACAACATTATTTTTACACATTTAATTCATACAAATTAATAAAGGGTTATCCAGATTCATCAAATGTGGCACCGTTGTGGGCAGATAATCAGAATCAATAAAAAATAACCACTTAGTTTTTTAATTCAATTTTAATCGAAGTGGTTTTATTTTTATTTAGCTTAGGCAAGTCCCAGGGTTGAACTCAAGGCAACAAAGGAATAGCCTGGGTTAATATCTATCGAAGGTCGTGCATGGCTTTCGAGGCAGAATATTTTTGGTATTTTAATGCAATTTTACAAAGCAAATGAAATCAGGACAATTTTTAAGACAAGAAAATTATTTTCAATTAAATGATGTTTAAAAATTACAAAACTTGGTCGAGAAGTGAATGATGGTGAAATGAATGCATTATAATTTTTTGGAAATTTCTGATGCAGTATGATTATTTTATAAATTAATTAATACAAACAAGGTGAATTACAATAATTAATTATTATAAATATTAAATCTCTTTATTTTTAGAAAATAAAATTATGCAAGACAGATCAATAAATGATTATCCGAAAAGTCCTAAACCCTAAAAATGTGGAGTTAATATCTATTAAAAATTAAATATTGAAATACATAAAATAATTTTTATAGAGGAAAATATGCATGCAAATGCAAATCTTTTTGGGCACAATGTAAATATTATATAATTGTACTATCCTTAAATTTTCGAAAAAATTTTTCAAGTAATGGTTAATTAAATATGAATTTTAGAGCACAGAATGGGTAAAATCAACAACATTCCACAATAATAATTATTATCAAATAACAACATAAAATAAAAATACCGAGCTCGTGCCACAATGTGTAGAATTAGTTGAGAAACAGAATGTCATTTTTTAATAAGAAAATTATGTTAGAATAGGGTTCAAAATTACAAATGAAGTTGAGTGTATGTTCGCAAAATTACAAATAGAATGACTTGAAGAAAATGCAGAGAAGAGGACTAAAGCGTAATTACCTAGCCCCACGAGGGGGTGGATGCAAACTTTACAATGGGTCATGTGCTACGCAAGTGACCCTTTGATGGTGGACTTCGACGGAATTTGGCAGATCTCCCAAGGGCCTTGATACAAGATGTTCCGTCCCATATGTGCCTAGCACGTGGAAGGGCCTCAGGCCTTGTGCTTGGTGACTGAAGGAGTCGGGACAGCGTCATGGCGGAGCAAAAGCAGAGGAGGGGGTCTCGTGCACGGTAGAGGAAGGCAGAGCAACACCTAATGCTTAGAAGCTCTGGTTTTGGCGAGGTGCGATGAAGCATGGTGGCTTGCGGGTGGTTGTAGACGAAGCGCGGCGTGTGCGTGTTGTCAGGGAGAAACCTCACAAGCGGAGGTCAAGGAAGCACGACTGTGGAGTAGGTATTGTTGACGGAGGACCTTGAGGTGAATCACAATCATTTTGTTGTTGAAGGTGGTGGATCTACGGCTTCTAATGTCGGAGTAGAAGGCAGCATCGCAGCGATGCAGAGCTGCATCGAGGTTGGGAACCTCGTATCTCGCCCGATGAAGGAGGTGGAGGAGGCGGCTTTGTCACCACCGTCTCCTCATGGATGGTGGATTATCGGCAGATGAAGGTTTCAAAGAGGGTTGGCGATGGGTTATATAGGGTTGAGGGGTCAGTTGGAGATGGTATGCGTCAAGGGCTTATATTGGGAAGAGAATCGGTGATGGATTAGATCAGGAGAGGCGGCAAGGATAATCGGGAAGATGAGGGCATGATTGATATGATGAGGTGGCGACGGTAAGCGAGATCGAGGGGATCGCTGATGAGGAGAGCGATGATCATGCGAACTGATGGAAGGTGCGGCGGTGAAAATCGTGGTGGGCGACGCCCACTCCCTAATAGGAAAAGGGGAGAGACAGACAGAGGAAGGAGAAGTACAAGGGCCATCCGATCGGTCGAGATGCTGTGGCTACATGGCATTTGTTTAATTATTTTATAATTAATATTTTATTATTAATTTTATTATTTTTAAATAAACAAAATGAATATACCAAAAATGGGTGACACGTGGTGGCTCCTGGAGCTGCCACATGGCACCTCCAGAAATTTTGAAAATAAAAGATAAATAAAAAAGAAATAACAAACAAAGATCAAAAAATTTTCTTCATAAAAGTTGCTCATATCGATGAGATCTACAACTTTCATGAAGGGGCCAACACCAAAATAGGTCATTTGCACAAAATGATATTTTGGGGGTATTTTATGTACATAGAATACCTTGATTTTTGGGTTTTGTATTTTTTTGTCATTTTAAATAAAATTAAAATAGGAAAAATATGATAAAATCAGAGACAAATATTTACACGTTCATATGCTTTTTTGGATTATTATTGATTAAGAAAAATAAAGAAATAAAATAAAGTACGAAAAAGACAACTTTTGTACAGACGGTTAGTGAACACTCAAACTTGGTTAGTTTCTATGATTTTTATTTTATTTTAGGTTCAGATTTTTTTGCATTTTAGTACAACTTTTCTCAAAGAAAATAAACGAAAAAGAAATGAAATAAAAAGTATCAAATATGCACATAAAATAATAGTTCAAAATCGAGTAAAATATACAATGTACAAAAGAGGCCCAAAACCCAACTTTCACATATGAGCTCCGATTCACTTGAACTTGGTCTTTTTTTGAAGGTATTATGAATGCAAATTAGTTCAAAAGTGATTAGGATTAAATCAAACAATGTAGAGGAAGATCAATGTTTTAGTCCGATTATCCTGAGATTAGGGTTTCCGTTTGTGAGCCACTTATTTATATTAGTGATTTTTTTTTGTATTTTTCCTTTATTCTTGTTAGTAATAATACACAATGGATGTGGTTTTAGGTGATTTGGGGTTAGCATTAATTAATTAAAGATCAGGGAAGTTAGCTTAATTTATAGGTCAATTGGGCTGGGATTTTTGACTTCTTATTTTATGCTATTAGGAGTGATAAAATGCAATCATTATTTATACATGCATGAATGTTAATTATGCAAGATAATGGATAAAATACAGATGAATTTTGAGGAATTGAGCTTAATTTATCTCTTTTAGACTGATGAATCACAAATTCATCACCAGCCCAAGATTTAGATTCTTCCGGATCCATGTTCTCCACATCTGCTCCTCATTCAGGTGGTGAATGGCGTATGGACTACTGACCGAGCTTCTAGGAAAAGAGATAGATTTCATTGTATATGCAAAGTTTTCCAATCCTTTAATCTGTCGAAAGAATTAATTACTCAAACCCATGTCCTTCTACCTCCAGATTGGTCTCTACCATTTGAGATCATGATAGATGCTTCTGATTATGCCATTGGAGCAGTTTTGGGACAGAGGAGAGATGGACTACCATTTACTATTCGCTATTCTAGTATAACACTAGACGAAGCACAGAAGAATTATACCTTTACTAAGAAAGAGCTTCTAGTAGTCGTTTTTGTCCTAGGGAAATTCAAATCTCTTTGCTAGGATCCAAAGTCATTGTTTACACTAATCATTCTGCCTCAAGTCTTTGCAAAGCAAGAAGGATGACAAAAAGAGACTAATCAGATTGATCCTTCTACTCCAAGAAATTCGATCTTGAAACCAGAGACAAGCCTGAAATTAAAAATGTGGCGGCAGATCATCTTTCAAGACTACCAGAACCAGACACTCATGAGCAGAGTAGATTACTCATTACATAAACCTTTCTAAACAAGGTAATTCTGTTAGTCACCTCGCTCCCCTAGTTTGTTGATATTGTGAATTACCTTGTTTCCAAGAGAATTCTGCATGATTGGCCGAAGTTGAAAGTTGACAAATTTTTATCAAATATTTATTTCTATTAGTCGGAGGATCCATATTTAATTTGTGAGGAGGAAGATTGCACCTGAGAAGGTGCATTCCTCAGGAGGAAGTCCATAGTGTCCTCGGGTATTGCCGCAATTGAGAAACAGGAGGACACCACTCTGGGAAAAGAATGGCAACGAAAGTACTCCAATGCGGCCTATGGTGGTCTACTCTTTTCAAAGATGCATAAAACTAAGTAAAATGATGCATCGATTATCAGTAAATGGTTGGAACTATTAGATGGAGAGACACAATGCCTTGAAATACATCCATATATCTGATGTATTTGATGCGTGGGGCATTGACTTCATGGACCCATTTCCCAACAATCAGGGATTGAATATATTCTGCTTGTTATCGGTTATGTCCATTGTTGGGTGGAGGCTATCCCAACCCGAGCCGCCTACAGTCGCACCATCTGCCGATTCCTAAAAAGAGAATATCATTGCAAGGTTCGGAATTCCTAAAATTTTGATATCCGATGGTGGTAGTCATTTCATCAACAGAGAAGTAAAGAAGCTGACCTAAGAACATTGTATTGAAGATCATGTCGCTTCTCCATACCACCCACAATCCAATGGCTTGGTAGAATGTTCAAACATGGTCATCAAGATAATTCTTTAGAAGCTTGTACGACCTGATAGGAAGAACTAGTCTCAGATGCTTGACTCGATTCTTTGGGCCTGTCGCACCGTGTACAAGTCACCCTTGGGAATGTCTCCCTTTGTGAAATTAATTCACAAATCTTTATGGGCAATCAATGTTTACAATTTGGATTCTAAGAAGGTCGGAAAGAATCAAAAGCTTGATCTGAATAAATTACTCGAATTTAGAGATCATGCATATGACAACAACTGGATGTACAAGGAGAAAGTAAAGAAGTGGCACGACAAGCATATCCTCAGAAAGGCTTTCAAGCGTGGTCAGACGGTTCAGTTATTCGATGCAAAATTGAAACTGTTCCCAATGAAGTTGAAAAGCAAATGGATAGGGCCGTTTGTAGTGAAACATGTGCATGACAATGGAAGTATTGTGATATTTGGTTTGTTAGCTGACACACAACCATTGTGATCAACAGACAGTTGCTAAACCCATACTTAGAGCATGATACATTCATGTCTGTTGTTGATTCAATACATGTGGTATACTAAGATGAGCTTGAAGTTGCATCATCAATAGAATCAAACGAGGCTCAAATAATGTCTTTGATTAATTAATCTTTTTCTTCTTTTCTTCTTTTCTTCTTTTAAAATTCCATTCTTTCATTATTCCGAAAGTTTTACTCATCCCATTCATCATTGTTATACTTAAGATATGCTTCATCTTATGTATATGGGGGATGAGTGTATACATGTGTTCATTCTTTGATCCATCGCATGTCTCCTCAACGCTTGATATTTTGTCTATACATAGGGATATTTTACCCTAAGTATAGGTGGAGACAGGCTGAGCTGATGATTTGTTTATTCCCACCCTCGACCCTTCCTGCTTTGTACATAGTCTTCTGCACTGGATTAATTGATCCTAGGTACAGAGGGGACGATCGACTTCTATTTCGTTATTCTTTAGTCATTGTAGTATAGATTTTCCTATATTTAACACGAGTTATGTCTTTCTTTCTCTCTGAATTATGAGGACATAGCTCAAGCTAAGTATAGGGTTTGTATATACGTCGTATATACATTGTACATTCGTATTTTCAATAATATGGCAAACTAATAAAATTTAAACGCACATTAAGTTCTTTGTAATTACCGTTAATAAATCAGTTAAAATTATTTTGCAAAACAATTTGAAAAATGGTTGATGGAAAAAACTTTTAGAAAACCATTTAGAAAATATTTTGTAAAATTTTTTCAAACCTCTATAAAAATATTTTGTTTGTAAAAAATTTCATGTATTTGTTTGAATAAATATTTTAGAAATCTATTTGCAATTGGTTTGAAAAATAGTTGCAAAAATACTTCGAAAATTCAAGACATACTGCTTGAAAAATCTCTTTCAAAATGATTTTCAAATTTTCTAAATATTTGCAAAAATTATTTATCAAAATATTTTCAAAATAAAGTTTTCAAAATGTTTATTAAAATGTTTTCAAACTATTTTCAGAACCGTATACATAACTAAAGCAAATAAAAACTTCGTTACAAACCATGTATATAACAACCTGTAGATAACCCGCTAATATTCAACTTGTAAATACCTAATGTAAATTCTTAAACGTAACTCTTGTAAATACAGATGCACTCTCGTGTAAATATCTACACATAATTATTTCACTAACTCTTTTATTTTTCAAAAATCCCTAAAAATTTGCAAAATTTGAAACCTATAAAAATTTGCAATAATGTTTTAAAAAACTTGCATAAAAATTTGCAAAACTTTTCAAAAATCCATGAAAAGATCAAAATAAGAAAATTGCTTCACAAATATTTTCTTGCATCATACAAAGCATTTGTATTTTTCGAAATAATCAAGACAATCAAACAAGTCTGTAATAAAATATGAAGATCAGAACTTGGTATGGACCTTAATACACATAATTTTAGAGGAACTCATTAAGGACTGGATATGGGGATACTTCAGGTCACCTTGACTTAATTCTTTAGGTTCCATGAGACTATGTCCATGAGTCGATTCTTTGTGTCTAACTAGAACCCTTCATATCATCGGTAAGACTCTTGAGACACTGGCTTGACTAGAAACCTCTCACTTAATACTTAGCTCAATCCAGATGGATTGTTGAAAAATCTTGGAGTCTAAGTTAGGATGATGCCAGGTCGCTTCGTTAAGGTTGGCTCAAGAACCATTCTTGGGGATTACCGAAATCGTTATTGTAACACACTTCTTTTGGTAACAATGATATCTAAAAATTGGAGACTGGATTGAAACAATGCTTCAGATGAGGAATGGTCTACTGGCACATTTTTTTCAAGTCCCCAAATCATGGGCGGACCAAAAGACTCTATATCCGTCAGGGAAATAACAAGAATGCATAACAATGCAAAATCAAAGAAAATACTAAAAAAGAAGCCTATACCAAAAATTCTACAAAAATATCGAGCTTCATAAAAAGCATGCTGCTTGGTGAATACTCAGTTACTCTGACCGAGCTTCACAAGGTAATGAAGACTACATTGATCCATTCCCACTTCTTTTCCCCATTCTTCCAGATTCTCCCCTTTTAGCTGTAAAGATTGACAACATATGAGCTTAAAAGGGAATATCTGTCTCCACGAGGATGAACTACCAGAGGAGAAGACTCTTTTATAGTTCGATGATTTGTTCAAGAAGAGCTGGAAAATTCACACACATGGTTCTATCATTTCAAGGTTGCGAGTGTATGCGAGTGAGAGGATGGTTCTGACTAAACTATGAAGAGAACCAGATAATAGGATTATGGAACCTAAGTGATGTTGTGTCACACCTCCTAACCTCAATGCAGTTCCGAACAAACCAAGAATCCATTGGTCTTAACTAAGCTCCAAACTTTGACTTTATTAAGACAAGTTTAAAAGTTAAAAATTATTCCAAGTTTAAAAGTTAAAAATTATTCCAATTTATTTCTTTCTCCTTTTTATATTATCCTTTTGAACTTATATGCATAAGTGTTTTCTAGGGACTAGCAAAGGCAAGTATAGGGGGTGATGAATTCTCATTTCATCACATTTATTCTTTCATTTTGGCCTTAAATCCCTAGCTAAATGCATGTACATATAATTAATTTATAAAAATAAATACTCAATAATCTGAAGAAATACTAAGTAATAAATTGTATTAATATTGTTTAATACCAAAATAAAAGAATAAAGGAAAGAAAAGAAAAGAACGAAGTATCAAAGACACTAAGTGGCCCTAGACCCCGAGACCCAATCATCATGATGACTTGGTCAATAAGGAATAAAGTAGGGGAAGATAAGGTAGCGAAATTGTACATAAAATACATAGAAATCCAAATTTTTAATTCTAAAAAAATTGCATTTTGGGACTCATTTTATTTTATTATTTTTATACCTTCAATAATAAAACCCTCAACATGAATATTGTACATAAAAATACAAAGAAAAATACAAAGAAAAATACAAAATTCATTTTAATGAAAAACATTGCACAGTGTGCCCGAGACACACAAAATAAAGAGCTGCAAAGAAAACTTTGCAGACCTGTATCTTCTCCATACAGATTCAAAATGGACAAAACACCTTTATTGTTCATAAAATTAAATAAGCTATTTTTGGAGGCAATTTTATTCAATTTGGAGTTATGATGCAAAAGTTAGGTTTGGGCCCTCATTGTGTAGTATACCTATATATTATTTTCAATTTATTTATTATTTTTTATATTTTTCACTTTATTTATTTTTATAAAATTGTAAATACTATTTAAAACCCATGTACATAATTTAAATATAATAAAAACATTAAAAATAAAATAAAAACAAATAATATACTTCAATATTTAGGTAAAATATATTGTAATATACCTGTAAGAATAGTGTACATAATTAATTAATTAAGTATGTAAATAAACTTAAAAATATGTAAAAAATAATTAAATAAGTAGTTAAATAAATTCAAAATATATAAAATACCTGTACAAAGTACATATTAAAAATAATATATATACCTATACATATATACATTTAAATATTAACATGTTAAAAATAACATTGTAAAAATAAATAAAAATATGCATAAAATACTACATAAATTTGTATTTTTATGTTTTATCAAAAAATAATTAAATCATTTATTATTTTTAAATGATTTTACAAGGTATTTTTCTCTAGAATTATCTGGTTAGTCCACGCGGATAGCTCCAAAAGTTGACCTCGGTCAACTACACATCTCCCTTTGACCACCCCTGTCACACCTCGGTTCTACCCCTTTTCGCCCAATTTCCATGCCTCCACCACGCCTCCTTCTCCCTCGAGCCTTCGACCATTCTGATCCCAACACACCCTTCTCCCACGCCAACTCCATGCTGCTCATCAACCCCTTTTGCTCCACACGCAAGCTCTCCTTGAACCTCACCACTTTCTTCATCTATAAAATTCGCCCCTATCCACCATTTTTGTGTTTTGATCACCCTTAGGAGGTTCTCAGCCCTGAAGCTCTTGTCTTGTGACAAAAGCACGTGACAGTCATTTGTAGCAAGAAAGAGCCACCTTTGGGTCAAATACACCCATCGTCAGAGCTAGCTCCGTCGGTTCTGCCTCCTTGGTCCCCCAACCAAGTCGAGGCCCGTTACAATCATTTTTAGGTAACCTTTAGGTCTAATTTTTATTTCCCACCTTTAATTCTCATTTTTAGGTCTTAATTTAGGTTTAATCAGAAAATCCCTTTTACTTGGAGATTTAGCTCCAAGCCAAATCACCTATTCTTCGCCTGTATCTCTCCTCAGTTTCCACTCCATATCATTCCCCATCGTGTTCTCCATCTTGTGACCATCCTCCCAACCCATATCTGATTAGTTTTGGTGAATCGAAGCTCCGGAACTTCACCCTCATTGGATCTTCGCTGCACCATCGATCCCATTACTTCCTAGCATCATCACCTCGAATCAAGGTTGGATATGCAGCTCCAGGTTGAGGTGTAAGACCAAGCTCCAGATCCTCATCATTTGGATCTGGGCCCCATGGAGGACTACATGCAGCTACGGAGGATGACAAGGAACCCATTGCCGTTGTTGGATCGAGAAGAGGATGTCGGAGTCAACGGGAATACCTGACTGAAGGAGCTTCATAGGCTTGTTCGTGGGAGTTCTTCCAAGGACCTCGATAGCCGTTGGATCACCCCTGACTTCTAGATCTTTTCATAGCCGTCAGATCGAAGCGAAGCATGGTCCTCCATCGATCGTAGATCGTCCACGTGGCAGCTAGAGAATGATATAATGAAGCATAGTCAAGCGAGGTAAATTACAAGAACCCCCTAGAGGAGCCGTTTACCTTTTTACAACAGTTCGAGATGATTTGTAGTACGACTAATTATCTTACTATTACTAGGAGGTTGTTCACCTCAAAGCCTTCCCCTTCGCCTTAGCTGATAAAGTGTTTTACTGGCTTATTCACTTGGGGAGGGATATATCCACATGGGACGACCTGAAGTCCATGTTCCTGCGTAAATTCTTTCCTCTGGGATAGACGAACATGATGAGGAGACAGATCTCCAACTTTACTCAGCTGCCAAACGAATCATTCCACGAGGTGTGGGATCAGTTCAAGGATCTTATCGGGAGATGCCCTCATCATGAGATACCATTGAAGGTGCTAGTGTAGAATTACTTTGGAGGACTCCAGTCGGATGTCTAGGGCCTTATGAGTGCTGCATATGGCGACAGTTATCTGAATCGGGATGTCGAGTCTGTCTGGTTCATCTCTGAGGGGATGACAGAGAACTCAAGAGTCGTCGACTCTACTCGGGCATTCTAAAAGGCCCCGCAATTACCACACCACCGAGAGCATCATAAGGTGGTGAACATTTCAGTTCTGAATCCAATACCAACATGGGATACATTAGCGAGAAATTAACGTTGGTAGATGTGATTTAGAAGCAAGTTCAGGACCTGCAGCCGCTGCGGAGTTGGAGAAACTCTCATCACTTCCTTAGTAGCTGAGCGATCTGACGAAGAAGGTGACATACCTGCAGCTTCAGTATCAACGTTCTCACGCTTCTTTGACTTCTCAACCTGCTCGGAGATCTTTACCCGCTCCTCCTACCTGACAGATCCACTTTGTCCAGAGCGAGTCAGGTCAGCCTATAAAGACTCCACAGATTTATTGGCATGAGTATCAATCTTATGCCAATTCCAGCTAGATCACTAGCCATGGAGACATCAGGTCGACTCGCTCGTCCATTAACAATTGCACGCAGTTCCTTCCCTGGTCCGAAGCCCTCAGTTGCGGGAATCATTAAGATGTTGAGCCTCAAGTCACTCTTAAGATCAATGTGATATAGTACGCTCTGATTCAGCCGACATCATAGTTTACTCCTTAGAGCGTACACCACCAGCAACCGCAGCATTACAACCATCCGCAGCATGGACGTCCGCAATATCAACACTGGCGAAATTTCACGCAGAATCAGTCTCACCAGAATGTTTATCAGAGACCACATTCTTTTCACCATCCTGCTCTGTACTCACAACCGAATCATTATCAACAGCAGCAACAGTCTCCATACACACCCCAACGATCTCCTCTACCGTACATTCCGCAGTAGCATATGCCAAGACAAGAGAGAGTAGAGAACCAGGGTTACCATGTTGAACCAAAGATATCTTCGCAAACCCTGGCTCTGAATCAAATAATGGAATGTTGAGCACACTCCAGACCATGCATAAGACTGAGATGGAGTGGGTTAACCATCGTCTGGATGAGTTAACCGTGCCAAAGACAACTCTTCCATCCCAGCCTCAGATGAACCCGAACAACAAAAGGAGGCATCCAAATCAGGTAGACAACACGACAGGTACACTCTCTTTTCCTGAATTTTTTATCTAACTTCATTTGTCTCAGGAGCGGTAGATCACCACAAGCACCTGATCGGGAGGAGGAGATGGCACAAGGTGAAGAGCGAGAGCCAGTCCATGATGCACATGTTGAGGAGGAGAAATTCAAGGATGATAGGGATCTTCTACTTGACGATCAGGGAGAAGGGAGCGATGTCGAGACGGTTGATATGGACTTAGGCGATTCAGACGATGATACCACACCAGGCCATGCAGACACTCCTAAAGCTGATGTGTCTTTTCCTGTTTTAGAGAGTTTTGTTGATAATTCTGAGACTCTCGATGTACAAGCTGATCTCGATTTCAATAAAAAGAATTTTGTTTTTCCTGAAACTGTTCCTTTTTCCGACACTTTGTATGGAAAAGGTACTGAAAAATTCAAAAAGAATGATATTACTCCAGAGACTGATAGGTTGCTGAAAGATCATATTTTCTGAAGATTCCACTTCACAATGCCTTAGATCATTTTCCTACGCTCAAAAATCAGTTGAGGAACAGATGCACAACACGTAGGAAAAAGAGATCATGAGTTAAGAAACATGTATTGACCAAGGCAACTTCATGTGCTATTTGGAACAAGGTACCAAAGAAGAAGAAAGATTCTGGAGCTCACTATGTCACATATCAGATAGAAGATGCCGCATTCCATCGTACTCTCTTAGATAATGGTTCCTCGATCAATTTACTTCCATCCTCTTTGCTTGATAATCTCAAGCTGGGACCTCTTTACAAGTCACGAGCTATACTTCAGTTTGCAAATCGATATGTGAAGAGACCTAGATGCGTGTTGAGGAACATTGTCATAACCGTTCAGGACTTGTAGTTTCCAGTGGACTTTACTGTCCTAGACATGATAGGCCCGACACAGTTACATCTTGCTCCAATCATTTTTGAGAGACCCTTCTTGCATACATGAGCACTCTTTGACTATGTTTCTGGGAGAATATCATTCCACACAGACAGTGGAGAGATACACATTGAGATAGCGAGAGAACATAGAAGTCCTAGATCAGTTTTTATCATTTACTTCAGAGGACACCAGTCTTGCAGAGGATTGCCAGAACGTAGATGAGACACAGTCTCTTGATCTTGAGAACGTTTATTTCGATACCCACGATATCCTACGGGAGGATAGGATAAATCACATGGTACCTAGTTCTGCAAATAACCGTTCATGTACAAATACATAGTTTACATCAAATCCAGATGAGCAATTAGTAGCAATAGACATCTCAGTGTTGTAGATTGAAAGTACACATATTCCAGCATGAGAGTCAACCGGTTATATATCACAGATCGTACAATCTATTTAGCGTAGAGAGTCAGATGTGTAATGGTTACAAATTTATACACCTTCTGTAGTCCGACTCTAAAGACACATATTTCAGAAAAGAGAGATATGTCACATACGAAGTTCATTTACAAATACGACTCTACCTATTCAGCCAAGGATCGGTATGCACATAAAAAGCAAAAGATTCAGTACGATCCTGGTTGAAGTGATCTACTTTGTATAAGATGCATGACTACTCTTCCACTTTATTCCATCCTGTACAGAGACCTGTGAAGCCATTCGGTTTCTAGAGTACACACCTCTATATTCTCCATAGATCATAATCGTCTCCATTTTTTTGTCCGTCTTCTATGCTTAGGACACCAGATCCTAAGTATAGGGAGACCGATTGCCCGCTGATTCTCGTTTTCAATTTTTGATCTTTTTACTTTTCTTTTATATATCCTTTCTTTTACTCTAATCACTGGTCCCTAATTTTGTCCACACGATTTTCTATACTTAGGATGTCGTATCCTAAGTATAGGGGGGGCGAGTGATTTCATTTTTCTTTCTTCTTTTGTTCCTTCGTTTATATATTCCTTTTCCTCAGTTACCTCATTTTTCTTCCACTAGTTACGATGACCTGATTGTAAGTATGGGGGGTCGACTGATTTCTATTCTTTCATTCTTTTTCATCCACTTTTACTTAGCACGAGTTATGTCCTCCTTTTTCTCTTTTGACGCTATGAGGACACAACACAAGCTAAGTATAGGGGGTGCGTATATATTGTATATATACTTTTGTCCATAACTCGTACTTTTATGTATTTTCTATATCTATAAAATCCATAAAACGTGGGTGAGGGTAATTTAAAATCCACCTATTTATTTAAATTATTTATAAAATCCTTGTAAAGAAGTAAAATATGTTTAAAATCTTTATTTAAAATCTTTAATTTAAAATGTGTATTTAAAATATGTATAACACTTATTTAAAATCCTATATATTAAAATATGTGAAAAATTCATTTAATCCTTGTAAAATCTTTATACATAAAATTTGTAAAATCCATTAGTTATTTAATCCAAATAAAATATGGGTAATTTATTTTGTAAAATTCTTGTATATAAACTTGTTTATAAAAATCACAAAATCCATAAAAATGTAAAGTATAAAATCCATAAAAATTACAAAATCCTTAAAATCCATAAAATGAGTAAAATTCAAAAAATATACTTCACAAAAAATATGGTTTCATTTGCATTAGCATTTTTCAGAATAAGTTTGATTTCTAGAACTAAAGATTGGGAAAAGTCTAAAGGATGGAGCATGATTACAACCTTTACCTTTCATTATATGGAGCCTAGTTAGGAACTGGTATTTAGACTCTCCGGGTCTTTGACTTAAATATTTGGATTACATGAGACCATGTTTGGGAAGTCAACTCGAAAAGTGCCTAAGTAGAGCACTTGGTGTCATCCATTTAACTCTTCATCAGTGAACCAATTTTGGACACATGCACTTTGCACTTAGCTCGACTTGCATGGGGATGCGAAGCGTAATCCATCTTGATAGTGCGTTTCTATCCTTGTCTAGTGGCACTGACGTCTAAAGACGTGAGATTGGAGTTGCAATAATCTCTTCGAATGAGGGAAGGATCTGCTGGCACAATTTTTCCAAGACCTCAAAAAATGGACGGAATGAAAAGATACTATATCCGTCGAGGCATAAAGAGATGAATGCAGTGCAAGAAACATTACAAAGCCAACTCAAAGAAGAAGCCACAAAATACAAATACGACCACAACGGTCCAAGCTTCCACCAAAAAGCCTACACATCTTAGTGGAGACATAGCTACACAGGCTGGGCTTCACAAGGAGATGCGTCTAAACTAGTCGCACTCCAGTTCTTTTCTCATTCTTCTACTTTCTTTTTATATTCGATTGTGGACACATCACGAACTTACCTTAGAAGGGATACCTCCCTCCCCGAGGAAAGAGTAGTTGTATGAGGAACCAATTGGAGTGTATAGCTGGGATGGGCGGTTTCTTCGCTTCTTTCAAAGCTAGAAGAGCTAAAACAATTCACATACTGTACAAATTGATTTCAAGGTTGATAGAGTTTGCGATATGAATGAGTGGATCTGAACTGGATGTTGAGGTGAACTTAAACAAGGATTTGTGGAACTTGAGGACTGTTGAGGTTAAAATCCTAATCCTAGTTAAGGCTACGACAAAATGCTTGTTTCGGGCCCGATCGAGCATTGTCCTTTGTCTGTTCTCATGAATTGTTCTAGGAAAACAAATTCATTCTAAATTTCTTTCTTTTTCCTTATTTTTCAAATAAGTGTTTGCTAAAGGACTAGCAAAGTTTAAGTATAAGGGGTTGATGAATCCATGATTCATTAACATTCTGTCTATATTTTTTCTTAAAACCCTTAACAAATACATGTAAATACTCATTAATTTCCAATTCTTAACAAAATTCCATTCATAAATAAAAATGCACCTTTATATATTAAAATCATGTAAATAAATAAAAGAATAAAAAAAGAAGATAAAAATAAAGGCAAATTGTAGATATGTATATATGTACAATATCACTTATAAAAATAAATACAGCTGAAAGGTATATTTATAACCTAACCCCGAGAGCAAGTCAACATGGATTGGTGGATAAATAAATAAGTAGGTGGAGATAAGGAAGAAAACAAATAAAAATAATTAATTTTACACTCCACACACTTTTCATTAATTATCCAATAAATACCAAAACTTCAAAGAATTTTAATTAATTCATACTAATATATTTATCACCAAATCCTTCTCCTAATTATTTCTAAAAATGTATAGAAAAATATAAAAATAAGTTAAAAATATTACCTTGTATATATACCAAGAAATCCAACCTGTAAATTTTCAAAATCCCAACTCCCGAACATCATAAATTTCTCATACGCACTCCAATTTCACTACTCACTTTTAAAGTTCATAAAATAATATTCTCTAGTTAATGAAGGTGATTTCACTAAAATCGGAGTCCGTTGCAAAAAGTCGTGTTTGGGACCTAACCATAACTGGGTTTCTGGGCTATTTATTTTTTTAACATAATATTTATTATTTCAATAATTTTATAATTTCTAAATATTTTCTTTATCTTGTATTTTGACCCAAATTTATTTCATAATTTTTGGAACTTATTTATTATTTTAAATAAATCAAAAACCCTAATTTATAGGTATAAATGAACTTTATAACTTATACATGTTTTTATTAATAGACTTAAATTAATTTATTAAAATCCAAAAAAATCCCAAGTACTCTACTTACAATCTTATTAATTAATAAAATATAAAAATAGTATACTATTTATTAAAGTATTAAAATAAAAATTCAAAATCTATTTGTTAACTATTAATTATACTTATTTATTAATATAATATTTATATTTCGTAAAATAAATATTATTTATTATAATTAATTATACCATAATTTAGATAATTTAATTATTTATATTTTTCATTTTAACACCTATTTAAAATAATGCTATTTACTATTTATTATTTATTTATTAAGGTATTTAATTCATCCTGGCCAACCAGGTGCTGACACGTGTCAGCACCTGTGAGCTTCTTCTCCAAGAACAAGAAACAATTGCTTCTGTTCTACCAACTAACTTCTCCCTTTTCTACCCGTCAACCTCTTCTTCCTAACTCCGATCCTAACCCTCCATCCTCTACCTCTAACAATCCCTATCCACGCATGTCATCGATCTTCTACTTAACTCCATCAAATTCATCTATAAAAGGCTATCAAGTTCGCCATTAACCACTAATTGCTCCTATGTTCTAACTTCCAGAACATTGCTGGCCATCACCCCACCTTCACTGCCATGCCCAGCCTTACGTCGGAGGTGACAACTCCCCTTGAGGCATCCGCGTGGAAGAGTGGAGATTGGAGGAGGGTTCCAAGGTGCGAACCACCTTGCATTGCAGCTTTGCCGCCGCATTCAGCTCCAGCCAACCGACCGTCGAGCAACTACCAGCGGGAGCATATCTCCTGCTATTCACAATTAATCCTTCATTATTTGCAAACTTCATTTCTTGATATCCTTCCTATTTTTAGCGTCTTTAATTACGTGATTAAGAACCTTAATCAACATCCTTAGACGCCATCTTCTAATCATTCTCAGATCTGATCCACTTTGTTCCTAAATCCATCTTCCATTTTTCGTATTCTCACGCTTATCCATTTCCTAGAAACGAGTTTTAGAGCTGCAAATCCCTTAACTCTTTGGCTGATTCGAGTTAGAATCAAGCAAGAAAACACCCAATTGCAGGTTATTATTACATCTGGAGCATCCACTACTCATCTAGGGCTAGAAATTTTTGAAGAAAATTCGGATCAAGAGGCTGCTGCATCAACTTCCAGACTTGCCAGACCGCCATCTTCATCAACACTCAAATACCGTGATCCGATGCCTTTTAGAGCTTCTCATCCTCATGCAAGCTCGGAGGGAGAAGGAGTCACCCTCCTGGCCCTACCGGAGGCCAAAACGACTCGTCGACCGCTAGGGGATAATTGAAGAAGGAGACAACCTTGCCATCTGCACAAGAATCGAAGAATAGAGGAAGAACGCCCATACTCTACAGGCCGCTGACATGTGTCAGTAGTGGAAGGTCCATATCGCAAAGCAACTTCCAATCTCCACCATTGATCGTGAATCCGTGTGAATTTTGCAGCATAAACCCGCCAAGCTTCCAAGAATTTCATTCCGCTCCAAGACTTTCCAGAAGTTGCATTTAGGTCCCTGCACATGGACCTAAATGCAATATTTTTAGTTTTCTTTTCAAATTAGTCCCTGATAGGGACCAAATTGTAACAAAACTTATAACTTTTCTTTGCGCTTTAACCCCTGGGCTGTAGGGGTAATTTGAACCTCATTCTTGTTGTATTTTTCTTTGATTTTTCTAGGGTAGTTACACAACTACCCTAGCAACATTTCTATCTATTTTTCATGGATTTTTGTCAAGTATTTTCTTTGCATTGATTTTTGTAAGATTGGGTTGAATGTTTCTTGAGTTAGTTGTAAAACCAAGAAGATAGTGAAAGTTTTTTTAGATTTATTTCTTGCATCAAAAACCATTGTATTGATATTCTACCTCCTCGCATTTGACCCAGGCACACTTACCTGGATAAATAATAAGGTGCAGATGAAATAGGAGAGAGAAACCACTTATTCTCTCTCTCTCTCTCTCCTATTTTATTCATTTTTTTGATCAAATGGATTTGTCTCCGTGGTTCTTCTACACCAACGACTCTAATTAACTGCAGGTCAGATCCGTTTATCATGCATTCACAACTCTACATCATTAGGGATGGTGGTACCGAAGAAATGTGGTACCATCGCCCGCTGATAAGCTGCATAGGTGCTTTGATGCTTTTGCAAAATATCAACATCCTCCATCTGCTCAGGCTCTAGAGTGAATGACTGATTGATGCTCTCCTCCCCATCGTGAGAGGAATGCTAGGAAGGATTTGTCTATAGTTGTCATCGTTGTTCGATCATCTCTTAGCGCTATTGGATTCCCTGTACGGCCTGTACAAGAGAGGGCAGATGCTGAACCACATCCGAATCCATAAAAGGCATCATGGTTATGCAATGAAAACCATGACGTTAATACGTATCATCACACTTAGAGAGACATGGACATTAACAAACTAATCTCCAGGGACTCATGTAAGCTTCAAAAGTCGTACACTATCCATATTTCAAATACTATAAACAATTGTATTAGTGGAATTGTACTTTAGTATCACAGCTCTGATACCATGCTGTGACTCCCCCAAGATCTATATACTCAGCAATACACATCCACACATATTATTCTATATTCGAAATACCAAACATTGTAATTGATGTAGAAGAGTAGTGAGAAGGAAGATCAATACTATATATTTTTCTTTTTTCATTCATAATCAATGTCCACAAATAAGTACATTATCATATATTACCATGGATCTCAAAATAAGTAAATACATATACAGTAAGATAAAAGAATGGATACTAACTGTACTACAAAAATATCTGAAAGAGTTAACACATCTAAATTCTAAATTGTAATTGTTGCGGTTGCTCTCCTGCAAATTTCTCAGTTTCACTAAATAAGATTATGAGCAAAGCACCAGTATGGATATAAAATAGCTTCTAAAATGGTAAAAAGTGCGGACAAGAAACTAACTGGAAGGGAAGCAACTACCCATAAGAAATACAATGACTACTAACAAGTATTCAGTAGGGAGTGAACAACCTACAATGTAGCTCCGTCGCTCAAGTTACCACATCTAAATTCTTTAAGAACTATCATTACTATTTATATGCCTCCTAACTGAGTTACATATGTTACCCATGAGATAAGATATTTGAATTGAATTATGATCAATTTACATACTCTCCTCGTTAGTAAGGGTCCACGACGGTATGGAACAAGATAGTATTAGTAATGGAAATAGCCTGTGGTCTTGACCATGAGAGTCTTATACTACGACTCCTAGATACATTGTATCTTAGGGTTTGGGGGCATCCGTAGGCATGCATGAAGTAGATGCACCTTAACAATGTTCCCAACACTTTCCTTTACTAAACTACCAACTTTCCCTCTAGATTATCATTCTCATTTCATTGATAGTTCTCTTATCCTTAGAATTAATCACATTTAAACAATACTGATCTAATGTCTAACCCAGTAAGATAAACATTGACACATAATCAACTATTATCTACTACTCGTCGGGGAGAGATCCACAACAGTAGTGCACAAGGTAGAGCTCAAGATTTGATTATCAGATCTGAGTTAGCACTCATCACTGTAGTCAGAAAGTCATATGACTACCTTCCATTTTTCTCCGACTACGGGGCAAACCGATAAAATAACACCTTCACTAATCACATTACAGGAATTCCCTTTATATAATCAATACGAGAAGCCAACTCAAGTGATCGTCTCTTCTTTACTTCCCATAAAAATTCCAAGACCAATAGAAAAGACAAGACTACGAGCCACGCGTCCTCGAATGCCGTCATGCAACCACCAAAACAACATCGGGATATAGTTGGACTACGTGTCTCCCATCCAATGCAACTGCTGGGGTTGTAACCATCTAGTCATCTACCAGGAGACCCAAGCGCGCATGCCCATGCCTTGCGGTCGCTATCTCCAACTCCCCCATAACAACACAAGAGCTCCATCCGTGTGCGAAACCTCAACACAAGAATGGACATCCGTGGAGACACACAGAGCTCGTGGGGAATGCATCCATGATAAAAAAGATATCTCAATCTTTATAATTAGTATCATATCACTTTCGTCATCACCTCAAAGATTTCAGAGTAATGTTACTACATAGGTTGATTAATCGATTAAAGCAATTAGTTTTTTGAATAATCCAACCATTAGAAATTTAAACCACAATTATATGAGAGTGGACAAATTGGATTGTGTAAGATTATGGCATTATATCGATAACTATGGCAATTATATATTTGATTCATAAATCTATAATTTACCCATTATTTTTCCATTCAATTTTTTCACCAACATTATTATTTTGCATTTCAAGATTCTATCCTAACCAATAACGTGGTAGGGGTGAGAACGGGGACGTTGACCGCTCACAAAACGTCAATCAATCAACAATTAACCGCAAATAAATAAGAAGCAATACAAAATAAATTGTGGAGTTAAATTTTATTATAACTCTACAAGAATATATGTATAGGTGCAAGTATGTGTAGAGGTCAAACACATGGAGCAGAAAAGGATAGATTGGGCAATGAGGTGGAAATGTGAATTGTGCTTCTTGTTTATTTTTTATGTGGGTTTTTTAATTTTGTATTTTTTATTTTGTTTTACATTTTTATATATTCTTTTTATATTTTTATATTTTATTTTTTTATAAAAGAATATAATAATATATAAGGCTATATATACAATATAGGATGATAAGGATATAAATATAACTAAAAATAAAGAAAAATTACATAATTAAATATTTTTAGGTTTTTAAATATTTTTTACTATTTTATGATTTTTTAGTGAATTTTTCTAATTTTTATATATTTTTGAAGTCAAAATATACCAAATCAAGAATTTAATAAATAGCTGAAATTGAAATGAAGATGAAAAATTGCAAATGATGTCCAAAATTCTTCGAATAGATTTTAATGACTAGATAATAATATAAGTAAAATTCAGATATAGAAATATATATTTTTAGCTTTTTTTTGGGAATTTTAATTTTTTTAAATTGGATTTTGGAGCTTTTTGATTTTTACGTATTTTCTTTTTCTATTTTTAAGGTTTTTAATATCTGGAGTTGTAAAATAAATACATAAACACAAAATATATATTTTTTTGTAATTTTTCAAAAATGTTTTATCTTTTTTGGTATTTTATACTGTAGACAGGGCAAAAATATGCTTAAAAGGATTTTTAATGAATAATAAAAGGTCCTTAATGCACAAATAAAATTAGGGCGTAAAAATACAAGCAATCGGGAATCTGCGCCTAATTTTTGGAATTTTTTGAGAACCAATGCTTTTTTAAATAAATACAACAAACACACAAAATTAATAACCTAGTAGGGGCATAAATGTAATTAAAATAAAAGCTAGGAGTCGTGCTGCGATTTCTCAAAATAATTTAACTGGAATAAAATGTTTCAGTACAAAATCAAAATACATGAAACTCTAGGGGCCCACCTGCTTAATGCCCACCTCACGTTGGCGGCCACGTGTTGTAAGCTGGCGAGGACTAATGTGCAAATATAAATAGTTCGGGGATATTTTTGCAAATTTTACAAAATTATATAAACGATAGAAGAAAGTTTCTATACTAATTATTAAATACAAAAACTAGTTGGGAAACATTTGTAAAATGCCAGCAAAGAGGCGCGGATGTACGGTCAGATGGAGCTCACTTAGACAAGTGGCATACACCTGCGCGGCAATATCGGGTCACCTCCAACGTCTAGAATTAGATATTGGTGAAGGATCTGACGGTTTTGCTTTGATCAATTGGACGGTGGTTGGAGCGCGGGAAGAACAACGATGAGATCGACAACTATGATGCGTGGAGGATGAACGACCGCAGAACACAACCTTGATGGCTTTGAATTCTCAAAATCTTGATGCTCTGAGCACCGTCATCCCTTCCAATGATGCCAAAAGCTTCCCAGGGTCCTTCCTCGTCAATTTGAAGCTTCAAAATGCACCGAGGGGCTCTGTTGATAACTAGCAGCGGAGGGAACCTGGGAGGTGTTCCTGCTGCTTTATGAGGCTTGATAAGCCTCCATTCTGGCTTCTCTCCTGCAGGGGTTAGTCAAGACAAAAACTCGAAGCTCTGGGGAGCTTTTAGAGATGAAATGGATGTAGGATGGTGTGGTGCGGTGGTGTCCCGACAAGGCGATGGAGGTGGGACATCGGAATCCTGCCCCAAAGAGAAGTAGGTGGGATTTGATGCGACGAAGCATAAAGAAATGTTAGGGGAAGGATATGGAGGTGACTGGCGGTGCTGAGCATAGCGAGATCCGCCCCGATGAACTACGAATGTGGTGGATTACACTAATTGACGTGATTAAACATTAGTCTAGGAACAAGATTCAAGTGAAAAAATAAAATCTAAATTAAAGAGCGATAAAAATGACCTCAACTCGGTCGGAACCGAGGAGATGAGCCTCGCAATGGTGTAGGTTGCCAAAGAGGAGTGGAATGCACCAAAAGGCTTGCCTGACTCCGCTACAAGCTGCTGGAGGAGCCCCTGTCATGAGATTCAATCCGGAGCACACTAGATGGGGGACAAACAGGTCGAAGGTTATTCCAATCTTGAGAAGAAGGTCGGGTGCTGCATATGTACAGGCGGATGAAGGGCTCCAAAGATCTATGGAAATCTTGTGAATCCAAGCTCCTCGACCCAAGCAATCACACACGTGTGATAGGGGGTAGATCGAGGAGGAAAAAGCATGAAGGAATCCCCACCGATTAGTGAAAGAATCGTTGTGGAAAAAAGTCAAGAAAATGGAGTCAAGCATAGGTCTGACAAACTGTCAGGTATAGGGCAACTAGTTGATCGAGGTCAACTAGCAGAGCCTCCTGCTTGGTCCACATGAACCAACCAGGAAAAACCTACCCAAAAATCAATTAAAAAATCGATATTATTTATTAAATGATTTTATTAATTTTAGGTTATAAAATAAAAAATATTTATTTTTTTTCATAGTATTTTATCATGATTTTTATTTATTTTTTCGAAATTATTAATTATAGGTTTATTTTTAGGGTTTTATATATAGGTATATTTAACTATATTTTGGATATTTTATTTTTATTTTGTATTTTTAATTATATTATTTTATTCTCTTATTTCATAAAATTCTAACTCATTTTTATATTGCTAAATATATTTTTATTGTATTTTTCCGATATATTATTTACACTTAAATAAATAGGGTATACTTATTATATAGGTGTGAGTGTGGGTATCTCATCTATGTATTTTAATTACATATTTTATTTTTGATGTTTTCTTTATGGTTTTTTTAGTGTTAATATGCATATATACTATAAATAATATTTACAATTTTATAAAAATATAAAATTATAAAATTATAAAATTATAAAAATAATAAATAATAAATAAAATGAATATTTTATTCGGATATATTGTATAATAGGGATCTAAAACCTAACTTTCGAATCTTAACTCCAAAAAATATGAAGCCACCTTCACTGAATAGCTTATTAAAAGTTATATTCAATTAAAGTGATTTTGATATATTTTGAGTTTTTATTTGGGAGATATGAGTCCGGGAAGTTGAGATTTTAGCTTCTTATTTAGAGTATAAAAAGTATATTGTATATGATTTTTGTATGAAATCAATTTTGTATTTTTATACATTATTATCTACAACTTTCAAGTATAAAGTTTCTTTATTTGAGGTATAAAAAGTGAAAAATAAAATAGATCCCAAAAATGAGTAAATAATGAATAAATAAATGGGATTTTATTGTATTTCTGGCCCTTATCTCTCCCTACTTTATTCCTTGTTGACCCAGTCATCAAGATGCCTAGGTCTCGGGGTTTAGGGTCATAAAATACCTTTGGTATTTTATTCTTTTCTTTTCTTTTCTTTTCTTTTATTTATTCTATTAATTTGTCATTAAAAATAGTATTTTATACAGTATTTATACAACAAAGAATGAATGTTAATTTGTACAAATTAATGGTATTTACATGCAATAGCTAGTATTTTTGAGGCCAAAATGATATAATAAAGGTGATGAAGTGGAGATTCATCACCCCCTATACTTGCCTTTCTTAGTCCCTTGCTAACACTTCTGCAATAAGTGCAGAAAAATAAAAATAAAGAAAATAAAAGGAAAGAAAGTGGATTAAATTTAATTCTCAAACTTGTATTCACAAAATCAAAGTTTGGAGCTTAAGTCGGACCTTTGGAATTTTAGTGCAGGTGGAACCCTATTGGAAATCATATTTGAAACACACCAGCCTTCGAGAATCCCAAAATTCTGCTCAAGTCTCCTCAATGGTCAGGTCAGAATATTCCAACTCATACGTAAACCCTTATGACTATGAATCTCACTTGTACTGTGTATGTGATGGTGGTACTCCCCCTACTGAAATGACAAAGAGACTGACTTCTCCAGCATAACAACCCAAAGATTCCCCAATCCAGCAACTCTTTCCTCGAGGAGCGGGGTATTCCCTTCTAAGTTCAAGTGATAACCAACTCAAGAGGAGGGGGTGAAGAGAGGAATGTACGGTAGCCAATGTAGCTAACTATCCTTTGATGCTTGACTAGTGTAGTCAAGTCATCTAGCTGCATGCTCACAAGGTATGACTTTTAATCTCAAGCTTGCTTATTGACTATACAAATATATACACTCCAACATGCATTTTATTTTCAATCAAGCCTGCCCAATTTTTTTTGGAGTTTTTGCTTTTTGCTTTTTTTTAAATACCATATACAAAAGCATTTAAATAAGGAATGTTTCCTCTTGAGCCAATAGACTATCTCTCTTTTGAAGCATTATTGCAACCCACACTCTCTTGTCTTTAGACATCTCTGCCACTGGACGGGTTGGGGTTCACTTCCCTCCCTAGACGAGGACAAATGTTTCCACTTGTGTACGTCTCATACCAACAAATCCAATCCCCTCACCACTCCAACTGAGTTGAGACAAGTGAAAGATGCAGATGTCCAAGTTAGGTCATTATCAACGAGAGCCGTGCGTGTGCTCCAAAATACTCTACTTAAGCGGTCGAGAATCCATTGAATCAGTCTCACAATTCTCAAAGAATTAAGTCAACTAGACCTAAAGTACCTCAATTCCATTTCCTATAAGGTTCCTGTGATCAGGTAGATTTACGGTCCAACCAAGCTCCAATCTTCGGATTTTACTTATACTTGTTCAATTACCAAACTCAATCCGAAAAATACGAATGCTTTGCAAATGCTATGTACAATCTAGAAAATATCTTTGTGATGCAATTTTTAAACTTTCGAACTTTTATGGATTTTTTTAAAAAGGTTTTGCAAATGTTTTTCGTATTTTTCAAAAAGATTTTTGCAAATGTTTATGGATTTTTGGTTTTGTAAATTTTTTTGAATTTTGAAAACAAAAGATTTTGGATCAACATAGGTACAAATATTTACACGGGGGTGCATCTTATATTTACAAGAGTTAGGTGTTTAAGAATTTACAAGGGATATGTGATCATTTTTATAGATATGTATATATAGTTAATAAAGAATTTGAGTGTCATGTTTATATTCCTTAGACTTATTTGAAAATGTTTCTACAAACAATTTTTAAAACTCTAGTCCAAAATAATTGTCACAAATAATTTTTACAAATATTTACACACATTTGCAAATCATTTTATGAAGGTTTTTCAAAAACTATACATAGATTTTTCAAAATATTTTTGCAATCATTTTCCAAACCATTTGCAAATTATTTTTCAAACATTTTTTATTTCACACAAAGAAAAGAAATTTTTTCAAATAAAATAAATTAACAAAGGTTGGAAATATTTAATAAAATATTTTCCAAATAGTTTTCCAAATATTTTTCAAAAATATTTCCAAACTATTTTTCAAACATTTAGCAAAAAACATTTTTACCTGATCTATTATTCAGTAAATACAAAAAGAATTTGAGGAATAATAAACATCTTTTTATTAGGGATTTTAATGAATTTTATAGTATATTTTATACGGTATTTTAGCCATATTTATTATTACAAATATGAAAGTACGAGTTATGGCTAAAGTATATACGCAGTATATACAACCCCTTATACTTAGCTTGAGCTATTTCCTCATAGATCAGAGAGAAAAAAAGAAGACATAACTCATACTGAGTATAGAAAAGCCTAAAGAATAAACAAATAAGGAATGAAAGAAGGAAGAAATGAATGAGTGAGAAGTGGATTGCCCCCCTATACTTAGGATCAAATAATCCTAAGTATAGCAGATTGTATACAAGGCAAGGAGGGTCAAGGGTGGGAATGAACAGATCATAGTCAGACTGTCTCCCCCTATACTTAGGGTAAGATATCCTTAAGTATAAACAAGAAGAGGAGACAGTGGAGATGATCAAAGAATAGAAGAAATCGGGGTGCACACCCCATATACCTAGGACAAAGTACGTCCTAAGTATAGAAGACTGACAAAAAAGGGGCGATACGATACCTTTTCGGTAGAAAAAGAAAAATGAAAATGAAGAAATAAAAGAAGAAAAGAAGAAAAGAGAGATGAAGATAGAAGAGGAGATTGAAGAGAATGTACACAACACTCCCCCTATACTCAGGGTAAAAGAGCCCTAAGTATAGGAAACAACAAGAGTGTTGAAACAGAAGAACGAACTTTCGGCTCTCCCACCCCCATACTTAAGGCACAGTGCGTCCTAAGCAAGGAACACACGAAAATGGGGTGGATGAGCGATACGGTGGATGTAAAAAAGATAAACAAAAGCGAATATACACCAGAGATGGATGTACAGAGTCAAGAAGGTAGAAAGTGAACCTTCTTGCAAGAACATTGAGGAATGGATCTGACAAGGTGTAGGTTGACATCGAGGTCCTCAGATGACACAAACCGATCAGGGTTGACTCGGAAGGTATCCTCAATGGTACTTGGGTGAGAAGGCACATATGGGTTAGTGGAAGGAGTGTGGTTAGGTCCGTCCTTGGGTGTCTCGCGAATATAAAAGTGAAAAGGCTCGAACTCATCAATGGAAGTAGTTTAGTCAAGTCTAGCCTGACGAGTCTCAGTTTGGTCAAAACAAAAGGTAACAAACTCATATGTGGAAGTAGTAAGGTCATGCTCATCCTCTAAGGTCTCAACCGGATCATCATCCTCATCAAAGGCCCAAATTCATTTATAAAAGCAATCAAATCAAATTCAGTTTCATTAGTATCATCTGCCCTATGCTCAAAAGTATCAATCGTGTAAATCCAACTGATGTCATCAACTCATCGCCAAGTACCAGAAGAGGGAACTCCAAGGTCTATGCTTTTCGAGTCTTCCTCCTTGGAGAGGAATTCTTGAGTCTCAGTAGAATCCAACATATAGCAAAAATTTTTGATAGTCTTGTCAAGGTCATAGTCCTCGGAGTCGGCTAAGATAGGTGTAATCACATCAAATGCAGGTCTCTGATCGACAGTAGGGGCAGTGATGACCATGTCGCTCACGTCATCAGGATGAAAGTGAATCCCTCCTGATCCATAATCAATGACGACTCTTACAGAGGTGAGAAAGGGTTGTCCCATGATGATTGGAGAATGCTCCCCAGTGATGGGGTTCTCCATGGCAATATGACAAAATCAGAAGTATAGCTCATGCCCTAAATCCAAATGACAATGTTCTCTAGAATACCCTTCAGCCTCTTGATAGATCCATCAGTAAACTGAACGATCATCCTGGTTTTCTTGAGAGGCCGTAAATGAAGAGCCTGTACCAACGAGAAGGGTGTGATGCTAATTGAAGCACCACCGTCAAGGAGAGTGTGATCACATGAAAAATCAGAAGTGGTACATCTAATGAATGGTGTAGAAATGTTTCCTTTCCTAGAGAATGGACGGTGGGTGATGGCGTGGGCAGTGGCCATGGTCAAGATATGACGCTCAGATTGCTCCTCCGCTTTCTCTTCCATGGGTTGAGGAGAGATAAATGGCTCATGGCCGGGTGAAGTGGGGAATCGATGATCTCATGAATAGTAGCCACAACTTCAGGTTCAATCAACATTTTTTTTTATTTTTTGGACCTCCTCCAACCAAGGGAGGAGATCGGAATCAACATATACACAAGGAAGACTAAGAGCAGTCTGTACAGTGTCGTCCTTGGGGTCAAAGGTGGGACATCATGTGAATGGGTATGTGGGTAAATTATCTGGCATTGGGTCCTCTCCTCACAAAATGAATCCACAAAGTGTCTCCCGAATTCTTTTGTATTTCTAAATTTCTCATTTTTTTGTATTTTGGGCCCACATCATCAAATGGTGGAGTATCATGGCAGCTCTTATTTATAATATTGAGTTCATCAATCCTCTGTCTCATATGCGTCATCATCTAGGTCAAGTGGTCAGGGGTGGACTCCATGAGAGGTGACTCCAACAGATCAGTCTCAGGTGGGTGAGGTAGTGAGCAATGTGAGAATGGTGGTGGTGGGTAGAAGTCCGAGGCCTGATACCGTGGTTGAGGAGGATATGTACAAAAGTTAAGAGCAAAGTCCTAGAAAAATGGAGGTGGATCGGCTAAAGGGTACGAGGGATCCGCTAAGTCCGGATAAAAAGCACTCCAGTAGGCCATCTTTGAAGCAAAAGGAAATTGATCGGGAGAGCACGATGGTCAAGTCAAGAGATGTGAGAAAAGGTTGAAAATGCGCTGAGAGATCGAGTATGCACACAAACAATCACAAACAAACAAACACAAGATAAACACAACCCCTTAATTCACCTACTCAACTCAGTGGAGACCATGAAAGTTCGATCTTTTTATCTTGTTTGTTTTAGAGTTAGGTGAGAATCACAAAGTTGTACAAATACTTAGGAAGGCTTATGGGATTTGGTCACTAGTCCTTAGCGTGTACGCGAGCAATCTAAAATGAATACAATGAGGGGATTACTCACCCCAAGAGAATCATTTTTCTTTTTAGTTGATTTTAGGGTCGAGTAATGTTAACAATCCCAATTTTATGATTATCACTTTTTTGTATTTTTAATAAGAAATGAACATACCTAATGAGGAGTCAATTCTTTTTAGCACCTAAGTGATCAAAATCAGAAGAAGAGATTGAAAAGCAATGCGAGGCAAAAATGATGATGTATGCTAAAGAGAAATTCTCACCTTGCCTCCAGCTCTCTTCATACAAGGATGCTAATATCTATATGCAAATGCAAGCTGATGAAATTGCCCTAGGTACAAAAATTGCTATTAGCATGAAGCACCAATGCTAATCACCCAGAAATGGAATCCAAAAGTCCGATCGTAGGGAACTCTTCGGTGTTCACCATAGTGAGTCCTACAAGCACTGTGTAGAGTCCCTCTCGACGCTCGATCCCAGATCAAAGCAAAGAGAAATTCAATATTTTACTAAGTTCCAAAAGTGGACTATAGATACGTGCAATTATAGTAGGGCTTTGGACCTTAATCTATCGACAAGCAAATACTACGACTAGGCTCAATCACACAAAAAAAGAAAATGAAAATCAGAAAACAAAGGAAAAAGGGCAGAAAATCATGACAAAATGACGAGGCCCTTAAGGGAACAATTCCTCGGGTACTGGACCTCGTGAAGTGTCGTACAATCCTAGGGGAGTCCAAGTTATTACAATTAATGTCTCTCTCTCACTTTAAATTACAAAAAACAGAGAAAATAAAATGCTAAGTGAAAATGTATTCAAAAATCATCCAATCTCTTCTTTGGTGTTTCTTCTCACAACTAGGTTAAAAGGCTGGCAGGCTTCACGTGGGTACGCAGGCGCTCTGAGTAGAGTGCCTCCCTTGATCCACATTCCTTGCAACAAATCCAAATTATGAGAGCGGTTAGACAATTCAACAATTAATATCAAATAAAAGAGAAAATAAATAAAGAAAAAAATAAGGATAAAAGATACAAAGAAGTCACAATCGAATAAAACCAACCTATGCACAGTTGCTCCCTGGCATCACGCCATTTGATAACTGGGATTTTACGAGGGTCTAGAAATCTGATAGGGCGAGAGATCCAGTCGATGCGTTGACCGCTCACGAAACCTTAATCAGTCAATAATTAACCCATAAATAAGTATGACGTAATGCAAAATAAATTATGGAGTTAAAATTTATTATAACTCTATAACAAGATGTGTATAGGTGCAAGTATGTGTAGATGTCGAACACATGGAGCAGAAAAGGATAGATCGGGCAATGAGGTGCAAATGTGTTTTGTTCTTCTTGTCTTTTTTCTAGGTTTTTAATTTTGTATTTTATAATTTTATTTTGTATTTTTTTTATATTTTTATATTTTTAAATTATTTTTCTTTTTATAAAAGAGATAATATTATATAAGGCTATATATACAATATAGGATGATAAGGAAATAATATAACTAAAAATAAAGAAAATTAATAGAATTCAATATTTCTGGGGGTTTAAATGATTTTTTACTATTTTTGTGATTTTTTAGTTAATTTTGCTAATTTCTATATATTTTAAAGTCAAAAATATCTCAAATAAAGGATTTAATAAATAACCAAAAATGAATGAAGATGAAAATAGCAAATGATGTCCAAAATTCTTCAAATCAATTTTAATAACTAGATAATAATATAAATAATATCCAGGGATAAAAATATATTATTCTTTTTAAACTGGATTTTGGATTTCTTTGATTTTTATGTATTTTATTTTTCTATTTTTAGGGTTTTTAATTTCTGGAGTTGTATAATAATTAATAAACACAAAATATATTTTTTTGTCATTTTTCAAAATGTTTTATATGTTTTTGGTATTTTATACTGTAGACAGGGCAAAAATGTGCTCAAAAGGATTTTTAATAAATAATAAAAGGTCCTAAAATGCACAAATAAAATTAGGGCGTGGAAATACAAGCAATCAGGAACCTACATCTAATTTTTGGGATTTTTCTGAATACCAATGCTATTTTAAATAAATACAATAAACACACAAAATTTAATGGTCTCACAGGGGCATAAATTAATTAAAATAAATGCCATGAGCCTTGCTGTAATTTTCTCAAAATAATGTAACAGAATAAAATGTTTCAAGACCAAACAAAATACACGAAACCTTAGGGGCCCATCTACAAAATGCCCACCTCACTTGGGCGACCACGTGCGATGAGCTGGCGAGGACTGATATGCAAATATAAATAGTTTGGGGGTATTTTTACAAATTTTACAAAATTATAGAAATGATAGATGAAAGTTTCTTTACTAATTATTGAATACAAAAACTAGTTGGGAAATATATGCAAAATACCCAGCAAAGAGGCGTAGATGGACACGTGGCATCCACCTACGCAATGATACCGGTTCACCTCCAACGTCCAGGATTAGATCCTAGTGAAGGATCTGACAGTTCTATTTTGATCAATGGACGGTGGCTAGAGCACAGGAAAAACATCAATGAGATTGATGGCTTTGAAGCGTCAAGGATGAATGGCCGAAGAACACGACCTTGATGACTTTGGATTCTCAAAATCTTGATGCTCTAAGATCTGTCATCCCTTCTGATGATGCCAAATGTTTCCCAGGGTCCTTCCTCATCGACTTGATGCTTCAAAATGCCCTAAGGGGCTCTGGTGATGGCTAGCAGTAGAGGGAACCTAGGAGGTGTTCCTGCAGCTTTATGAGGCTCGATGAGCCTCCATTATGTATCCTCTCCTGCAGGGGTTAGTCAAGACAATAACTCGAAGCCCTGGGGAGCTTTTGGAGGTGAAATGGATGTAGGATGGTGCGGTGCGGCAGTGTCCCGACGAGCATCTGTGGTGGGACACCGGAATCCTACCCCAAAGAGAAGCATGTGGGATGGGATGCAGAGGAGCGTAGAGAAACATTAGGGGAAGGATATGGAGGTGACTGGCAGGGTGGAGCACAACGGGCATAGCAGAATGGTTTGCCAGAGCTCTGCTCCGGCGAACTACGAATGTGATGGATTATGCTAATTGACGTGATTAAAACATAATCTAAAAACAAGTATCGAGTGCAGATATAAAACCTAAACTAAAGAGCAATAAAAATGACCTCAACTCGACCGGACTGAGGAGATGAACCTCGCGGTGGCGTAGGTTGTCGGAGATGAGTGGAATGCACCAAAAGGCTCGCTTGACTCCGCCACAAGCTGCTGGAGGAGCCCCTATCACATGCTTCAATCCGTAGCACAACAGATAGGGGCTAAATGGGTTGAAGGTGATTCCAATCTTGAGAAGAAGGCCGGGTGCTGCATATGTACAAGCGGAAGAAGGGCTTCACAGATCGATGGAAATCTGGCGAATCCAAGCTCCTTGACCCAAGCAATCACACACGCATGATATGGGGTAGATCGAGGAGGAAAAATCGTGAAGGGATTCCCACCGATTGGTGAAAGAATCGATGTGGGAAAAAATCAAGAAAATGGAGTCAAGCATAGGTCTGACAAACAGGCAGGTGTAGGCCAGTTAGTTTACCGAGGTCAACTAGCGAGCCTCCTGGTTGGCTACGTGGACCAACTAGGAAAAAAACCTATCCAAAAATCAATTAAAAATTCGATGTTTATTACTAAATTATTTTATTAATTTTAAGTTATAAAATAAAAAAATGTTTATTGTTTTTCATAGTATTTTCTTACGATTTATATTTTTTTCAAAGTTATTTATTATAAGTTTATTTTTAGGGTTTTATATATAGGTATATTTATCTATATTTTGTATTTTTTATTTTTATTTTGTATTTTGTATTTTATTATTTTATTATCTTATTTTATAAAAATTAGAACTCATTTTTATATTACTAAATATATTTTTATTGTATTTTTCTGATATACCATTTACACTTAAATAAATAGGTATACTTATTATATAGATGTGAGTGCAGGTATTTCATCTATGTATTTTATATACATATTTTATTTTAATGTTTTCTTTATGGTTTTATTTCTGTATTAATATGTACATATACTATAAATAATATTTACAAAATAATAAAAATAATAAATAATAAATAAAATGAATATTTTATTTGGATATATTGTACAATAGGGATCCAAAACCTAACTTTCACACCTTTATTCTAAAAAATATGAAATCACCTTCATTAAATAGCTTATTAAAAGTTATATAGAATTAAATGTGATTTTGATATATTTTGAGTTTTTATTTGAGAGATATGGGTCCAGGAAATTGGGATTTTGGCTCTTATTTAGAGTATAAAAAGTACACTGTATATTATGTTTGCACGAAATCAATTTTGTATTTTTAAACATTATTATCTAGAACTTTCATGTATAAACTTTCTTTATTTGAGGTATAAAAGGTAGAAAATAAAATAGGTCTCAAAAATGAGTAAATAATAAATACATAATTATGATTTAATTGTATTCCTGGTCCTTATCTCCCCCTACTTTATTCCTTGTCGACCCAATCATCAAGATGCCTAGGTCTCGGGGTTTAGGGTCATAAAATACCTTTGGCATTTTATTCCATTTATTTTCTTTTCTTTATTCTATAATTTTGGTATTAAAAATAACATTTTATACAGTATTTATACAACAATGAGCAAATGTTAATTTGTACAAATTATTGGTATTTACATGCATTAGCTAAGGTTTTTAAGGCCAAAATGATAGAATAAAGTTGATGAAATGCAGATTCATCAAGGGGTGAAAATGCAAAATCACAACTTAAGATGAGCATTTGGTACCTTTTTCTCCTCAAATATTTTTATTATATATATAATATTATAGTTCAAGGTTTGTATGTAATCCGTGTAACGGCTTGTAGCATTTGTGAAATTGTACAAGCTACGAGATGGGAGGAGTCAAGTCCCTCTCTTTTGTTGGCAATGTGTTTCAATGCAGGGATTGTTGAAGAAGTCACTTGAATAAAAAAGGTGAGTGGAGTTATTTTACCGCATAAATGACATGTTATCGACCCCTCTTATTTTCATAGAACTTCTCCCATACACCGACCAATCACAACCCCTCTCACTCTCTTTATTCTCTCTCCGTCTCAATCTTTACCTCTCTCTACGTCCTCTTTCTCTCAATCTCTTTAAGCATACACATTGAATGATTCCCTCCTTCGCGAAACATCACGGATGCGGCTTCCCGTAGCGGATTCAGCTCCTAGTATAAACAACACTCAATGCATGACCATAGATTCAATACCTCACATAGTTCTGAAACACCACCCATGCATGACCATGGAACGACCAGCATCTCGACTCTAGATATTGTCACTTCAACTACGGGTAGATTGACTAGGGAGCTCGCAAGACCCACAATCTTGAGGCTCATGCATTAAACCTCAACATATTAAATCTGATATATATATATATATATTATAGGAGAAACTTCAAATGAGGCGGGGTCTCACCATATATATGGTGAGCCATACTCAATTTAGGCATCTTTCTAATATATTTTACAATTTCTTGTTTCATATATATAATAATAAATATTAACACAACATGTAAAGTGAAATAAAATTATGGAAATATTATTATAATGGATGGAAATATTGATTTGAATTTAGATGCTATATTTTACAAAATTCGTTTTTTTACAATGTGCAGTTTATATTTTACAAAATTGTTACTGAGTTTTTACTAAATTCGCAGTGGCTTTTACAATTTCAGAAAAGCCCCCACCTCATTTGAAAGGTCCCCTATATATATATGTGTGTGTGGCTTCTCGGTGAACAACTACAAAGGGTGAACACTTTTCCTGAAGAGAACCATGAAGAAACATTCCTCTAGATATGTATCTCTTAAATTGTATTTAACTTGATCATTTGGAGTAAAAAATAAACATATACTTAATAGAACCGGAGGAGCAAATTTAGCATTGTAATGAAACAGAGTTAGAACAATTAATGAAGACAAGAAAATTTTTGAGATAATATTACAGTTTCATATTACCATGGTGAGTTATCTGAGGAAAATAAGAAAAATGGAACCAACATAATCAGAGCCAAATTTAGGATGATTTGAAATGTATGAGAGAATGAATTGTTTTAGAAGATGGACAAAGTTCGATATAAATCATACACAGTACCAATTAACCCAACACAAATATTCTTCTGAACCAACATGTGCTTGCTTAGCAGCAACCGATCAACCACCTGCAATGAACCAAGGAATCCCTACAAATGGGAATGATCCTGCACTATCTCATACAAAACCCAAGCATCTATGCCCAAGGGATCCGATGCTCGGGCAATGGACAAAAAGTTTCATCACCTGGTGCAACTCCTCTTAATTTACTGGACATTCAGAATAAAGTTATCAAAAGATCCAAATGTTGGCATGTTTAGTAATGTTACCCAAAATTTTGGGCTGAAATTGATGCATAAAACACCATATATGTATGTATATATCTAGATCATTTATGTAACTTCAATCATCATGTAACAGAAGTGAATGATAGCGAGATTTGTATATAATATGTATGGATTTGATGAAATAAACTGGAATTCCATTTCATTTCAAAAATATTATGATCAGAGTAAAAAAAACAAATGCTCAGAAATGTGGTTTAGTTTCTAGATGCATTTCTATTCCAATGCTATGGTTGCATCCTCCTAAATCTAGTCCATATTTCCATGAATTAAATTATTGTCCATCAAATTCTCACAATCTAATTACATGACATCTAGAACTAATTACGATTGGGATTAAACAACCTTGACAGATCAGGTTACTACCTTAAACTCAAACGTAGAAGGTTTTTTTTTAAAGCAAGGTTCCATTTGGGAAGTCGATTTTGATCAATCCTCAATAGTTGCATGGATCCCATAATCGTTGGTTCCATTTGGGAAGTCGATTTTGATCAATCCTCAATAGTTGCATGGATCCCATAATCGTTTTGGCATTCTGCATGCATAATTCAACGCAAACCCAATGCGATCTGACACAAAATCGAAATCCAACCCATAGGGAGTAAAAAGTAGAAAATGACAACAAGGAGGAGGGATCCGTACCTTGCAAACATGAGAAACGAACTCCCCGCATCGATATCTACACGTGGATGCCTTCGGCTTCATGATCGGTTACTCTGGTGAGCTCTGGGGCGGAGCTCCAGTGAGCCGAGTTTGGAAAATGGGGTTTGATTCATCAAATTCACACCCACTCTCTTATATATCTAGGTTCGCTTAGCCGGATTCGGATTCGGATCTGGTTTGGATCCGGATCTGTTTACTGGCCCATGACCGTGAAACAACCGCAACTCCTTTGTCAGATTTCGGCTCGTTGTTCTTGGTATCGTTAGAAAGGTCGCGGCTAGTACTACACAATAGACTATTCGTTCGCTAAATTTAGATAGTAGATCAGGTCTGAAATTCAAAAAGAAGTGAACGAAAATGTTTGAGAGCTTGATCAAAAATCATATCTCGGACCATATCGAGACTAGATTTCTATAACCATCAGATACCTATACCATATAGGTATTTTAACACATACTTATACCATTATAGACGAATGGGAGATGTTCACCAAATAAAGTAGATCCATTCTAAGGTTATCTATATCAATTCAGAGCAGTTCATTAAGTAACAAAACAACCTCCAAGTCAAACAGTTTATTGGTTTGTATCACAAAGTGCACGAATAGTCGAATACAAAGCATAATTGTGGATGTGTGAGGCATGATAATGCCTATATGAACCTTCAGAGTGGGACAATAACAATGCAAATTGAGCCTCTATTACAGGAATTATGCACAATAATAAGAATTAAATGCATCAATAAATAACTTGAAAAATCATTGTTTTAGGATTCGATGTTAAGTATATAATAAGTATTATTCATCAAAAAATTATATTTGATTCTCGGAGTTCACAATGAATGACATAATCGTGTTAACGGTTTATATTATGACAAATATCTGTTTATTTGTTAGGAAAATTAAATGATAATTATCATTAGTTTGGTAATGAATGGAATAAGTCATAAATAATCATTATTATATGATTCGCCACTAACAATATAACATTGAATAAGACACTAGTTGTCAATTCAAGAATCAAAAATAATTTTATAATAACCATTAGTATTTTTTTTGAAAAAGATCAATTGTCATTCATCATATTCTAGAAATGTACTTTTAGAATAAACAAAAAGTGGGCCTCCCCAGTGGGGAAGATGTGTAAATACATTTCACCATAGCCAGGGGCGGAGCCAGGAAATTTTTATAGGTGGGGCCAAAACATATATGTACGATTTATGTCCAAATCATAAAATGAAATTGTCTTATTTGTGTCCGACTAATAATGTACGTTACGAGGCCAATTATATGATTGAAAAAGTTAATTGAAAGTATAACAAAAAATGGCAAAGTGGGCTTTGGACTAATAGTGACGTTGAGCATCGATGTACCAACGATGAAGCTGTGTTGAGTCACTAACATGCAGGACTGCTTGGACTATGAAATCGCACCAAGTCAGACATGACGGACTACCGTGAAGGAGGTAGAGTTAGTGGGGGCAAGCGTTGCCTGGAGAACGCGTGCTTGCTATCGTTCTAACATTGCTAGATCAGTGGTTTTCCATGTGAGGTCATGGAGAACAAGTTTTCATGAACAGTAAGGATGAGGTTGGATTAGTTTTAATATGAAATAATTGGACAAGGGGGAGTGGAAGGCTAGAAGTAGAATCATTTCTTGAAAATTTAGAAAAATGAGGGATAGGGATTAAGAATGCAAACATATATAAATATATTTGTATCCAACCGCTACCGTATATGTTTTATACGTATTTTGACATCCGTATCCATTTTAAAATGTATACAGATATGGATATCACTTTGATATTCGTAAACCTCCCTATATGTATCTGTTTGTCCATTTTCAAACATAAATATACTTGTAGACTTATTTAAATATAGGTTAATGGGGATGCCCCCTTGAGGCAGCCAACATGGCTGCTCCTGTGCCATTTTCGGTATTTTTTTATTTTTTTGACAAATATCACCATGTATATTCATCCATGTATCCTCCTATATACCATTCGAATTTCGTCAGAAACAGAGACTCCTACGGCCTCCATCCAGACAGTCATTTTTTAACGGTAACATGATTTGTTAAATCGACACTATCTCGATGGAAGCTGTAGTAGTCTCTATTTCTGACGAAATACGAATGGCATATAGGAGGGATATAGGAATGAATATACATGGTGATATTTTTCAAAAAAAATAATAAAAAAATGTTGAAAAAGGTGGTGGAGCAGCCATGTTGGTTGTCCCTAGGGAGCAGCCCCATTAAAATTATTTAAATAAATAAACATATATATATATAATAATTTTATACATTCTTTCACCTATTTGGTATAATTATTATGAAATAGATTTAATACATTCAAATGATGTGCATCTATCAATACATGTATATTTAAGATAATATATACAATATTGCTAATATTATTCAAATGCGATATTGCATATGTATCCATCTTTTAAGGATATAGTAATATAGTTTTCATATCCGTGAATATCCGTATCCGCGTCTGTATTCGTATTTAAAAATAGACAACGATATAGTAATACCTATATCTGTATCTGTTTCTTTGCATTTTTAATAGAAATGGTCGGCTTTTACAAAAATTTGGAAAATGTAGAAAGGAATTGTGGTGGTGGTATATTATTGAAATTTTAAAAAATGGGAGAAAGGAATTGTTGTCCTTTATAGGAATTTCAAAAAATGGAAGAAATGCTTCTAGAAATGGAAAATGGTAAGGACTATTTAATAATTTATCCATTTGGGAGGGGGGGCCATGGCCCCTACCCGCCCCCCTCTCCCTCCGCCCATGACCATAGCCCAAACAGAAGTCCCAGAATGCATAAAATAAAAGCAACACCCAAAAAAAGGGTAGTCCGAATCACAAAAAGAGACTTTTTCTCCAATCTCCACCAGATATGTGCTGAGGCCTCGTACTCATTTGATACTCGAAGTAAGATTTGGTGGGATCTTTTCCAGGCTCAAGCTCGCGGAAGATCGTTCAGTCCAATTTTGCAGAATTGGATCCATGCCATTACACAAAGGGCCTATAAAGAGCAGTAAAACCAATTAAAAAAATTGGTTAAGCGAATTTGTTTATGTCAAAGATAGTAGTATATGCTAGAAAAAAACCGTCCATTCATTCATCATAAATTTCCTCTCTAATGTCACGAATGATAGTTGCTTCTTTTAGCAAGGAGTCAATCTGCAAAGGTTTTCCTACAAAAGCAATGGCACATCTTGCTTTCCAAATTAACCATAAAATAGTAGCCTGATGTGCTATCTCCATCCAGTTAGCCATCGCATCATTCCACTCAATATTGTTTGAAAGAATAAGGAGTAGATTTGTGCCATTTGTAGACACTCCACTTTTGACAGGAATAATTCTCATAACTTTACATTCATTGAATAGGTGGGCATAACTTTCACATTCTTTTTTGCATAAATGGCAATGATTCACTGATGTTATATTGAATTTTCCTAGAAAATCTTAGGTTATCAGTTTTTGGTGTCCCATCAACCATAAAAAAGTGACCCGAGGCCCGAAAAGAGGCCCCAAAAATTTGGGATGGAATTTTGTTCTAGTTCCACCATCCACAAGCAAATTGTTGATGATTTTATTTATCTTTCTCCCCACCGCTTTTCCTCTAGATGGAAAGTTATCGAGATCGATTTCGTTAGTGTTGAGGGATGAGTAGATTCTACCAATAGAAGACTTGGCTTTGTTTAGCACATTCTTAAGCCTCGCGAGAATTTGAGTGGCCATGTATTTAAACCAGTTGAATTTAGCTGTCCAAGTTTTTAGACCCTTGGCGATCAAATTTTTTTGTGCTTCACAAAAGGCCATAATTCAGGATATAAGCACCTCAACGGAATACTACCACATATCGAGTCTTCCCAAAGAGAGTATGTCTCACCCTTGCCGATTATTTTTGAGAATGTCAGAATTAACTGTTTGGCCCCCCCGTAAAAGACCTTTCCATGCCAGCGAATTCAAAGAACAAGGCTTTGATAAGCATATAGGCCCTCCCTGGTAGCAAGAAGCCCTAATAATTGTAGAAACCCACACTTTTTGATTTTTCACAATTTGAATTATTGATTTTGTAAGTAGGAAATTGCTAAAGCAACGAAGATCAAGAATGCCCCATCCATCATTTAGCTTTCGTATAGTAATTTTTGACCAAGCCACCTTGGCTCGTAGACGTTTGTTGGTGTTTCCCGACTATAAGAATTTTCTTCTGATTTTATCGATTTTGGATAGGACCCCTTCTAGAAGCTTTAGACAAGTTAAAATGTGAATTATTTGCGGGGTGAGTGAGGAGTTCAGAAGATCTACCCTAGCTGGAAGAGGTAATATTTTAGCTTTCCAGCCTTGGAGTTTTGATGAAAATTTCGAGATAACATCAGACCAGTCAACAATGGATAAGCCATTCATTGTTAGGGGGAATCCTAAATAAGAAAAGGGGAACGATCCCTCCTTCTAACCTGATAATGCACCAATCTTGTTCTTTTCTTCTTCCGACAGGTTGATGGCATAGAAGACTGACTTGGATTTATTTATTTAAAGCCCATACATAGAGAAGAAAATATCGATGGTAGATAAGACATTTAAAAGATGATCCTCATTGAATTCAATAAATATAAGAATATCATCTGCAAATTTAATATTCGTAACCATGGAATCCATGCCCTTTTCCAATATCCTCTACACCGATCAGAATCCGCGAGCTTAACTAACATGGCATCAAGGACTAATAGTGAGTGAATGAAGAGAAACAAGGATAAGGGATCCCCCTGACGGACACCTCTCTATGGTTTAATAAAACCCACAGAGTGGTTGTTAATTTTAAAGAAAACTCTGGAAGTCTCAAAAATTGACCTTATCTAGGAGATAAAGACTGCTGGATATTCGACTGTTTGGAGAGTACCTAAGATACATGGCCAGCGGATCGTGTCAAAGGCCTTACGGGTTTCGATTTTAAGCATAATTCCTTTGATTTTCAGACGATCCCAATCTCTAATGATAGTCGAGGTGACGATGAAAGCATCAGAAGAAGACCGATTTTTGATAAAAGCACATTGAGAGGGAGGAATTGTAACCTTCAACAGAGGGGCCCATCAATTTGCTAGCACCTTCAAAATGATACGCATTGGAAGGTTTATTAAGCTGATCGAATGATAGTTTGAGATTTGAAGAGGATCTCCATGTTTGTAAATCAAATAAATCAAGGCATTATTTAAGTGCCTGAAGTCTTTGTCATCAAAACCGGTGGCTAACATCCTGTGGAACAAGGCCTTGAAATCATCCTTGATTATAGGCCAAAATCTTTGTATGAATTCTATGATGATCCCCATCCGGTCCCAGAGCTTTGTTGTTTTTAAAGGATTTAATGGTCTCAAAGACCTCAGATTCAGAAAAAGGGGCGACAAGGGAGGTCAGATATGATAATTTGATCACAAGATCACTGGGGATTATCAGATTTTGATCAGAAGGGTTTGCATCTTGAAAAAGTTTTTCATAGAAGGATATCACCACCTCCCCAATACCAACAAAACCGTCGATGATCTCACCCTTATCATTCTACAGAGCCATGAAATGATTTCTCATCGCTCAAGAACTAGCTAAGATTTTGAGAAGTTTAGTATTAGAATTACCATCCTTAATATATCGCACTTTTGCACGTTTGTTCCACATCAAAAATTTATCTCTTCATAAAACTTCCAGTTTTTTATGTAACCCAATCAGAAGCTCTGCATTTGTATTTAAAGACAGGTTATCTTTTTCCAGTGTAGTGATAGACTTTTCTATCTTTGCAATTTCCTTTTGAAGATCAGGGATCAAACTACGACAACAGACTTTAGTTTCTTTCTTAAGTCTACCCATTTTAACCTTCCCGCTATGGAAGGGGTTATCAGATGTTAGTGGTTTGCCCCAAGAGATTCTGACCAGGTCATGGAAAGAGGGCTTGTTTAGCCAAAAGGTTTCCATACAGAAGAAACGACCCCAGGGGTAAAGCAGCCCGCCTTGATATGCAGGGGCGAGTGGTCTGAAAAAGTCTTCGGGAGAAGTCTAGTATTTGAGTTTGGGAAGGTATCCATGAATTCTAAGTTTATCATGATTCTATCTAAGATTGCCCACGATTCAATAGATTTTGAACTAGACCATGGGAACATGGTCTCTTTTTCTTTTAAATCCAGCAATCCCCTTGAGTTTATCCAACGATCAAATCTTTTTGTCGTGACATTTAAGGGGAGCTTTCGAGATCGGATCCTCCCTGACTCTAATAAGATTAAAATCTCCTACCACCATTGTCGGAATATTTTATAGTAGGAGATGTTCAAGATCATCAATGAAGTTTTTATTAAGATCCTCCCTTGGAGGTCCATAGACGTTTATCTGTTGTAAACGTAAACCACTATCTTTTCTCACAAATAGGAAGATCGAGAAGAAATCATTGTCCATCACCTACATAATATCCATAATTTTTTTACTCCAACCAGTAAGCAAACCCCATGTCTTGACTTTATAATTTGAATGCCAGGAGAAATCCTCCCATAACTCTGGAATAAAAGAGCCGCGAAGGATCGATAGAATGGAGAGGCACACACTGATGGAAGACCATATCTAGCTGTAGACATCATGGTGGGGATTCTAGACACTCTTCAACAGATTAATCTACAAATCCGAGATCAGTTTAGTGTCCATAATGAGCTGCGAGCTGAGATCGCTGCATTGAGAGAAGGAGTCGGGAACCCACCACTGCCTGTCGTGGTTCCCGCAACACTCAAAGACGAGTATGACCTTGATGCCAGAACGCTACATCATTGGATTCGATTACCACTGAATCAAGGGCCATACGAGTTACGCTCGTCCTTTGAAGGCAGATGATATTTAGATCCAAGGAGGACCTTAAATTTTTCAAATGGTTCCACTTGACGGCACTTTTAGCACCTTTAATATTCCATGAAAGCAGACTTAAACTCATTTGAAAATTAATAGAAAATGTTTCTCTCAAAGAAACACCCAACACAATACTTCTTTTAACTACCACATCACATCATGGGATGTTTAAGAATCCCTCTACAGTCTCTTCGACTAACTGATCTTTATCCTCGAAGATTTTTAATAAATTTTGTTTTTTTGTGCGTGTCCTCAAAGCCAAATTCAAAAAAATCTAGCATATTTGTTGTTCTCAGGAAAGTGGTTGGTGAAATAAAACAGTCCTTCGAAAAGCTTAAATCTGATTTTAAAGACGTACCTTTTCCTTTCTCTATAAGATTCGGCAGTTGAGAAGCCTCCAGATTTGTATTTGGAATACCCAATTCTACCACCAGGTTGAGATGATCTGGAGATAATCCATCATTCTGGGTGTTTGTGTCCTTTAGACCTTTTAATTCCCAAACGAGTGGATTGATTTGTTGACCCTTGCTTTGAAGCCATTTTAGAGCCCACTCTAAACTTGATGTATTTGGATCCTTTCTGGATTCATTTGAACGCGGTATCGTATGGCCTCTATGCGTCGGGAAAGGTACAACATTTATATTTACTTTGTCCCAGGCACTTCTAGGACATATATCAAAAGCCTCAGCCGACAGTTCCACCATCGGTTCGCTTTTACAGTCATCTCGAATCCATTTAAAGTTTTTTGCTTTGAGCTCCTCTTATGTATAGTAAGATCTCTTTGAATTTTGGAGTAGAAGATTCTACCAGGGGAGTATTATAGATCCAGAATTTGACGGTCCGATTATTTGCTAAGGGATGTAAAGTCACTTCAAAAATTCCATCCACCATAACGACTTCCACTGCCCGAGGAATATTTTGGACGTCAGGATGTCAATAAGCAGGTGAATACCTGCATCATCTTCATTATCCTCAGAGAGATTAGGACACTTAAAGTCCAATAACTTACCGAATTGCTACACCATACTAGCGAGGATAAATGGATAGCTACGAGGAGAAGCCCTAATGCGGTCACCCAGTATGCAGAGACTTTTTCGACCCTCTTAGCCCATAAGGAAGGAGACCATTTGTAGAACCAAATCCATAGACCCTCCATACCTTTGGATTCAACTCCTGCCACCCTACTAATTGGTTCATATCACAATCTAAGACCTCACTGATTTGCTTTCGATCTGGGGGGATGCTAGGTGGTCGATCATCGCTGCTCACTTACCTGGAAGAAGTCACTGGAGGAGGAGGAAGACCTCCTCCTAGAGCAACCACATATCCTCACACGCATCTTTCCATGGATACAAGATCGCCAACTGCCCCAAAATCTACCACATTGTAACCCCCAGCTGCAGCAATGGAGAAACGAGCGTCTCAACAGGGCGTACCATCTAAGCTTCTTCGACTGAGGTAAAGCTTCTTCTCTGATCTTCTGGCTATCCGGGTACGTCTTCGGGTACATCCCTTCCTCCATGGTAGCTATTTTTCTTTAAATTTTTTTTCCGATATTCGCTGGCCGTTGGTGTTTGTCTTGGGTTGTCGAGGTTTCAAGAAACGAAAAGAAAGTAGGGGGCCATCGAAACCCCCAGTGATCAGATCGGTGGCTAAAAACAGAGACTACTATATAAATGATCGTCTTGTGAAAAAAGAGGTTATAAATCAAAAACCTCAGAGACATCTGAAAAAAGTAAGACCAACTCTTTAAGTTCCTATAGTGATCAAACCATCGCCGACCAAAAGGTTATCAAACCTTTTACGTCTCCGCCAGGTAGTGAAGGAGAGCTGGACTCATCTGTTTTGATACAAAATATGGTGGACGAGATGTTGATTCATCCGGATAACATTGGTTCTCATCGATTACAAAGGAAGGCCGTTTTGGATTGTATTAGTCCAATCATCATGGAAAACCAGGAGGCAAAATTTTCCTACATTATCAAGAATGGGAAGGTCTGTTCTTGCGCAGTGAACTTTAAAGCAAAAATCACATCTAACATTCGTGATATTTCTTCGGTGTCTTATCATTTTAGATAGACCTTTGAGTAGTACAATGACTTTGGACACCTCTCAATCGCGTACTGAGTTAAGAAAGATCGCTTTGGGAAAAGAAAGGACTAAATGGGTTCTGGATTTCTCCTTACTCCCAAATGTGATTAGAGCTGATAAAAGCCGAATTCAAGGTTGTTCCTCAAATCAATTTAAAACCTAAAGATCGATCTTCTTATTTGTGCACAAAAAGAGCCATTACGGGTAAAAAAATTCTCAGAAGGGTTGGCCACTGATTCAGGGCTCCAAATTTAAATATTGGTGGGCCTAAAACGTTGTTGTCCTCAAGGAACTTGTTAAATTGCTCTCCACCTTCCAGTTGTGTCGCAGGGAGAAATTTGCCCGGGAAAATTAGATTTGGAAATTTTTGGGTGGATTTCCGCGACTAGTATATATTTAAAATCAAAGATAAAACAACGAATCTTCAACTTATTTGTTATGATAACTCTATTGATCTGAAGAAATGATCTCTCTTACCTTTCATCTCTCGGCCTAGTCACATATCTTCGGTCCTTCACATACAATTTTTATACAAGACTTTGAAACAGCGATAAAAATTCTGTTGAATTATAGTTATTTATTGAAACCATCATGCTAAAGTCAAAGGAAAAACAAACGTGGGCTCTGTTTGTCTCCAGCACAATCTCCACTTCATTGCCTTATAAAAAATAATATAATGACATTTCCAGTGCATCCAAAATAATTAAAAAAATCACTTGGACACATGAATATACTTGTTTACATTCTTCTCTTCGCCATCCTGACAACGTACTTTTCTTTTCATATCTCCGTTTCCTTACATTTTGGATTTGGTAGTTCTTGAAAGATATAATTGATCATCGATCGTGCTTGTGTGCTGATATTCCACGGCAGAGATCGAGATGGAAATGAGAGGATCTGAGAAGAAGGTGGTGGGAGTAGCCGTGGATTACTCAGCGACGAGCAAGGCGGCGGTGCGATGGGCAGCAGACAACATGGTTGAAGCAGGGGATCGAATCGTTGTTTTGCATGTCCAGTCCCGCAAGTCTGATCACTACACGGAGAAGCAGCTATGGGAAGGATCTGGATCACGTATGATCAACAGGGAGCATATACACTTATATATTCTCTCCTCTAATTATCTAGTCTACCATCATTCTTTTCTTCTTTGCATAACATACAGTTTTACATGTAATTAAATATATATTCTCCCGCTTTGATCGAGTTTAAAGAAACAGTAAATCTACCATGATACGGATGTGACTATAGCAAAAGAAAACATATTTAAATAATTTTAATGTATGTTTTGCAATAAAATAATGGCAGGTCCCTTGATTTTCTCATGAAATTTTGTATCAGAGAATTGGATGCAACTGTAGTATATTAGTAAATGCCTCTGGCAGTGTTTTCGTTCTGACTTTCTTTCCATGTTTTTGTTAAGCTCTTATTCCACTGGGAGAGTTCAAAGAAATGAATGTACCAATGAGGTATGGAGTACATCCCGATACAGAAGTCCTGGAGATGCTTGATGATGCTGCAAAGACAAAGGAGGTAACTATCTCTCTTCTCTCCAAGAGTAGACTAAATGACACGAGGCTTGACTAAACTTGCGTTCATTCATTAATACATGCGTCACTAGAAACATTTCATATCTTTAATGATATGATATACCTTCTACTCTTAATTCGGATTCGATCGTCTTTGGAACCTCGTAGTAAGCCATGTATAATATGATTTATTTCTTGATTTTGTTTGTTGCGTGACATATGGTTATATTGAGTTGTTATCCATTTCTGATGCACCTCGCCACTGCATCAAATTTGAACTATGCAAAAATGCAACTCCCACTATATTATGGGGTAAAAAAGAATATGGAGAAAACGACAGTGTGGGACAAATGGGAGCGACAACCAGGGTGACATGCTAGGGCTTCCCATTTCGGCTTCCGGTCCGGTACGTCCATCTCTCTTCTTATGTCCATCTCTCTTCTCTTTCCTCTCCTCCACCTTTGCCAAACCTCGTCCTCCTTTACTACCCTCCAACAATCACCTACACCATGGACTGCATATGATACAAAAGAAGGATCCTTCGGAAGCTGTCCAACCATCAGTTGGAAACAAACACTGGAGGACTCCCTCCGCTCACAAAATACTTGATCCTCAATCAACCACCGCAACCTAAGATACAACGCCCACTCCTACACAATCCTAAACAAACTGAGCGTCGAAGTCCTAAGACTAGACCTTCGACCAGAAAGCTTGGGCCAGTTAAAATAGTACACAACGTCCCCTGAGTGCCTCCCCAAATCTTACAAAAAATCGGTGTCCTCCAGTTTGAGCCTTAAGATTATGCTCTCACTCGTGGGGTGGTCTGGACGATTCTATTGATTGTAAATTCCCAACCATCAAACAAGTTGCTGGCGATGTAGCCCTCGATGTTGAGCTGATACACAACATCATCGAATACGGAATTTTATCTTCTTGGTAAATCATACACAACATAAGTTCGATTTCCACTCGAGAGAATAGTCCCACAACCCCACTAGCAACCCCTGCAATCGCCATACCTGCAACCCCTAATCACCCAACCTCCACGGTAGAAAGATTCCAGCAAGGCAATCGAGCCAATAGACAAAATACAATCCGGCTCAAGCGCACCACAACATCCTAAAGTTCAACCGCCACCATACTGGAACCCTTATCCTATGCCTGCGATTTGTCCGGCAACCAAACTAAAATAGTAAAACACAATCGGAGTACATTCAACCCTCAAACTTCACCACTTACACAACATACTACGTGGAAAACTAGACTACCCTAAAAAAACAACACTCATCATTGCCCTCCCTCAGAATTTCGTAGACCGACCGAAGGAAGCACCCACCCATATCTGTCCACTGACGTACAATCCAATTCCCTCCCAAAGGTATGCCATGACCATACATGAACACATCTTCAACCATCATGCTCTTCCCACCTCACAACTCCGATCCTCCGACTCCACCACTTTCTTTAATAGTCCACAACTGGGGCACACCAAGAGCCATTGCGCAAACCCTACCGTCTGTTTCTCTTGCCGGAGAGGGGCATATCGCCAGTGCCTGCTTAAAACTAAACACTGTATCCTCCGTCCTTGATCAAAATCCTAACCGCGTCAAAAAGTGAAAGCGTAGCACCTTACCCCCAATGATGTATCAAGCTTATATTCCTATGAACTTCGGTGTAAGAGCTGTTGGAGCAGCGAAAGATTGGTGGTGGAAAAGAAGCAAATTAAAAGGAGAGAATATGAATCAATGCACAAGGTAGACGTGAACTCAAGAATTTCTTTTAATTAAAACTTGAACTTGCATACAAGACTTGAGTTTTTACAAGAAGAGGACTTATATTTTTACAACAAGGAAGAGCTTACAAGACTTGGTAGGAGGAGGACTCTTTGTGGTGGTAGTGGATATGTTGTGCTTCTTCTTGTGTTTGTTTTGTGTGAAATGAGGATCTCTTAGGTAGTATTTATAGGCCCTCCAAGAGGGTGGAGATATTTTGGAAGATAGATCTAGAATCATCTTCCATGCTTACCTTTAAATGAAAATATCTAGATATTTATATGGGAGGTGGAGAAACATCTAGATTTTTTCTCTACCTCTCTCTTTTCTAAAATTTCTTAAGTGCATATCTTCACGAAGCTTCTCCATATGTTGGTGGAGAATATATGCATGCATATCTTCATATGGGTGGAGGATTATTGGCCCATGTATATAAGGACCCATTGTAATAATAATACTTCATGGGGAAGTTACAATTTATATTTTTAACACCCCTCTTAATCTGTTATTTGCATTATCCTCTTGAAGTGTTGGAATTTCCTGCTGAAAGAATCTTTGCCAAGATATCTGTATCTTGATCTTCTATGCTGATGAATTTGTTCATTTCACCTCTCTTGTATATGGTGATGAAGAAATGCATTATACCTTGTTCTTTCATGAAATATTGGATTCTTTGTCATAGCAGTGGTTGACATGTTATCACATAATATAATTGTTGGAAGAACATTATCTTCTTGAATATCATGAAGAGTCTTCTCAGCTACACAACTTCACATGTGAAGATCCTTCGATCTACCCTACTTAATTCAACGGAATTATCGATTAAATTTAATGTGTGTTCGTTGTAGTTGAGTAAATCAAGACTGATCAAAACCACATAGATTAATGTCAAATTAAACACAAGTGGCAATTTTTTTTATTTTACTTATGCAAGCCCAAGGTCAAACTCAGGGAGGCAGCTTTTTCCTTAGATTAATTCTAAGTCAATTACGAAGTCAGGTTTTCAGGAGAATATTTTTTTATTTTTTATGCAATTAAGAAAAATGCAATGCAATTCAAGCCAAATTCGAGGGTTAAAATTTGAAGTATGGTCAAATTAAGTCCAAAAAAGATGAAACCTGGCCAGAATATGAATGCAATGAAATGAAGCTACTGCATTTTTTTGGAAGTTTTAGACTCCAAATGAATTAAATATGAATTAAAAATGAATGCAGGGTAGTTTTTGCAAAACTTATTTTAATAAATACCAAATTAAATCATTTTCAGTTACAAAAGTTAACCTATATACTTCTATGTGATATAAATACAAGAAAATGATCAAACCTCAAAAATAATGAATTTGGACCTATTAAAAATCAATTAAACAAAATACTAATTAATTTATTAAGGCCTCGTTATGCGTGCAAATGATGTGATTTTTGGGAATAAAGTAGAACTACTTAAACTAGATCTATTGTGATTTTTTGGTGATTTTTGGAGCAACAAATAATTTAATATGGAATAAAAGGCAAAACTATGTAAATTTCCACAAAAAAGAATTATATTAAATTCCTCGAAGCTCACAAAAATGTGAGAAGTCTCCACAATGATAAAGCACAAGTTTCTCTACAACATGCAATTTTTGGAATCAAAATTGATGCTAAATGTATACCTAAATAAATGTGCAAATACAGGGACCAAAATGCAAACATGAATAAAATTGATTAACTTAGAAATGTGGGTACATGGACTAAAATGCAATTACCTATAATGCATAGGACATGCGTGCAAGTTCTCCACAGAACACGTGCACCTCACGTGATGTGCTTGGCAGGGACTAAATTGCAATTCTGAAAACTTACAGGGACTCGATGTAAATTACCCAGAGCACACGTGAAGACCACGTGAGGTGCTAGGCTCGGACGGAGGCTCGAACGACAATGGAGGCTTGGGTGTGCTTTGGATGAGGTTCGGATGCTCCGAGCCTAAGGGTTAGGGAAGAGGCTCGGAGCTGGTGACGTGGTTGCAAATGGACCATTAGATCAAGATGGATCCAACTGTGGTTGGAGCGGGTGACATGGAGAGCTGAGGACCGTCCGATCAAGATGATCGGACGACAACTGTGCTTCTTGTTCCTCCTCGCCGCTGCCTCATGTGGAGGGCTTGGCTGGGCTCCGACGAAGGGCAGCGAGCTCCGCCGCCTTCTCCCGTGCTCGATGAAGAACCCCAAAAGCTCCTGATTGGCTGAAGAGATTCGTCAAAGCTTGGCGAAGAAGCCAGGCTTCCTGGAAGAGGCAGACAGGGCTGGTATGTCGGAGACGAAGGAGCTCGAAGAAGCTCCATCGAGATGTCTGATCAATGACGAAGATGTCTCCTGCAGTGTTAGTGAATGCCAAAAAGATGGTGCTTGTGCTCGCGCGGAGGAAGTGAGTGATGCGAGGCCTGTGGGGTGAAATGGGTGAACGTCGACGTGTTCCTCCACTGTGATCGGCAGAGCAGTAGTCGGAGGTGTTGCGATAGATCGTGGAGATGAACGGAGGGGTGCGTGAAGATGGGAGCTTCGATGTGAAGCTCGAGCGATGGTCGGTGGTCGGTGATGTCCAGAGAAGGCGGAGTAATTCGGAGAAGATCGGTCGAGACTAAGAAAATGACCGGAGAAGGAAATGAAGGATGCTATATGGGACTGGAGGCTTGATGAGTGGCCCGAGCGACAAAGGTTAACTATCAGCTAAGGTCGTTGTGACCTCAATCACCCTAGCCAGGCTCAACGAGAAAAATCAGACCACCAATCAAAATCAAACAAACATGAAAATCAAGGCAAGCGGTCTTGCTATTTATTTAATCTGGTATAGCCACCAGGGTCGAACACAAGGAGCACGGGATGATCCTACGAAGGAATTGAGAAATCAAAGAAAAAGAAATAAAAATATTATATTTTTTGGTGGTTTTTTATTTTTATTTTTTTAATATTTTTCTAATAAGAAAAATGAATAAGAAAACAAAAGTGAGCACACTGCAACAATTTTTATTAAGGTCTAAAAAGCTCAAAAATTCAAAATAAAAATAGTTTTGTGTTTTTAAAATATTCAAGTGTTTTTGGGTATTTTATGGGCTTTTTCTGTTTTTTTTATAAAATTTTCTAAAAATAAAAGAAAGGTAAACTTAACAAACAATGTACAACCAAGATAGGAAGGCAATTTTAAAATATTTAAAATGCCCCTAAATTCCTGGCATCAATTTTATGTGAAAATAGAAAATAAAATCTAACTATAGAACTTGTAAACACAGTTTTTTGATTTTTAGGGAATTTTTAATGATTTTTAAAAGGTTTTTAGTCTTTTGTAATTTTTAGGTGTTTTTTAAATGATAGTAAAATGAAAATGCTATGGAAATTAAAACACAACAAAACAAGCACATAGGATTTTTCTAGAATTTTTAAGGTATTTTTCTATTTTTTATGGATTTTCTAAAATAGAAAGAAGTAAATTTTAGGGTTTTTGATTTTTAGAAAATAACACATAAACTTAAAATACGTCACAAAAATCATCAATATATTACACAGTAGCAGGAGCTACTGGTGATTTTTTGGGAAATTTTTGATTAGTTTTAATATTTATTTAATTAAAAACTAAACATACATGTTTTAGGGACTTAAATGTAGTTATTTTGAGTTTCTGGGTTAAACAATAACAAGCACTAAAAGTCCCGGGTCGAATCTGCAATTTTTCCAATTAATCTAGCACATGTGTTAATTCCACATTCATAGGGGAATATTTGTAATTTCAGAAAACAATCATCCAACAATTAACATCTAAAAAGTCCAGGACTAAAACTGCAAAAACACCAAAGTTCACGTGATGACACACGCCTCCGGACAGGGAGGACTAAATGGCAAATATTACAAACTACAGGGGCTGGAATGCAAATAAGTTCAACTACACTTTTATTTTAAAGAGTAAATGATAAACATAAACAAATGCAAGGTAAAAAGGGATATATATCCTTGCAGCACGTGAGGCACGCGTGGAGGGGGACACGTGGCGGCCGCTGGTGAAGGCTTGGACGTGCGGCTCTAATGGATGTCAAGTGTCAGATCTGGTGGTCAGGGGCTGTTGGGGATGTGGAATGTGCGTGGACGTCAGATATGACATCCAATGGCCTGACTCCTCTGCTGTGGCTGTGGTCCGGATGAGATCTGGCAGTGCGGGGCTGATCCAACGGCGATTGATCAACCTGGACGAACGGCTCCTGGATGAACTTCACCGGAGCCAAGGAAGAGATCCCCAGCTCCGATGGTCGATCGGGAAGCGCTGGATGGGTCGTGGAATGCTTCCGCGTCGACTGAACGGTTCAGATGAAGACTCCACCGGCCGGATGGGCGTGATGACGAAGGTGGCCTTGAGGGACTCCGGCGAGCCTCGGATGGGTGGAATGAGGACTCCTAAGCGCACACAAAGACTACAAAGGTTAGCTGGGACTCGGGGCTATGCTCTGGTCCTGGTTATTGGAACTAAAAGTGAAAGAAGCGACGGGGGGCAGACTTCGATCTCCGGCGAAGGCGATGGAGGAGATCCAGAACCTAATCTCAACTAGATAGACGATAATCAGGGTGATCAGGATGCAGAGCGAGATGGGGGCGAGTGTACGGTGCTATCAGAGCGGCTGGAGGTGGGTAATGGAGTTCTGACAGGCTGGTCAGAGCAGGCAAAGGGACGACAGTGCTGAGAGTGAAGATCTGATTAAATGAGAAAATACATGGGATAAAAGGGTCATTTGAAGGTTTGAATCAACTCCTGAACTCCAGGAGAGGGTGGTCGTCGGGGTGACGGCCTCAACTGAGCTGCGGAAGGCAGGGGAGGCTATTCGCGGCAAAACTTAAGCCACGATGGTCGAGCTACGGCTTTACTGCACCAAATCGATCGTCGAGTGGCGCTCCAGGAAGCTGTCACTCAACTGGAGGTGGCTAGGGTATCAAATGGGAGCGAGTCATGAGCTAGCGTCCTAGGGGAGCTGATGAGAGATTAAATAGCATTCCCAGGAGGCTGGAATGAATGGGTGAGGGTACACGAACCGAGGAAGATCCGCGCCTCCCTAGGGATCCGTGAGGGTCTTGTTTGGATCCATGGGGAATATACAGGTGAAAAATCGAGGCGAAAGGCTGCGTGACCCGCCCGGGTTTGACAAAAAGGTCCGACGAAGACAAACGGGTCAGGTCAAGCATGGAAGATGGCGTTGACCCGGGTCAATATGCGGACGTGGACCAATCAGCAACGACGGGGGAAGAAGATAAAAACCGCTACAGGACAAAATAATAAGGAAAATGAAAGATAAATAACTTAAAAATAATAAATGAATTTAAATAAAAAATGAATAAAATGAAAATTGTTTATTATTTTTCAAGGAATTTTTCTGTGATTTTTATTTTTTTTGAAAAATAAATTGCTCTTTATACATTATATTGTGTTATATGCAGGTATAATATACCTATGTATTTTGTACAATTATTTTTAATTTATTATTTTTACAAAAATGCCCCAATTTTATATTTTATTTATTTATAACATAATTTTTGGAGTATAAAATAATTTTTGTTTTATTTTTATTATTTCTTTATAGGTATACAATAATTAGAGAAGGGGATATATATACATGTATTATATACAAAGGAGAGAGAATTTTATTTTATTTTTATTTTTATTTTTATCAATTTTGTTTTAATTTTTAGAAATATATACAAGGAGGTAAAAACATATTTTTATTTTTATTTTTATTTTTATTTTTGCAAAAATAATTTATTTATTTACATCCACGATATGTACAGTATAGAGTAGGCCCTATCTCTCTCTACTTATTTTATTTGGCGATCAGGCCAATGCTTGGCCCTCTCTTGGGGTTCGGGTCACTCTGTATTTATTCTAAATACCTCCTTCCTTTTTCTTTTTCTTTATTCTTTTATTTTTGCAAAAATACATGCTACTTATGTAATATTAACATATGCATGCATATTGTTAAATTATTGTATTTACACCTATTTACATGACGCTTTGCCAAGATAATTAGCTAAAATAAAATAATAAAGAGTGATGATCAGGGATTCATCACCCTCCTATACTTTACCGTTGCTAGTCCCTTAGCAAACACTTATTTGAAAAAGAAGTGAAAAGAGAAAGAAAAGAAAAAGAAGGAGAATCAAGGTTGATTATTAAACTTGTCTTCATTAAATTGGAGTATGGAGCTCAGTCAAACCTTTGGATTATTAGTTTGTCGGAACCTTATTTGGGCCTAGTTTTAAAACTCAACAGCCTCTAAGTTCCACCAATCTATGGTCAGGACTCCTCAATAATCTGGATCTAAACAAGTCTACATACAAAAACTCTAATGACCATGAATCTTTTCTTGTACTGTGTAAGTGATATTTAGCTCCCCACCTCAGAAATGACACAATAACTTCCCCCCTCAACAAGGTAACTCTAATGCTCTAGTCTGGCAGCTCTTTCCTCAAGGAGCGGGGTATTCCCTTCTAAGTTCAAGTTCAACCGGCTCAAGAAGAGGAGGAAGAAGAGAATGGACCATGACCAGTGTAGCCATGTATCCCTAGGAGCCTGACCAGTGTGGCTAAGTCTCCAACTACAAGCTTCATGAGATGAGAATAGGTAACATAAGCTTTGCTTTATTTGGCTATATACACTCCGGTGGGTATTTCATTTTCTATCAGACCCACCACTTTTTTGGAGTTTTTCTTTCTTTTGCACATTTTTTTCGATGTGCATATGTACAACATATCTGCATGGTGCAACATATATACATAAGGACTTTTTCCTCTTGAGCCAGTAGACTATTCCTCTTTTGAAGCATTATTGCAACCCACAACTACTGTCTTTAGACCTCTATGCCACCAGACCAAGTTGAGGCGCACTTCCTTCACTAAAAGAAGACGAGAGGTTCCTCCTAGAAGTACTACCCTCGTATGCTATCCCAAGCCAAAGGAAACTACCTCCTCACCACCTCATCCGTAGAGAGCTATGTGTAAGGTGATGGTGCAAGCAAAGCCATTGTCTGTGAGAGTCATGTGTGCATAGTTAAATGTTCTACTTAGGCTCATCAAGATGACATGTGATCATAACCTAGTGGACTCAAAGAATTAAGTCACTAATGGACATGAAAAGTCTTAACCCTAAGCCCTATAAGATTCCTCTTAGAATTAGGTAGATTAAGGTCTTAACCAAGCTCCATTTTCTAATTTAATTTCAGGCTAGTTTAAATGTCAATCTATGATTCAAAAGAATATACAAGTATACGCAAAAAATCTTTTTATGCAATTTTTTTTGAAAATATGCAAAATTTTTTTGAAAAATGTTTGAATGTATGCATGGATGCAGAAGTTTTGCAAACTATTTATACACATTTACACAAGGAATTTTGCAAACTTTTGTTTTTCAAACATTTTACAAAAAATTTGTACTATATACATAATTTTGATACCAAAATATTTACAACTTTTACAAACAAAATATTTTTACAAACATTTGTACAAAAATATTTTTTATAAATAGCTATGTATGTGCAAGGAAGAATTTTATGTACAAGAAAAGTTTTAAAATTTTTACAGTTTTTTAGATAACGGATTTTAGCTATTTTATTTATTAACGCACTCACACAAAGTATGAGTTATGGCTAAAGTATATATGAAATATATACGACTCCCCCTTATACTTAGCTCGAACGATGTCCTCAAAGTGGATCAAGAGTAATGAAGAAGACATAACTCGTGCTTAGTATAGGGAAGTGAAAAGGAATGCTATACTACAATGACGAATCAAAGAATAGAATGGAGAGGCTTGGTGTTTCCCCCTATACTTAGGATCAAGAAATCCTAAGTATATCAGACTGTACATAAAGGGAACTCCGAGTGAAAGAATGTACAGGGTCTAACTCCCCTATACTGAGGGTAAAATATCCCTAAGTATAGACAGCAAAACAAAGGTAAAAATAATCAAAAGAATAATCAAGAGTCTTACACCCCCTATACTTAGGGTAAAGTGCACCCTAAGTATAGCATAATCACAAGATGCAGATGGGGTGTTAGACTAAATAATGCGGTGATATGGACATCTGGATCTATACAAGGTGGAATACAGTGATAATCAGGCATGAGATGTAACTGATGTGAGTCAAAGATCACATCTCTTGCAAAATGAATCGGGACGACGTCAACGACCAGCGGCTCATGATCCAGATATGGTTTGAGTTGCTAACTGTTAGCACGAAAGGTAGACTCAGATGACGTCTCAGATATGTCAATACTCCCATTGTCATGTACCTTTCGGATCATGTATGGTCCCTTCCACTTGCTCTGCAACTTCCCTGGAAATAATCTAAGCATGGCATCAAACAACCATACTCTCTGATCTAGCTCAAACTGCTTATGGCTGATGTGAGAATCATGCCATATCTTCACTCGCTCCTTGTACTGTAGGCTGCTCGAAAAGGCTGTGTCTCTAAGCTCGTCCAGGCTGCCAATTCTACCTTCCTTTGATCTCCTACACTCACTGGATCCAATAATATATCTGTGACAACCTAAAGTGACTCGTGCCTAATCTCAATAGGTAAATGGCAGGGCTTGCTATAATTGAGGCAAAAGGGAGATGTACCCAAAGGAGTCTTGAAGGAAGTCCGATATGCCCACAAGACCGAGTCCAAAAGCTATTGCCAATCCTTTCGGTCTGGGCGGACTACCTTCTGCAATATCATCTTGATCTCCCTATTCGACACTTCATCAATACCATTGGTCTGAGGATGATATGGAGTGTCAAATCGATGGTCTATACTGAACTCGCTAGCAAGGGTGTTTACCTTGTCGTTGATGAAATGAGACCCCCCGTCAGATATCAAAACTCTAGGCACCCCGAATCGTGAAATGATATTCTTCCTCAAAAATTTACAAACAGTTCTAGCATTTGCAGTTCGGACGGGGATGGCCTCAACCTAACGACTAACATAATCCACGGCCAATAAAATGTACTCGAATCCCTGACTCTTAGGGAATGGATCCATGAAATCGATGTCCCATACGTCAAAAACCTCACAGAAGTGAATGGGATACATCGACATCATATCACATTGTCCACAAGTGTCCATCCTCTGACAATCAGTACACCTCTTCACAAATTCATCAGAATCCTTGAAGAGGGTAGGCCACCATAGGTCGGATTGGAGCACTTTCTGTGGCGTTCTCCTCCCAGAATGATGTCCTCCTGCCTCAAGCTTGTGGCAGTATGTGAGGACACTATGGTGGTTCTCTTGAGGAAAGCACCGATGCCAGACGCTATCCCTTTCTTCATTATAAAGGATGGGATCCTCCCAGTGGGAGAACTTGGCCTTCGCAAGGAAGGTCTCAAGTCGCTACATGGGACAACCTTGTAGAACTTTCTTAGCAACAAGATAGTTCAAAATGTTGGCGTACCACGGGAGAGAGGCGATAGCAAGGATCACCTCATCTAGGAAGGTCTCAGAAATGGGATCAGTCTGCTCGAATTCCTCAAGATTCTCTAATCGGGAGTGATGATCCGCCACCACATCCTTGACTTCAGGTTTATCCTTAATCTCAATGTCAAACTCCCAGAGTAGAAGGATCCATCTAGTCAATCTCGCTTTGGCATCCTTCTTTGCCATAAGGTACCTGATGGCGGTATGATTAGTGAAGATATTCACTCTGGATCAAATGATGTATAATCTGAACTTGTCCAAGGCAAAAGCTACGGCTAGCATTTCTTTCTCAGTAATGGTCTAGTTCCGTTCTGCGGCATCCAATGTACGACTAGTGTAGTGAATGGCAAAAGGCACTCCATCCCTCCTTTATCCCAGCACGGCCCCTACGGCAAAATCGGAGGCATCCATCATGATCTCGAATGGAAGAGACCAATCAAGCGGCTGAAGGATAGGAGCCTCAACAACTAGACTCTTGCTCAATTGACGCAAGACACTTATCATCTACAATGAACTCGGTGTCCTTGTTCAGCAAATCAGTCAACGGTTAGGCAATTCTGTTGAAAATGAATCATTGGTGGAAACCGACATGCCCCAGAAAAGACCGTAACTGTCGCAGGTTGGACTGTGGATTGAGTTTCCTGATGATATCCACCTTGGCCGGATCAACCTCCATGCCCCTGTTGGAAATGATATGACCAAGCACCGTCCCTTGAGTCACCATGAAGTGTCTCTTCTCCCAGGATAAAACAAGATGGACCTCGATGCATCGCTGAAGGATGCGGTCTAGGCAGTCAAGACAAGCATCAAACCCATCGCCATAGACCGAAAAGTCATCCATGAAGATCTCTAAGCAGTCACCCACCATGTCTGAGAAGATGGACAACATGCAGCTTTGGAATGTCGTCAGGGCGTTACAAAAACCAAAGGGCTTCCGTCTGAAAGCATATGCCGCAAACGGACAGGTGAATGTAGTCTTGTCTTGGTCTTCGGGCGCAATGGCCACCTGATTGTAGACGGAGTACCCGTCAAGGAAATAGTAATGACTCTTCCAAGCTAGCCTCTCTATAATCTGATCAATAAAAGGCAACGAGAAATGATCCTTCCTGGTGGCCTGATTCAATTGTCTGTAGTCCACACAGACCCTCCAAGAAGTGGGTACCTGGGTAGCTATCTCCTCTCCAGACTCGCTCACAACTGTAGTGATGCCCATTTTCTTGGGCACCATATGTAATGGACTAACCCACTTGGAGTCGAAGATGGGGTAGATAAAATCGATGCTCCACCATTTTGAGATTTCCTTCATGACAACCTCTCGAAGGTTCGGGTTCAGCCGTCGTTGGAACTCACGCGATAGCTTGGCGTCCTCTTCGAGATAGATATGGTATGAGCACAGAGCCGGACTTATCCCCTGGAGATCAACTAGGCTCCATCCTATCGCTTTGCGGTTCTTTTCAAGAACCTCCATCAAACGAGATTCTTGCTCTTCGGTCAAATCCGCAAAGATAATGACCGGGTGCATCTCATGCTCGCCCGCAAGGAACCTATACTTCAGCGACTTAGGCAAGGGCTTCAACTCTGGGCAACTAGGAGCTGGCAAATCTAGTTTCTGAAATGTCTGAGTGAAGGTAACTAAATCCACATGGGAGAACTCTCGGTGATCATGGAAATCTGGTGTAGATTGCTCTGCTGGTGTATCTGTACTCTGTATTAGATTAGTTTCTACCCTAACTGATGGATCTGTAGGAATAAGACATGGTATCAAGTCATCAAACTCGGTCCAATCAATATCTGACTTTGAGGGATCTGAATCTGAATCACAAGGAAAATATACTGCCTCGCTATCCTGAACGCGGTCTGCAGCCTCGAATGCGTCCTCTGCCAAGAGTGTGCTCTCCAAGCTCTCATCAGCTGGAATATATAAATCTGAAGGATCTGAATGCGAGAGGATGCCTCGTGAAACGGGATCAGACCAAGCGGCTTCATCATCAGTAGTCACGAAATCGCACTCATGGTGGACGTCTTGCTCTGCCTCGGTCATCTGCTCTGAATCATTGTGCTGCTCTGAGCAGGCTGAATCTCGTGTTCTGGTCTTGTCGATCGTCTCTATTTGTATACTCTGGCCATCGACGCGAAAGTACACCTTCCCGCTATCATGATCGGGCATTGCCTTGGCTGTGGCCAAGAATGGGTGTCCTAGAATGATGGGGGTATCTATCACAGACTCAGGGATCTCCATGTCCAACACAACGAAGTCCACAGGGAATTTCAGGCCCTGAATTGTGACGATCACATCCTTCAACAACCCCTTCAGCCTCTTAACAGATCGATCAGCAAACTAAAAGACTGTCCTGCTCTATAGAAGAGGGCCAAACTCGAATCGGTCGAGTAAGGCTGCTGGAAGGAGGTTGATGGAAGAGCCGCTGTCCAATAGAGTCCGATCGAATCTCTTCTCATGGATGTGACATCTGATATAGGGAGCTCCTGCATCTATTCTCTTGGGCAAATGGTTCTGGATGGCGAAGCAAGCGGCACGAGTGAGAATATGGATCTCTGCATGATGGTTCCTCTTCTTCCTGTGAATGGTGATCTTCTCTCTCAGGTTCCTCTAGAAGAGAGGGATGTGCTCAAGTGCCTCCTATAGAGTCAGCTGAATCTGAAATCTGTCTATCATCTGCTGGCTAAACTCTAACTGCCAGCTCTTTTTTGGATTTTCTTTTTTATTCCCCTTATCCAAGCGGAGTGCTTGAGGGAAGGGGATGGCTAAGCCCTCCTCAGATAGAGGGCTAGAAACGGGTCCCTACTATTGAGATGAAACAGAATCCATACAAACATCACCGGGCATCGTGTATGGACTCGAAGATAAAGAACCATTTCCTTTATTAATTTTTTTGGATTTTTCTAAAAATTCTAGAGATACAGAAACTGAAGGAAATGCAACATGAATAGAAGGGGTGGCCTCAGTACCACCCACGACATCTGAAATTGCAGCATCAACACCACACTCTGGCTCAGCATCAGAATATCTGGTGGCATCAGCACCACCTCCTGCATCTGGTGAAGCAACGACCTCAGTATCGTCGGCTGGATCAACATCCTTGGTGGCATCAGCACTACCGTCATCATCATCATCATGGGCGACATCGGCATTGCTATCCTCTTGTCTGGCGCTCCTGCATCCTCGTGATGTCGTCGCTCAAATGAGGCGCTGCCGGCTAGCATCCTACCACTCCTAAGTGTAACAAAGTCATCATCAAATGTATATGAAGTAATATCACCCAATGAGTCACTAGGAGTGGTAACCACTATAAATTGTACCTGCTCATATTTCCTCTTCAGGTTGTTCATATTCAGCTCGATCTAAGCGGGTATGACGGCCTTGACCTTGACGATCTCCCTCATATCCTAACGAAACTCATCCATCTCTTGCCTAAAAGTGGCCTACTGCTTGGAAATAAGGTTGGATAGATCATCAAGTGTTGGATTCTCATAGGCTGGCCCATGAGAACCGGATGGGTTGCCTCTCTGGAAGTGAGGCTGCTGGTGGGAAGGATGAGGGGGGATACTGCTGAGAGTATTGCGGAGGTTGTTGCTGGTGCTGCCTCCACAGTTGCCCTTGCTGGTAGGGACGAGGAACATGCTGGTAATGCAGCTGCTGGTGTGGGAACTGGGGCTGCTGCTGCTGATGGTTGTACTGCCCACCCTGAACTGGAGGCTGCTGCTGAGATGAGGCACCTTCGGTTGACCATCGGAATCCAGGATGGTATCTGCGGATCCTGGACTGCGCTCGATCGTACCAAATCCCGTTGAATTCCATCAACGGCTCTTGGTTAAACGGGGGTGAAGGAAGGATTGCCGGGGGCTGCTCCTGCTGGTACATCACCATCTGAGTGTCCTGAGATGGTGGTGACTGGATGTAGTGGTGCTGCGGATGCTGGAACGGCTCCGCCTGAATGTGGTGAACCTGTTTGTAGTGGGCGGAGGGTTGGGTCGAGCTGCTGCTGCTGGGGTCAGCCCGTGACCTGAGACAGGGCTGAGAAGCTGTCTGTGCCTCCTGGAGACACATGATCAAGGTCTTCGGGTCCCTCAGCGTCTGTGCCATCTGATCTATCTATGACATGCCCTGGCACTGCTTCTTCTCTATGATCTTCCATCTTCTCGCTGATAATGCCCATATCAATGGCCGACGACTCTACCTGTGCTGTGGCTGCTGACGATGTGGAAGGACCTGCATCGACACGTGCTATCCTTTGATAGGACACGGCCTGTGGTGGGGCTTCCCCTAAGTGTAGAGTCAGGTCTGGGACATGACGATGTAGTTCTCTGCCATCTCCTCGTAGATATCCCAGACCTAATCCTCATCATTCGCAAAATAGGATCCCCCACAGGATGCGTTCACGAGCCCCTACAGCTTCGGTGTCAGCCCACAAAAGAAACTCTACACTAAGTTGGGCATGGATATATCATGGTGTGGACACCGGTCGATAAGCTCTCTCTAAAGCGGTCCCATGCCTCATGAAACTGCTCGTTGGGAAGCATAGAGAAGTTGTTGATGAGGGCTCTCGTTGCATTCGTCCAGCCGAGTGGATAGTACTTATTGAAGTACTCATTCCGGAGTTGTTCCCACGACGTAATGTATCTACCCAAGTGCTTCAGCCAGTAGGCTACTCTGTCGATAAGGGAGAACGGAAAGGCCATCATCTTGATGGTATCCTCGTTCACGAATCTATCGTGGACTGTGCTGCAGATCATCTCAAACTCTAGGAGATGTAGATGCGGCTCCTTGGTGGCTAGATTGTGAAATCTGGGAAACATCTGAATCGTCTGAGGAGGGAGCTTGAAATCTCCCCGAATCGCAGGTAGCTGGATCCAACGGTGCATTAGAGTTGCACCAGGCTTGTGCAACTCTCTCATCGGGCGTGCTGGTCAGACTGGCTCCTGTGGTTCATCGAGATGTGGTCTATCTCCTCCTCCTAGATCTGGTATGTCTCCACCACCGGCTCTGTTTGTCTCTCCTCGGTCTGCTCGCATCGGATCCATCTCCATGCGCATATCCGCCATGAAAGCTCCCTGGTCTCGTATCTGTCGCTACATAGTCTCCAAGGAAGCTAACAGGGTGTTGTTGATGGCACCCTGATCAAGAACATATGTCTTAGTCTGGGCAGGTCCATCAGTGCGCTCCTCACTGCTGGCCATGTCTTGGATCTTTGAAAAGGCAAAAGACTCAAACTCAGGTGCCGTCAAATGTACAAATATCTGCGGTCTCTGCTCGGGCACCTCGAGACTGGTAGAAGGGTGGTCGAGGGGGAACATGGCGGAGTCAAACTCGGATTCGGAGAGCGGGTCTGGGCTCTCATGAACCAACCTAAATGAATGGGGTGGAGTGCTCGAAAGCGGTGCAACCAAAGACTGCCTAAGGGACCTCCGACCCATCATCGTGATGTGGAGAGGAATGCGGATGGGGTCTGGAAATAAACAAGATCAGGAAAACAAATCTCCAATTCACCTACTCAACACTGAGTTGATGATCGTAAAGGCTCGATCTTTTATCTTTTCGATTTTATTTAGGTGATAATTCAGTCTATCAGAGCGATTAAGCGAGCTGGTAGGAACCCGACGCTCTCAGGCGATTGGCCCGATCCCTAAGCTAGATCATTCCCAGCCAGTACAAGTTGCGGACCGTTTACCGGCTACCCCAACTCACTCTGCAAAGGATATCGTGGCCCGCTTTACCGGAAAGCGGAGCGATCCTCATTGGAGAATGACTAACCCCAAAATCAGTAGTGTGAAGCATGGTCGGGTATGTCTCTAACCTAGTGTGCGGGTCACTCTCTCGCTCATCCAAACCAAACAAGGAGGGGATTGCTCTCCCAAGACAGATTTTCAATGAGTGTCTTTTATGGTCAAGTATGTTTAGCAGTCCCAATTTTATGGTTTATCTTTTTATGTACTTTTCAATAACAGACAATGCCTAACGAATTTTTTGTCTCCTGATTATTTTAAGTCCAAAAGAGGGGGAGAAGTCGAAAAAGCCGATGCGCGGTCAAACACAATGATGCATGCAAAGTCAGAAATGCGTACCTATCACCAGCACTCTACATGCAGGGTGATCCGCGCAAAAAATAAAAGACAGAACTTAAACTACCTATATGATGCACGAAGAAAACGACCTTAGACGAAAAATTTCTACACGCGAAGAACAGTAGCTAATAGGTCAACGAGAGAGGTCTGAGTCTGGTCTCTGATACTGATCGATGTTTGCCACAACGGATCCTGCCAACGCTGTATACGGCCTCTAGCGGCACATGACCTCTCAAGTGACCAAATTAGCTTTTTCTTTGTGATTTAATTTATTAAGTCCACTTAACGATCTGTAGTTGTAGGCAGATAATTAGGGCTGGGACCTTAAATAATTACATCACAATTAGATATAAAATCCAAAGTCTAGGGGCCAAATCCTTCGAGAATCAAAAATAAAAAAAAGTCGAAAACAAAACTAGCGAAAACCGCAGTGAGGTCCCCCGGGCACACCGGTGCTCGGCGAAACAAACCCTGATAAATGCCAAGTATCCAAGTGTCTCTAGTCCTGTATTATTACAATAATAGAACAAAAATAAAATAAATGCCAAAAATCCTCCAAGGTCCTCGAAATCCTCTGCTCCTCTTCTCCTACGCTCTCTTGCTGCTCGATGAAGAAATGAGCCAACTCCGCTTTGCTTGGGTGTGCCGTCACTCCTAGGAATGTCGCCCTCGCTCGTTGGGCCCTCACAGGAAATAGAGAAACAAAAGATGTGTCAGATCACAGTTATGAAAAATAAAATTAGAATAAGAAAAATAAAAATGAAAAACAAGCAAATAAAGAAAAAGGAAAAGGAAAATAAAAAATAAAAACAAAAACAAAAATAGAATACCGACTACTAAGAAGCGCTCCCCGGAAACAGAGACATTCTGATGAGCGGCCCGAGCGACAGAGGTTAAGTATCAACTAAGGTTGTTGCGACCTCAATCACCCAAGCCGGGCTGAACGAGAAAAATTAGACCACCAATCAAAATCAAACAAACATGAAAAATCAAGGCAAGCGGTCTTGCTATTTATTGATCCTGGTATAGGCACCGAGGTCGAACACAAGGAGCACGGGATGATCCTATGAAGTAGTCGAGAAATCAAAGAAAAAGGAATAAAAATATTATATTTTTTTGGTGGTTTTTAATTTATTTTTTATATTTTTCTAATAAGAAAAATGAATAAGAAAACAAAAGTGAGCACACTGCAATAATTTTTATTAAGATCTAAAAAGATTAAAAAATCAAATAAAATTAATTTTGTGTTTTTAAAATATTCAAGTGTTTTTAGGTATTTTATGGAGTTTTTCTGATTTTTATATAATTTTCTAAAAGTAAACAAAAAGCAAAACTAACAAACAGTGTACAACCTAGATAGAAAGGCAATTTTAAAATATTTAATATGCCTTTAAATTCCTGACAGCAATTTTACGTCAAAGAATAAAATAGAATCTAACTACAGAACTTGAAATACATTTTTAATGATTTTTATAAGGTTTTTAGTCTTTTGTAATTTTTAGATGTTATATAAAAGATAATGAAATGGAAAAGCTATAGAAATTAAAACACAACACAAACACATGTAGATTTTTTTAGAATTTTTAAGGCATGTGTCTATTTTTTATGGGTTTTCTAATTTAGATAGAAGCAATTTTAACGGTTTTTAATCTTTAGAAAATAAAAATAAACTCAAAATGTGTCACAAAAATCATAAAAAATATTACATAGTAGCAGGAGCTACTAGTATGTTTTTGGGAAATTTTGGAATAATTTTGATATTTATTTAATTAAAAACTAAACACACAGGTTGTAGGGACTTAGATGCAATTATTTTAAGTTTCTGGGTTAAACAATAATAAGCATTAAAAGTCTCGGGTCGAATCTGCAAATTTTCCAATTAATCCAGCACATGCATTAATTCCACATTCATGGGGGCATATTTGCAATTTCAGAAAACAATCATCCAACAGTTAACATCTAAAAAGTTCAGGACTAAAACCACAAAAACACCAAAGTTTACGTGATCACACACGTGCCTCCGGACATGGAGGACTAAATGGCAAATATCAGAAACTATAGGGGCTGGAATACAAATAAGTCTAACTACACTTTTATTTTACAGACTAAATGACAAACATAAATAAATGCACGGTAAAAAGGGATATATACCCTTGCAGCATGTGAGGCGCGCGTGGAGGGGGACGCGTGGCGACCGCTCGTGAAGGCTTGGACGTACGGCTCTGATGGATGTCAGGTATCAGATTTGGCGGTCAGGGGCTGTCGGGGACGTGGAACGCGCGTGGACGTTAGATATGTCATCCAACGACCTGATTCCTCTGCTGTGGCCGCAGTCCGGATGAGATCTGGCAGTGCGGGGCTGATCCAACGACGATGGTCCAACCTGGACGAACAGCTCTGGGATGAACTTCACTGGAGCCAAGGAAGAGATCCCCAGCTTTGATGGTCGATCGAGAAGAGCTAGATGGGTCGTGGAATGCTTCTGCGTCGACTGAATGACTCGGATGAAAACTCCACCAGCCGGATGAGCGTGACGACGAAGGGGGCCTGGAGGGACTCCTACGAGCCTCGGATGGGTGGATGATGAATCTCCATTTCATCACCTTTATTCTATCATTTTGGCCTTAAAAACCCCAGCAAATGCATGAAAATAGCACCAATTTGTCTATAATAGCATTCATTATTTATTGTATTAAGTATACATAAAATAAGGTTTTTAATGCCAAAATTATAGAATAAAGAGAAGAAAAGAAAAAAAGAATAAAATATTGCAAATATTTTATGACCCGAACCCCAAGACCAAGTCCAGAATGGAATTGGTCGACAAGGAATAAAGTAGGGGGAGATAAGGGCCAACAGTATAATAAATACCTCATTTATTTATTCATCCATTTATGCATTTTTGACACCTATTTTGTATATAATTATTTATTCATCAAATAGAGAAACTTTGTACATGAAAGTTGTAGATAATAATGTAAATAAAATTACAAAATTGAGTTTGTATAAAAATAAGACTCAGTGTACATTTTATACACAAAATAAAAAGCACAAACCTCAACTACACAGACCCATATCTTGCAAATAAAAACTCCAAATCACCCAAACTCACCTTTAATTGTATATAGCATTCCAAGAACTATTTTATAAAATTGGTTTCATAATTTTTGGAGTCCATCTGTGGAAGTTAGGTTTTTGGCCCACCTTATATATAGGACTGATTAAAATATTCATTTTATTCAATAATCATTATTTTTATAAATTCATATTTTTAGAATTTTGTCAATAATGTATATAATACATATACATATTGAAATTAAAAGAAAACCAAAAAGAATCTGTAAAATAAAATAAGTCTACAAGATACATAGACAAAACACCTATGTGAAGTATGTACATAAATAAAAGGGAAAACATTCTTTAATTATTTTATTCTTTCATATTTTTATAATAATGTACATATTAAATATAATTCATTAAAAATACAAATCCAAAATAAAAACCAAGAAAATACATTAAATAAATAAGGTATATACATTATATAGGTAAAATACCTATAAGTATACCTACTTATATATGCACCTATTTATTTAAATATGTAAATAAACTCATAAAAATTAAACAAAAATATATCTACACTCACAAAAATAAGTTATAAATTTATAAAATAAGAAAAAAATAATAGAATAAAAATAAACAAAATAAAAATTAATACATATAAACATACTTATAAATGCATTATTAAAATAAACTCATAATAAAATACATTAAAAAAATAAATAAAAATCATAAATAAATACTACATTAATTAATAAACATTTTTTATTTTATAAGCAAAATTTAATTAATTCATTTATTATGTCTAATAATTGAGTCAAATTCGGGCTGACATGGACCAATCACAGCCCTGCCAATGTTGACCTCGGTCAACTCAGCCATCAGCCTCACCAGCCCGTCAAATCTGTCAGACATGGCGTTTTCTCCAAATTTTCCCGATCGACCCGTCGCTCCAATGACATCGGTCCTTTCACGGAAATTACTCCCAAAGCAACCCTTATACACGCCCATAGCTTGTTTCCCCTGTATATAGCTTGGATTCCTTATTTTTGGCCGGTCAATAAGGGCCCCCATTATGTTCGAAAATAAATCAGCCTCCAGCCTGTCAGATCTGTCAAACCCCCCATCTTCTCCCATTTTTCCCGGGTGCCCCGTCCATCGATCGCCTTTGCTTCCTTCACAAGAAATGCTCCTGGTACATTGTACATACACGCCCCCATGTTAGATCTAATGTATATATCACCGATTCCTTATTATTTGCCGGTCAATAAGGGCACATACACATGTTTATAAATAAACCATCTTCCTCCTCCAATTTTTTTTGGCCATTTCCCTAGCCCTAGAGCTCCCCACCTTCGACCAAGAGTGCATCCAGGTGACAGATGGAGGTCCCCTGAAGGTTGTGGAAGCTCGCGGAGGAAGGAGATGCGCCCATGGCGGCGCTCCGGCAGTCGTCCTGCTCCCTGGAGTTTTTCCAGGTAAAAGAGCTGCGCATTTACTTTCTTAGGTAGATTTCCATTTCAGTTTTTCATTCCCGCATTTTATTTCGCATTTAGATCAATAGCATAGCCTAGTTTAGCCAAATCGAAGTTCGTCGGAGCTCTGCTCCGGCGACTTCTCCACAGTGCTTCCGACGGGTTCCGATCCCCATTCCGCTTCCATTTCACTCCCCATCGCTTTCTCCACCTCTATGTCACCTAAATCCAACCAGATCTTCCTTAGATCTGTGAATCGATGCTCACCTCCTTCACTTCACCAGAGCATCGTTGCCCCCTTCGTTTTTATGCTAACAGCTTCTATTTTTGGCCGAGGAGCTTCGCCTCGAGCCATGTTAGATTCCAATGCAGGTCAGGCGCCTTGAAACGCGCCAAGAGACGAAATCAAAGCCGACGGAGGTACTTGGAGCCCCATTTTTTCCTGAGCTCGTTGCGATGCTCCAGTGCGTCTCCGGCCGATCCAAGACTCCCAGCACTTAGAGGACACCTGCAGGAAGGTTTTGGGCCATCCCAGAGCTTCAAAGACCTTCGGAGGGGAGAGATATCATAGGAGGAACCTCGCTCAGGCGAGTGTTCTTCCTTGTTCTTCCACCAAGCCTCTCAGCCGTCAGATCAAGAAGGAGCGCCCAGTTGGAACCACAGCCGTTGGATGCAACACTTCATCGACCGCCAGATCGCGACCCGCGATCTAATCTCCACCATCCATCGGCGAATCGTCATCGGTAAACGTGTAGGCGCCACGTGGATAAGTCAAGAACAAGAGCCGTCCGATCGCGCCTATGTTTGGGGTAAATTTCATATCTCACCCCACTATTTTTGTATTTATTATATAGTTTTGTTAATAAAATGTAAAGTGTTAAATAATTGGGAATTTTGCATAGGATTTCTTGTATGTTTTGGTATTATCCGTTTGGTCCTTCCCAGCCTCACGTGCAGTCCCACGTGAGGGTTGTAATTATGCATGTGTGTCCTGGCATTTTTGTGTATTGTAAGATAGTCTTTAATGTTTAAATAAATGTTGTTTTATCAAGTCAAAATTTCAACTGAGCCCCTGTTATTCATTCTTATTGCATATTTGCCCCTGCAGGCCTTATTATCTTGTGATATTTATGCATTTATTAAAAATATCTATGTAGCTCCTAAAAATCCACAAAAATTAGGTTAGATGTTTCATGCCTCATACTTTCACGCCCGCATTTTATTTTACATTTTTTGCATTTAACCTAATTATTAAAAATGAAAAAGGAGCTCTTTTTGTACTGTTTAAATTATAAAATATAAAAAAATATAAAATGTTTTTGAAAAATTAAAAAAAATTATATTTGGTATATTTATATATATATATATATATATATTGAGTCTAAAAAATGAAAAAACCTAAAAACAAGAAAAAGGAAAAATAAAAAAATCATAAAGCTCCAAAATCCAACAAAAAAAAATAGAAAAATCCTTAAAAAACCCCAAAAATACATTTTTCTCTTTTATAATTATCTATATATTATTATTAATGTATTAAAATTAATTTGAGAATTTTTGGAGTTTATTTTATATTTTTAAAACCCAAATTATATTCGGCCATTTATTTAGTCCTATATTGTGGACATTTTTGAAATTAAAAATACATAAAAATTAGAAATATTCCTGAAAAACAACAAAAAAAATTAGAAAAAGAAATATTAAAAAAAAATTATATCTATATATATATATTCAACATTTATATCTATATATCTATATCTATATACTATATTACTCTTCTCTCTCTCTTCTTATATATATATATATCTCTTTATACATATCTTTATATATATATTTATATAACTAAAAATATAAAAAGAAAATAAAAAAATATAAAATATAAAAACAAAATAAAAAAATAAAAATATAATAATTAAAAAAATATAAAATCCAAAACCCACAAAAACAATAAATGGACATGAACAATGAATTGAATAATTACACAACACATACGACCATTCGCCTCCCAGTGTTCGACCTCTACCTGTACTTACACCTATACACATTTGCATGTAGAGTTATAATAAATTTTAACTCCACATTTTTGGACATTCATTGCATATATTTATTGTGGGTTAATTGTTGATTGATCGAGATCTGTTGAGCGGTCACCTCAGCGACATTGTGGTCCCGCCTTGTGCGGATTACTCTAGACCCTCATCAGGTCCCTTTCATCAGTGGAATGAGGACTCCTAAGCACGTGCAAAGACCTGCAAAGGGTAGCTGGGACTCGGGGCGATGCTCTGGTCCTAGTTATTGGAACTAAAAGTGAAAGAAGCGACGGGGGGCAGACTTCGATCTTCGAAGAAGGCGATGGAGGAGATCCAGAACCTAATCTCAACTAGATAGACGATGATTAGGGTGATCATGATGCGGAGCGAGATTGGGGGTGAGTGCGCGATGCTATCGGAGCGGATGGAGGTAGGTAATGGAGCTCCGACCGGTTGGTCGGAGCAGGCGAAGGGACAACGACGTTGAGAGTGAAGATCTGATCAAGGGGGCTATTCGCGGCGGAACTCCAGCCATGATGGTCGACCTACGGCTTTGCTCACCAAATCGATCGCCGAGCGGTGCTCCAGGCAGCTGTCACTCAGCTGGAGTTGGCTAGGGTATCAAATGGGAGCGAGGCACGAGCTGCCATCCTAGGGGAGCAGATGAGAGATTAAATAGCATTCCCAAGAGGTTGGAAAGAACGGGTGAGGGCGCACGAACCGAGGAAGATCCACGCCTCCCTAGGTATCTGCGACGGTCTTGGATCCATAGGGAAGATGCAGGCGAAAAATCAGGGCGAAAGGCTGCACGACCCGCCCGGGTAAATTTTAAGAAAAAGGTCCAGTGAAGACAAACAGGTCAGGTCAAGCGTGGAAGATGGTGTTGACCAAGGTCAATATGCGGACGTGGACCAATCAGGAGCAGCGGGGGAAGAAGACAAAAACCACTACAAGATAAAATGGCAAGGAAAATGAAAGATATAAAAAAATTAAAAATAATAAATGAATTTAAATTAAAAAATGAATAAAATGAAAAATGTTTATTATTTTTCAAGGAATTTTTTTGTGATTTTTATTTTTTTTGAAAACTAAATTACTCTATATACAATATATTGTATTATATACATGTATAATATACCTATGTATTTTGTACTATTATTTTTAATTTATTATTTTCACAAAAATACCCCAATTTTATATTTTATTTATTTATAACATAATTTTTGGTGTATAAAATAATTTTTGTTTTATTTTTATTATTGATTTACAGGTATACAATAAATAGAGAAGTGGATATATATACATGTATTACGTACAAAGGAGAGAGAATTTTATTTTCTTTTTATTTTTATTTTTATCAAATTTGTTTTATTTTTCATAAATATATACAAGGAGGTGAAAACATATTTTTATTTTTATTTTTGCAAAAAAATTTATTTATTTACACCCATGATATGTACAGTATAAAGTAGGCCCTATCTCTCTCTACTTATTTTATTTGGCGATCTGGCCAATGCTTGGCCCTCTCTTAGGGTTCAAGTCCCTCTATATTTATTCTAAATACCTCCTTCCTTTTTCTTTATTCTTTTATTTGTGCACAAATACATGCTAATTATGTAATATTAACATATGCATGCATATTGCTAAGTTATTGTATTTACACCTATTTACATGATGCTTTGCCAAGATAATTAGCTAAAATAAAAGAATAAAGAGTGATGATTAGGGATTCATCAAGGCTCGAAATCAAGGCGAAGCTTTGTTGTGGATCTCACCGGAGAAGGTTGTCGTCGCTCGGATTCAAGCCTTATCTCTGTTACAGATAGGAGGAGAAGAGCTCCAAGGTCTCTCGTGCAAGGGCGGATGGGGCTGACGATGGCCGGAGGTGGGCGTATTTATGAGGGAAGGTGGTGGTCTGGGCGATGGAAGGTGAGGTTTACATGGCGATTATGGAGCGAGATAGAGGGATTCATGGTGAGAGTGGGCGCTGGCGAGGATGAGGGGAGTATGTGCTTCATTGTGGGGTGATCAACGAGTGGAGAAGGTGGCGGTAATGGCGATGGAAATAGAAAGGGCGGAGATGGAGCGCGAGGTGGGGTGACGTGGGCGAGGGGACTTCGGGAGGTTGACGACAAACTCTCGACCGTTGGATCTAGTGATCCAATGACTCTTAGCTGGGTGCCAACTAGCGATGGGGATTAGATTAAGGCGATGCAATCGAAGGGAGAGGGATGCACCACGTGGCAGGATGTGGTGCGGGAGGAAGTCAACGGCCGTGATGAGATCTATGGTTAGATTGGGTAGATGTGAGCGCGACACGTGGCCAAAGCGCGGTGCTTGCGAATGGATGAGATGGCGTCTGGTGTTTGATCGGAGGGTTGGGATATGGGCAGAGAGGAACGACCGAGATGCAGGTATCTAGAGAAGAGATGTAGGGTGATGATGGAGCCACATGGACGCAGGACGGTGAGGACACTAGAGATCGACCCAGATTTGATTTGGATGTTGATCGAATGGTCAGGAAATGAACGGAAATGAACGATGTGAGCAAACCTAGATCGGAGGCTGTATGAGAGAGATATGTGTATTTTAAGGTCCATGGTCTCAAACTTGGACTCAGGTTTTATTGGTCAATTTCACAAGTCAGCATTTTTTGGTATTTTTCTTGTATTAGTGTTAGTAATATTTAGAGTTAAATTTATGGAGTTTGGAGTATAAAATACATACAAATAGTTGATTTTTACAAGTGAATTTGGCTTCTTATTTAATGCAGATGTGAATGCTAAAATGCATGTATTATCTATGCATGCATGAAAGCTAATTATGCAATATAGGTGATGAAATGCATCTAATTACTCGGGAAGAAGGCTCTATTTTCAACTTTTAGAGTGATGAATCATAGATTCATCAACCCCCTATACTTAAACCTTGTTCATCCCCAAACAACTAAAACGAAATGCAAAGGTGAAATGATTTTGGGTACCATACCAAGGTCATGAACAAAAGTTGAATACGGAGCTTGACTCGACCTTTGGATTAATTGTGTGGTGGAACCTTATTGGGATCTGAACTTAAGACCTAACAGACTTTAAGTTCCACAAGTCTTCTATTCAAGACGCCTCAACAGTCATGTCAGAACAAATCCTCACACGCAAATTTCTGATGACTATGATTCTTTCTGGTACTGTGTAAATGAAAAATAGCTCTCCACACCAGAAATGACAAAGAACCAGCCTCCTCTAACAATGTAACTCTAATTCCCCAGTCCAGTAACTCTTTCCTCGAGGAGCGGGGTATTCCCTTCTAAGTTCAAGTGCGACCAGCTCAAGAAGAGGGAGTGGAGAGAAGAATGGATGGTAGCTAGTGTATCTACCTATCCTAGGATGCTTGACCAGTGTAGCCAAGTCATCCAGCTGCAGGCTTCTTGCAAATATACATACTCCGACTGGCATTTTATTTTCAATCAGGCCTGCCCATTTTTTGAAGTTCTTGCATTTTTTTGAACTATATACAAGGTGCAGCATGTACATCAGGAGTTTTTCCTATTGAGCAAGTAGACTATCCCTCTTTTGAAGCATTATTGCAACCCACAACATCCCGTCCTTAGATGTCAACACCGCCGGACTAGGTTGAGATGCACTTCCCTCCCTATGATCAACAATAAACTCCATATCTTTGCCTAAAAGCTCAGTTAGCGGTCGGGCAATCTTCGAAAAATCCTTGATAAATCTCCGATAAAATCCAACATGCCCGAGGAATGACCACAACTGTTTCACGTTGGTTGGTGGCTGGAGTCGTCTGATCACGTCCACCTTGGTAGGGTCAACCTCCATTCCTCTCTACGAGATGACGTGCCCCAACACAATGCCCTCCGTCACCATGAATTGACTTTTCTCCCAGTAGAGCACTAGATTAACCTCACATCTTTTGAGGACTCGGACCAGATTCCTAAGACAGAAATCAAAGGAATCGCCGTGGACTGAGAAGTCATCCATGAAGACTTCCAGGAATTCACCGACCATCTTGGCGAATACTGTGATCATGCACCTTTGAAATTTATGGGGAGCATTGCATAACCCAAAGGGCATGCGCCTGAAAGCACATGCACCAAAGGGGAATGAAAAAGTGGTTTTCTCCTGGTCCTCAGGAGCAATGGCTACTTGATTGTAGCCCTAGAACCCATCTAAAAAGCAGAAGAATTCTTTTTCCGCTAGTCTCTCTAAGATCTGATCAATGAAGGGTAAGGGAAAATGATCCTTCTTCATCGTGGCATTCAGGCATCTGTAATCCACACAGACACGTCACGACGTGGGTACTCGTGTCACGATCTCCTCTCCATCCTCATTGGTGGTCATCTGAATTCCCGACTTTTTCGGGACAACGTGGATAGGTGCCACCCACTAGGAATCAGAGATGGGGTAAATAAAACCCGTGTCACACCATTTCTCTATCTCCTTCTTCATGACCTCTCGTAAATTTGGATTCAACCTATGTTGGAATTCATGAGAGGGTTTAGCTTCATTCTCTAGGTAGATATGGTGCGAACACAGAGCGAGATTTATCACGTGGAGATCGGAGATGCTCCGGCCTATCACCTTGCAGTTTTTCTCCAGGATCTGTAGCAAGCGAGATTCCTGCTCCTCGGTCAATCACGAACTGATGATGACCGGATACTTCTTCTCTTGTTCCACAAGGAAGGCATATTTAAGAGTGGTGGGTAATTGTTTCAGATCGGGTAAGGTTTTATCATCAAGGAAGTCTGGCTCAATCAATTGTGGGATGGTACTGGTAGTGGCTGGATCTATCTTTGAAGTAACTGCCACCAATTCATTCAGCTCTAGAGTCGGATCGTCAATAGTGTCCAAGCAATCGGTAAAAGCCATGTTCGACTCATCATCGTCATCTTCTGATTGTCCTAAAGAGGGAACGAGTGACATGCCCAGCTAGGCCTCTACATCATCGAAGATGCAGGGGGATGCACTTTCTGCGTTGTACTCATTTCTAAGGATCTCGCAAACTGTCTCATGCACAAGATCTTCTCTAAAGGAGATGGACTCATCGGTGCTAGTCGGGTTCTATCTCCATGGCCCAACGGTGTCTATATGAACACAATCTGCTTCAGACGAAGTGTACTCGGTGCTGGATTCGGAATCTGGACTCTGCCACCTTGTCTGCTTCATCTCAAGTTCCTCATCTCCACCTGGAGTTTGGAATTGTATCTTCCCAATCTTATAATTAAATAAGTCCCCTGATGTTCAAAGGAAGGGCTTTCCTAGAATGATCTGGGAATCTCTCCAATTTTGAGGGGTATCAATATCAAGGACTGTAAAGTCCACCATGTAATCCTGACCCTCAACTTTGATGATCACGTTCCTCAATTCTCTTTGGGACCTCTTGGTTGATTTGTCTGCGAACTGGAGTAAGGCTCTGGATTTCCTAATAGGTCCTAGATTTAGCAGCTCATAGAGGGTTGTTGGCATCAGATTAATTGAGGATCCATTATCTAGGAGAGTGCATGCAAACGCGATGTCATCGACATGACTAACCACATAATGGGAACCCATGTCCCTTCGTTTCTTTGGAAACACATTCTTAATGGCGCAAGTAGTGGCTATTGACAAAACATGCTTCTCAACACGACTTTTGATTTTCCTGCTAACCCTAATAGGTGTGCATCTTTCTTTAAGGGTGCGTTTGGTTCGCGGGTAAACTGGGGGAGGTTAACCCACGCCAAGGGTTGCTAACCTGAGGGGTAACCTGATTTGCAGTTTCTGTATTTGGAAAGAGGGTTTTACTGTTGAAAGGGTTTGCCTGTAATGTGACTTTTACTGGAGTTTGGGTAATGATTGGATTTTGATTGTTTGTAGTTAGTGGGGTTGTTGGTGGATTATTGGCTTTTTAAATATTTTAACTTTTGCAACTTGTACCCTTATTTTCATGGTAATATGAACAAAGATTATGTGCATCCGATAGTTGCATTGCCATATTCACCCCCTAATTTTTCTCGAACTTGCCGAAATCGAGCATCGATGCGAGGAACTAGGTGGTCGACCGGACGCTTATTTTTTCTTTTAACAAAAAAGGCCCAACATTTTCCTTTCTGTGTGAATTGGAAATTTTCCCTCAACTGCCATTGTATGATTTCTTTTGTGTCGTTTCTATGTCTCCGTCGGCAAATGAAATTGGCAAGGTGGTTTCTCTGCTCAATTTTATCTTTTGTTTTGTTTTTTATCTATGTAAAGCATTAATCTAGAATTCAATCTAAATCTCCCAAAAAAAACCAAAAGGAAATTTTGTTGAGCGAAGATTGCACCCACGTCTAAATCTATCATTAGGGAAGACAATCTCATTTACGATTTAATTTTTGGAAGTCATTGTTAGCCTTCGAAGATAAAATAGATCTTCGGATATGACAAGAAATGTTTCCATTGCAACTAAGCACGTAATCATAAGAGCATGGGTAGATGGAAACGTAGCAACATCCAAAATACATAGTCAAAACGATTCAATGTCCAACATCCGTGAACATAAACGTAGCAATGTCCATAACAAAGTTAAAATGCTGGGTTTGGATAATTATACGAGCACTTGCACTTTAGTCTTGTTGTTGCATACGTCGTAGCATGTCGTTGTACATCGCATGTGCGATGCGATCTCGATGTTGCTCACCCAATCGCATTTCCGTGCACGTGACTCTAACATCAACGCCAGGTTCAACGTCTAATTCTAGAGGTTCTGGCACCAAATACTTTTCTACCTGATCAAACCACTTGTCCGAATCATACAGTTTAATGAAATTATGAATTATTGCAGTGGCCGTCACTACATCCCTTTGCGTCTCAAAAGCGTATGTAGGCATACAAGACAGACAACGGAACCTCTTCTTCCATACTCCGAAGGTCCTCTCTACGTCACTGCGCAACTTCGAGTGCCTATGATTAAACAAGTGTTTGTGGGAGATGTACCGCTCAGCTTTGTCCAGGACCCTCCACTCCAGCAGATGATACGTGATGCCGCGATATGGCGTCAAAAAAGAGTCCGTGTTCGTATACGCACAGTCCGCAAGATATCTGCATCCCTCTAGTACGATGAAGCCTCCCCGATCAATTGTGTCCTGCAACACAGACATATCTGAGGCGGATCCCTCCCAACCAGCAAGGATGTAAGTAAACAGATAGTCAAGCGATGCCGCGGCCAATACATTCTGTGAGATGACCTGCTTCCTGTTACAGTAAGCAGCCTTTATACCTGCTGAGACAGTTGCCTTAATGTGAGTCCCATTGATAGCACCGATAACTCCCTGTAGAGCAGGAGTTTATATTAGACACATAAACAATGGTCAATGAATGATATCATTGGGGGCACAACGACTATACCTGGAAGTAAGGAGCGTAACGAGGATCGGACGATATACGTTGAGGGGTCTCTGTGGTGGGAAGACGAATTAGCAGATCCTCCAACTGTAGAATCTTTTTAAGTACCCTATGAATGTGCCATGATATAATGGACTCAGAGTGCTGGAACCATTCTTGAAGCACTCGGTTCGGCTGCGCATGTCCAATGCAAACAAGAATGTACAAACTTGTTCGACGGTATCCATGTTGCGCGAGCTAGTTAAGCCTGCTCATTGCTCAAGCAGCTGTACGAACTTCATCAAAGTTGCAGGCTCCATTCGGAAGCATCTATAAGACCTCTTCACATGGCCCGACATCATATCTTCAATCCACGCATGTCCTGTCCAAGGCCTCGTATTGAGAGGAACGGGCACTCGAGACGGCCCACCATTGCGTGTTGTCACAAAGAATATATACAACGCCAACGCGTATGATAACTCTGTTGCCTCAGTGAGAATCTCCTCGAACGGATTGTAAAGCTGGTCATCCATCTAAAAAAACAGGTGTAAGTGTCATGTACCGCATTAAATTTAAATGAAAACTAGTCTGCAAGCAGCATAGTAGCAAGTATGCATATGAAGTGAAAAGGCAAATATACATAGCAATGATGATAGCAACATACACGAGTTCAACAATGAAAAACAAATAACAACTACCTAAACGTCTACCAGTATGACACATTATACAAATTAAAATGTTCTATGCAAGGATAAGATAACCAAGACACGGGGTTATTCTAAACTTCCTATCGACGCCAACGTTCTCGAGAGCTTATGGCTGGCCTAGGATATGTTGAACCGAAGCCTGTATGTAGTCTGGATCATCCTTCACCATCCGAAAGAACTCTCTTTTAGCTGGGTGGTCCATCGCATCTGCAAGCTTGACAAAGGAAGCGGGAGAGATTGTAGGGCATGCCTCCTTCAACTCCTGGTATGCGGTTCAGACATCCTCATCTTGTTCTCTTCGGTGGGCCCCAATGCTCTCCTGGATTATGTCCACGAACTGGGACATCTCCAGCGGGGCTGTCTTCCCATCCGTACTCCTCCGACGTTTAGAGCTCGAGGATCTTTGTGTAGCCCTGCTAACAACAGGTGGTGTGGGTACCTCGGCTATGTCGTCTACATCATCATGCTCTTCTTCCTCTTGGTCGACTTGAGCAATCCCTGGATCCTGCGATCTGATCATTCTCGTGATGAGCGTGCAAACCTTCCTGTTGTAGTGCCCGCCTCGATGATGTAAGAAACTTCTTCAAAGTACAAGAAGGGGCAAGTCTTGTACTTGCAGTAAGATTTATCGACCTGCAATATGCATCATCACAATTACAACGCATGAATACCAATTTACGAGTGCGACATTCATTTTGCAAAGAAAGTCATACCTTCAACCATGCCATCTCATTCGGGGTGACAGGACGGTTGCCGACGTTGTCCCATCCCCAGCCGGACTTGTTTCGTAGGTACAAGTACGCAGCGTGGTCCCTTTTGAATATCTTCCACCTTGATTGTATATGGTCCTTTGTGAAGGGAAGGCCCGCCTGTTCGTTAAACTGTTGCAGGATCCCATTCCACCCAACTGTGGTGAAAGACTTTTCGGACCAATAGTTCTGGTCACGAGCCTCTAGCATGCACATGATAAGTAATCTATCCTGTGTAGGTGTCTAGTTTGCAACCCTCCCTGAATGTCCAGAGTCATCATGCCCACCCTCATCCACATTCTTCCCCTTACCCCGAGAAGGCATATTAATTCTATTCGTAACAGTAAAATCAGATTGGAAGTTGTTATCATATGTGAATTGCTAGAAGAATGAACTGATTTCAAAAAGAAAAAGCTTAAAATGAATAGCATCTTCTGTCAAATTGTCATCACAGGAAGTCACATTTTCGTAAGGAGAAGGTCATCATAGGAGCTCAAATCGTCATTGCTCCTCAGATTTTCATTAATCCGGATTACCATTTCAACTAATCCCAGAACAAACATTCATAGAGCAAACACAAGATCGTCACCATAGAGGGATTATTGGACGGCATCAAAGATTTTAAGTTTTTAAAATAGGGTCATCACAGGAGCTCATATCATCATTGCTCCTCAGAACTACGCTCGTCCGGGTTATCAAGCCAAGTAATGACAGAGCAAACACAATCTCATCATCATAGGGAGCATAATGGACGGCCATCAATGGATTTCAGATGTTAAAAAAAGATCATCACAGGAGCTCAAAACATCAATGATCCTCAGAACTAAGCTCGTCTGGGTTATCAAGCCAAGTATTCACAGAGCAAACACAATCTCATCATCATAGGGAGCGTAATGGACGTCCATGAATGGATTGCAGATGTTAAAAAAAGATCATCACAGGAGCTCAAAACATTAATGTTCCTCAGAACTAAGCTCGTATGGGTTATCAAGCCAAGTAATCACAGAGCAAACACCAGCTCATCATCACAGGGGGCGTAATGGACGTCCATCAATGGATTTCAGTTGTTAAAAAATATCATCACAGGAGCTCAAAACATCAATGTTCCTCAGAACTAAGCTCGTATGGGTTATCAAGCCAAGTAATCACAGAGCAAACACAAGCTCATCATCATAGGGTGCGTAATGGACGGCCATCTATGGATTTCAGTGTTAAAAAAATATCATCACAAGATCTCATAACATCATTACTCCTCAGAACTATGCTCGTCTGGGTTATCAAGCCAAGTAATGACAGAGCAAACACAATCTTATCATCATAAGGAGCGTAATGGTCAACATCAACGAATTGGAGTTGTTAAAAAAAGATCATCACCGGAGCTCATATCATCATTGCTCCTCAGAACTACGCTCGTCGTGATCAACACGCGAAGTGATCACAGAGCAAGACAACAAACGTTCACAGAGCAAGCAGAAGCTCATCATCACAGGGGGCGTAATGGGCAACCATCAATGGATTTCAGTTGTTAAAAATAAGATCATCACAGGAGCTGAAAACAACAATGCTCCTCAGAACTAAGCTCGTCTGGGTCATCAAGCCAATTAATCACAGAGCAAACACAATCTCATCATCATAGGGAGCGTAATGGACAGTATCAATGAATTGGAGTAGTTAAAAAAAAGATCATCACAGGAGCTCATATAATCATCGCTACTCAAAACTATGCTCGTCCGGGATATCCAGCCAAGTAATCACAAAGGAAGACACCAGCAAACACAATCTCATCATCATAGGGGGAGTAATGGACAGCATCGATGAATTATAGTCACATAAAAAAAGGTCACCATCAGGAGCGCATATCGTCATTACTCCTCATAACTATGCTCGTCCGGAATATCAAGCCAAGTGATCACAGAGCAAGACAACATACGTTCACAGAGCAAACACTAGCTCATCGTCAATGGTGGCGTTAGTTGTTAAACAAAGCGCATCACATGAGCTCATAAAATCATCGCTCCTGAGAACTATGCTCGTCCAGATTATCAAGACAAGTGATCACAGAGGAAGACAACAAACTTTCAAAAACAAGCTCATCATAGTTGTTAAAAAAGGGTCATCAAAGGAGCTCATTTCATCGTCAATACCATTCACAAATAATCGCAAAGCAGGGTGCATAAAGCGTAGGAGCACGATTACAATGTTCAAAGGCAAGCATCATCTACTGGACAACGGTGCCAACAAAGTCCTTGCACCGCATCATCAAAGAGAAGAAGCATCAGATCCCAGTGGGCATATGGCAACAACAAACATAGAACCAGAAACATTCTCAAACAAACAACCAAACAGTGGGGATGTAATGAACATATTCGCAAGGCCCATCGATATGCAGGCATACATCAATGAACAACAACAAAGTAGCAATTCATTTCCAAGCATACCCAGCAGGACCGACCCCATTTCCTCGCAGAGGTCTAAAATTTGGATAACAGATCCCCCACAATCACCCAAGGCCAACAACGGCGGGGACAGAGCCCCGGCTGTCGTTCACCGACTTCAAAGGTTTGCAACATCAGGCCAACATCAGGCCATATCAATTCTACAACCGATGTCAAAGGTTTGCAACATTAGGCCAACATCACGCCAAGGTCAGGTGGCCAACATCAGGCCAACAATCACCCCCAATTTTCCACCGACATCAAAGGTTTGCAACATCAGGCCAACATCAGGCCACTACAACCGGACCTCGTCCTCCAACCCTTCCACCAACAACAGTAGGGACCAGAACCCAGGTGTCCCACTCACCACCGACGTAACCCCCACCAACGATAACCCCCACCACTGGTAGAGCCAACAACCCACCAGCGATAAACCCCACCGCCAGTAGAGCCAACACCCCACCAGCGGTAACCCCCACTGCCGGAGATAATGACCAAAACAAGAATCGATGACACCAACAAGAACCAAGGCCAAACCAGAGATTCCAAGAACATTCGCATATCAACAACCAATCCCAAAACCGGATAGCGTCAGCAAGAGGGGTCGAGAGTACCTCGGATCGAAGTCGAAAGCTCCACGCGAGGAAGGAGCCCCATGAAGGTGATCGTCCAAATTGTGCAAAAGAAGATGGAGTCCAAGAACAACCTGGTACCTCCAATCCAGCTTCGATCATCGCCGCTTCCTCCTCAACTCAGAGACGTGCGAGCAAGGGGATTCAGACGAGGAGATCATCAGGGGGAGATGGGGAAAGCGAAGGGAAGGGGAGACTTGGAACTCGCGCGGACGTGATAGACGGGACGTCTTGCCTAGGGCTGCGGGATGGGGTCACAGGTGGGAGGTGCGGGGAGGGGCGGGGGTTTCGCCTCAAAACCCGCGGCTTAAACGGGGAGGGGGTGCAGGGTTAGCGGCGAATGTGCGGTTTAAACCGCATCCCGAACGGCCCATGAGGTACTTCTGAAATGCAGGTGTCATATCCACATACTTATCAAAGGGGATTGTGACCTTGATATACTTATTGCAGAACTCTGTCATCTCAGAGTCATCTTTTTGGATTTTCTTGGTTTTCTTCTTTCCACGCTTAAGGGCACGGGGGAAAGGGATTATTAAAGATAACTCAGATTCTGAAACTGAAAGATTTTCATTAAGACGAGAAACTGAGTTCTTTACAAGACTCTGACTCTGACTCTGACTCCGACTCTGACATGGACTCGGACGGAAAAGAATTTCCTTTGGCGAAACAGGTGATGCGTCTCCCGCGACTTCTGGGACGTCCTCCTCAGATGGAGGTGCGAGCTCCTAATCTGGTTCATTGGATTCACTGTTGGTGCCCTTCTCCTCCTTCTTTCTTGAGGACATGGAAATCCTCTTATTTTGCTAGTGGTGATGGTGGTGCTGCTCCTCTGCCTCCATGTTCTCCTCAGCTACAGACTTGTCGACATCTTCCTCTTGTGCCCGCGCCCGATCAGGTACGGTCACAGCCCTTCTGCTCCTGAGGGACATATGATTTACATTATCGTACGAAAGGATCTCGTGTACAGATAGAGAATAATCTAAATAGTTTACCTTATCGCGTGGTCGGTTCTGACCCTGATTCAGGCTACTTGGGTCGGCATGAACCTCGATAGAAATTGGGGTCTTTGGCGCCATCTGTTGGTCCTGGGTACATGAAACACGGTTCAAATCTGTCATGATATCTAGGTAGTCATTCTGTATTTGCTGGACCCTATCAGTCAGAGTCTAGATGACCAAGGTGAGGGACTCCAATTCACTAGTGGGCGGGGCTTGCTGCTGTTGACTAGAGGACGAGTGATTCGGTTGTCTAACTAGCACTGTTGGCCGTGCCTATACTGCTGTTGGTGGGAAGGTGGTGGAGGGCCCTACTGGCCCAAGCAGAATGTGCGCTGATGCTGGTGTTGCTGAGGCTAGTACCCTTGTCCGGGTCGGGACTATACAAAGTGCGGTGCGGTGACGGAGCTGGTTTCCTAGTAAGTTAGGGAAGGTCGGTGTGGCTGATCGTTCCCTATCCCCGATTGTCTGTCGACGGGGTCATGGCTGTACCACAGCCCGTTGATCTCAAACACATGCGGAGACTCCTCGTAGGTTGTCTCCACTTGTGGGGGTGTGTGCTGCTCCTGATGAGTGTACTGGTGCTCCTCAACCCAGCTACTCTGAGGCCCTTGTACCTACTCCTATACAAGATGTACTCTATGTACATGCACAGGTGGTGCAGAAGGGGCAGGTAGTCGTATCTTGGCTGCCTTCTCAGTTAATTCCTCCATTGTTTCGGTAATCGTGAAAGCGCCCCAAGGTCTATGACCCTCTTGTGGATCTGTTCGACCATGGTGAGCTTATCAGCTATTATCCCCATGCTGGGGATGAGGTCATCTGTCAGATCTGTTGCAGTCCTTCTAGTTGTCTCATTGGATAGGCTTGGTAGAGACAACTGATAGGTCGTGGTGGCCTGAGATCTGCCTGTTTCTGCCATCTGCTCCAGAATTTTCCATATGACATCTTCATTCTTATTCAGATAGCTGCCTCCACAAGTTGCACTCACTAACCTCTACATTTTCGGGATCATGCCATAGAACAAGGTCTGGACTAAGATCGCTTTGGTGATGCCATGGTAGGGGCATTTTTGAGTTAAGTCATTGAATCTATCCCAAGCTTCATGAAATGGTTCTTGGGGGCCCTTGGAAAAGCTAGCAATCTTGGTCCTCATCTGGTTAGTCCTACTAAGTGGGTAGAACTTCTTCAAGAATAAGTCTTTGAATTGCATCCAGGTCATACATCTCACCCTGAGATTTTTCAGCCAATGACCAGCCTTATCTCCTAAGGCAAACGGGGTAGCCTTCAGCCTGATGTAATCTTGTCCAACCCTAGGGTGACTAAGGTTGTCGCAAACTAGCTCGAAGTCTCTTAGGAAAGAATATGGTTCTTCGTTTGCATTCCCATTAAACTTCGGTAGCAGACTCAGAAAATGGGGCTTTAGCTCAAACGCTTCTGGAGGCACCACAGGTACAAGCCAACTATGTATTTCATTCTCGGCTGGGTTGTAGGCATCTACCATCGGTCGGTCAATTCCACCTACTTCGATCACCTGTCCCATCCTAGCCATAAGTTCTGCATTAAGTTGCTCGGCTCTAGCCAATTGGGCCAAGACTTGGCGCATAGGATCATCTCTGTGTTCCTCTTTGTCTGGGTATTTCTTGGACATTTTCTTTTCTGATTCATCCTCTTCTCCTGGATAAAGAATTTGGTCTAAGTTAGAGGACGTATTAATGAAGATAGTCTCACCGAGGTGATGGTTTTCCTCGGTGAGATGAGAGGAGAGAAAATGGATGGTTTGAGGGTAATTACCCTGTGAGTGATGGATCCCGAACTCAAGAGGGTCATGAGCTCGGGTTGGCTCAAGTTGCGCTTGGGCCGATGAAGACGAACTTTGTGAGGGTCTCAGGGAGAGATTTGCGAAGCGTGAGTAGATATCCCCTCAATCCGTCATCTTGATGGCAGAAAGAAGTAGACTCGAGAGTATAAATGTAAAGGTAGGATTTTACTCCTACCTGAAGCAAGCAAGTGAATCTCAAACCCTGATTTTCACACTCAACATGGTGAAGGACCCGAAACCGAGTCTGATTAGTCTGGTTGATTTTAAGTGTGATTTTTCAAGCAAGTAGCAAAGGTTACACTGCCTATAGTTGAGTCGGCTCAAATCCAGATGCATCTCCCATGTTTAACCTGTCACCTAAGATACCAGCTCCCTTCCTTTCTTCGCTCCTATCACCAGCTGAGAGTTCAAGGACCTGCCCATATCTACCTACCGAAGTAGGCAGAGGCTGACATGGCTTTAACTTCGCCCCTATATACCTGCCGGAGCAGGTAGAGGCTACTAGCAACTTATCGCGATGCACCGTGATTTCGGCCCTATCTACCTATCGGAGTAGGCGGAGGCTACTTAGCGCTGGTCAGTTGAACTCATAGTTCAACCTGTGATATTTGCTCAGATTGGGGTACGCGATATGGAATGCGGGGATTTTGTTTCTACCTAAGGGTGTGCTCACACACTCTGGTACCCTCACTCAGTCTGAAATCAAGGTCGGGGTTAATCTCCCACAAATAAAATTTCCGATTTATTGATTTTTGGTCAATTTGTTTAGCAGTCTCGATTTTAAGTTTAGATGACCACTTGATTAGTCCAACCACAAGGCATGCCTATCGTCCAGTCCCAATTTCCTTTAAACCTAAGTTTGAAAAACCAAGGGGGGAGGAGTTGATAAAAGTTGATGCACGATAAAACAATGATGCATGCCAAGTTCAGAAGACTTACAGTGATCCTCGAACTCTACATGCGGGATGCAAAACAGAATGAAATTTATCTATATGAAATGCAAGCGAAAAAGCCACTCCTAGACAAGCAGTGCTATTAGGGAGTGAAGAACCAATTAGATTTGGCTATAGTCATGTTGTCTAAGTGCGTCTTTTAAGTGTGAAGTGGGATCTTAGGTATTACGAGCACAAACAATCCTAAGAGATCTCTAAGAGCCACAAGTGTAGGTCCTATCCTACGTTAAGCAACCACACAGCATGCGGGGACACGTTTTATTATGACTTACATGTGCGAGAACCCAAACGGGAACCACTGGAAAATGCAAAAATAAAAAGGAAAATTTTTTACAAATCCTCTCAACAACACTCAATTTATTTTAATGCAGGTTCCTCGGCTCGCTTGGTGAAGTGCCTTTGACTCATTGTATTCCTCGCATGAAAATAAATGATGGTCGAAGAGAGAAAGACATAAAATAAACAAATATTAAAAATGACAGAAAATTATTCACAAAAAAGCTGGGAATCAGACTACCCGGGGATGGAAAATCAAAATTCAAATTTTCTAAAATTAACTAAGCTGTGCCTCCCCGGCAACGACTCCATTTTGAAGAGCCTCGACCTACCCTGTCTAATTCAACCGAATTATCAATCAAATTCAATGTGTGTTCGTTGTAGTCGGGTAAATCGAGACTGATTGAAAACCACTAAGAATAATGTCGAATTAAACAAAAGCGGCAATTTTTTTTATTTTACTTGGGCAAGCCCAAGGTCGAACTCTGGGGGCAGCTTTTTCTTTAGTTTAATTTGAAGTCAATTTCGATGTTAGAATTTCAAGGGAATATTTTTTTGGTCTTTTTTATGGAATTAAGAAAAATATGATGCATTTCAAGCCAAATTCGAGGTTAAATTCGAAATATGGTCAAATAAGTCCAAAAATGATGAAACTTGGTCAGAATATGAAATATAATGAAATTAAGCTACTACAAGTTTTGGAATTTTCGACTCTAAATGAATTAAATATGAATTAAAAATGAATGCAGGGTAGTTTTTGCAAAGTTAATTTTAATAAATAGCAAAATCAAATCATTTTCAGATACAAAAAATAACCAAAATAACTCTATGTGAGACGAATCCAGGAAAATTATTAAACTTTAAAAATGATGAATTTTGGATCTATTAAAAATCAATCAAGTAAAATACTAATTAATTTATATAAGACTCATTATGCATGCGAATGATGTGATTTTTGGGCATGAAGTAGAACAACCTTAATTAAACCTATTGTAATTTTGTGGTGATTTTTGGAGCTATAAAAAATTTAATATGGAATTTAAAGCACACAGTGGCAAAACTATGTAAATTTCCACAAGAATAATAATATTAATTTCCTCAAAGATCTCAAAAATATGACAAGTATCCTCAATGATAAAGCACAAGTGTCTCTACAATATGCATTTTTTGGAATTTCAAAATGAGGCTAAACGAATGCCTAAATAAACATGTAAACACAGGGACCAAAATGCAAACAAGAATAAAGTTGATTAATTATGAAACATGCGTACATGGACTAAAATGCAATTACCTTCAATGCTGATGGTATATGTGCAAATTATCCACTAGAACATGTTCGTCTCACGTGACACCGCCTGGTAGGGACTAGAATGCAAATTAGAAAACTTGCAGGGGCCTCAGTGTAAAATGCCCAAACCGCACGTGAGGTCTAGGTTCAGACGACGTCGGAGGCTCGGATGATGGCTCGGATCTTCTGCAGGCTCGGTCTTGCTTCAGATGAGGCTCGGATGCTTCGAGCCTAAAGGTCGAGGAAGAGGCTCGGAGATGGAGATGTGGCAAACGATGGACCGTTCGATCAAGATGATCAAACGATGGCTAGAATGGGCGATGTTTCCTCCTGAGATTCGTCAGATCGGGATAGATCCAACGGTGGCATTGACTTTTGGAGCAGGTTGACGTGGCTCGATGAGGACTTTCCGATCAAGACGATCGGACGGTAGTTGTAGTTCCTACTCCTCCTTACCGCCGCCTCCTGCGGCAGGCATGGTGGGCTTCGGCGAAGTCCTCCTGCCTCCGTCGCCTTGGTTCTTGCTCGGTGAAGATCCTAGAAGCTCTTGAGTGGTAGACACCACTATAGAAGCTTGGCGGAGCCTCCGGGCTTCCTGGAAGAGAGAGGGTAGGAAAAATGTGAGAACTCAGAGGGGAAGAAGATGATAATCAGAGAAGGAAATGGAGGAGGCTACCTGGGAATGGAGGCTCGACGGGAGTCTCCTGTCTTTGCTCGAGGGTCGGTAGAGGCCCGAGCTCTAGCAGCTCATCGGTGGAGATGTTGCATGGCGGAGCTTCGCCGTGGATCTCGTCAAAGATGGACCACCGTCATCGCTCGCTGTCAGTCCTATTCTCTATCACAGATAGGTAGAAGGGAGCTTTATGGTATCTCGTGCAAGACAGATCAGGTTGAAGCTCACCGGAGGTGCTGTATTTATAGAGAGCAGATGGTGGTCCGGTTGATGGAGGAAGTGGTTTGCGTGGGGGTGTATGGAGCGAGGGAGAGGCGTTCGTGGGTAGAGTGGGGCTCTGTCGAGGATGAGGGGAGTATGGGCATTATGGTGGGCTCGTCAGGAAGTTGTGAGGTTAGTGACACACAGCAGGGGTTCAGACAT